>CM071689.1:27215000-28415000 GCA_036553675.1 Solanum okadae
TCGAATGTTGAATATTTAAGGTTTATGAATTAATTATTGGTTGTCAGTCTAAGTTGCTTCTATATTCTTGTTTTAGTATTTTGTGTTTGCGCACCATAAGATAAATCTATTGTCTAATCTTAAAATCGAGAGATGAGAGGTTAGATCGACAAGAGAATATAGAGAACTCGGTCGACCCATTTGATTGAGGTGATTAGTGTTCAGGAGTGACGCCCGGACAAACAACTTGCTTGGTTATGAAATATGATGAAAAATAAATGTTCGCCAGTTAGTCTATTTATTCCCGCTCAACGATGTAGTTAGATAGCTAACTGGAGTTGGCGACAAGAGGTGTATAGCCCGACTCATATAATTAACCCTATAAACCAGTAACTTGACAACTAAAGTTAGTTCTAAGCCAAGAATATGATACATGAGATTCAATGCATGCTGCAGCCTTGGAATTTTCCAAATCACTGTAAGTAATTTTATTATTTTATTCCTGCATTCTTTTCATTTGACACTCTTAAATAAATAATTAGACCAGTATAATTTAGTAAAAATAGTTAATTGACAAGTCCTTTGGGTTCGATAATCTGGTTATTTTAAAAGCGACTATATTACTTGCGTGACCACGACACTTGTGTGTGCAATTGGGAGCAGCAACCACTTAAAATCGGAAAACCCCAAAGTGGCTTTAAATTTAATTCTTAAAAACGTCTCCAGGCCACCACCCACGACCACCCACCCACGGGGCATGGACTGACCCACGACCCGTACTGGTGGGGCGTGGGTTGGTAACTGAAACTTTTTAGCCACCTACGGATCACCCACCTACGGGTGTGGGTCCAGCCGTAGGTCCACTGTTTTGGGCAGATTCTAGGGTCCTCTTCAAGGGCCCTTGGTTGGTCCTTGAGGGGTTGTACCTTGATGTTCTAACCCAAAACCCTTATTTTAAGTACGAGAAGTTATATTCATGACTGTACCCCTAAGGTCAAGGTCTAGTTTAGCCTACTAGTTTCCAGGGTTTTACATTTTAGCTATATCTACTATTCATGGAAAAGTACTTCTTTACTAGTCCAATACAACACTAATCATGAATGGTTATGATTTACCAATTCAAGGCTATCAAGGAAAAGCACCTCATCATGCTAGACCAAGCTATCATGGAAAGCACACTCTCATGCAAGTCCAAGCTACTCAAGGAAGGGTACTATTGCTCAATCCAAGCTACCAATGAAATGGTTTGGCCTTACCAAGTCATGCTATCATGCAAGTATTCTATTATGCTAGTTCAAGCTAACCTTTGGAAGGGTACGATTTCTCAATACAAGGCTATCCATGAGATCTACTACTCAAGCTAACATGCATGGTCTTGTCTTACCAAGTCAAACTATTCATGAAGGGATACCACATCACAACTTCAAGCTATCTTAATTAACATGCTTTAATTCATTTTATGTGAGAAAACCTTTCAACCTAGAATCATTCAATGTGAGAAAGTCTTTCACATTCATGCATTCATATACATTCATAAGGTAGATTGTGTGGGTAAAATCCTTTCATAGCAATTATATCTAATAGTTTACCATTATCGTATAAGCTTCACTCTCAAAGCCTTAACATTCATAATTACAAGTCTTACTCTCAAAGCTTTACTTCTTTCAATCATCACATATGCCTAGATCTCAAGACATTCTAATCACATGCTTCATTCTTAAGCAATTCTAATCATATATCATCATATAGGCTCAATATCAAGTATTAATAATCATGATTCAACATGTATACTCTAATCTAATTCAATTCATGTCTATATGATTTACTCTCAAGAAATCTACTATACATATCATCAATCCTAGAAGATTGTCTCTAAATCCTCAATTTCCCCTTTCAAGGTACAAAACCCACACACTTCAATTTCATCTTTCTAGACATGGATTAGGCATGGAAAACATGTAATTTAATCTTAAAAACATGATTTACTACTAATTCAATCATAAACAATCATTCTCCACTCAATTGGATCAACATTCATCTAATCCCACAATATTGGAAGGAACCCTAATTTTAATTGGTGATTTCATCTTCACAATTTAGGAAACTAGGGAACTCCATCGATGAAAGAAGTCCATGGATGAATAGCTATCATACCTTAGTCACAATGCCCTCAAAAGCTTGAAGATTGGAGGACTTGACCTAGCTTGACCCCTCTTCTTCTTCTTCTTCTTCTACGACACCACTTAATTCTAATTAAAATCGGAAAGACCCAAAGTTCCCGTAAACTAACCACCTCAACTGCCCCTAGGTCACCACCCACGAGACCACGTTGATGGACCTATGGTCCTTCCTGGTCAAACGTGGTTAGGTGACTAAGATTTTTGTCCCAAACCACAGACCCCTATCCACGAGGCGTGGACCTACCCACGGGGCGTGGGTCCTATCGTAGGTCACTGCCTTGGGCAGTTTTCTTGGGGCGTTTTCATGGGCCCATGCTAGGTCCTTGAGGGGTGGTACCTTGACGTTCTAACATGCTAAATCCTCTATTTAAGTTTGGGGTGTTACACCCACACTCCTAGATCGTCTCTTAACTATATGCCCCTATTTTTGTTGGTTTTGTGGTAATTGTCAACTCATAACTATTTTAATTAAACTTAGTAGAGTCATTATACCCAATATATAATAACTACAAGGAATAGGTCAATATTTCTTTATTAAATTATTTGCACTATATCAATCTCTGAGATTCAATCTCTACTCTTGGTTGGATTTTTATTCCTAACAACCGCTTAATGTCTTACTTGTTTTGAGGATAAATTGACTATTATAAAAAATGGTGCCGCTGACGGGGAGTGATGGCTAAGAATTAAAATTGCAAATTTAAATTGTGAACATGTTTATTTGTAGAATGTTACTCGTTTGGTGTTTTTATTGTTATTAGATACATGAGGAAACATGAGTCTTGATGGAAGTGATGCTGCTAGTCACTGCGGGCACAATGATGATTTTAGAAATATGGGTGATATGAATCTCAATGTGACTGGAAAAGGTGGAGAAATTCGGTTACCACCTACTCCAAAGAATGATACATTTAATGTAATTGAACCAATGTTTCAGCTGATCAAAATGAAAAGACTTTTTTGAAGGTCTTGAGCACGAAGACCCCCATGACCACCTTAGAAAGTTTGTGCATGTGTGTGTCCCTTTTACTCCTTAAGGCATTTTACAAGAGTCAATGCAGTAGAGGTTATTTTTTTTCCTTGATTAAAGATGCAAAAAAGTGGGTGATTGAGCTGCCGCCAAATTTCATCACTTCATTGGAGGAATTGATTAAGGCTTTTCTTGAAAGGTTCTTTCCCCCTTCAAAATTGGCGAAACTACAGAGTGACATTAAAAATTTAAACGAATGAGTGGGGAACCGATGCATGAAACCTATCTACATTTCAAAAGGTCACTTTTACAATGTCTGAATCATGACATTACGAACAGATTACTGCTGCAATATTTCTATAGAAGCCTCAATCGGTGAACAAAGGGATGGCTGATCATCTTATTCAAGGGGAAATAGTGAGGCAACCATTTGTACTAGCCTCAAGGCTACTATATGACCTGATCAAAATTAATTGAGCTTGGCCTACTTGTCAAGATCATGTGTCACTTCCAGAGTTGGGGTAACTTAAAGAATAAGAAGAGAAAAACCCAGAGCATGAAAAATGCATAGCTAATTTGACGTCTCAACTTGAAATTTTGTCAAAACATGTCACGGGTAGTGGTGCGAGATCGGTAAATGAAATTGATATGACTCATGGGATTACTACACTTGGGGCGGTGCATACAATGAAAAAATGAAGTATGAAATCATAGTTTTGAAAAGAGCTACTTTGTTACGACTTTATGATTTGGATTGGTATTATGATTATTGTCTTTCCTAATGTTATGCTTTTATAATGTACTTTATCTACTCCGTTTAGATTTAACTTAGCACCAAGAAGACTTGAGGTAGAGGCTCAAATAGGGTAGTGTCTAGTAGCAATCTCTAGTACTAAACTAGTGCCCCCATAGGATTGCCTTAAATGACCTAGCAGTTGGATCTACATAGCATTAATGATATAATACGAAGTTCTATCTTGACAAGTAAACTCTCCTTTTTTGGTTGGGAGGTTACACCCGATTTCATGTTTGTCACGATCCAGGGGTACCCCTAGATGTAACACGGTGTACTTGACCCCGAAGGGGTCTCATACAAGTCCTTAGCATAATCATAAACATAAGTAATAGAAATGATGCAAAATTTAAAACTTTTTACAATCAAAGGCTTTTTCATAAAACCAATATAAGTCTAGACATTGTCTCCATAAGCCATCTAATACAATCAAATCAGTAGGGTCACAACCCTTTTCAATAAAGTCTCAAAGTAGAACATACGAAAAGGAAACTAGAAAGAATAACTCTTGTCCTCAAACCATGAGGACTCACCAAGGCAAGGAGAAAATCAATCCGAGCCTTCAACCAAAGAGAAGCAACTTCAACAACCCGGACCTACACTTTGTGGAAAAAGGTAGAAAATATGGGTTAGCACAAAAATGTACTAAGTATGGAAGCCATGCATAAAAATCCTTAAAACATGCAAAAAGGGTCAATTTAGTTGATACCAAGCACTTTAACATTTCTAAGAGTCATCATGCATAGTAGTGTAAATACACAATTCAAACCAACTCATAAGCAACCCTACACCATACTTGTGCAATGCATAGACAAGATCCCATAATCCTATCTAAAGCTAAGTATCACTTTTAGGCCACAATCATCATACATTTCATAATTTGTCCTCATCCATAACCAATACTCATAAACAAGGAAACATTCATGTTCATTAACTTGAAACAAGTAAAGTCCCTCTTAACAACAATACATATCATACATGCATAATTCATAAGTCTTCATAGCATAAAAGAACCTCACCACAACCACTCTTGAAGCCTACTTGTGCAATGCATAAATGGAGTCCCATACCCCCCACTCATACTAAGTAGTACCTCTTAAGAAGTCATAGTTATAGTTCATGTTCATGTTCTTGTCATAATTCATATTCTTGTCATATAGGGAAATATAGCCTTAACCGACATAGACCATGTGAGCTACATGGAATCCGGTGTCTTACCCCCACACCGAAAAGAGGTGTCCTACTTGCCTAAGGTAGAACTCGTATATTAGCTTTTAGGTGGATCCACTAGCTAAAGACCTATGTAGACAAATAGTTATGGGATAAGGAGATTGTTACTAGAAACCCGGACTAACTAACGTAAAAGGTTTCAATCTCATGAGATAACTATTTTCGGAAGCCAGACTAACTAGCATAAAAGCTTCCATCTCATATTCATATCCACTCGGTGCTAAGCATAATTCCCTTTAAAATTCATATTAAGTCTTTACTTAAGTTCATGTTCATGAAGGAATGCCCTACAATTCAAACCAACATGGTATCATAATAGCTCATAGATTCATTAGGTGAGAATTTCCTTTCAACCTTAGGGCCCGTTTGGCCATGCGATATGATATCATGATATGATATCATGATATGGAATCATGATATGGTATCATGATATGGAATCATGAGATGAAATTGAATGTTTGTTTGGACATGCGATATGGAATTTTTGTGTTGTATATTTTCTCATAAACATAAAAAGCCCATAAGTTATAAAACTATTAAAATAGCGCCAATTGTTTATTCAATCTTATCAAGTAAACAAAAAATTATAAAATCGCATAATAAGTTATTACAAAATTATTTGTTCTCCACTTAAGTAATTGTTTCATCTAACTTTAATTTAATAAAAAAAAAATTGAACATAAATTGTAGTGTACTAGTCTTTAATATAATCCTCCTACATAGTACGGAGAATTTCCTCACGTTGAACTTGCATTTCTCGATCATGTGACCGAGAAGACGAACCAACATTGTTACTTTGAGGTGTGAGTTAAAGTGACTATATGTTGGTGAGAATAGTAAATTTTATGTCGGTGAGAATAATAAATTTTAAAAAGTAATGATGTGATTATAAATTTTATTTATATATGAAACAAATGGTTAGTAGATGTAAATGTGGGGTTGTTTTAACAAAATATAAACTCATGGATCAATTGTTGTATTAAAATATCTCAAATCATGATATGAAATCACATGGTGATTCCATATCATGGTTTTTGGAGAATATGATATCACCTCTCATGATATGAAATCATGAGATGAAATCAGCGTAAAATCGCATGTCCAAACGCTGATTTCATCTCACGATATCATATCGTGATATGATATCGCATGGCCAAACGCCTACTTAGAATCATTACTATGTGAGTAAACCTTTCACATAATGTTCATAGTGTGTTTATGAGAATAACCTTTCAATCAACACTACAACTCTATCATATTCATATACATTTCATGCATAGTCATGTGTAAGGGTATAGGGAGAATGATCTTGCAACAACACCACAATTACATAATAGTCATAGGATCTTCACTTTATAAGTGAATCATAAGCTCATGCACAATTCTCATCAACATGTACAAACCCTCATAATTTGCCCTTCAAGCCTATGAATCAACTCAACCCAAACATCAAGAATTTCTACATTAGATAAGGGAATATAATGATTCAATAACTCAATCAATATTAACATAATCAATTGACATGCTTTTATAATCAATCAACCCACATCATGAATTCACAATTTAGCAATATGGGGGATTCATGGGTTCTTGGGGGATTTTTATCATAAATCAACAATTAATCATCAATTCAACCATAATCCACCATAATCAACTATAAATAAACAATTGAAAATGTTTTGAAAGAGAACCCATGACTTGGATTGAAACCCTAGGTTTTGGGGAAATTGGAAGCTTTGAAATCAAGTTTTGAAGGGACTCTATGGGTGAAAGCTACCCACATATGTAAAGCCACCATACCTTGATTAAGAATCTCTAAGAAATTTGAGGAAGAACCCTTGAATTTGCCAAACCCTAGCTCCAAGTCTACTCTTCTTCCTCTTTGGGTTTTAGAGAGAGAAATATTGTGAGAAAGATGAAGTTTTAGTTTGATTTGGGTGTTTGAGTATAATGACTTAGTTTTGGGTGTATTTTGACTTAAAACAACATATATAGTACCTCTAAAAATACCCAAAATGACCTCACTTTAATTGGACTAAAATAGGAAAAGACTAAACTAACCTTCACTTAGTGACCACGCCCAGGTGTCACGATCCACCTTCACGAGCTGTGGTGGATCGTGGTCCCACTCGTAAAGTTGGGGCAGTGTCTAGGCAATTGGTGCTACAAGCTCACAATCCCAAGGCATTCCCATGAGGGGCTCCACGAGCCGTGGTCAACACCACGAGCCATGGTCCCACTCGTGGTCCTTGAGGCAGTAGCTATGCTACATTGAGTCCCCTAGCTCAAATTCCCAAGGCATCTTCACGAGCCGTGGTCAAGACCACTGGTGGTGGTCCCTCTCGTGGACCTTGGGGCAGTAGCTAAGCTACTTGGTTTCCACCCCCCACACGCCCAACTCTTCTCCACGAGCCTTTCTACGAGCCGTTGTCTTCACCACGAGCCGTGAAGTGGCTCGTGAATGAGAGCTCCTTTTTGGCAGATTTTGGGGAGCACATTTCCTAGGCTACAACGAGCCACACCACGATCCGTGGTCCCTACCACGAGTCATGGGGATGGTCGTGGTCACTAGGGGAGTGTCTAGGGGAGAGTGGACCTTTTTGGTCCTCTCCCTTTGCCCTTTCCCTAAACTCATGACGTGAACCCCCACGTTTAGGATTTAGTTTCACCTATTATTTTCTAGAGTGTTACATTATCTCCCCCTTGGGAACATTCATCCTCGAATGATGATTCGACCCCTTATGAAATTATAGACTCAAGACTAGCCTCCCATCATGTATGCAACATAAAAATAATGCACAATTTAAAAGAGGAAACATCAGCTCCATCTCAATACATAAACAAGGCAACACAAGAAAGTAGGAGCTACATCCACAACCCATTATGCAAAAAACTCATCATTTCATATAATCATAGGAGGAACTACCTTCTCCAACTAGAAGCAAGCTCAACACAACATTATGGAGCCAACATGTCATTATATCAAAAGCATAACTAAGCATGGTCATCAACTCATCGCATGAAGTCAAATATGCAATCATCATACTAAAATGCACAACATCATGAGGAACATATAATTCATGAAAATTATTTTATACTAAAACATGAATTCTCACAAGAACATGCATATCATAAGGAAATCATAAAGAACACATATAGCACACATGGCTTCCCAAGCACCAAAAGTCAAGAAAGACTACTTACCTCAAGCTTGGATAAGAGTAGAAGGAAAAAGATGAGGATATCGGGATTTAATATCGGCCTCGGCCTCCCATGTAGAACCCTCAACTAAATGATTTCTCCATAAAACCTTTACGAAAGCTACTTTCTTGTTTCTTAACCTCTTAACTTGTCGATCAAAAATCTCTATCGGAATTTCTTCATAAGAAAGACCCTCATCAACTCCCAAGCCCTCTAAAGGAATGATGGAAACCGGATCACCAATACACTTCTTAAGCATGGAAACATGAAATACCGGGTGAACCAGAGCCAATTCATTTGGCAAGTCTAATTCATAAGCAACTTTCCCAATATGCTTCAAGATTTGATATGGGCCTACATACCGGGGACTAAGTTTCCCTTTCTTCGAAACCTTATCACTCCTTTCATAGGTGAGATTTTCAAATAGACCCAATCATTAACTTCAAACTCTAGGTCGCTCCTACTAACATCAATATAAGTCTTTTGCTGACTTTGGGCCGTCCTCAACCTCTCTCTAATGAGTCAGACCTTCTCAATGGCCTCATAAACTAGTTCGAGACCTATTAGAGCAATTTCACCCACTTCAAACCACCCAACCAGAGATATACACCTCCTACCATACAATGCTTCGAAGGGAGCCATGGCAATACTTGAGTGGTAACTATTGTTGTAGGCAAACTCTATCAATGGTAGATGGTCGTCCCAATTACCTTTGAAATCTATAATACATGCCCTCAACATATCTTCTAAGTTTTTAATGGTGTGTTCCGCTTGACCATCTGTTTGAGGGTGAAAGGTAGTGCTAAGCTTGACCTTAGTACCAAGCCCTTTTTGGAATGCCTTCCAAAAGTGTGCAGTAAATTGAGTACCCCTATCCAAAATAATGGATAAAGGAACCCCATGCAACTTCACTATCTCCTTGATGTATAACTTGGCATAGTCTTCTGCCAAAAATGAAACCTTGACGGGAATAAAGTGGGCGGATTTTGTCATTCCATCCACAATGACACAACTAGAATCATGTTGCCTTCGAGTACGAGGCAAACCCACTGTAAAATACATATTCACATCCTCCCAATTCCAAGTGGGAATATCTATATTTTGGGACAAACCTCTGGGTCTTTGATGTTCGGCCTTAACTTGTTGACAATTCGGACACTTGGCTACAAAACTCGCTATATCCTTCTTCATGCCATTCATCCAATAAACTTCCCGTAGATCACGGTACATCTTGGTGGCTCCCAGATGAATAGAATATCGCGAACCATGAGCTTTTTCTATAATTTTCTCTCTCAAGCCATTAATATCTGGAACACATAACCGACTTTGGTATCTAAGCACCCCATCTCCCCCTTGGGAGAAAGCCTCAACGAACTTGTTGAGTACTGATTCTTTCAACTCCACTAACATGGGATCAAGGTCTTGCTTGGACTTCACATCCATTACAAAGGATGATTCGGAACCATTATGGACCATGAAACCACCCTTGGTGGAATCCACTAGTTGGACACCTAACCAGGCCAACCTATATACATCACGAATTAACTCCTTCTTCTCATCTTTTATATGGGCCACACTACCCATGGACAACGACTTAGGGCATCCATAACTACATTGGCTTTGCCGGGATGGTAAAGGACACTCATGTCATAATCCTTCAAAAATTCTAACCACCTTCTTTGTCGGATATTCAAGTCTTTTTGGCTAAACGCATATTGGAGACTCTTATGATCGGTGAAAACATCCACATGTACCCCATATAGATAGTGCCTCCATATTTTCAAGGCAAATACTACAGCCGCTAATTCAATATCATGGGTTGGATAATTCTTGTCATGGATCTTGAGTTGCCTTGAAGCGTAGGCAATCACTTTACCATATTGCATAAGCACACATCCCAAACCCACTTTAGAGGCGTCACAATATAAACAAAACCATCAGTACCCTCTGATAAGGTCCACACCAGAGCCGAAATAAGTCTATCTTTCAACTCTTGGAACCTTTTCTCACAATCCTCCGACCACACAAACTTAGCTTTCTTTTGAGTTAAAACCGTCAATGGAGAAGCAATGGAGGAAAAACCCTCAACAAACCTCCTATAATAACCAGCCAAACCTATAAAGCTTCTAATATAGGCATGAGTTAGACGTCTAGGCAAACCCTTGACCGCGTCCGTCTTCTTAGAATCTACCTCAATACCCTTGCTCGACACAATATGACCAAGGAAGGCTATGGACCTTAGCCAAAACTTACACTCACTAAACTTCACATACAATTGGTGGTCTTTAAGGACTTGCAATACAATCCTCAAATGGTTCATGTGCTCATTTTCACTCTTTGAATAGATCAAAATATCATCAATAAACACTATCACAAACATATCAAGATAGTGTCTAAGCACTATATTCATTAGGTCCATAATTGCCGCCGGGATATTGGTCAACCCAAATGACATAACCACACATTAATAGCGACCGTACCGAGTCCTAAAGGTCGTCTTGGGAATGTCAACCCCTCTTACCCTTAGTTGATGGTAACCCAAACGAAGATCTATTTTGGAGAAATAGTTAGTCTCTTGAAGTTGATCAAACAAGTCGTCAACTCTGGGATCTTTATGATCACTTTGTTCAATTGGTTATAGTCAATACACATTCTAAGAGACCCATCCTTCTTGCTAACAAACAATACCGGAGCACCCCAAAGAGATATACTTGGTTGAATAAAACTCTTGTCTAGCAAATCCTTGAGTTGCTCCTTCAACTCTTTCAACTCGGCCGGAGCCATTCTATAAGGAGAAATGGAGATAGGTTGCGTATCCGGCAAAAGATCAATGCCAAAATATATTTCCCATTTGGGAGGAACGCCGGGCAAGTCATCGGGAAAGACTTCCGGAAATTCATTCACCACGGGGACCGACTCTAGAGAAGGGGTTTTAGACTCAACATCCATAACCCTAACAATATGGTAAACACACCCCTTGGAGATCATTTTCCTAGCTTTGATACAAGAAACAAATTGACCTCTAGGGATAGAATTTACCCCCTTCCACTCTAAAGTAGACTCATTTGGAAATTGGAACTTTACTACCCGAGTCCTACAATCAATAGAGGCATAACATGCATGCAACCAATGCATACCCAAGATCACATCAAAATCTAACATGTCTAACTCCACTAAATCCACCAAGGTAACTTTATGGGACAAAGAAATAGGACAACTCCTATAGACTCTTTTTGCAATTACTGAGTCACCAACAGGGGTAGACACCGAAAAAGGTTCTTCTAACACATCGGGGAATATTTCAAACTTCATAGCCACAAAAGGTGTAACAAATGACAAAGTGGCACCGGGGTCTAACAATGCATATACATTAATAGAAAAGACTTATAACATACCGGTCATAAAATTTGGGGAGCTCTCTTGGTCACCTCAGGATTGAAGAGCATAAAAACAGTTTGTCTTGGGAGCATCGAAATTTAAACCACTAGGACGAACTTGCTTGCCCTCTCTTCCTTGAACCTTTAACATGGGACAATCTCTCATCATATGGCCGTTCTTCCCACACTTATAGCACCATCCGTGCCAACTAGGCACTTACCATCATGTTTTTTACCACATTTGGCACAATTAGGCCTATCAACATAAGAACCACCACCACTATTACCTCATTGTGGTTTAGGGTTAGACACCCTATCTTTGTTGACCTTTGGAGCACTAGAAGAGCCTTGGTTGGAGAACCTCTTCAAGAACCTTGGTCTACCTTGACCCTCGAATTTACCCTTGGAAGAATTTCCATCATCGGACCTTGCCCTTTTTACCTCTCTATTCTTCTTCCTAAGCCTTGACTCCTCAACTTTTTGAGCATACACCATTAGACGTGATATATTTATATTATCATGGAGCATTGCCGCACGACATTCTTCTTCAATCGAATTGGACACACCCATCACAAATCGATTCATCTCATCCCTTGGATTAGACACAAAAGACGGAACATACTTGGACAACTTAGTGAATTTTAGAGAATATTCTTGAACACTCATATATTCATATTATCATGGAGCATTGCCGCACGACATTCTTCTTCAATCGAATTAGACACACCCATCACAAACCGACTCATCTCATCCCTTGGATTAGACACAAAAGACGGAACATACTTGGACAACTTAGTGAATTTAGAGAATATTCTTGACGAAGGTTCATAAATTCCTCCACCTTTGCTTCCCTCTTCTCTCAAGGAAAGAACCTATCAAGGAATGATTTCTTGAACACCTCCCAATCTATGGGACCCACTTCCACCAGCCTATTATTCTTCCATTGAGTATACTACACTTGGGACACATCCTTCCATTGATAAGCGGCTAGTTTCGCTTTCTCTAAAGAAGTCACCCTCATAGCATCAATTATCATGTAGACCTCTTCCATAAACTCTTGAGGATCATCACCAACTTTGGAACCAAAGAACATAAGAGAGCTCATTCTTGTGAAGTCTCTCAACCTTGAAGCCATGGTGTTCACATTAGGGTTCACACATGGACCAACTTCCCTATTGGCTTGCCCTGTCATAGCTTGGGTTTGAGTTATCATGGCTTGAGCTTGAGCCGTCATGGCTTGAGTCAATGTTTGGAGAGCCGACCTTATTTCCATATTTGTCATAGCCCCCTCATCATTAGGAGTTTGAGGAACTTGAGGACCTTGGGGAGGAACTCCCTCATTCACATTCTCCTCTTCCATCCTTCTTGCGTTCACCCATTTTGTATTCATATCATATAGACACAAGAGAAGGGTTAGGAAAAGGACTTTATAGAGTTTTAACTCTAAGGCACGACTAAAGAGTAATGAAAGAGTGAGATTTCCTAAACATCTTATACCCTCTCATTCATAAATGTGGCGCGCTTCACACTCATAAACAAGACTCTACTAGATGTGGCTTATGAGACATCATCATAGAATCATTCTAAACCTTGTGCTCTGATTACCAAGTTTGTCACGACCCTGGGGTACCCCCTAGATGTAACACGACGTACTTGACCCCAAAAGGGTCTCATACAAGCCCTTAGCATAATCATAAACATAAGTAATAGAAATGATGCGGAATTTAAAACTTTTTACAATCAAAGTATTTTTCATAAAACCAATAGAAGTCTAGACATTGTCTCCATAAGCCATCTAATACAATCGAATCAATAGGGTCACAACCCTTTTCAATAAAGTCTCAAAGTAGAACATATGAAAAAAAACTAGAAAGGAAAATTCTTGTCCTCGAACCATGAGGACTCGCCAAGGCAAGGAGAGAATCAATCCAAGCCTTCAACCAAAGAGAAGCAACTTCAACAACCCAAACCTACACTTTGTGAATAAAAGGTAGAAAATATGGGTTAGCACAAAAATGTACTAAGTATGGAAGTCATGCATAAAAATCCTTAAAACATTAAAAAAGGGACAATTTAGTTGATACCATGCACTTTAACATTTTTAAGAGTCATCATGCACAATAGTGTAAATACACAGGTCAAACCAACTCATAAGCAACCCTAAGCCATACTTGTGCAATGCATAGACAAGATCCCATAATCCTATCTAAAGCTAAGTATCACTTTTAGGCCACAATCATCATACATTTCATAATTTGTCCTTATCCATAACCAATAATCATAAACAAGGAAACATTCATGTTCATTAACTTGAAACAAATGAAGTCGCTCTTAACAACAATACATATCATACATGCATAATTCATAAGTCTTCATAGCATAAAATAACCTCACCACAACCACTCTTGAAGCCTACTTGTGCAATGCATAAATGGAGTCCCATACCCCCACTCATACTAAGTAGTACCTCTTAAGAAGTCATAGTTATAGGTCATGTTCATGTTCTTGTCATAATTCATATTCTTGTCATATAGGGAAATATAGGCTTAACCGACATAGACCATGCGAGCTACATGGAATTTGGTGTGTTACTCCCACACCGAAAAGAGGTGTCCTACTTGCCTAAGGTAGAACTCATATATTAGCTTTTAGGTGGATCCACTAGCTAAAGACCTATGTAGACAAATAGTTATGGGATAAGGAGATTGTTACTAGAAACCCGGACTAACTAACGTAAAAGGTTTCCATCTCATGAGATAACTATTTTAGGAAGCCGGACTAACTAGCGTAAAAGCTTCCATCTCATATTCATATTCACTCGGTGCTAAGCATAATTCCCTCTGAAATTTATATTAAGCCTTTACTTAATTTCATGTTCATGAAAGAATGCCCTAGAATTCAAACCAACATGGTATCATAATAGCTCATAGATTCATTAGGTGATAATGGTCTTTCATCCTTAGAATCATTACTATGTGAGTAAACCTTTCACATAATGTTCATAGTGTGTTTATGAGAATAACCTTTCAATCAACACCACAACATTATCATATTCATAGACATTTCATGCATAGTCATGGGTAAGGGTATGGGGAGAATGATCTTTAAACAACACCACAATTATATAATAGTCATTGGATCTTCACTTTCTAAGTGAAACATAAGCTCATGAACAATTCTCATCAACATGTACAAACCCTCATAATTTGCCCTTCAAGGCTATGAATCAACTCAACCCAAACCTCTATAATTTTTACATTACATAAGGGAATATAATGATTCAATAACTTAATCAATATTAACATAATCAATTGACATGCTTTTATAATCAATCAACCCACATCATGAATTCACAATTTATCAATATGGGGGATTCATGGGTTCTTGGGGGGATTTGATCATAAATCAACAATTAATCATCAATTCAACTATAATACACCATAATCAACCATAAATAAACAATTGAAAACGTTTTGAAAGAGAACCCATGACTTGGATTAACCCTAGGTTTTTGGGGAAATTGGATGCTTTGAAATCAAGCTTTGAAGGGACTTTATGGGTGAAAGCTACCCACAAATGAAAAGCCACCATACCTTGATTAAGAATCTCTAAGAAATTTGAGGAAGAACCCTTGGATTTGCAAAACCCTAGCTCCAAGTCTACTCTTCTTCTTCTTCTTTGGGTTTTAGAGAGAGAAATATTGTGAGGAAGATGAAGTTTTAGTTTGATTTGGGTGTTTGAGTATAATGACTTAGTTTTGGGTGTATTTTGACTTAAAACAACTTATATAGTACCCCTAAATATACCCAAAATGACCTCACTTTAATTGGACTAAAATAGGAAATGACTAAACTAACCTTCACTTAGTGACCACGCCTAGGTGTCACAATCCACCTTCACGAGCCGTGGTGGGGACCACGATCCGTGGTCACACTCGTGAAGTTGGGGCAGTGGCTAGGCTATTGTTGCCACAAGCTCACAAGCCCAAGGCATTCCCATGAGGGGCTCCACGAGTTGTGGTCGAGACCACGAGCCATGGTCCTTGAGGCAGTATCTATGCTACATTGAGGACCCTAGCTCAAATTCCCAAGGCATCTTCACGAGGGGCTCCATAAGTCGTTGTCAAGACCATTGGCCGTGGTTGCTCTCGTGGACCTTGGGGCAGTAGCTAAGCTACTTAGTTGCCACCCTCACACGCCCAACTCTTCTCCACGAGCCTTCCTAAGAGCCATGGTCTTCACCACGAGTCGTGAAGTGGCTCATGAAGGAGTGCTCCTTTTTGGTAGATTTTTGAGAGCACACTGCCTAGGCTACCACGAGCCACACCACGATCCGTGGTCCTTACCATGAGTCGTGGGGATGGTCGCTTTTACTAGTGTAGTGTCTAGGGAAGAGTGGACTGTTTTGGTCCTCTCCCTTGGCCCTTTCCCTTAACTCATGACGTTAACCCTCATGTTTAGTCTCTAGTTTCACCTATTATTTTTTGGAGTGTTACAATGTTATAGCTCACATGGTCTATTGTCGATTAAAGCTAATATCTCACAAAATAAATATGATTTTTTTCTTAAAATCTTTCATTATGTCTTTTATTAATGCTTGACCTTGTCTCATGGTTTTATTGATTTTTGTTTTCTAAGATTTTAAATGTTCTACTTAGCCATGCATTACATGTTTTAAGTCTACTATGATATCGTGTCTACATTTATGCATATTTCTCCATATTTAGTACATTCCACGTACTAATGCATACTTGTGCCTATATTGTTTCATAATATAGGGTCCGACAATTCTCCTCCCGTTTGTGGCTAGATTTGGATTGCTATTAGCTATTGAATTGGTGAGTCCTCATACTTTCAGGGCAAAGCCATGAAGACCATTTATTGTTTTTATTGTTTACTTCTGAGGCTTTATACGTGGTGTATGAGTTATGTCCCAACCATTTTTTTGGTGTTGTAGAATGTCTTGCCAAGATATAGTTATGATTTCGCATTTATGGTTAAACTCTTTTTAATGATATGAGACATCTTACTTAACTATCGTATTGTGTATTCTATTGTGTTGGATGTTTGTCCACTGGCTTGTGCGGAGCCTCTCAAGCTCCTATACTCCATGTCATGTCTAAGGTATACTTTGGATCATGACATAAGAACTGACAATAAGCGATCATGATGTAATCTTCTACTCTTCAGTTGATATACCATTTCCTATATACAAAAATATTAACTTATAAATCATTATATGAAATACCGATCTTTATAGAATTGTCAATACTTATGTATAGAAAATAGTATACGTTGTGGCCTAAAGTTGGTGTTTACTATCATAGAAATGACCTACATCAATATTTGATTAACTATTCATCACAATATTTCTTAGCCCAAATGTTATTGATAAATATATCAATTCCTAATTACAAAATTTCAATTAATATACAATTATATGAAATACAAAATTTTATTCAATTACCAACTTATATTTATATAAAACGGTGTACATTGTGGTTTATAGGTGGTGTCCAACAATTGTGTAACCCCAAAAAGATGAATTACATCAACTTTTGATCAATTATATACCACAATTATTCTTAGCACAAATGTTATTCACAAATACACCATTTTCTAATTATAGAAAATTATTTTTTCTACAATTACTTGAAATATCATATTTCACATACTCACCAATTTATATTTACATAAAATGGTGTAATTTATGATTTATAGTTGGTGTACATAATTATTTGTTCAACCCAATCCATGTTTATACTACTCTAATACTTCTCGTTGCAACATTAACATAACAAATGAAAGAAAAAATCATAGAATATTTTTCATAATTTTGAAAAAAGATTCCTCATATTTAAAGACCTTATTAGCGCCATTGTAAAATCCGATATTTTAGCAAGAAGTTTCAAAACTATCGAAAAGTTGTAAATAATAAGAATAATATTAATATTAACGTTAATTTTAGTTCTTAAAATAGAAATTTTATCACATAATGATACAAGAGTGGTACTAAACTTTTCGCCATTATTGTGCTCAAAATTTCTTCAAACTGTTTGAAATTCTAGAATGAAAATTTTATACAATGTTTTGTATGGATGAAAAAGAAACGAATTATGCATTTGAAGAAGAGAGAATAACGATAGTTAAAAAATGGATTGATAAAATATCAAGGAAGGAGTATCTAGAATTCTGATTATACGATCTTATAGGTCTTAAAAGAATTACTTTGTCTTTTTATTTCTACCTATTTTATTATTTTTCGTAAGAATTCTATATAGAAAAAAGATATACTATTATTATATATGTATTATTTTGATCCTTAAATAATATATTTATATTTTTTCTTCCCTGTCTATATTTGTTTTGACTTTTTATATATAAAAACTGATCGAAGTAAGGATGACAATGGGGTAGGGCGAGACGATTGCGAGGTAAAGCACCAAAGTTTTTAACCCGTCCCGTACGTATAGCAAATTATTTTATTCAACTCGCTCTGCCCCATCCCGCATAGACTGGGTTCACTTCTCCCCACCCATTATATCTTTTTTCTTTTTGAACTAAAGAGGATATTAAAAGATGAAATCATAACATGCCTTATACAATTGTGAATCTTATATTGCAAAAAATGTTAAACTACAATATAATTGTAATAAAAAATATTACATTTATGTATTCTATATAATAACTACACAAATAGGTGAAATGAAAAAAATAAAGAGAAAAAGAAGAGAGTAAGATTAAAAAAAATTGTCAAACAGAAGACCAAAAAAATATTATATAATGTGAACCTAGTGAATCGGAGAACTAAATGTGAAGAATTGAACCCATGATTTGAATACTACAGGTGCATCAATATTATGAGTTGATAAAAATAATACAATGTGGTGGTAACTGGAATCGAACTACAGTCGTGTGGTTGGTCACACTGGCTTTGTACCACTAGTACTAACTGCCTTTTATGCTCTCCATGAGGGCACTTTTATTTATATTTTAGTTTCTTCCAGTTTTTCAAAGTATATATATACATGATTATTTTCGAAGTTAACGAGTGCACGTGCACCTCCACCTTTATATGTGGGTTCGTCTCTATTCCCGGGTCAATCAATTAAAAGTTAAGAAAAAATGATCAATAATATATACTACTAATACATCAAATATGCTATTCTTCCTATTTGTTTTAAGATAAAAAAAAAAATTAATGCTAAATTATGAAGAGTAAATTAAAACATCAAGTATGTTTATTGTTGCTTCCAATTGCACAGACAAGTGTACGCGGTCGCACAAGTAATATAGTGGCTCTTAAAAGAATCGAATTATCGAACCCAAAGGACTTGTCAATTAACCATTTACTAAATTATACTAATTCTAATTATTTATTTAAGGGAGGATTTCAGAAGATGAATATATATTAACTAAATTAAAAATAAAGATAAAATAACTAAAAAACTATTAACTAAGAAAAGATATATGTTTACACAATCAATGAATGAATCGATCTAGGATTATGATTTAACTAACAATCATGTTTAGCATCAATTTCATCAACTTATTTGACTATCTAGTTGCTGATTCACGGGGTTTATAATATAGTCCGGATCTCTCGACCTCTAACCATTTACCACAATTGACAGCCTAACTACATCGTTGAGTGGGAATAGACTGGACCAACTATGGAGCATTAAGTTGTCTTCCCGTATTTGAGCCAAGCAAGGCACCTAGGTATATCCCCTATCCTAGACACAAATCAATTCAAGTGACATGCAAGAAAAGATCATGCTCCTCATATTCCACGTTTTATCCTCTTATTCCTCTCCCAAGTTCAATTCAGACAATGTATTTATTCTAATGGTGATCAAGCATCAAAATAGTAATTACAAGAATATAAGAACAACCAATATGATAAACAATTATGCTGAATCAAAATCACTAAACAATCATATTGTAAGTAAATATAATCCAAGAACGAAAAGTTTAACTCCACAAAGACATAGATCAATTACAACGAATCATTCAAATAAAAGATGTAAAACAAAGAAAAGAGAAGAAAAGATGAAACCCTAATCAAAAGTTAAAATCTACATTGTATCCTCCTCCCTCAATAATTATTCTAATGGACTATATAGATATAAAAAAACCCTGAATAAAATAATTGATTCCAAAATAAATTGGGAACCCAAAACCTTAACGGAGTTGGATTCCTGCCTGAACAGTGCTTCGTCCACCGCCGCAAATTGGGAATTCTTGAGATGCTGCCACGTGGCACAACTCCTATGTGGTGCAGTTCTTTACTTTCTCGTCAACTTCTCCATATATAAATATTAATAAAATATTCACTTTAATCCATTAAGTTGTCTGTTTGATTTCCTTCTTCAATCTTCTGTCTTTAATTATTTTTAGCTCCAAACTTCTTCATTTTTCCACCAATTTAATTCTACAAATAAAATATATTTATTAGCACAATTCAAAAATTCAGGCTCAAAAAGGACAAATATAAATACTAAATGTGAGGCAAATAATGATTAAAAATATGTATTGTGGCCTCACATAATTTATCATCTTACAAGTATAATTTATTTTTTTCATAATTGAAAATATATGTAATCGATATATTTACTTATGGTAGAGTCAGTACTAATAATTCATTTATATAAAATTGAATTTATAACATTTTTTAGCTATTATTTTATTTAATCTGCATAAAATAACAATCCGCCCCGCCTCGCATCAATTTCTTAAATGATTATTTCAATACGCTCAACATAGCCTTAAACTCGTACCCAATGTGTTTTATTTAGAAAATATAAATAAAAATGACTAAGTTTCAAAAAATCGATTAAACTTACGGTTTAAGAGAAATCGAATTTCCAAAAAAACAGAGTCGCCACTTAATTTTTTAGTAAAAATCAAGAAAAAAGCTTAAGGGTTTCCAATAAGACCTAAACAGATAAGATCACTTGAAAATAAAGGGGTTCAAAGTTCAATGTACATTCCGAGAAGGTGTTAGGCCCTCGGAATGTCCGCTAACTTGCGGTTGACCGGTGATTTGACTAAAAGGACTTTTATTTATTTACTATTTTTATTTATTTATTTTCATTCTTATTATTATGATTATTATTATTATTATTATATAATTATCTTAAGGGAAATATGACTAAGGGAGATTTTCTTGAAGGGAAATAAACTGAGTGTTGACAAGACTAATTTTAAATTAATAAGAGCTAAGTAATAAAAAATATATACTTTAATTTTTTTTAAAAATGAAATGACCATCCTTGAGAATTTAATTAAATTAAACCATGAGATAATCAAAGTGTTAGTCAAATACAATAAAATAAATAAGAGAGGGAAAGGAAAGACATTGAATTTGGGCCAAAATTCCGAAATCTGCTAAACCTGCAAAAAAAGAGAAAGAATTCATTGTGTTTTTGGCCCTTTTCCCATCCTCATTGATCATGATATACACGAAGTGTATATTCGATGTATACACCATGTATACCACTAATTCTCGAACTCTCGGATCTGTATTTTGTTTTAAGCTCCGTATTTCTGCATTTCTCAATCTGCATTTTCACGTTTTAACCTGTATATCATATTTTCTGACTGTATATCGGTGTATACAACATATATATCAGCCTATTTTTGAACTTTTTGGATACCAAGAATCCAAATTCCAGCCCCTATACTTTGCATTCTGCCCTGTACGCCTGTTCGTCAACTTCAAATGATCCAAATGAAAGAGAGGTCGACTCGATGAGGAGGAATTGAGCGTATGGCTCGATTAAAAATGCAAAGGAGAGGAGAAAGAGTCCACCATGGATGCAAAAGGAGTTTTCACATGCAAACGAAGCAAAGGAAAAGAGTTAATATATAAGCTGACTTGAGATGAAAATGGAGAGAATAACACGATTTATTGCAAATGTGGACGAACTCAAGAGAGTATAAATCAACATATAATCCCACTAAAGTATATCATATAGAAACACACCTGGAAACTAACAAAAGCTTTAAGGGGTCGCTTGGTTTGAAAACAAGTTATGCCGGGATACGTTATGATGGGACACGTTTTTTATTGCTTGTTTGGTTTGTTGTATTATAACTAATAAGCATTGGGTACTTTCTAAGAATTAGTTATTTGTTTACGAAAATATCCTCTATCCTATTTAGCTTTTATATATATAGTTTTTTTTATAAAGCCTTTAGTTAGTCACTTTTCAAAATAAAATAAAATGAATCTCAATTATTGATAAGTTTACTATCCACATGAATCAAAACTAGAGCAAGCTATTGAGGCTAGTGGGGAGCATGTTTTCTTTACCGTCATAAGCAAAAAAATAGACAAATATAAATGAATAAAAAGTGGAGCAAAAAATAGCACAATAACAATAACCATAATTGAATTGAAATTTGGTAAATTTGATAACATTTCTTGTTGCAAAAAATAACTTTTTAACCCATTGCAAAAGAAACAAAGTTTAAAAAGGACTCAAACAGTTGAATCATTTTATCAAACTAAAATTATAGACTTATTTGAAATTTATCAAAACAATATCTCCTGAGCAGCAAAAATTTCAGCAACTTTACAAATGTGAAATAAAGATATGAAAAGTGATAATCAAATAGATTTCAAGGATATTCTTGTCATTTTGATTGTTTTATCCTAGGATGAGTTATCTTGGTATTGTTATTCCACCAAGAGGAAATGATAACTTATAACCAAACAAGAAATAAAGAGGCACTAAAAAGTTATCCCATGACTATTTTCTCTTATCCATTACACCAAACGACCCTTAAGGGACTAATTAAGAGAGAATACTAATCATTTCAAACCAATGAATCAATACAGCAGCTGCAACATACGCATATGGGCAGCAAACATAGCAAAAGGGAATAAGATTGACTTTTACCCCACACATCCAAGTAACCAAAATATATAGAAAACAACATGTGTACAGTTGAGCATGGCGAATATATGTATTTGCAATATTATATACCAAGGAAATCATTTTGAAGAGACGCACACTCCAGGAAGCGAATTATGCAAACTATTTAAGACTAATGTAAAGAAACCCTACTAATAATTAAAAGTTACACTAAAGAAGAGGTTCAACAGCAAACTAATGGACAAAATCCTTCAAAATGAATGAATATCAAACATATAGATGTTTTCTAGCCTATAGTCGATTAGACCTACTCAGACTATTATATATTGTTTTTGATCGTAGTAACTCTTCTAAAACAATATAAAAAACTAAAATGAAGAGCAGTTAATACTTACAGGTTGTGTAAACATCGAGAGGCAAATTCGACACACAAAGAAAATAAATGAAGAAAACAACGAGATAAACTCAAATAGCGCGACACATAATCAACAGAACTGAAGCTAAGACGGTGACCTTTAAGCTCAATATCGGAACTGGATGATGAAGTCACATAAGAAACAAAGTGTAACATATTGAAACCACCAAAACTCAACGATAATCAATCAACAAATAGCCATATAACAGAGCTTTTCCAACATCAGAAAATAGCACATCGAGATGGAGAAGGAGACGAGGAGAATGCCACAAAGGAAGAAGCGTTACCTTTTTCGACGCAACAAACTTGAGACGAGAGCGAGCAGGGCAGCAACGAGCTTCTTCCAACACCACAAAATTCGAATCTTGAGCAGCTGACGACGAAGTGCAAATCGGACTCGAACAAAGATTCGCTCACGACTTAGGATTAGAGAAAACGAATAATATTTCTTAATTATAAGAATGATTGTTCCCCAAAAAAATCCGACTCCCTTTCTCTAATGATTGTCTCTAACAAAAAATTTTCAAATCCAAAAATCTCTCTTTCAATTTTTTTTTCTCCCATTCAACAATGACTAAGAGGGAATATATAGGGGATTTTAGGGTTCCCAATCTTGGGTGGAAAGAGATGAAAATCCGGATAGGGACAAGGACCATTTTGAAATTCAAAAAGTCAAAATCTTTCACCAATTTGGACAAACACCCTTTTCTTGCGATTTCAACCCATTTCGAAAGAGGAAAGGGTGAATCGACGCTTGGGATCGATTTCCTCATCCTTGGGGCGCAACGTGGCATCATCTCACAACCACAAGGACGAAAGCATGCAGCTCTCACTGCTGCTAATGTACGACATTTCTGGGTTTCTTGTCGTTTGAGTCGCTGGAATGTTGAGAACGTTGGAGAGCAACGTTGGGAAGCTGTTGGGTTATCTCTTTGCTGAAAGAAGTTGGGTCGTGTTTAGGGTCATTTAAGAGTGTTAAAAGTGAGCTGGTGGGAATAGAAAGAGTGGGCTGGGAAACCTGGGCTTAACATGAGAAAGGGCTACTTTGAAAATAAAAAAGGCTGATTGTTGGAATTAGTCAAAAATTATAAGGAACATAGCCCAAAGATTGGTCTCAAACAATAATTAGGTGTTAAAATATGAGATGGCTAATTTTGCAATTGCAAACATGGCTATTGGATTACAATTATAGTCAAATAGCATTC
Organism: Solanum okadae; assembly: GCA_036553675.1. NCBI lineage: Eukaryota > Viridiplantae > Streptophyta > Magnoliopsida > Solanales > Solanaceae > Solanum > Solanum okadae. The sequence goes on from CM071689.1 coordinate 27,239,233, forward strand.
GAAACCTAGCCAAATTGAGATAATTCAATGAAATAGGCTAGGACTTGAATAAGACGAGTTAATATTAATTAATTAATGAGCTTCTTAATTTCAACAAAATAAAATAGTTAATTTAATTATAAACTTATTAGTTAGAAATATAAACTCTTATATAACTAAAATAATTAACCAAATATTTTTAGAGGATTTTTGAATGTTCATAAAATATACTGATTATATACATAATTATGTAAAACATAATATATTATCTAAAAAATTATAAAATGATAAAATTAATTAAAAGTAACTTGAAAAATATTTTGAACCTTATAAAAACCAATTATTTCAAATCGTTTGGAATTTAAGAAGCTCGATGATTAATTTGTATTGTGGAGTTGATTTTTAATTTAAATAATAAGAAAATGCTTATAAAATAAATATATGACTTCTCCAACAATTTGACGCGATAATACAACAATGTAACTTTACAAATGCTCATAAAATAGAAACAATAATAACTAACATGAAAATAACTACACAAGTGTAACACCAAAGAAATTAAGAGAAATATGGTTCTTATTTTAGGTTTTTGACATTTTATATAATGTGAAGTGGTGAACTCAAAGTCATTGTAAGCATGATTTGAAGGCTAAAGGAAAAATGTAATAACTAGTAAAATATTGAGATTAATATTTAATATATGTGTACAGGCAAAATAATAAATTACTAACTGCTTAAAGTATTATCAATTTACTCAATATTTTAAAAAAACATATTCGAATCAACAAATTGATGATTTTTTTTAAATAAAATCATTAAAAATTATTCACACAATAACCTAATAACAATCAACATTATATATATATATATATATATATATATATATATATATATATATATATATATATATATATATATATATCACGATACAACCCATCGAGCCGTGCGGGCACCTACTCTAACACCTAAATAGGAGAACCATCATAGCTCAATAATTTAAAACATGCGGAAAATTAAATAAACAAAAATAAAATATACTAACGTAATTTTATAAATAAGAACTTTTAACACAATTGGTTAAGACTTGTAAAATAATTAACACCCCCAATGATCTAGTCTAAACAGGTACAAGAGCTACTTAGAGTACAAACTGGACATAATAAATAAAAGACACAGCTCCCACCATGTGGAAGGAAAAGTAGAAGTTGCTAGAGAATTCTTCATCTTCACCTAAGGAAACATCACCAACCTGTATCAAGACTATGTCAAATAGACATAGCGAGGTAGTATCAGTACAAACCACACGTACTGGTAGGCATCATCGGTCAACCCGAAGCCCACCACATAACATAAGAAAACAACTAGTAAGATCATACAATAAAACCCGTCGCTTCTCCACCTTTACCCTTTCTTGAAAACCAATGAATCACGCTAGTACTCTAACTACAAACCACCTTTCCGGTCAACCAACTTACTAGGTTCTTGGTCATAGCCTAACCATTCTAACACATAGAAATGTCCCCAATTACAACTACAAGCATTCCAATTAACCGCTCACGTCAAACCCTTACTTCCTCTTCATATTACCAGTCACGGCCACATAGTACATTACGTCACACTTTCTAACCCCTAACCACAAATACATTTCTCCCAAGTGAAATCCACCTAAGCACTTACAACATGTACACTACCCTTACTCCTTGCCATTACCATACACGACACCCTTACTCGGACATTAACAATTCTTAAAATGTTGAATCCCCACCTCCGTATCACCCCCCCCCCCCGGTTGGGTGTGCCCTTTTCGGTTCACTTTTCATCAAGATACATATCAAGTTTACTCAACATAAAATAACAATCAAACATAAGTCATCATAACCATAAAACAACTCCGGGAAAATACAACATCAATTATCATTACGAACAAGGTACAATTTCACAATCCTCAAGGCATACATTTATGTCAAATCATTAGTCCTCTCATGGAACCCAAACCCAAACAGTTAGCATACCAGAATGTGGTAGCCGATCCAATGATTATGCCGAAACGTGGCAACCGATCCAAGTTAGTGTGTCGGAACGCAACACCCGATCCACAATCACAATGTATATCATCACAACCACACAACAAGAGTGATTCACAACATATAATTCTTCGTTCATGCTTACTTACAATAGGTGTGATAAAAAAGCTTCGTTCACATTCATGTATGTGTTATAATGAAATAATAACAATCCCACAACACACAATCATAGAATCACCACCATCCCAAGGAACTACTAATCGTCGTATATCATGTAAGCATTAATTCAACCATACCTAGCCTTAGTTCATCATCTAAGGCTTCTTCCTAGGATTTAACCATATTTTTTTCGGTGAACGAAGGCCTAAGCATAAATCCTACCGTTGATTTTCATATATTACGTAGTGAGCACATATTTATAACTACTCAATTCATAAAAACCTAGCCTACCTGGGCGCCAAGCAACTGCACAAAAATTTGGCCTTCGATTCTTGCTTTCAAAACTCGTAAGGGTGATCTTGACAAGAAATCCGCAATCCGTTGACATCCTTTTGCTAGAAATCTCTCTCTCTACCTTTCCCAAGCTTGGAGCAACTTTTTGGGGGTTTCTAGGGTGTTTTACGACTAATTTAGGTATTTTAGAAAGAAGGGAGAAATAAGAATTTGCGTTATTTACATTCTGCCTCGCCTATTCCGCCCTGGCGACTAATTTTTCCGTTGTGGCGCTGCCGCCCTGGCGGAACAGTGGCCCATTATTTCCCAAATTTTTGTTTTCCTAAATAATGACAGTTTGGGTTGTTATAATTGATACCAATTTATCCCTTGTTCGTCCCCGAACGACTAGGGGATGGATAATCACACGCCCTATTTTGGGGTACTTCCAAACTAATGAATAGGGCCATCACGGAACCACGAAGAATGGTGACTTTTCAAATAGCTGACACAAGAAAGGTACTATACCCAAAGACTAGAAGAAAATTGAGGCAACACACGAAGAAATGAATGTGTTTAAATTACACAGTCTAGCCCGCCAGGGTGGCAACCCTCCCGCTGAGAAAGGGCCGCTATGGCGAGGATCTCCCGTTGAGGCGGGAGATCGGGCAACAGTAAAAGGGGGAAAATGGAAACATTTTTCCCATTTCTCCCTAAACTTCCAAAAACTTCTCTCAATCACTCTCCTCCGAACATCAAAACTCAGGTAATATTCTTTTTCCTTACGCTCTTTACTTGTGTACTTGATTAACAATGATTGCATGCCAAATAACTAATCAAATTGAAACGGTTTTTGGGTAGTTATGCGAAAATGAAAATAGGTTGCTAGTTTTGATAGATAAACGTAGCATGGACACTTCCCTTACATCCCCAACGTCTCCACAACGTCCTGGGCATAAGGATTTTTGAAATACGATTAAATCAATACCAAAACGGGTGGGGGGAAGTTAAAAGGTCTCTTGATATAAATCTCAGATTTGGGCACCATTTAGGGGTTATTTTGCTGAAATAATTGTATAATTAGGTTCTAGGGTAGTTAATATACTCTGATTTGCTAAAATTCGGTCGAAAATGGGGATTTTGGGACGAATAAGCGCCATGTTCACGCCTGCTGTTCGTCCCAGATGAATGCCGCTCTGGTGACCTTCATCCTGCTACGACGACCTTCATCATCCCACTATGGTGGGATATTTGGTCACTGTGGCGGGACTATGGAAACAGTGGTCGGTTCCCCTTTTTAAGTTTTTAAAAATTTTTGTTTCCCCTTTGCCCCGCTAGTGTCCAGTCCCATGGAGTTCTAACGTACATCTTCCAATTCTTGCAGGTTTCTCTAAATGGTAGGGCTAAATGAGGACAACCTCCCTTTCGTTCGGTTCCCCAATGTCGCGAGTCGGGAAAGACATCACGACAATAAGAATACAGGGTTCTGCTGCGAGAGAGGTTTTGTTTTGCTTCAGTTGGAGGAGAAGGAGCCTGCCTTTTATGTTCGCCTGATGGAGTTCGGATGGACTCCACTGACTGAGGCTCCCCCGGATGTACGTTCCACTTGGGTGAGGGAGTTCTACTCCATCCTGCCCACTGTGCGATAGGACGATCCTCACCCCATCATCCGTATCCGGGGAGTTGACATCCCCCTTAATGCAACAACCATCAATGAGGTGTTAGAGTTGCCCGAGGTTCCGAATGCTGAGTACGAGGCTAAGTTGCGGGAGATGGACTTGGGTTGGTTGAGGGACACCTTGATTGAGCCTGCGCGCTGGGATCAGTTTTATTGGGCTACTGCCGAGGGAATTACTAGCTCAGATTGGTCATCTGACACTAAGAGGTGGCTACATTTGGTGACTAGGAGGATCCGCCCGTCGGGCAACCATACCAACATGACCTTTCCTCGGGCCTTGGTGGTGGCGTGCGCTATACATGACATCAAGTTTAATGTGGGGAAGCATATCATTTCGGAGTGGAAGATGTTCTACTGGGTAACAAGAAAGATTTCTTCCTACCGGGACTTATTACTCCGTTGTGCAAGCGGACGGGAGTGCCACTCCTCGACACCGATGAGGTATTACCATGGATCCCCCTTTCCACCCTCTTTTGATCAGGTCATACTTCCAGGAGCAAGAGGAGGAGAACGTGCAGGGCAAGCAGTAGTAAGGCGATCATGTATTCGGACGACGAGGCCCCACTCTCAGGTGCACGGGTCGAGGAGGATCTAGTGGTCGTCCGAAAGAGGTTGGGGAGTACCTTTGCTAACTTCACCCTGGTTCCAACCAGCACTGTCCTAGAGGTCAAGATGCTTCTCCATGAGTTATGCTAGGAGCGGAGGAAGGGTCTGGAGAGGGATCGTTTGATGGTTCGGATATGAAAGACCGTGAGGACCATATTCACTAGCGTTGCCCCTGGTCAGGAGCTTCCTCGGGTCGAGAAACGATATTTCCATCACTTTACTTTTATGGACGAGGTAGCGACCGGCCTGGTACCTCCAGAGGATCTAGACTCAGATGTTGACACCACCCAGTCTGAGGGTTCTTGATTTGACTTTCGTCCTTCTTGGGCTTGTAAATTTTTGGACAACTTAGTTTTTATCTTTTGGCCTTTCTTATGGTTTGTAAGCACTTGGATGCTAGATTTCCTGCTTTTTTCGTAGTAAAAGGTTAATCACTAAGTTTTATAAACTATTCTCGATTGTTGAACACTGATAGATTTGCAGGGGTTAACCCAGATACCATTAAGGGTCCTTATCGGGAAACTTGGAAAACTAGAGAGGGCAGGATGAGGTTCTGCCTCGCCTCATCTCGCTCTAGCGGAAGAATTCCCGCTCCGGCGGGAGTAATTTCGCCCTAATGGCCAAAACGGAAACAAAACCTCTACCGAGATTTTTTCTCTAGGGTTTTCTCCCTTTTCTAAACTTTACCTAGGTTCCCAGCTTTACCAAACAAACTTATGATAATTGTGTGACCTAGGAGAAATCCTTGACTACTCCAAGTCGAACCCACAATACGCAACTAATTCATTCTTATTAATTCAGCAACACAACCCACACATCCCCAGGATACACCCAGATATTCACGAGGGTATTACACAAGCGCAAGACATGTTCAGATCTTCCTCACAAAGTGCCTCGTAGTTTTGTCTAAACCCTCTTATCGAATCTAGTCAGGACATTCTTTTCGCAACGGGATTCACAATACTCAAGTCGTTACAACTGGCATAACTTCAATCAATGAAGCCAACACATTGCACATATCAAAGTTTAGACACACATTTATAGTGCATGTAACCACATCATCACATTCAAGCAATTACAACTTTCACATTCATAGTTAATTCAGAAAACAAGAAGCACACATTCTCAGACTTCAAGTTAAAACTCACAGACAAGTCCAAATTCTTAATTAGATACTTCGTTCCATTGATGACCATTACTGATCATCTATGTATTTACACCGCCCCTAGGGCCAGATACCAATTGGAACCTTCTCAATTCCAATTTACCTTGCTTGTGTTCCTTCAGTCGTGACCACGATGTGCAATCCACTTTGCTGAGGTTCCAATTGAAATTGGGAGATACCAATTGGACTTAACTCATACCACAAGCGACACTTTGCACGAAAGGAGAGAATGAGTGGAACTATTTCCTAGAATGCTTCCTAGCTTCCTGGAGATTAGATGTGGACGTCAACACACCAATCCGCAGAAGTCTAATCCATATTTTACTCTTTTACTGGGAGACCGGTAACCTGGGCTATGATACCAATTTGTTACGACCCAACCCACCGGGTCGTGTGGGCACCTACTCTAAAACCTAAGTAGGAGAACCATCATATCCAATAATTTAAAACATGCAGAAAATTAAATAAACGGAAATAAAATATACTAAAGGAATTTTATAAATAAGAACTTTTAACACAATTGGTTAAGACTTGTAAAATAACTAACACCCCCAATGATCTAGTCTAAACAGGTGCAAGAGCTACTTAGAGTACAAACTGGACATAATAAATAAAAGACACAGCTCCCACCATGTGGAAGGAAAAGTAGAAGTTGCTGGAGAATTCTTCACCTTCACCTAAGGAAACATCACCAACCCGCATCAAGACTATGTCAAAAAGGCATAGCGAGAGTAGTATCAGTACAAACCACACGTACTGGTAGGCATCGTCGGTCAACTCGAATCCCACCACATAACATAAGAAAACAACTAGTAAGATCATACAATAAAACCCCTCGCTTCTCCACCTTTACCCTCTCTTAAAAACCAACGAATCACGCTAGTACTCTAACTACTAACCACTTTTCCGGTCAACCTACTTACTAGGTTCTTGATCATAGCCTAACCATTCTAACACATAGAAATGTCCCCATTACAACTACAAGCATTCCAACTAACCGCTCACGTCAAACCCTTACTTCATCTTCATATTACCCAGTCACGACCACATAGTACATTACATCACACTTTCTAAACCCTAACCACAAATCCATTTCTCCAAAGTGAAATCCACCTTAAGCACTTACAAACACGTACACTACCCCCACTCCTCACCATTACCACACACGACACCCTTACTTGGATATTAAAAATTCTTGAAACATTGACTCCTCACCTCCTATCACCCCTCGGTTGGGTGTGCCCTTTCCGGTTCACTTTTCATCAAGATACATATAAAGTTTACTCAACATAGAAGAACAATCAAACATAAGTCCTCATAACCATAAAACAACTCTGGGAAAATACAACATCAATTATCATTACAAAAAATGTACAGTTTCACAATTCTTATGGCATACAATTATGTCAAATCATTAGTTCTCTCATGGAACCCAAAGCCAAACAGTTGGCATATCGAAACGTGGTACCCGATCCAATGATTATGCCTGAATGTGGAAACCGATCCAATGATTATGCCTGAATGTGGCAACCGATCCAAGTTAGTGTGTCGGAACGCAACACCCGATCCACAATCACAATCACAATGTATATCATCACAACCACACAACAAGAGTAATTCACAACATATAATCTTCGTTCATGCTTACTAACATTAGATGTGATCAACAAGCTTCGTTCACATTCATGTACGTATTATAATGAAACAAGAACAAGTCCACAACACACAATCATAGAATCACCACCATCCCAAGGAACTACTCATCGTCGTATATCATGTAAGCATTAATTCAACCATACCTAGCCCTAGTTCATCATCTAAGGCTTCTTCCTAGGATTTAACCATAATTCGTTTGGTGCACGAAGGCCTACGCATAAATCCTACCATTGATTTACATATATTACGCAGTGAGCACAAATTTATAACTACTCAATTCATAAAAATCTAGCTTACCTGGGCGCCAAGCAATTGCATGGAAATTTAGCCTTCGATTCTTGCTTTCGGAACTCGTAAGGGTGATGTTGACTGGGAATCTGCAATCTGTCGACATCCTTTCAGTAGAAATCTCTTTCTCCACCTTTCCCAAGCTTGGAACAACTTTTTGGGGATATCTAGGGTGTTTAACGACTAATTTAGGTATTTTTGGAAGAAGGGGGAAATAAGAATTCACATTATTTACATTCTACCTCGCATATCCCGCCCTGGCGACTATTTTTCCTGCTGTGGCGCTGCCGCCCTGGCGAAATAATGGCCCTGAATTTCCCAAATTTTTGCTTTTCCTAATTAACGACGATTCGGGTCATTACAATATATATGGGAACAAAAAAAGTTGAAAGTTGAAATACCAAATATCCCTATGAAATTTAGTTTCTACAATAATGTCATTAAAAAAAGTTACTCTAAATTAAAATGTTGTAAAATATTTATTTAATTATATGTAGATAGTAATTGTATAATATTAGAAAACCCAAAAGTTGTACTAAATACTATTCATACAATTAATAAATCAGTTAATAGTAAGAGACTATATACATTTAATCGTATGTCATTAGTATATAAATAACTTGAATGTTTAGGTTTCTCCTTATAGTTCGTGAAAGGTGTATTTTGAATTCACATAGACTTAATAATGTGTATTTACTATTTCTTGAACTTTGTATCACTTATATAGTACTTAATTATGTTTATTTAATGTTAATCTTGAATTGCTTCATCTTCTGATCTTTATTGCAATATTAACTTTTGAAATGCCAATGTACATGTAATTCAATCAAGGATTTATTTTCCTAATAAAATATACCGAACCTTTTCATTCATTTTCTTTATAAACGAAGAGTTTAGAAATTATAATCATGATTTAGTAGTGAACTAACATGGGGATGTAATCTCGACTGCCTAATATATGTTGCTTCTTGGAAAAGGTATTTGGTATATGAAATGAAATTTTTTGTTATTTTCTTGCTGCATCTTTTAACCAAATCAAAATTACTTACTTTTGAATAAACCTAAAGATTATGTATCACATTCTAAAGATAATGGAGTTACTGGACATGTATACATGAGAATAGCATGGTTGCCTCGAATGTGGTACATCATTATTTATAGAGCAACTTACAAAAATAACTATATTTATAGGGTTAATGAATATCAATAGCTATAAGTATGTTATTTACAATAAATAGCTACAATTTATATCACTTTTTAGCTGTATTTTTGTATAGTTTTTTTATTTATTTATTTATACATTAATACATCTTTAAGTACAACAAGCTAAATAAGGAATTGACTCTAAATATAACCCACTATCCTTACCTTACGCCCATAACGTCCATAGAATGAGCAACTCCCATAATTAGTTTTATAACTGAAAATTTCTTATTTAAAGACATATCCTATCATCTTCTTTATCAGTTTAACAAAAATTGTGATACAACAGACTCAATTTTCTTGTTGTCTCCATATTTCTTATTCTGGCGTCTACTTAAAGGTATGCATAGATTTTTTTTCTGGTTAATTCAATTTATTGTATGTAAGCAAATTGTTGAATTTGTGAATTAAGGTTAAGTATTTTGATTTTGAATAGGTGAACTACATGGCAACCATACCTGTATTGATCAAACATTCTGGAGAGTGGAACGAAGAAAATAGCTACGTCGAATACAACATCGATGGAGTATTATTGAAGGAACATGCTTCTTTTTCTGATTTAGTTAATCTAATTTCTGGTCATTTGAATGTTGATATGACTACAAAGTGTATGAAAATCAAATACACCATTGAAGGTAATGATAGTTCCATAGAGATACGCAACGACATGGGTGTACGGGTATATGTTCAATTAAAAAAAGTGAACACTGAATTTGGAATATATCCATTGTGTGTAAGTATTTTCGATAGAGATATAGTTTACTGCGAAACTGGAGAAATTTCTATTGAAGGAGATGTGTTGCAGCTTGAATACAATGTTGGATCAACTGATACAAGTGATACATTATGTTTGGTTTCGTCGTTTGGTGATAACCCAAATAATGTATTTGATGGTGGCAACGACTTGATCATTACTAACAGATATCAGAAGGATATAATGGAGGATCAAGTATACGTGGACAAGTCGACACTGAAGTTTGTAATGGAAAAGTATTCAATTGACAATAGGTTTCAATTGTTGGTCAAGAGGTCAAACTCTATTAGGTACATTGTCATTTTAATTGATTGAATTGAAATGTATTGATTATTGAATGCAATTCTAAAGACATCATTTTTTGCAAACTGTATTTATGAACTTGTATGCCATTTTAAAGACTTTTTTTTGCCAACTGTTTTGCAGTTATACTCTTGTATGCCATAATAAAGAATGCAAATGGGTAATGAAGGCATCAAGTATAAACAAGTCGAAAATGTTCAGAATTAGAGTTTTCAACTCTGAGCATACTTGTCCTTTGAAAGATGAGGTGCACTCGCAAGTAAAAGCATCAAGTGGATTTATTGGAGGCATTATCGCTCCTAAATTGAAAAATCATAAGAGGAAATACACTCCCAATGAAATCGCGGTTGACATGAAATTGGATTTGGGTGTTGATATTAACTACCAGATGGCATGGCGAGCAAAAGAAAAGGCATTGGATTCCATAATGGGGCAACCCGCCGCCTCATACAAAAAGTTGCCCGGATATTTGTATACATTGGATAAGACATATCCTGGTTCACATATTCGAATGAAGAAAACTCCTGAAAACAAATTTTTGTATTTGTTTATATCATTACATGCTTTTATAAAGGGATTTGACTATTGTAGGCCAATCGTTGTTGTAGACGCCTGCCACCTAAAATCAGGATACACAGGTGCTTTCGTTTCAACCAGCACTTTAGATGGAGCAGGTATGTGTGATATATGAATACATTTAGTTAATGCTTATTATATATAAATTACTTTGTTGATGTATAACATGAAATATATTACCTTTGGCCTACAGAGTTATCGATTCTGAAAATGATGCTTCTTGGACGTGGTTTTTTGAACAGTTCAAAGAAGCGTATGGAGAACGAGAGAATCTGTGTGTAGTATCTGACAGGCATGAAAGCATTATAAAGGCTGTTTCTAGAGTATACACTAATATGCAGCATTACGCCTGTATATGGCACTTGTGGGCCAATGTATGCAAGAATTTTAGAAAATCAAATGAGCAATTAAGTGAGGTATTCTATGCTATGGCGAAGGCATATACGCAGAATGAGTTTGATAGGCTAATGAATAAGGTAGAGCAAGTTGATATTAGGGTGAAGAATTACTTGGAGTTTGCGGGATATGAGAAGTGGGCAAGGTTGTATGCACCAGTTCATCGTGGTTGGATGATGACATCAAACATTGCAGAGTCTATTAATTCAACTCTGGTAGCAGCAAGACAATTACCGATATTTGACTTTCTTGAACAAGTGAGGTTAATGTTTGACAGGCTAATGAATAAGGTAGAGCAAGTTGATATTAGGGTGAAGAATTACTTGGAGTTTGCGGGATATGAGAAGTGGGCAAGGTTGTATGCACTAGTTCATCGTGGTTGGATGATGACATCAAACATTGCAGAGTCTATTAATTCAACTCTGGTAGCAGCAAGACAATTACCGATATTTGACTTTCTTGAACAAGTGAGGTTAATGTTCGCTAGATGGAATTGCAAAAATCGAGAAAATGCATCCTTCACATTCACTCCTCTTGGTAAAAAATTTCAAGAGATGGTTGTACTTAATGCGGATAAATCTATACGTATGATGGTATGTATGTTCATGAGAACTGATTTCTCTCTTCTTTTTTTTCTGCGAGTTTGTATTCAGACTCGTTTTGCTTCATTCCAGTCAGTTTGTGCTTTGTTGTATTTGTATATAAGTATATGTTTTTTATGTATGAATTGTATTTGTTGTATTCATTACAGGTTGTCCCGTCAACTGACTACATTTATTCGGTGAGTGACGAAGGAAAAAGTTTTATCGTATGCCTTGAAAACAAAAGTTGCACTTGCAAGAGGTTTCAAATGGACGGAATTCCATGCCCACATGCTTGGGCGGTCTTGAATAACAAAAATATGCTTCCAGATGCATACTGTTCAGACTTTTACAAGCCAAAAACAGTGTTGAAGACATATGAGGTGCCTGTGTATCCTCTTCCTGATGTAACTGAATGGAACGTACCTGAACATATTGCTGAAGAAATCGTGTTGCCACCGAGATACAAGAGACCTCCAGGCAGGCCAAAGAAACAATGGGATAAATCATTCAGCGAGTTGAGTAAAAGAAAGGGTACCAATTCTTGTGGTAGGTGTGGAAATCGTGGTCACAATAAGCGTTCATGTAGAGCTGCACCACGTAATGTGTAGGATTTGATTTTCAATAATTAGTATTTGTTTCATAATTTTGATTATGCCGAATTATTGAATAAAATTTTTTATTTGCATACAAAGTTTTTTTTTACTGTTTATTAATTTTGAAATTTAAAACAAGCTCTTAGTTTTAGAAACCAAACTGAAATTTTGGTAGCCAAATCAAAAACTATCATAAACCATTTTAATTTGATGTAATCTTAACATAAATTAAAGATGTGGTATTGATATGTCATAATAATGCCTAAATAAAACTAAGAAAAAACATTAACTAAGAAATCAATGAAGGTAAAAACTAAAATACATTTAACTAAAAGTACATACAAATATAGTCAGTTTTGTAAGTTGCTCTACTTAGAATATACCTTTTGAGTAAAATACAATTACTCAATAAAAATGATTTTATTTACATACATTTATTTTTTATTGGATTTAACTTTAAACATGAACATGTTATAACCAATGTGATATTTTAGGAGCCACAATAAATCCTATTGATTATTCATTCTGAGCAAAGTTGTGTTACCGATATTCCTTGATATAAAAATATATAAGACAGACTAAACCATGTGAGCAATTAGTATTTAGCAATACTAATACACATAAATATAGTTAAATAAGATACAACGAATATGCATACAAAAATATCTTTAAATAGTAATACACATAAATATAGTTAAATAAGATACAAATAATATGCATACAAAAATGAAGTCTGCCAACGAATTGCCCAGAAAGAAATTCAATTGTTCATTAATTAACATACTCTAAGCCAAAAACTACTAGACATAATATCCAAAACGAACTAGTAGTTTCAAAATATCTTTAAAATAAACAACTTAGATAGGCTACTAGTTGATCATGACAATTTCACTACTGTCCATTTCTGAGCATGGCTTCCTGTTCAACTTAGGGGGTGCTTCATTGTCGCTAACAGCCCCATCTTCCATCTTCTTTGCAGCATATTCCCAAAGAAGTGCACCGTATCTAATACGAAGTAACTCAGCATCGATGGTTTCAACACAAATGTCATTGCCATCACTCAAATACTCTGTAAATGCAAGCAAATACAGTCCATAATCCCTGTACATATATATAATTTGTTAAAGAATATATTTCGTATATCTCTATCAATTTGTATAATGATGACACAATTTTGTAAACATACATTGAACCATATCGCTGCTGAGGTATATCTTTCACATATGTCACATCGAATGGAATGTTCAGGTCTTGCGTATCATCCATGTTATCGTCATAATACATGGACAGATACATTGGTAGAAGCTGAGCAAGCTTTTGAATTTCCTCCCTAATAAAAGAATCATGTTTTGCTGCTCTGTATGAGTCATATACATGAATGTGTCGTTCAACCAATGACAGAACAACTAATACCCAATGGTTCCTCTGCTTCACATTAACTGGTATGAGCACGTTGTCGATTGTATTCCATGGAATAGCAGCCATCAACTTGTAGCCATTTATGTATTCACGTATGTCGTTTTCAATGTTTGCAACATAATTTTTGCTTTCAATGTTAGCATACGCGGCATAAATGTCAGCAATCTTTGTCTTGAACAGACAATCAACAGTTGTGTATTTGTATCGGCTGTTAACGCTGTACTTGCTTTTTTTACGCAAGTAATACAGAACCACATCGATATGCTGTGATAATTCGACAGAAATATTGAGTTGGATCAGTTCTTATAGAAGATACATCCATTATGTATAAATGAATACAATACATTACGTATAAATGAATACAATATATTACGTACCTCATCATTCAAAAGTTGTCCATCATATGATAAAGTGTAGAACCAATTCTTGTTAGTTATTAAGTGAATTCCCAAGTCCATGTGCACTGCCAATTCTGCCTTGTTCTTCTTATAGTGATCTTGGTCCTGCAACCTTTGATACAATAAAGATAGTATAATTATGGTGAATGTACCCTAAATTTACATATGAATTTTCTGAATGTATTTAAAAAAAGTGCTTACTTGTGTGTGTGCTTAACAAGGAGACCTTCACGAAGCCACATTGCGTAATCTTCAAAAACATCATAATTATGTGGCCCTCGTATGAAATCAGTCACAAATGGATGTATCTTTTCATGTATTTTGTTCACTATTAAGGAACTACCTGTTAGAAATTAGAAATTTGTATAACAACTCAATTTTAATGCTAACAGTTCTAATATATGTGTATACATATTCCAACAATTTATAACTTTATAATTACCAGATGAAGATCCAAACTTGGTGGAGTAAGGAGAGCAATTCCAACGACCAGGACGTCTAATTCTGACAATCGGTAAAGGTAACCTCATCAACTACGGCCTTTGAGTGAATTGGTAAAGGCGTGACCTCATCAACTACAACCTTTGAGTGAATTGGTAAAGGTGTGACCTCATCAACTACGACCTTTGAGTGATTTGGTAAAGGTGTAACCAAATCAACTATGGCCTTTGAATGAATTGGTAAAGGTGTAACCTCATCAACTACGGCCTTTGAGTGAATTTGTAAAGGTGTAACCTCATCAACTACGGCCTTTGAGTGAATTGGTAAAGGTGTGACCTCATCAACTACGACCTTTAAGTGAATTGGTAAAGGTGTAACCAAATCAACTATGGCCTTTGAATGAATTGGTAAAGTTGTAACCTCATCAACTACGGCCTTTGAGTTAACCACCCTTTTTTTTACCGAATTAAGGCGTGGTAGCAACTCATCAATCAACTCAAATTGTGATGCTGGTTGTACATGTTCTGTTGTTTTGACGTTCATATCAAAAGATTGAACAGGAACAACAAATACAAATGATTCTTCAGGCTCATCGACTCCAACTTCTGATTGTGGTATCTATACAACAACAACAAAAATATCATAAATTAATATATTTAAATACTTTTCCAAAATAACAATACAACTACTTGTAAAAAATTTATATATAGTTTAATAACCCTCTTTTTGAAATTGTATTGTTGTCTGATGACTCGCATCAGGTAACAACTGTTCCAACATTTCCCAATCCACATTTGAAGTATCACCATTACAGTTAACCATTACAGGATTTCCATCATTGTGAATGACCGATGAAACAGTAACTTTCTGTGATAATTTTATCAAATAATACAAAAAGATATAAGGAAATCAATTGCGTGAATACAATTATAATTGTATACTCCATAAAGAGGGAATGTATCCATAAATTACCCCATTTGTATCAAAGTGATTTTTTTCCGAATCAACCTGTACATTTGACTGTTGAATGTTGTCATTCAGCGAATTCTTCTTCCCAAAATCAGGTATAGGGAATTGAGTTCCTATATCATCAGTCTGTGAAAATTTATCAAATCATAAGTGTTATAACATATAGATGTTAATATATATTATGCTATACCTGGAATGACTCTTTAGTTGTACAACTAACATTGATTGCATCCAAAACATCTTTTAGATTTTCCACAATAAATAAACGCAGCTCCTTAAACTCTCCAGTGACCTAGATATATTTGTAAAAAGTTAGATAATATTTTTATAAAATGAAAAGTATAACAAAAACAAATCCAAAACTGATTACAGATTTCTTAAATGCGGCAAAATCTTGCCGCAACTCAGCAATTTCATCTGACTTGCTATCGGATTTTTTCTCTGTTTCCACAATGTGTGGTGTTTCATTTATTGAACTCCCAGGCTTATTCTTTGGCACATCTGATGAAGCATTGCCCTTTTCTTTTCCTTTTTCTTTATTCTTTGGCACATCTGATGGAGGTTTTGAAGTGAAATCATCATCCTCATCTTCATCGACATCTTCAACAGCTAGAGCTGTGTCAAATACAGCATCTTTCAATGGAATTTGTAAAAGTGCAATCTCCTTGAGTGATAGTGAAATATTTTGGAAGGTTAACTGTATAGAATGCGTATGTATTCCATTAATATATAGTTATTGAATTACAACATCAAAGTATAAGTACTCATACATAATAAAGGTAATAATTTTAATTGAAATAAAACATAAAAAAATTACCGGATTCTCATTATCTTTGAACATTTCTTCCATTAAGTATTCATAATGTGGTCGCTTCTCTTTGGTCCTCCAATTAAGCAATCTGGGGATACGGTTGGAAACTTTTGAGGCAATTTTCTTGTCAACAGAAGAACAACACTCGTACAGCCAAACTTGCATAGCAAGCGGCATACCGGCAATCCTATAATATTTTTTATGAGCATCCATCTTCTTTGATACAGTCTTAAGCAATGCTGCAAAAGCTTTTATTCCCCACAGATAATCACTGTATCGACTACTCTCAACCAAATCAAAGTGGCTCCTTGGTATGGATGAGTTGGTCTTCTCCTTGGAGAAGATGAATGTATTTATGAAATATAGAATTGCAAACTTAACAGCATCATCATCGTTCCCATCACCCCAGACTTTCTTGTCAAACTTTCTGATTAGTTCTGCCTTTTTTATTACATTCTTTTTACCTCCGAAAAACTGTTCAATGATTCTGTTCGGTTTCTTTTTGTTGAATGAGAAATCATCAGGATCAGCAACACAATTTAAACCAGATATTATGGCAAACTCTCGAATACCGAATCGGAGTGTGGTCCCATTTATACGAATGAGCAAAGTATCTGATGAACTGTTCTGTAACTCACAAACCATGAAGCACCTAAATATTTGATTTTGGACACGACACTCATGCATTTTGGTATATACACCAAAACACGTGTTCTTAAGTTTTTGAAACTGCACAGGAGTAAGCTTCTCCTTCAACTGGTGAACAATGTTATGGTTTCCGTCTACTTGCATATGTGGGGCTTCAATTGGACGTTCTACCACACATAATCTGATTTCCTATAAATGCATATAAAATTCAAAGTATTAATATATTCAGGATTCAAGTATTTATTAAAACTTAATGTATCAGTATGTCAAACAATGTAAGTATATAAATTTAGCACAAGATCACGTTGAATACACCAATATTGAATACAATGAATACATTGTTGTTAAACACAAAAATGAATACGTTGGATAAAATAGATATATAAACAAGGTGTGGGTATCAAACTGTATAAGTATTCAGATCAATTTTTCACCGTAATAGTTGAGGTCTTTTTTGTTCATGTTCTTCTTGTACTCACTTTTTATCAACTATGTACATACAAAATCAATTTTTCTAACAAATTCAATACAAGAGGACAATCCATAATGACAATGTCACACAATACATGTGTTGAGATATATAAGTAAATGACAAGAAACTAAAAAAGATAAAGCATACAAACAAACCTCAATTTCATTTTCCTCTTGATCCTGCTAGACTGCTCTTTTTTCACACCCACTTGAATCAATACTGTTAACTTTTCTCCTTTTTCAAGATTAGTTTTCACTTCTGAACGTTTTTTCCTCTTTACTAATTTTGCATGTTCGATTTCTTCAAGAAGATTTAAGGGTATATGGTCATTAACCTTCTTTGTTCTTCTTTCATTCTCCATTGCAGCAATAGAGCCTGTAATTTTGTCTTGTTGTTGAGTAATACACAAATCAAAAGAAGGTAGTTCATCCAACAATTTGTCAAATAAATGTATACCTCTCGTAACCCTTCTCGGAGTACCACTTTCAGCCATTGAAATGGATAAACAAATTCTTGAATCAAAAGACTATCAAAATATAAGATAGTGTAGATGTGTATATATATAATGTTGATAAAAACGAGATAAAGATACAATTAGAAGATACCTGATGGATACAAATCACAAAAATCGCTCCTTGCAATGATGTAAAGGATCTTGAATTTGAATGAATTTGTGGGAAAAAAATCAGAAAATATGTGATGTATAATGCTCATAAAAACGAGATAAACAAAAATCGCTCCCTGCAATGATGTAAAGGATCTTGAATTTGAATGAATTTGTGGGGAAAAAAAATCAGAAAATATGTGATGTATAATGCTCTTAAAAACGAGATAAACAAAAAGCGCTCCTTGCAATGATGTAAAGGATCTTGAATTTGAATGAATTTGTGGAAAAAAAATCAGAAAATATATGAATATTGATGAAAGAGAAATCTGATGATGGTAAATATGGAAAAGATCACAAACGTGCCATTCATAATCAATTAGGCATGCATTAATTACCTTCCTATTGAAAATTTATTTATTATATTAAATATATATTAAAAAAATTATTTATTTGTATATAATTAACTTTGCTATTTATAATCTAATTATATCCATATAACATGAAAAAAAAAATATAGCTATTTTTCTTAAATATATATGGATGTTTGCCATATTCTGTAGTTTTTCCTTATTTATATACTTGTGTCTTTTTCGTATAGTTTTAGGATATCCAAATTCTTATTTCAAAATATCAAATTAGTATAATCTAAATTAACTTTAAAAATTAGTCAAGTTGACTCTCAAAAAGCGCAATATGACAACTAAAAAGGAATAGTGGGAGTAATAACTAAAATTGTTAAAACGGAAAAGGGCCTAAAATACCCCTTAACTATGTGAATTGGTACAAAATTACCCCTCTTCTACCTTTCGGGCCGAAAATGCCCTTGACGTCAACCTTTTGGCTCTATTTTTCCCTTCATCTTTAACAACCTAAATGTCACGACCCAGGGGTACCCCTAGATGTAACAGGGCACATAGAACTCCGAAAGGCACCATGTAAGCCACTTAGCATATCATAACATAAAACATAGAACAATAAAGAGTAAAACGCATTTCAAGTCTTAAAAGTTTTCATAAGGGTAAGGCGGAAGTCTAGACTTGTCTCAAGTTAACCATCTATTACAATAGTCGAAATGAAAAGGGTCATAGTCCATACAACATAGTCCGGAAAGGAAATACAAGGAAAGAAACTACTAAGTGAAAACACCAGTCCTCGTGAGGACTCACCAACAAGGTAGGATAAATGATGAAATTCAAGCTTTAACCACAATGAGGACCACCTTGAGAACCAGACCCTACACTTGGGGAAAATGTAGGAAAATATGGGTTAGTACAAAAATACACTAAGTATGATAGCCATGCATAAAAATCATGAAAACATGCTAAAAGGGACATTTTAGTTGAATGCATGCAATTTACTAAGTTAAAGCATCATTTTGAAGATAATGGAAAAGCATAAGTCATAAACATATTCATTGCATAGATTATCATAGCATAAGAGAAACTTACCATAAGTACCCTCCAAGCATACTTGGGGAATGCATGAATAAGATCCCATAATCCCACCCATGCTAAGTAAAGCTTCTTGAGTAACCATAGTTTATAATTTATATTCTTGTTCATAGTGGGAATAAGGCTAAACCGACATAGACCATGTGAGCTTAACATGGAATCCAGTGTTACCCACACCGAAAAGGGTTGTCCTACTTGCCTAAGGTAGAACCATACTCTTAGCTTAGGTGGATCCACTAGCTAAATAACCTATGTAGGCACATAGTTTATGGGATAAGGAGATTGCTACTAGAAACCCACCCTTTCTAGCGGGGAGCTTCCATCTCAAGAGATTCTTTCTAGAAACCCGACCTTTCTAACGGAAGAGATTCAATCTCATATTCAATATCCACTCGGTGCTAAGCATTTATCCCACAGAGTACATATTAAGTCTTGACTTAAGTTCATATTCATGGAAGAATGTCTTGACACTCAATCCAACATAATTCATAAGATAGCTCATAGATTCAATAGGTGAGAATAGCCGTCAACCTTAGAATCATCATACCATATTCATACATAGGTGTGTAGATGAGAATAACCTTTCAACAACACAACAACTAGATCATAATCATAATCATTTTACTCTCAAAGTGTTGTTAAAACATACACATAAATCTCATAATCATGCATAATTCGCATACTTTGCCCTTCAAGGATCAAAGATCATATTTCATCAACACATCTAGAATTACTACATTAGACATGGATAATAACATAATTCAAATAGCTCAATTACTACAAGCATAATCTCATAATATTCTTCTTTCATCAATTTACCCACATCACAAGGTCATAAATTGGGAGTATGTGGATTTCATGGATTCTTGGGGGATTTCAACATAAAACCATAATAAATCATCAATTGAGTCACATTATAAAGTAATTAAATCAATAGAATCGTTTTTGAAAGGAATCCATGAGTTGGAGTCAAACACTAGCTTTTGGGGAATTTCTATCTTTGAAATTGAGTTTTGAAGGGATTCCATGGATAAATTCTATCCATGGATGAAGAGCTACCATACCTTAGCAATGAATTTCAATGAATTTGAGTAGAAAACTTTGCTCTTTGAACCCTAGCTCTAACTTCCTTCTTCTTCTTCTTCTTCTTCTTCTTCCCTTGAAGTTCTAGAGAGAATATTTGGGGAGAAGTTGGTTTTGCTTTGGGATTTTGGAATTATGAGGAAGATGACTTAATTTAGGGGTCTTAAATCATTATATAGTTAGTCTAAATTAGTATAAAATGACATCACTTAATAACTAATTAATTCCGAAAAACCACAAAGTGCCCCTAATTAATTCCACAAAACAGGTG
This sequence comes from Solanum okadae, assembly GCA_036553675.1. Classification (NCBI taxonomy): domain Eukaryota; kingdom Viridiplantae; phylum Streptophyta; class Magnoliopsida; order Solanales; family Solanaceae; genus Solanum; species Solanum okadae. The sequence goes on from CM071689.1 coordinate 27,260,040, forward strand.
GCAGGTGAACACCCACTACCTCACGACCACGGTCCGTGGATGGACCCATGTGGCATGCTGGTGAACCGTGGGTGAGTTATTGGAGCCTGTTTTTGAGGCCTTGGCCCACGACCCCTCACTACGGGGTGTGGGCTGACCCACGAGGCGTGGGTCCCCTCTGTGGGTCACTGCCCAGGCAGCTTCTAAGGGTTCTTCTCAAGGACCCATGGTTGGTCCTTGGGGGTCGTACCTTGGCGTTCTAACATGAAACCCTATATTTTTAGGTACGGGGAGTTACGTTTACGACTCTAACCCTCATGTTAAGCTCTAGTTTAGCCTACTAGTTTCCGAGGTGTTACAATATCTCCCCCTTGGGAATATTCGTCCTCGAATGACGATCTAGACACTTTATGGAAATAAAGACTCAAGACTAGCAGCACGTCATGCATAAAATATCTAAATAATGCACAATTCAAAGGAGGAAACTTCAACTCCATCTCAAACATAATCAATGCAACACAAGGAAGTATAAACTACATCTAACAACCCATTATGCATGAAACTCAACATTTTTCATATTCATAGGAGGAACTACCTTCTCCAACTAATAATCATGCTCGACACAATATCATGGAGCCAATATGCAATTGCTCTCAAAAGAATACTAAAACATATTTGACAATTCATCTCATGAAGTCAAATATGCAAGTCATACTAAATGCACAACAAATGAAGAAAATCAATCATAAAAACTCATTTTCTTACTAGACATAAATTTCTCAAGAACATGCATAACATAAAGGAAATCATGGAAAAACACATATAACACACATGACTCCCTAAACACTAAAACTCAAGAGAAACTAATTACCTCAAGCTTGAATAGGAGTAGAAGGAAAGAGATGAGGATATCAGGACTTCATATTGGCCTCGGCCTCCCAAGTAGCACCCTCAACTAAGTGATTTCTCCATAAAACCTTCATAAAAGCTATTTCCTTGTTTCTCAATCTCTTGAATTGCTGGTCTAGGATCTCTACCGGAACCTTTTCATATGAAAGACTTTAGTCAACTCCCAACCCTTCTAGGGGAATAATGGGTGCCGGATCTCCAATACACTTCTTAAGCATAGAAACATGAAATACCGGATGAATCGGGGCCAACTCATTTGGCAAATCCAACTCATAGGCAACCTTCCCGATACATTTCAAAATTTGGTATGGGCCTACATACAGGGGACTAAGTTTCCCTTTCTTGCCAAATCTCATCACACCCTTCATAGGTGAGATTTTCAAATAGACCCAATTATCAACTTCAAATTCTAGATCCCTTCTTGTCACATCGTCATAAGACTTTTGTCTACTTTGAGCCGTTCTTAACCTCTCTCTAATAAGTCAAACTTTCTCAATGGCTTCATAAACTAGCTCGGGACCTATCAAAGAAATTTCACCTACCTCAAACCAACTAACCGGAGACCTACATCTCCTACCATACAAGGCTTCAAATGGAATTATACTAATACTTAAGTGATAGCTATTATTATAAGCAAACTCTATTAATGGCAAGTGGTCATCCCAATTACCCTTGAAGTCTATAACAAATGCCCTTAACATATCTTCCAATGTTTGGATAGTACGCTCTGCTTACCCATCGGTTTGGGGATGTAAAGTCGTGCTAAGCTTAACCTTAGTACCAAGCCCATTTTGGAAATGATTTCCAAAAGTGAGAAGTAAATTGAGTACCCCGATCCGAAATAATGGATAAAGGAACCCCATACAACTTCACTATCTCTCTTATATACAACTTGGCATAGTGTTCCACCGAAAAAGAGACCTTGACGGGAATAAAGTGGGCTGATTTTGTCATCCGATCTATAATGACCCAAATAGAATCATGTTGCCTTCAGGTGTGAGGCAAACCCACAATAAAGTTCATATTTACGTCCTCCCACTTCCAAGTGGGAATACTTATATCTTGGGACAAGCCTTCCGGCCTTTGATGCTCAACCTTAACCTGTTGACAATTATGACATTTGGCTCCAAATCCTGCGACCGTTCCACCTATAAACTTCTCGTAGATCACGCTACATCCCGGTGGCTCTAGGATGAATAGAATATCGAAAACTATGAGCTTCCTCTAAAATTTGTTCCCTCAAACCATCAACATCCAGAACACATAACCGACCTTGGTACCTAAGCACCCCATATCCCCCATCGGAGAAAGCCTCAACGGACTTCTTGAGTACCGACTCTTTCAACTCAACTAATATAGGATCAAGGTCTTGTTTAGACTTAACATCCATCACAAAGGACGATTCAGAACAATTATGGACCATGACACCATCCTTGGTGGAATGAACTAGTTGGACACCTAGCCGGGCAATCTATGCACCTCACGAACCAATTCTTTCTTTTCATCCTCTACATGAGCCACACTACCCATGTACAATCTACTAAGTGCATCCGCTACAACATTAGCTTTGCCGGGGTGATAAATGACACTCATGTCATAATCCTTTAATAATTCTAACCACCTTCATCGACGAAGATTCAAGTCCTTTTGACTAAACACATATTGAAGACTCTTGTGATCAGTGAAAACATCCACATGGATCCCATACAGATAATGCCTCCACATTTTAAAGGCAAACACAACCGCCACTAGTTCAAGATCTTGGGTAGGATAGTTCTTCTCATGGACTTTAAGTTGCCTTGAAGCATAGGCAATCACTTTACCATTTTGCATGAGGACGCATCCCAACTCTACTCTAGAGGCATCACAGTATACTACGAAACGATCAGTACCCTCCGGTAAGGTCAACACCAAAGCAGAAATAGGTCTATCTTTCAACTCTTGGAAGCTTTTCTCACAATCTTCTGACCAATGGAGAAGCAATGGAGGAAAACCCCTCAACAAACCTCCTATAGTAGTCGGCCAAACCCAAAAAGCTTCTAAAGTCGGAAGAAGTTAGAGGTCTAGGACAACTCTTGACGGCATCCGTTTTCTTAGGATGTACCTCAATACCCATGCTTGACACAATATGACCAAGAAAAGCTACAGACCTTAACCAAAATTCACACTTGCTAAACTTTGCAAAAAGTTGTTGGTCCTTAAGAACTTGCAATACAATTCTCAAATGGTCCACATGTTCATTCTCACTCCTTGAATAGATCAAAATATCATCGATAAACACAATCACAAATATGTCTAGGTATTGCCTAAACACTCTATTCATCAAGTCCATAAACGCCGCCGGAGCATTAGTCAATCCAAAAAACATTACCACAAACTCATAGTGACCATACCGGGTTCGAAAAGCTGTCTTGGGAATATCAACCCCTCTCACCCTCAATTGGTGATAACCCGAACGAAGATCAATCTTAGAGAAATAGCTAGCCCCTTGAAGTTGGTCAAACAAATCATCAATTCTCGAAAGGGGATATTTAATCTTGATGGTCACTTTGTTCAATTAACGATAGTTGATGCACATTCTAAGAGACCCATCCTTTTTTCTAACAAATAATACATGAGCACCCCATGGAGAGATACTCGGTCGGATGAAGCCCTTATCTAATAAATCGTTTAGCTGCTCTTTCAAGTCTTTCAACTCCGCCGGAGTCATTCTATAAGGAGGAATAGAGATAGGTTGCGTATCCGGTAAAAGGTCAATACCAAAATCTATTTCCCGCTCGGGAGGAATACCGGGTATATCATCGGGAAAGACTTCTGGGAACTCATTTACTACCGAAACTGACTCTAGAGAAAGGGTTTCAGATTCAACATCCCTCACCCTAACAAGACGGTAAATACACCCTCTGGAGATCATCTTTCTAGCTTTAAGACAAGAGACAAATTGACCTCTAGGCATAGAATCCCCCCCCCCCCCCTTCCACTCTAGATAGGCTCATTTGGAAATTGGAATCTGACCACCCGAGTTCTACAATCGATAGAGGCATAACATGCATGCAACCAATCCATACCCAAAATCACATCAAAGTCTAACATGTCTAACTCTACCAAATCCACCAAGGTAACTCTATGGGCTAAGGAAACGAGACATCTCCTATAGACTCTCTTAGCCACCACCGAATCACCATTTGTAGAAGTTGAGTTTGAGAATCAGAGACAAAGAACACAAGTAAAAATGAGAGATTTAAACCCTGTATGGAATGAAAAACTTGTGTATCGTGTGAATGATGTTGCTGATCTTCCCTATCGGACGATTGAAGTGAATGTTTTCAATGAAAAAAGGTCTAACACAAGTAGAAATTTTCTGGGTCAAGCTCGAATTTCTGGGTCAAGCATTGCTAAAGAAGGGGAAGAAGTGGCACATCTTTATACACTTGATAAAAGAAGTCCTTTTTTTCTTAGGTGGTGAGTTGAGTTTGAAGATTTATTTATCTACAAGATCCAGTGACAATGTTGAATTTGGGTTAGAATATTGGGTTAAAAGATGTGGGTTACGGGTGGGTATTTAATTTTTTTAATTATTAGGGTAGCCAATAGGATAGCGACACGTCATAAATGAATTTGCTAATTGATGTTATTATTTAGGCTGTTAAATATGAGGGGCAAAATAGAGCCAAAAGGTTGACATTAAGGACATTTTAGGCTCGATAGGTAGAAGAGAGGTAATTTTGTACCAATTTGCATAGTAGAGGGGTATTTTAGACCCTTTTCCATTGTTAAAATTAGGTGATATTGTTATGTTTGACTGAACACATACTTAGTAGAATAATACATAAAATTAAGCATGTACAAATTTTATAAAAATAACAGTCTTTGAAAATGTGGGTTTAAAGATATAAAATTAGGCACGTACAAATTTTATGAAAATAATAGGGGATAAACGTGCGGGCGTTTCGAGAGACTAGTATATCAATAATTGCACACCCTAGGTATTTATATACTTGGGTGATGAAAAACCTTTGGTTTATATAGAGACGTAATCTACGTGTCATTTGTGGCTATGGATTTTCGGCAATCCAATCCACAAAAAAAGAGCAGGCACCTGGCCAGTTATTGAAAAGAAAACAAAAAAAAATCTTGGTAAAGAAAGCAAAAAAGTTTGGGAATGGCTGCAGTGGGGATAGGTGGTGTAGTACTCCACTCTTCATTTCTGGGGAAGAAAGTGGGGATTTTGAAGCCTTTATGTTTGTCGATACGATTGAAGAAACAATGTAATTTTTCAATTTGCGGTAGCTTTGTACATGATCTTTTTGTTGGAGTTGGGGTAGGACTACCCTGTACTGTAATGGAGTGTGGTGATATAATTTATAGAAGCACACTACCCAAGTCAAATGGGATCACAGTGACTGTTCCTGGGGTTATTTTGGCTTTGGGTACCCTCTCTTACCTCTGGGCCACTCCTGGTGTTGCTCCTGGTTTCTTTGATATGTTTGTTCTTGCCTTTCTTGAAAGATTCTTTCGACCTATTTATAAGAAGGTACCTATAAATGAGTTAGTTAATTAGTTTACTTATCTTCTTTGTTCCCCAAATTCTTTATCTTATCTGCAGGATGATATTGTATTGGGAAAGAAGCTGGGTGAGGGATCTTTTGGCTCTGTTTATAGAGTTTCTTTGGCAAGAAAGCCATCATTAAAGCCTGCTGATTTAGTCTTAAAAAAAGCAACTGAATATGGAGCAGTGGAAATATGGATGAATGAGCGTGTGCGTAGAGCTTGTGCTAATAGCTGTGCTGATTTTCTCTATGGTTTTCGAGAGGTACACTTGTTCATCATCATCATATATATCACTTATTCCAATCACTTATTTATATTGAAAATTCTGCTAGACTTCTTCAAAGAAAGGAGCAGAGTATTGGCTTCTTTGGCGTTTCGAAGGGGAAGCTACACTTGCTGATTTGATGCAGAGTAGAGACTTTCCCTACAATGTAGGTATTCCTTTCTCTTCTTACCTATAATGCATATTTTTCTCTACTTTTCAGATAATTGCAACTGCTTTGGGGACACAACATACCCATGTGAGCTCTGTGCTTATACCATGCGAATTTTTGATTTGAGGTTAACGTACAGATTGTGAAAAGATCTTAGTTTCCCGTGTCTGAGAGAAAACGGCAGATCAGGTGGAAAATAGAATCTATATATTTATAGTTGTTAAAGGATCATTTAATATTTATTGGTATAAATTAGTCTCCTAAAAAGATCTAACTGTAGGAGAAATTCCTAGCACTGATTACTAATACAGAATGTTTTCTATTGGATGAAAAATTCTCTTGAAACAGTATCATAACCTTCTCGGTTCAGATATAACAGAAATATCTTCATTTAGGCATTTACATGTTAAGGGAAATTAGCAAATACGGAGCTGAGAGGAATGATTTTTGATTTCGTAGTGAAAGTGTATGATAGATACTGATAGGGTTAAACAACAAAAGGATGTTGTATAAAACACTTAGAAAATGCAATTATCTGCTAATTGAAAAGAGATAAACAATATGAAGAAAATGTCCTCCTAATTGAGAAAAGATTCTACAGAAAATTATTCATGAACATTCACCATTCAATGCATAGTTAAAACTACCTCTTCAAGTTGAGATATATAATAAATTCTGTCATATCGTACCATGTTTATATATATATGTTCAGCATATCCTAAATATTGCACATGTGACCCAATGGTTTCAAGGTTGAACAATTGCATAGTTTGTATTCATTTTCATTGATACCCATATGTGAGTTATTATAATTCATTATTTTGAATAATTGTAATTTCTTGTGTCCGACTCTTATAGAGTTGCTCCGAATGGTGAATTACTAAATTCTGATCATTTCTCTCAGAACGTTTATTTTTATCTACTTAAATGTTCGCAGAACTCTTAACACAATTAAGCTGTAAATTCTTTTCCCAAAGGCTAGCTTTGAGCTAATTTTATGAGCCAAATGACCCCACATATTACATAATTTACTTGCTCTACATTGTGGAAGGAAGTCTTTACAATCTGTCCTTCTATACAGATTTAGCAAATGAAAAAAAATAATTGACATAGACAATAACAACTAGTTGAACTAATGTTTGGTTATTATGGTGGATTCGGTGTTTGTCACGACTGTTTTTCATCTATTCTAGTCGAGATTTTATGATGGTGGTCTAGAGATAAGTGTGATATTAGATATTATCTTAGAAAACTTCTGAGAGAAATTTTTGAGTACTGAAATAAAAAAAAATAAAAATTGGAAAGAGTCAATGAGCTGGATGGATATAAAGGAAGCTCGGCCATAAGTAGTGTCTGGTTGGGTTGCAGTTTTTGTTGCAAGTCCTTTCTGCAAAAGTTACTATCTGTTTTGTCCTCCCCCTCCTGAACTCTCTCTCATGATTTATTAAATCATCAGGTAGAATCATTGATCCTTCGAGAGGTTCAGGACTTACCCAAAGGTTTGGATAGAGAAAATAGAATCATATTGACAATTATGAGACAACTCCTATTTGCTTTGGATGGACTTCACTCCACAGGGATAGTACATAGAGATATTAAGCCTCAAAACATAATTTTCTCTGAAGGTAAACTGTCCTGTTAAGATTTGTGGTTGAGTTTGATTGTCTACTTGTAAGTTGTAATAAATATCTCTCTGAAGCAGGTTCTCGCGCGTTCAAAATAATTGATCTTGGTGCTGCAGCAGATTTGAGAGTAGGAATCAATTATATTCCCAAGGAGTTTCTTTTAGATCCAAGGTAATTTCCTACTCTGCAAACTGACAAGTTTGTGTATGCACAAGTGGAAATTTCTTGTTCAACACATGGACATTAATAACATCTATATTTTCTGTTCTGTGACCTTTGTTTCTTGGAACTAATTATCCCCTTAATAAAAGTGGCATAATATAATTGTCAGCTCATAACGATGACTTCTTATCATTCTTTTCTGTTATTCATTTCAAAAACATCTCCAATCAAATTAAATAAAAGAACATGCATTTTCCATCCTTTTTATTATTAGGGTAATGTATATTCTAACCTCAACATCTCAATCTGCATTTGTTGTTGCTTTCATGGATTAATAAAGTATGACGCCAATTTGCTCGTCGAATCATGTCCATTTTTTCACTTTACATATTTTCTGAATTCAATTTGTTTTGTTAATCATGCCTTTATTATTTATAACCAGGTGTCCTCAAACCTCCCAAATGAACCATCAGTGCTAACCTTATAAGTTCTTAGAGGACTACCAGGAATATCAACTTCATTTTTGGGTGTTAAAAGTGTAACAAACTGAAACTTATATGCCTAAATAGAAAAAATTCAGGACCCGACAGAGTGATGTCCCTGAAATTGAGTGATGAAATATCAGGATTTTCCAATTTAATGGGTATGTTATGTACCATAATGATTGAGTACTTTCCCCGCACATTTTAAAGAACATTAGATGACTTTGAGATTGGATTTATGGCATGTTTTTGCTTGTTAGTTTTAATTATATTAGCTTAATTTACATGAGAGATGCACATAGTAGGAATGATCATGTTCCTTATTCAATTATAAAGAAGTGAATTGATCTCTTATTTATCCCACGTCCAAATGGTCAATTTGTGTTGTTATACTAATCTAACTGTATATTGACTATTGAGATTGGTATGATCTCAAAAGTTAATCTTTGTACCATTAAAAGGTGAAGAGAAAATAGATGCATTCTGTGTTACTGATCATCTGTTTTTTGGAAGACTTTCAGGTAATACCATTTATAACTTGGTATGTTTGCATGGGTGGATCTTTTACTTAGGGATTTAGTTTACTTATTTTTCTAACTGTATCTTTTCTGGTCAAGATACGCTGCACCAGAGCAATACATTATGAGCACACAAACCCCTTCTGCACCGTCTGCTCCAGTTGCAACTGCACTTTCCCCAGTTCTATGGCAGGTTTGATGACCAGTCACTCTTTTTTTCTTTTTTTTTGATGACCAGTCACTCACTTTTGACTAATTACCTCTTTTTTTTTAATCTATAAAATTAACTCCTTTTTATGCTACTTTTTTTAACAGCTGAATCTCCCAGACCGATTTGACATCTACAGTGTCGGTCTCATATTCCTGCAAATGGTTAGATTCAAATCGAAAGCTATTTACTATTAATATTTCTTAGACAAAATTTAGCTCTTCCAGGAGAATCTAGACATTTGAGTTCCGGAATAAAAAGAATTACAAGGAAGTGATTGTGAGCTTCTTTTAAATTTTCTTATCTAAATGTAGAAAACATGATGTGATTCTCTGAGTTAAACAAAGAACTAGTCAACCAGGATCTTGAACTTTAAGCAAAAAACAGTAGTATGAAAAAACTGATGTGTCTCGTGATATAGAACATGGAATCAAGTGTTTCTAAAATGAGGTTAAAGATGATATTCTGAACTATAAAATAACTTCTCACTTGTTCTAAAATAAGCAACGACTTCAAAAGAAGTTAAATTGTGATCTGATTTTGGATGGGGAAGATGTGTTCTTGAATGATCAAATGATTTGTAGTTCCTAAAGTTACCGCTTGAAATCAATTAACGTGGCTAAGAAACCTCACATATATTTGAGAACATGATAAGGATTTTCACCACTTGGTTTGGAACCAAACACAAGGATTAAGAAGAAGAAATAGAGTATAATCTTATTATTTCTAATTGTTGCTATCTAAAGAACATGAACCCTGTCTTTTACAAAGCATCAGAGCCCTTTATATAAGCTTAGGGTCTCTTCTTTGATGACTACATTTGCTATTCTAATAAGGAAAGAAAATAGATAAAAGCAAGGAAATAAAATGCCTATTCTACAAGGAAACAATAAAGAAATTAAAATATACCAACAAAAGGAAATAACAACAATATTTTCCCATTTTGGAAGGAATAGTCTTTAACGTAGCTTCTTGGACTTCATGGACTAGAAAAGTTTCTTGAACTTGAAAATAAGTCCACACACTTATTCTTGGGCATGGAAGAACTTTTACTCGGCAGGTTAAGTAAGAAAAGCCCTATATAGCTTCGCGATTTACACAAGTACATGAGGAAGAAAATGAACGATGACCTGCTTTATGGATATTAAGTAAGAAACAAAGGTCCTTTAATTAAGGGTGGCCTTTGCATGATTTATTTGAGGAAGGTGACTCATATTTTTGGTTTTTTTTGGGTAGGTGCAACTCTTTTGAGATTAGTGTTAATGTCACTGATTTGAAACCCCCCACATTTTCTTGTATACACAAAGGCCCCACATTCCCCATCCCTCTCTCCTTCACTTCCATAACCGCCACCTCTTCATCTGTCACTTCCTCCACCACCACCTCCTTCTCTTTCCCCGCCTCAACTGTTGCCTCCTTCTCCTCCACATCTCTGCCTCCCCTCTACTTCCACCTTCAATAGTAAATTCAACTTCTTCATTAGGTTGTTGCAAACAACTACTAAATTTCTTGCAACAACTAAACAAATTCTAAGTTACTGTAACACATTCTGTAGTTGTAATTATCAAATTTGTTGCAATAAGACTCGGTAGTTGTTTACGACAACTTACTGAAGTTGTTGGATTTACTGCAGAATCTCCTTAACTGCTCCAAAAATTGTATTTTCCGAATCACCTCTACCAATCTTCATACAACAAAAATAAAAATAGTTTGTAGATTAAAAAGAAGAAGAAGATGAAGAAGAAAAAGAGAGAAGGGAGGAAATTCAAAAAACTGAATTTTGAACATGAAAAGTGGGCATGTATGCATTATTTTAAAAACTTGGATGGTTAATATTTTACCCTCAATTTTGGAGTTGTAAATTATTCTTTCTGAATTTTAATATTTACATTCAGGCTCATTTTAACTGAATCGTGGCTGACATGGTCAAGATCAATTTTTTGTTCAAGACTTGAGAGGTTCCTTAAATTAAATATACTCTAGAATCAAGTTTAAAAGAATTGTTGGTTTCGTTTCTCCTTTTCTTTAGCTCATATAACCAAGATCTGGATTCGCGATAACGTTAAACAAATTGCCCATTGGATGTGATCTTACCTATTTCAATAGGCTCCCCCTTCCTCCGTAATGGGCTTATCTGGTGCAAATACGGATTAGTCAAGCCAATTGGCTTCACATACCAATGGTTAAACCAAAAACAAAATAGAATTGAATATTGCATGTACAAGATTTTAAAATTAACTATGTATTACAGTCAGAAATAGGTTAAATGCTGATATTTCTGTCTTGTAGTGTTTTCTGAAGAATTTATATGTTGTTTGTTCCACGATAGGCATTCTCAGGATTACGCAGTGACAACAGTCTCATTCAATTCAACCGACAACTGAAGAGATGCGACTATGATTTAGTTTCGTGGAGACAGAGTGTAGAGCCTCGTGCTGGCCCTGATCTTAGGAAAGGCTTTGAGTTGTTAGATTTGGATGGTGGAATAGGGTGGGAGCTATTAACATCTATGGTACGTTTCAAAGCACGCCAAAGAATTAGTGCAAAGACAGCTTTAGCTCATCCTTACTTTGATAGAGAAGGTCTGCTAGCTCTGTCCTTCATTCAGAACCTAAAGCTACAATTCTTCCGGGCTACACAACAAGACTATAGTGAAGCTGCAAACTGGGTTGTTCAACTACTGGCAAAATCAGGAACAGAACAAGATGGGGGCTTCACAGAAGCACAACTTCAGCAGCTTAGGGTATGTATTCTCATGGCTTTACGACATTGTTACTAATGTTGGTTATTAAGGGTGTGTTTGGTATGAAGGAAAATGTTTTCTAGAAAATGTTTTCCTGGAAAACAAGTTGATTTTTGACTTATTTTCTCATCTTTGGTTGGTGAGTAGAAAATATTTTTCGGAAAAGATTTTTAGTGTTTGATTTATGAATGAAAAATATTTTAGAGAAATATCTTTTATTTTTACTAGAGTAGAAAATAATTTTTGAAATTGAAAATATTTTTTAAAAACAACTTAAATTTTTTTTGGGGGTGGGTCAAGGTTACGGGTGAAAAATTGAAATTTTGAAGTTGAAAATATTTTTTAAAAACAAACTTAAATATTTTTTGGGGGGGTGGATGGGGTGGGGGGGGTCGAGGGTTGGGGTGCAAAAAAATAAAATTTTGAAGTTGAAAATATTTTTTAAAAACAAACTTAAAATTTTTTTTTGGGGGTAGGGGGGCTGGGGGGTTAAAAAAAATGAAATTTTGAAATTGAAATTTTTTTTGAAAAACAAACTTAAAATTATTTTTTGGGGGTAGTGGGGGGGTGGTAGGGGGTGGGTCGGTGGGGGGGTCGAGGGTAGGGGTGAAAAAATGAAATTTTGAAATTGAAAATATTTTTTAAAAACAAACTTAAATTTATTTTGGGGGGTGGGGTGGTAGGGGTGGGTGGGTTCGAGGGTAGGGGTGAAAAAATAAAATTTGAAATTGAACATATTTTTTAAAAACAAACTTAATATTTTTTTTTGGGGGGTGGGGGAGTGGGTAGGAGGTGGGTGGGTGGGGGGTCAAGGGTAGGGTGAAAAAATGAAATTTTGAAGTTGAAAATATTTTTTAAAAACAAACTTAAATTTTTTATTTATTTGGGAGGGGGGGGTTGGTAGTGGGTGGGAGGGGGGTCGAGGGTAGCGTGAAAAAAATGAAATTTTGAAGTTGAAAATATTTTTTAAAAACAAACTTAAATTATTATTTTGGGGTAGGGGTGGCGAGTAGGGGTTGGGTGGGTTGGTGGGGGAGGGGGGGGGTGATCGACGATCGCTATGAAAAAAATAAAAAATTGAAATTTAAAATATCTTTTAAAAACAAACTTAAAAACAATAAAAAATTGATAGGGGGGGAGGGTAGTGGGTGGGGGGTCAAAAAAAATAAATTAAAATTAGAAATATCTTTTAAAAACAATTTTTAATATTTTTTTGGAGGGAGTGGGGGTAGGGGGTGAGGGTGAGGTAAAAAAATTGAATTTAAAAACAAGCTTTAAATTTTTTTTTTCGGGGGGGGGGGGGGGGTCGGGGTGCTAGTTTGAGGGTAGGGACGAAATAAATTGATTTTTTCAACAAAAAAATAATTGTAATTTGAAGTTGCAAGAGAGTTTTGGAAAATGTTTTCCTTAAATTTTGAAGGGAAGTCATTTTTCTTAAATTTGAGAAAAATGAGTTGATTTGGAAAACATTTAACCCAACAAAACATGAGAAATCCTTCATACCAAACACACCCTAAATGTAAAATTTCCTCAATACGCTTTGTTTTGTTTTTCCAATTGTGATTTACAGGAAATAGAGCCTAAGAAGAAGTCAAATGCGCAGAGGAATGCTCTTGCATCAGCTCTTCGACTTCAAAGGAAAATTATAAAAACCCTGAATGAGAGTATAGATGATCTTAGCAATAAACGGAAAAGCTTATGGTGGAGCCGGTGGATTCCAAGAGAGGAATGAAATTAGTAAATGTGTACAAAATAGTTTTAGTACTTTGTTTCATAGAAGCTTACTTACTAGTTTTCATTCTCATTTGACAATGTAAACCAATTTTTGAACATAGATTATTATATGTAAAAAGTGAAAATATCTTATACAAATATGTACACTTGTTTTATTATTTATACAAAGATATGGAGTTAACAGTTGATTTTCTATGTAGCCTGGTAAAATTGACAAAAAACCAGAGGAGAACATTTTATAATTGTAACATCATTTGTTTCAGCCCACCTTAATGCTTCTACAACTTACTATATGTAAATAATATATATATATATTAATTTTAAAAAAAAGCATATATACAATAAGCAAAATCACTTGAAAATAATGAAAACGAATAATCAATTTAGAATTGCAAATAGTCTTACTTTGTTTGATTCTTTTTGTGTAATTTCTTTCTTTATTTGAAAACAATATATTGTACATGTCTCCTTGATTTTGTTCAATTGAGATAAAGCCATTGAGTTGTGATCGGTTGGTTGGAGTTCGAGTTAGTAATAAGAGGGTTGAGATTTATCCTTAGGGTGTGAATAAGGAAAATAAAAAAGGGGTGGGGGTAGGGGTATAAGGAAACAAATTAGAGAAAATGTGTAACACCTCGGATTCAAGAAAGGGCAACATTTCAGTTCCAGAAGAATCTGGTGCCATTCGACGGAGGCCAGCCACGGCTCGTGGACTGAGCCACGGATCGTAGGTCTAGTTCGTGGATTGGCCACCCAAATAGTCTCAGAGGACCACGAACCACGACTTGGACCAACGGACCGTCGTTGGGTCCACAGTCTGTGGATCATGGCCTCAAAGTCCAGTCTCTAATGAAGACGATGGACATGTAGGATGGACCGTCGGTCAAACCACGGTCCGTTGGTCAAGGCCAGTAAGTCGAAGGTCAGCAATTATTCTAGGGGCAGTTGGGTCTTTTCCTAATTAGTTTAGCCTAATACTATGTCGGTTTACTCTTCACCAAAACATGTAAGTGTTTTAACTCTAAAACTTCTCAATTGAAAATCGTTCTCTCAAATTTACAAAAGAAGAACAAGTCTTCCTCTCAAATATTTCTCTCTTTAGAAAACTTGAAGAAGAAGGGTCAAAGCTAGGGTTTGCAAGTCAATTCTCCAATTCCTCCATTGAATCTAAGCAATTGGCATTGAGGTATGATAGTTTTCATCCATGGATTCCTTTCATTCATGGAGTTCACAAATTCTCCTATTTTCAAAGTTAGAATTCCCCAATCTAGTTAGGGTTTTCTTCTATGATATGGGTTCCTTTAACTATTGATTTAGTTGATTGATCTATGATCTTTTATGCATGAATCGAGTTAATCTTTTATGCATGAATCGAGTTAATCTAATGATTTTATAATGATTCCCTATGAACCCATGTAATTTCCATGTTTTCTAAATTATGATAATATGATGCGGGTGTTGGATTATGAAAGAGAACTTTATGAAATTAAGCATGTTCTTATGAAATTTAAGCAAACGTTGTAAGGATGCTTGAGAGTGAAATATCAATGATAATGTTGTTGTTGTGTTGTTGAGAGGATTTTCTCATATACACATGAAAGCATGATTGTGAAAGGTTTTCTCACATAAAGTAAGGGTTCTAAGGTTGAAATGTCTTCTCACCGAAATGAATCAAATATAAAAATCTATCCTACTAAAACCTAGCTTGGATTGGTTATCGAATGATACCATTCCATGGATGATTTATGACTTATGACCTAGCTTGGATTGGCAAGATGACGTTACCTTCCATGGATAATAAGAACAAGTAAGAAACTGACTATTCTGTGGTATTTATGCTTAGCACCGAGAGGATATTGAGATGAAAGCTCTCCAGTAAGTAGAGGCCGGGTTTCTAGAAGCAATCTCCTTATCCCCTACCTGTGTGCCCCCATATGATGATTGTCTAGATAGACATCAGCTAGTGGATCCACCTAAGCTGGAAGTTCATGGTCCTTACCTTGTCAAGTAGGACAACCCTTTTTGGAGTGGGAGACACCAGGGGATCATGTTATAGCTCACATAGTCTCTTGTCAGTTAAGACTACTTCCCACAATAATAATGAACTAACGTTACTTCAAGAATTATCTCACATGTGTTCAAAGGTTTTAAAGATGTTAGCTTGCATTGACCATGTTTATTACTTATGTTTTCTAACTCTTTTTATATCATGTTTTAGCTTGGTCATTGCATGTCATGAAATGTCCCTTTTTTCTAGCATGATTTAAATGTTTATATGCATGGCTATCATACTTGGTACATATTTTTTACCACACATACTCTTGCCTACATTTCTCCAAATGTAGGGTCTGACAGTCAGGGTTCTCAGTTTCGTGGTTAGAGGTTGACTTGAGAGATTCCGATCTTTGGTGAGTCCTCATGCTTCGAGGATGAATTTTCATTGTTTTCAGTTTTCTTTCTTATTTTCAGTTTTGGACATGATGTATGGGATAGGCCCAATTTCATTCTATTGTACTAGATGGCTAATGAGACAAAGTGTTTAGAATTCCGCTTTATCTACTATAAAAACTATTGGATCTTGAAATGTATTTCTTTATCTCTTTGTTTTATTTCTTATGTTATGAATGCTAAGTGGCTTGTATGGGGCCTCTCGGGGCCTTATACACCATGTTACACCTACGGGTTACCTTGGGTCCTGACAAACTTGATAATTAGAGCACAAGGTTTAAAATGGTTCTAGGATGTCTCATAAGCCACGTCGAGTAGAGTCTTGTTCATGAGTGTGAAGTGTGCCACATTTATGAATGAGAGGCTATAAGATGATTAGGAAACTCCACTTCTTTCATTACTCTAAAGTCATGCGATATATTTTAACTCTATAAGGTCTCTCTCCTAATCCTTATCTGATGATTTACAGGATATAGCTACTCGAAGAGCTTATGCTAGAAGGAATATGAGAGAGAATGCAGAACAAGAAGCTTTTCCCCAAGCTACTCAAGTTCCGGTCGACCCTTTGGCTGAGTAAGTGACTAATGTGGAGTTTAAGGTTGCTTTTCAAGTATTGGCTGAAGCCATGATAGCCCAAGCCAATAGGGAGGTTGCGGTTCCCGTGAACCTAAATGTGGGTAAGGCGGCATCTAGAGTGAGGGACTTCACTAGGATGAATCCTCTGGAGTTTCATGATTCTAAGGTTGCGAAAGATCCTCAAGAGTTCATTGATGAGGTTTACAAGGTGTTGATGATCATGGGAGTGACACCGGTGGAAAATGCGTAGTTGGCTGCTTATGAACATAAGGGTGTTGCACAAATTTGGTTAAAAAACAAATGGAAAGAAGGGAGACCGAAAGATGCGGGAGGGAGGCGAAGGTGCTTGAGTTTATCAACCTTCGTCAAGGAAGTATGAGTGTGAGGGAATATGCTTTGAAGTTCACACAATTGTCTAAATATGCCCCTGCAATGGTTGCAGATCCTAGGGCAAGGATGAGTAAGTTCGTTTTGGGTGTGTCTGAAATGGTGGTTAAAGAATGTCGCACCCCATGCTCATTAACGACATGGACATTTCTCGTCTCATGGTTCATGCTCAACAGATTGAAGAGGAGAAACTTAAGAAAAAGTCTAAGGAGACAAATAGGGCTAAAACTAGTGATGGTAATTTCTCTCATGCAAGGTCTGATAGACATGGTTGTCCTAGATTTCGACAAAGGTTTTCTGATCAAGGTTATTCCAATTCTCCTCCTAGGTTCAATAAATATAGGGTGTCTAACCCTAAGCCCAAGGAGGAATGGTAGCGGGTCGTCATTGCTTATGTCTACTTGTGCTAGGTGAGGAATGAAACACGAGGATAAGTGGCTATCCAACACTGACGATTGCTTCAGTTGTGGTAAATGTGGTCATAAGAAGAGGGATTGCCCAATACTTATGGCTGAAGGAAGAGAGGGCAAGCAAGCTCCTCCTAGTGGTTCGGGTTCCAATGCTCCCAAGCAAAACCGATTTTGTGCACTTCAGACTCGTGGTGAACAAGAGGGTTCTCCCGATGTGGTTATCGGTATGTTAAAAGTATTCCAACTTGATGTTTATGCTTTACTTTATCCTGGTGCCACCTTGTCTTTTGTGACGCCATATGTGGATATAAGGTTTGATGTTCTTGCGGATGTGTTGTTAGATCCTTTTTCTGTCTCTACTCCTGTTGGTGATTCTATTGTGGCTAAGAGAGTCTATATAAAGTGTCCCATTTTCTTGTCCCATAAAGTTACTCTTGTTGATTAGGTAGAGCTTGATATGCTAGATTTTGAAGTTATCCTTGGTATGGATTGACTGCACTCATGTTATGCCTCTGTCGATTGTAGAACTTGTGTAGTCAAGTTTCAATTTCCGAATGAGCCTATCCTAGAATTGAAAGGGGGAAATTCAATGCCTAAGGGTTAGTTTGTCTATTGTTTTAAAGATAGAAAGATGATCTCTAAGGATTGCATATACCATCTAGATAGGGTGAAGGATGTGGATTTCAAAATCCCTACTCCTAAGTCGGTCCCCGTTGTTAATGAGTTTCTGGAAGTGTTCCCACATGATTTACCCGGAATTTCTCCCAAGAGGGAAATAGACTTTGGTAATGACCTTCTCCCATATACACAACCTATTTCTATTCCAACTTACCGAATGGCTCTGACGAAACAAAAGAAGTTGAAAAAATAATTAAAAGAGTTGTTGGATAAGGGTTTCATCCGAAAAAGTATCTCTCCGTGGGGTGCTCCAGTTTTGTTTGTTAGAAAGAAAGATGGCTCTCTTCGTATGTGTATTGACTATCGCCAGTTGAACCAGGTGACCATTAAGAATAAGTATCCTCTTCGAAAGATAAATGATTTGTTTGACCAACTTCAAGGAGTGAGTTACTTCTCTAGATTGACATTCGGTCGAGTTTTCACTAGTTGAGGGTGAAGGAAGATGACATTCCGAAGATGACTTTTTGAACTCGGTATGGCCATTATGAGTTTTTGGTGATGTCGCTTGGTTTGACTAATGCTCTAGTGAAATTTATGGATTTGATGAGGGTGTTTAGACAATACCTTAACATCTTTGTGATTGTGTTCATTGATGATATATTGATTTATTCGATAAGTGACGATGAACATATTGATTATTTGAAGATTGTGTTGCAAATTCTCAAGGACCAACAACTCTTTGCAAAGTTTAGCAAGTGTGAGTTTTGGCTAAGGTCCGTAGCTTTCCTTGACCATATTGTTTCAAGTAAGGGTATTGAGGTAGATCCTAAGAATACGGATGCGGTCAAGAGTTGGCCTGGACCTCTATCCCCTTCAGATATTAGAAGTTTCTTGGGTCTAGCCGGTTATTATAAGAGGTTTGTTGAGCGGTTTTCCTTTGATTGCCTCTCAATTGAATGCATTGACTCAAAAGAAGGCAAAGTTCATATGGTCCGAAGCATGTGAGAAGAGCTTTCAGGAATTGAAGGATAAACTTACTTCCGCTCTGGTGTTGACTTTTTCGAAAGAGACCGATAGTTTTGTTGTTTATTGTGATGCCTTGAGAATTGGGCTAGGATGTGTGCTGATGTAAAATGGGAAAGTCATTGCCTATGCCTCAAGGCAACTTAAGGTTCATGAGAAGAATTATCCTACCCATGACCTTGAACTAGGGCGGTTGTTTTTGCCTTAAATATTTGGAGGCACTATTTGTATGGTGTTCATGTTGATGTTTCCACCGACCACAAGAGTTTGCATTATGTGTTTAATCAGAAGGACTTAAATCTTTGCCAAAGAATGTGGCTAGAGTTATTGAAGGATTATGATATGAGTATTCTCTATCACCCCGATAAAGCGAATGTGGTGGCGTATGCTCTTAGTCGGTTGTTTATGAGTAGTGTTGCTCATATCAAAGAAGATAAGAAGGAGTTGGTTCAAGATGTTCATAGATTGGATCGGTTGGGTGTTCAGTTAGTGGACTCTACCAAGGGTGGTGTTATGATTCACAACAACTCAGAATCGTCTTTTGTGGCGGATGTGAAAGCCAAGTAAAGTAAGATCCAATTTTGGTTGACTTGAAGGAAATGATGCTTAAAAAGTCCATAGAGACTCTCTCCCAAGGGGGAGATGTTGTACTTAGGTATCAAGGCCGTTTGTGTGTTCCTAATGTTGATGACTTGAGGGGACAAATCTTGTCAGAAGTCTATAGTTCTTGGTATTCCATTCACCTGGGAGCCACGAAGATGTACCGTGATTTGCTGGAGATATATTAATGGAATGGGATGAAGAAGGATATTGCGGGATTTATGGCTAAATGTCCTAATTGTCAACAAGTGAAAGTTGAGCATCAGAAACCAGGAGGTTATTCCAAGATATTAACATTCCTACTTGGAAGTGGAAAGATTTAAATATGGACTTTATTGTGAGTTTGCCTCGCACTTGGTGACAACACGACAATTTGGGTTCTAGTAGATCGAATGATGAAATCAGCTCATTTCATTCCCGTCAAAGTTTCTTATTCGGCGGAAGATTATGCTAAGTTTTATTTGAGGGAATGGTAAGGTTGCACGGAGTGCTCACTTTTCAGTTTTGGAGATTTTTTCAAAAAGGTCTTGGTACTCGTGTTAAGATTAACACGACCTTTCATCCACAAATCGATGGGCAAGCAGAGCGTACTATCAAAACTTTGGAAAATATGTTGAGAGCTGGTGTGATTGATTTCAAGGGTAATTGGGATGATCACTTGCCTTTGATTGAGTTTGCATATAACAATAGTTATCACTCGATTATTGGTATGGCTCCATTTGAGGCCCTATATGGTCGAAGGTGTAGATCTCCTATAGGTTGGTTTGAGGTGGGTGAAGTTGCCCTATTAGGTCCTGAGTCGGTACATGAGGCCATGGAAAAAGTTTGACTTAATAGAGAAAGGTTGAAAACGGCTCAAAGTCGGCAAAAGTCATATGCCTATGTAAGAAGAAGAGATCTTGAGTTTGATATTCATGATAAGGTTTACTTGAAAATTTCACCCATGAAGGGTGTAATGAGGTTTGGTAAGAAAGGGAAGATTAGTCCTCGATATGTAGGCCCATATCAGATTTTTAGGTGTGTTGGTAAGGTTGCTTATGAACTTGAATTGCCTAATGAATTGGCATCGGTGCATCCGATTTTCCATGTCTCTATGTTTAAGAAATGTGTTGGTGATCCGACATCTATAGTTCCTTAGAAAGTTTAGGGGTTAAGGAGAATCTTTGCTATGAAGAAGTTCCAGTTGAGATTTTAGACTGACAAGTTAAGAAGTTGATAAATAAAGAAGTTGCTTCCGTGAAAGTGTTGTGGCAGAATCAGTTAGTTCAGGGTGCTACTTAGGAGGCCGAGGCCGATATGATGTCCCGATATCCTCATCTCTTTCCTTCTACCCCTACTCTAGCTTGAGGTAATGAGTTCCTAATGGTTAACTTTTTTGGTGTCATGGTCTTAGATATTCCCATGATTTCCTCATTTATTCATATTCATGAAAAAGTTTAAGTTTTGAGAAAATGAGTTTACTTGACTGATTTCTACATGTTTATGTACATTTGAGTGTGAGTTGCATATAGACTTCACGATGTGATATTTTGAACATGTTTTAACTTGGAGTTGATGTTTCCACCTTGAATATATGCATTGCATGTATGATGGGCTGTTAGATTTAGTTTCCACCCTTTCTTATGATGTCTTGAATCTCATTCGAGGACGAATGATCCTAAAGGGGAGATAATGTAACACCTTGAATTCGAGAAAGAGCAATGTTTAAGTTTCATAAGAATCTGGTGTCATCCGACGGAGGCTAGCAACGACTCGTGGACTGAGCCACGGACCATAGGTCTGGTCCTTGGATTGGCCACCCAAATAGGCTCAAAGGACTACGAACCACGGCCTATACCAATGGACCATTGTTGGGTCCACGGTCCGTGGATCATGGCCTCAAAGTCCAGTCTCTGATGAAGACGATGAACGTGCAGGACGGACTGTCGGTAAAACCACGATTCGTCGATCAAGGCCAGTAGGTCGAAGATCGAGACTTATTCTAGGGGTAGTTGGGTCTTTTCCTAATTAGTTTAGCCTAATACTATGTCGTTTTACCCTTCACTAAAACCCCTATATAAGTGTTTTAACTCCAAATCTTCCCAATTGAAAATCATTCTCAAATTTACAAAAGAAGAACAAGTCTTCCTCTCAAATATTTCTCTCTGGAAAACTTGAAGAAGAAGGGTCCAAGCTAGGGTTTGCAAGTCAATTCTCCAATTCCTCCATTGAAGTTAAGCAATAGGCATTGAGGTATGATAGTTTTCATCTGTGGATTCCACCCGTTCATGGAGTTCCCATATTCTCCTATTTTCAAAGTTAGAATTCCCTAATCTAGTTAGGGTTTTCTTTTATGAAATGGGTTCCTTTAACTATTGATTTAGTTAATTGATCTATGATCTTTTATTCATGAATTGAGTTAATCTAATGATTTTATGATGATTCCCCATGAACCCATATAATTCCCATGTTTTCTAAATTACGATCATATCATGTGGGTGTTGGATTATGAAAGAAAAGTTTATGAAATTAAGCATGTTCTTATGGAATTTATGCAAATGTTTTAAGGATTCTTGAGAGTGAAGTATCAATGATAATTTTGTTGTTGTGTTGTTGAAAGGATTTTCTCATATATACATGAAAGCCTGATTGTGACAAATTTTCTTACATAAGTTTGCGTTCTAAGGTTGAAAGGTTTACTTATCCATCTATCCTAATAAAACCTAGCATGGATTGGTTATTGAATAATACCATTCCATTGATGATTTATGACTTATGACCTAGCTTGGATTTACAAGATGACGTGCCCTTCCAGGGATAATAAGAACAAGTAAGAAAATGACTATTCCGTGGGATTTATGCTTAGCACTGAGAGGATATTGAGATGGAAGATCTCCCGTGAGTAGTCTCTGGGCTTCTAGAAGCAATCTCCTTATCCCTTACCTATGTGCCCCCATAGGATGATTGTCTAGATAGACATTAGCTAATGGATCCACCTAAGCAAGAAGTTCATGGTCCTTACCTTGGCAAGTAGGACAACCATTGTCAGTGTGGGAAACACGGGGGGATCATGTTGTAGCTCACATGGTCTCTATGTCGGTTAAGGATACTTCCCACAATAATATTGAACTACAGTTACTTCAAGCAGTATCTCGTATGTGTTCAAAGGTTCTAACGATGTTAGCTTGCATTGACCTTGTTTATGACTTATGTTTTCTAACTCTTTTTATATCATGTTTTAGCTTGGTCATTGCATGTCATGAAATGACCCTTTTTACCATGATTTAAATGTTTATATGCATGACTATCATACTTGGTACATTATTTTATACTAACACATACTCTTGCCTACATTTCCCCAAATGTAGGGTCCGACAGTCAAGGTTCTCAATTTATGGCTAGAGTTTTACTTGAGAGATTCCGAGCTTTTGTGAATCCTCATGCTTCGAGGACAAATTTTCATTGTTTTCAGTCTTCTCTCTTATTTTCAATTTTGGACATGATGTATGAGATAGGCCCCAATTTCATTCTATTGTACTAGATGGCTAACGAGACAAAGTGTTTAGGCTTCCGCTTTATCTACTATAAAAACTATTGGGACTTGAAATATATTTCTCTATCACTTTGTTCTATTGCTTATGTTATGAATGCTAAGTGGCTTGTATGGGGCCTCTCGGGGTCTTATACGTCATGTTACGCCTAGGTGGTACCTTGGGTCTTGACAAAATGTTTGTTGGGTCAAAATTTCTTACCCAAAGAAATAAAAAGCGTGAGAAATTAAAATGGAACAATCCGCCATTGAAGAGGTTTGAAACTCAAATTTTAAAGTTTGACTTGCTAAAAATGTGAACCATTTTGAGTGAATAATATATCAAAAGATTTGAAAGAAAAATATGAACTCATATATAAAATTTAAGATTATTTAGAGGATATTTGAGTTGGTTAGGATTGAAAACTTTTTTCAACTTGTTGAGGAAGATGAGCCGCTACAATGTATAAATATTATATGCTCAATGTATGTGTGTATATATATGTACGCCATATATACACCTTTAGATTTGAAGCAACTTCATACAACCTCCTTTAGAGACTTTGTTGTAAGCCTTTTCTAAGTCTATGAACTCCATGTGTAAGTCCTTCTTTCTCTCCATGTACTACTCCATGATGTCGTCCAAATTACTCCTTTTTAGTGGATATTTAAGTGGTTACTATCAAATGTAGAACCCAACAAGGCCGGTGTCGGATCCCACAAAGAGCATAGCAAAACATTATAATTTATGCAAGAATGCAATCTTATGATCACTATTTCAAAATGGGGTTTATTGGGAATATTTATGAACTATTTATAATTTATGATTATGGTTAAGTTGATATTCAATAATTAAAAAATAACTACAGTTGTGGTTCCTTAAATGTTGGAATTCAAACAAATAAGTCACTATTCAACTCATTTAGGGGTCATTTGGTAGACTGTATTTAAAAAAAATACATGCATTAGCCTTGTGTATTACTAGTACCTTATTTGGTACTCTTTTCCAACCTATGTATAACTAATGCTTGCATTAGTTGTACACTCTATTGTGTATTAAGGTGTGTATTGCTAATACCATGGATTTTTTGGTATTAGCAATGCAATGGTTAATGCATGCATTAACTCAATTAAAGACCCAATTTCCTCTCAATACCTTTTTATATCTTTTCCACCATAATAGTGAAGGGTATCTTTGTAAATATTTTTAATGCAATGCATTCTATTTTTTATGCATCAAACCAAACAATGCATAAAAATAATGTATGTATAATTAATGCAAGCACAACTAATACATGCTTTGCTAATGCAAGCATTACTAATACACTCTATTTAGCATTATTTTTATACACTCTACCAAATGACCCCTTAGTGTGTTCACTGGGCAAAACTGATAAAGTGATACGTCTTCTAAAGTCTTTCAGCCCAATTAGAAGAAAAACACCTTAAGTCCTTCTGACACTTGTGTGTGTGTTATTGAAACATCATCATATGTTCCAGGTTAGTGATAAACACTCAATTATGTCCTATTTTTCAGGCATAGGTGGTCATATGCAAAACAATACCTATCTTTAGAGGTTGGGGTCAAACCACGGGGATTGGAAGATCACCTTCAATTGATTTCACCACTTGAAGTGAACTTAGAAAATTGAATTCTCAACACACATGCATATATAAAATGGGAGGGGTAGTGACAACTAAAATTCACCAATACAAAGGAACAAAACAGGGAATCAACGCAAATATGATCTACCAAGCTTGCAAAGGACAAGAGGTGTGTGCATAACGATTAGGGTTTCAACTAAAATAGGAAAAGATTAATCACAACGAAGATGATTGATATATGGATAATGTTTGGTCTAGGATACATCCGATATTCTCTGAAACTATCAAACTTATGTCCCATGGATTCTTTCAAAGTCCAACACCCTTTCTAATGAAATACCATTACTTGAGTAGATAGACTATCCCTAGCTCATATCGTTAAATAAGAAACTACTCGAATTATCCAATCCTTGGCTCAAACCCTTCGAGTGATTTCAAAATGTCCTCACTATTGAGTCTTACCCAACTCCATTTTACTTTCTCAAGCAAAAATAGTGTTAGAGATCTCAATCAATATTTGCAATCATTGGTTTTGGATTAAAACTTCAAGAAAACAATATATCCATGTAATACAGTTAAATTTAGTACTCATTAATGAATACTCATTTGGTGTTTTACACCCTCATAAGGCATACGGACCCCTAGCTAAGGATTTAGGTTATTAGAAAAGAACAAATAAAGACAAAAACCATGTAAGAAATCTCCATTTCAAGATAATGTGATTAACAAAATCTAGAATACAAACTTAGAGTAATACAAATTTGAGGCTTCTTGCTCTACAAGATAAAAGTTTCTTCACTACGCTCTATGAATCATTTTCACCAAAAAGGAACTCTCTTTTTCATCCTTAATTAGGAAGAAGATAAAGATACATAATTACACAAAACCTCATTCTATCATTGGAACCTTCGAAAGGAAGCACTGAATTTCAGAATTACATTTTCCCCTTCAACTTACATGTTTGAACTTGCGCTGAACTGTTAGAATACTAATCTCATATTGTGGAGCACCAGTTGCTTCTCTGCGCCAACCTTGAGTTCTCATAGGAGAATCTGTACTAGGACTGGTGAGCTACCGATCAAGCATTGTATCACACCAACTATAGCACCAATATTGAGGAAGTGTCATCCTTGAGACTATCCCCTAGACACGATTGGTGTTTAGAGACACGAGTGACCCAAAACTAGTCTCATGGAATGGAACTACACTAGGATATATAAAATCAACAAATGAAAGCAAAAGATAACTGAAATAGGCCTATTTAAACAAAATGGAAATAGACAAATATTTGAGTACATATGAGAGAAAATAAAACTAACTATCTAGAAAGCCTCTACTACTGTGAGTTGCTAGGACAAACCCCTAGCTAACTCCAAATGTCTGAAACTAAAGTAAAATACTGAAATCAAAGATAAAGGGATCATCCTAGGATAATATGGACTCACAAAGATATTGCTGCAAAGCTGAATGGATACGTTCTAACTGCGGGTTGGATGATGAGCGTCAGAACTTATATTATCAAATAATATAGGTAGAAACTATGCGTTCAATGCTTTGAATGTACTCAGTATGAGGAATATGCATAATAAACATGATATATGAACATACTAAATCTATAAAAACATGTTGATGCAATGACCAAGTAAAATATCTTGAAACTGAGATAACCTAATCTAAAATACATAAATACAAGGTCATGCAATAACTGAAAGTATGATTGTGGGAGATACTAAAACTGATATAAACTATGTGAGCTACTACATGGAGTTCAGTGTACTTTCCCATACAAAAAATGATCTTCTTCAATAAATGCCAAGGCCGTAAGGGACATGATTACTTAACTAATGTGAATCCATTAAGCTAAAGTCTATAATGATAAATCTTATGGTGACACGTAATTCTTAGACTTAAGAATTTCTACTAAAAGTTTACGAACACCGACAAATATCCATCATCCCTAAATCTGCTCGGTGCTAAGTATTACTCCCGATGGAAACATGCATAATATGAAAACAATAATAATTTGATAATACTGAATCATACATATAACTGATAAATACTGAGTAGCTCATAAATCATGACAGCTAAAAATAGTCGAAATTTACTTTATCTGAAAGCATGTAATCGTGATAACATAAAATATACTGAGAGATACTTTACTTGAAAACATCTAAATCATGAAAATTGGATAATCTGAGACATGCAACTGAAATAACATAATTTTGAGTCATTAAAATACTTGCATCCTCTAAGTTCATGAAAATAATGTTGAAAACATGGAATTATAATCAAAATCATGCAATTGAAGACTAATCGTGAAGAAAAAGCTGAATTCCAATAAAGACACATAAAAATCTTAGAAATCCTAGGCTTGGAGCAAATCATAATTTGAAAAGTTCAGGTTTTCTTGGGACTCAATGGGTAAATGGATACTTATTGATGAAATCCCACATACATGGTGGACAAGCCCTAACTTTAATTCCTTTGATGGAGACTTGAAACTTGGAACCCTAATTCTTGGTTTAGAGGAGACTTGAGATAGAAGAAATCTAATTTTGGAGAGTTAGGAGTGAATAGAAGGATAGGGTCACTAGGAATTAGTTAGTCCCACATAGAATAGTCCTAAAAGACGTAGTATAGGGATTGAAAGAATGGGAAACGACCAAAACGACCTTGATTAATTTTTTTTGAGTTATTACTGCGAGGGGTATCTACAGTCTGTGGTTCTATCTACGGACCGTGGAAGTCAGACTAAAATTCCTAAGCATCTGAACTTTCAAACCACGAGACCAAACTATGACTCGTACTTCCTTATATGACTTGTGCTTGTTCGTAGAATGGGCTTAAATAGAGTTTATGCAGATTGATTTATGAGAACCATCTACGATCAGTAAAATGATGCTCGTAAAGATCAAGAAAGATTATGAGGTTTCAGGAATTTGATTTACGGTGCCCATCCATAAATCGTAAACACATCCACGACTCGCAAATCTTGAACGTTCTATTCAAGCCAAATTTCCAAGTTTTTGAAATCAATCTATGAATCGTAAAACAAACTATGATCCATAACTTGACTCGTACACACTGACTTAATTCTGTTGATTTCAGAAGTCTCAATTACGGATTCTATCTACAGCTCATGGTTCCACTTACAACCCGTAGATGGTGTCATAAATGCCAAAATTTTGTAGGATTGGAATTTTTCTGCACTCCCTCTAGTCTTTTCTAAACTTGGAACTTCTCAAATTTTATAGGAAGCTTTGCTCCTTTCAAGCCGACATTTAGCCTATGAGACGCTTATTGTTTCTTGTAGAATGTCAGTTCCTTCGCTGATGTGGTTAAGTGATATTCAACCTCAAATCTATTAAACTTGTTTTTCCAAAGAATGCCTGTGTACAAGAGAACTAGGGCCTAATATCCCATCAATTATCATAAAAAGATGGCAAAATCTCATGATTTTGTTTCTAGTTAGTCGGTAAAATACCAACTCATCAGTTAGCTTTCCTATTACTAGCTCAAGCTAATAGATGGGGATTGATAGCCCCAAAATCCCTAATAATGGTTCTTTTTCCTAATCTAAACTTCTCTTATCAAACAAGTTTAAAATTCAGGTAAGTTTCAATGTTTGTGTCACGACCCAACTACCCCCTAAATGTGACTTGGAAGGTACTGCGTATGAGGAAAGATGCATGTGTGTAAGCATAATAACATGATAACTCTAAACACATGATAATGCATGACTAAGTAAAACAAGACACTATCTAATAAGCTGAGTTCATAAAATATAATACAATGTCAATGCAATATTCTAAAAATCATTTCATAAGTAAAAGTCATAATCCCAGTCATATCATACGTGGAAGATACCGTTAACTGACATCTATTGTAACACCTCGAATTCCAAATAATGAAAATTTCAATTTTTCCAAAAACTCTGGTGCCAGCACAAACGGAGCCACCAACGGTTTGTAAGCTGGACTGGCCAGTCCAAATTTTCCAAAATGTCAAGGTTTCAGTATTTTTGATACGGTTCACCAGGATGACCCATTGTCCAATGCACGAGCCGTAGGTAGTCTCTCGTAGGTGGGTCCCATATTTAGTGACATTTTAAGATAAAAATTGGAACCCACAGTGGAGTGTATAGACCACAATGGGCTTTTAGGTCTTTCACTGATTGTTTTAATTCAATACTATGTCATTTTACCCTTTACCTGAAGCCCTCTACAAACGGTTTTACCCCCAAAATATGCTAATTCAATTTATTCTCTTAAATTCCTAAAAAGAAGAATAAGTTTATCCTCTCTAATATTTCTCTCTCTAAAAGCTTGAAGAAGAAGACTAGAGTTTCAAGTCAAGTCTTCAATTTCACCCTTTCTTGCGGGCTTTGAACTCTAAGGTATGATAGTATTCACCTATTGTCTCGACCCAGAGGTACCCCCTAGATGTAACAAGGCACATAGAACCCCGAAAGGCCCCATGTTAGCCACTTAGCATATCTCTACATAAGTTAATAGAAAAGTACGGAAATTTAAAACATTTTTCAATACAATCGAAGTCTCATAAAATGAAGAAGAAGTCTTTAACATTTGTCTCGAACCGTCTAAATAACTTTGAATAACTCTTGGCACATAAAAGAAAGACATAAAAGGAAAGGGTGATCAAGTCCTCGATGCTATGAGGACTCACCAAAACTTCTCTTCTTGATCTACTATGAACCTATCCACGAGGATGGAAGTCGATATCGCCGAACCCTACATTTGATAAGAATGTAGGAAAAAGTATGCGTTAGTAAAATAATGTACTAAATATGATGGCTAGAATAAATCATCAACATAAGCATTTAAGAGGAATTAGTAGACATAAGACATATACCATAATCATAAGAGACAATAACACAAGTCATAAGCATAAGTGACATCATTATAAGACACAAGATAATAATCATAACTTGTGAGCATAAGAGATAACATCATAGTCATAGGCATAATCAATGCACCTAGTTTAACATAACATAAGAGAAACACTTCATAAACCACCTCAAGGCAAGCTTGCACAATGCATGGATAAGACCCCATAATCCCACCCATGTTAAGAAAGTCACTTTAGGTCCTCATTCATCTTTATCATCTTTTGATCTCATCCTTAGCTTACTTCTCATAGACAAGGGAACATTCCCCTTTAGTCACACATGTATTGGAAGGGCCTTTCAAGCTACAATCCAAACTAAGCATACATCATAAGCATAAGCCATATGCATACTCATCATATAGACCATCATAACATAAAAGGAACATACCATAATTACCCTCAAAGCATACTTGTGCAATGCATGAATGAGATCCCATAATCTCACCCATACTAAGTAAAGATTCTTGAGTAACCATTCTTCATAATTCATATTCCTGTTGTGGGAATTAGCCTTAACCGACATAGACCATGTGAGCTTAACATGGAATCCAGTGTCTAACCCACACCGAAAAGGGATTGTCCTACTTGCCTAAGGTAAAACCATAATATTAGCTTAGCTGGATACAATGACTAAGTAACCTACGTGGGCACATAGTTTATTGGATAAGGAGATTGCTACTAGAAACCCGGACTCAACTAAGTTATAAGGTTTCCATCTAATGAGATACATACTTTGGGAACCCGAACTCAACTATCGTAGAAGGAACCAATTTGGAAAGCCAGACTCAACTAGTGTAAAAGCTTTCATTGGGAAGCCGGACTAAACTAGCGTAAAAGCTTCCATCTCATATTCAATATCCACTCGGTACTAAGCATATTTCCCATTTGAGTTCATATTGATTCTTGACTTAAGTTCATATCTATGGAAGAATGTCTTGACACTCAATCCAACATAACTCATACTATAGCTCATTAGATCATGCGTGAGAATAACCTTTCACAGTATATGTCTTTATATAGATTCATTAGGTGAGACTAGTCTTCCAACCTTAGAATCATCATATTGTGAGGAATCCATTCACATCATATCATATTCATACATAAGTGTGTATATGAGAATAACCTTTCAACAACACAACAACTAGATCATGAACATATTCACTTTACTCTCAAAGTGTTCTTAAAACATGTACATAACTTTCATAAAACATGCATAATATCATATCTTGCCCTTTCAAGGATCAAGTCTCATATCAAATCAACACATCTAGAATGACTACATTAGACATGGATATAATCATAATTCAAGTAGTTCAATTACTACAAGCATAATCTCATACTTCACCTCCTTGAGGTTCAAAACTTACTTTCAATCATCATACTTAGGGTTCAATCACTAGACATGGATATCATCCTAACTCATGTGATTCTATCACTTCATGTATTCGAACATTCATGAGGTAGATTAGGGGGGTAAAATCCTTCCACAACAATTCTATCTAATAGTCTACCATCATCACGTCAACTTTCCTCTTAGGGCCTTAACATACATAATTCATCATATTTGCTTTACCTTCAAAATCCTTGAAGGCAACATTAACAACTATAAGTCTTATTCTCAATAGCTTTACTTCACATGATCATCATATATGCCTAATTCTTCAAGACAATCTAACCACATGCTTCATTCTTAAGCAATTCTAGTCATATATCATCATATAAACTCAATCTCTACACTTACTAATCACGGCTCTTCATATAAGCCCTAATCTAATCAATTAATATCTACACACTTTACTTTTTAGCAATTCATAAAGTAATTCATCAATCTTAGAAGGTGACATCTAAGCCCTTAGTTTCCCTCTTCATGGCTTAAAACTAAACTATATCAATTTCACCCTAGAATCTTAGGATAATCAAGAATACATGAATAAACATACTAAAATCATGTAATTATGTCATAATCAACCATAAAAAACCATTAAGAGTCTAAAGTCTTTATATAGTTGGTCTAAACTAGAGTAAAACAACGTCACTTAATAACTAATTAATTCTGGAAAGTTCCACTAAGCCAACACTTAACTGTTTAAAACTTGACATCTGCAAAAATAGCGCAGAGTTGCTTCGACTCAGCGGTAGGGACGTACTCGAGAGGTGGAACATAGCGGATCTAGTTGAGGCTGTTATAGGAGACGACGCTCTTCTAATTCCGGGGAATCTCCAAGATACCTATTACGATGTTCTTTCAAAAGGGTGTTCTAGCTGGCTTTCCAAAGACCTATCTGAATTTATAGAATTAACGCAGAATCTCGTCTAACAACCACAATATGCACCAATTAGAATTTTCTTTTAAGCAAAACAAAAGGTGATCTACTATTAAGCTAAGCAAAAGGTGATCTACTATGTAGTCTTCTTGACATGGCATATCAAGTCAAGAGGGCGAGGCTCCCAGCAATGGGGGGAAAGAGGAGTGGGTAGGCGGGCTCCTTTCGACCACTGCCTCACCCACGGGGCAGGCTGGTTATATGTGGGTGGTGGTTTGCAACCCATCTTTTGGGACCCTGACCCACTAACCCTCACCCACGGGGCATGGGTCCCTTTCGTGGGTGGACTATTTTGGGGAAGATTTAGGGTCCTCCTCAAAGACCCTTGGTTTGTCCTTGGGGAGTCGTACCTTGACGCTCTACCCCGAAATCCTTCATTCTAAGTACGGGAAGACATATCTACGACTCTAACCCTCACGACAAGCTCTAGTTTAGCCTACTAGTTTCCGGGGTGTTACACCTATGGAGTCCTTTTCTCCATATGGTTCCTAAATTCTCTGATTTACAAGTTAAAAATCTCGAATTGAAGTAAGGGTTTTCTCCCATGTCATGGGTTCTTTTCAGTATTGATTCAATAAATTGTTTTACTAACTATTATGCATGAATTGAGATAATTCTATGTTTTAAAGATGAATACCCATGAACCCATGTATAACCCATGGTTTCCAAGCTAAGATGATATAATGTGGGTTTTGAACTATGAAAGATGAGTTTATGATATTATGCATGTTTTTATGAAATTGATGTAAATGTTTTAAGGATGTTCTGAAAGTAAAGTATAAATATGATTATTATTGTGTTGTGAACAAATTTCTCATAAACATATGAAAGCATGATTGTGAAAGGATTTTCTCACATAAAGGATTCTTAGAGTTGAAAGGTTTTCTCAACTAAATTTTGAATCAAGATTTAGAAGCTATTCTAATGAAACCTAGATGGAATTGGCTACTTGATGTACCTTCCATGGATGATAAAGCAAGTGGTGATTAGCCATTCTTCTTAATAATAAGACAACTAAGATAATGACTATTTCATGGGATTTACGCTTAGTACCAAGAGGATATTGAGATGGAAGCTCTCCTGTTAGTTTATGTCGGGTTTCTAGTAGCAATCTCTTTATCCCACACCTATGTGCCCCCATATGATGATTGTCTTAGATAGACATTAGCAAGTGGATCCACATAAGCTAGAAGTTCATGGTCTTACCTTGGCAAGTAAGACACACCTTTTCGGTGTGGGGTGAACACCAGATTCCATGTTGATAGCTCACGTGGTCTTATATGTCGGTTAAAGGTAAATCTCCTACAATAATGAATTAAGGTTAATTCTAGAAGTATCTCAAGAATGTTTTAAATATGTTAGCTTGAATTGACCATGTTTTTATGACTTATGTTTTCTAACAGTTAAATCTTATGTTTTAGCTTGGTCATTGCATATCATGAAAAGGTCCCTTTTAGCATGATTTTCATACTTTATGCATTGCTATCATACTTGGTACATTTTTGTACTAATAAATACTCTTGCCTACATTCCATCAAATGTAGGATCTGATGCTTCAGATTCACATCTCCATGGCTAGGGATCACTTAGTAGTTATCTAATATTGGTGAGTCTTCATTTTCCAAGGACCGAGCCTTTAATTCATTGTGTCTTTACATTTTTCAGTATTGTAAGTGATGTACGGGTTACATCCCAATCACCCTTTTTGTACTAGATGACTTTGATACATTGTTAGACTTCCACTTCGTTTTATAAAACTCTTATATTTTCAAATTATCTTTTAAATTCTCTTAAATTTCTATTATCTTATATGATGTATGCTAAGTGGCTTGTGCAGGGCCTCTCAGGGTTCTATACGTCATGTTACACCTAGGGTCTACCTTGGGTCGTGGAAAACTTGGTAATTAGAGCACGATGTTTAGAAAGGTCCTAGGAAGTCTCATAAGCCATATCGAATAGAGTCTTGTTCATGAGTGTGAAGCATGCCACATTTATGAATGAGAGGTTATAAGATGCTTAGGAAATTCCACTTCTTTCATTACTCTTAAGTCATGCGATAGAGTTTTACTCTATAATGTCTCTCTCCTAATCCTTCTCCGATACTCTACCAGATATGGCCACTCGAAGGACATATGCTATAAGGAATGCGGGAGAGAATGTGGAACAATATTCTTCTCCTCAAGCTTCTCAAGTTTTGGTCGACCTTTTGGTCGAACAAGTGACTAGTGCAGAGTTTAGGACTGCTTTTCAAGTGTTGTCTCAAGCAAATAGGGAGGTTGTGATCCTCGTGAACCCAAATGTGGGTACGATGACAACTAGATTGAGGTACTTCAGTAGAATGAATCCTCCAGAGTTTCATGGTTCTGAGGTTGAGGAAGATCCTCAAAAGTTCATTGATGAGTTGTATAAGGTGTTGATTATCATGGGAGTGACGCCGGTGGAAAAGGCAGAATCAACCTCTTATCAACTTAAGGGTGTTGCTCAATTATGGTTCAACCAATGGAAAGAAGAGAGGGCGGAAGATGCGGGTCCTTTTGATTGGGAAAAGTTCAAAGTTGCATTCCTTGATAGATTCTTTCCCCTTGAGAGGAGGCAGGAAAAGGTGCTTGAATTCATCGACCTTCGTCAAGAAAATATGAGTGTGAAGGAATATGCTTAAAAGGTCACACAATTGTCTAGATATGCTCCTACTATGGTTGCCGATCCTAGGGAAAGAATGAGTAAGTCTTTTTTTGGAATGTCCAAAAACCCAATGAACAGTTGGGGTCTATCCTTCAGGGAGTGATACAGTACAATATTCAATAATGAAGTGAAATAGTGTTATAATCATTTGTAGAAGTAGACATTTTTAAAACAATTAAAGTAAACGGTAGGGGTTTGACTATTGATGTCAATTGGGGGCGATAAGGGTGAACAATTAACAACTACGGACACACGAGGGTAATCAAGTAGAGAGAGATCCTTGGGAGTGTGATCAATTGAATGCCAATTTCGCTAAATGGGTGGTTATTATTTACTAGAAATCATTGAATCTTAGTGGGTAGGCTAGGCTTTAGCTGTAATAGCCATTTCTTAATCAACTATCACAAATCAACCGAGTTCTCTCGAACCTCGACAAGCGTAGCAAATATAAATAGCCCGATACCTCAATTAATCTACTCTTTCAGGCTAGATTGGTAGGATTGAATTTAGACCCTTTTTTAAATCAAAACTAAGTCTACAATAACCCAATCACTACAATCATCAATTAATAGTTTTAACTCTAAAACATCTTTCTTAAGCAAGCTTAGAATACTAAGCTAGAATTGTATTTGCAATTACAATTCATCAATTAAAACTGAACTATCAATTGAAATCACTTCAAATCGACATAAGCTAATTGATGTATTTAATCACATAATCACACCCCAAGAATGGGGTTTTAGCCACACATGATAAAGAGCAA
Source organism: Solanum okadae (assembly GCA_036553675.1). Taxonomy (NCBI): domain Eukaryota; kingdom Viridiplantae; phylum Streptophyta; class Magnoliopsida; order Solanales; family Solanaceae; genus Solanum; species Solanum okadae. The sequence goes on from CM071689.1 coordinate 27,295,237, forward strand.
GAAATAGTTACCAACTATGTTTTCCATTAGCTTGGGTAACTATCCATAAGTCTTCAAAATACACAAATTGAATTCATAATTAAATAAACCCCCAATCTCTACTCAAAAACTCAAAGAACAGTGTTAGGGATAAAAAATCCAAAACTAGACAATGTGGGAACTCTTCAAAACTTCAAAACTTCAAAACTCTGGAACTCTCCTTTTAAAATTGCATTTTTACCTTTCCAAATTTTCAACTTCAGAACCATTCGGTGAAATAAGTTAGGCATCGCTGACCAGGTCGGCGATGCGCCGAGTGTTCCTTTCATCGCTTTCTTGGATTGAGTTTTACACCTTTCTTTGTTGTATGTTAAGGAGATCAAGGTCAGGCATGCTGACCTGTTCGGCGATAAGCCAAGTGCTCTTTCTTCTAACCTTTTTGGCTTGCCTTTTTCACCAATTACTCTATAACTTTAGGCGGGCTCGGTCTCCATCGCCAATCTAGTCAGCGTGTCACCGAACTCCAGTTTCCTCATCGAGTTGGCTTTTTCCATGGTCTGGCCTGCTGTAACTTTTGGCGAGCTGAAGTACCACTCGACGATTCGCCAAGTGGCTTTGGCGAGCATAAACCTTGCTTTTCTTTAGCTTTTTTGCTCCTTTTTGCCTGATAATGTCCTTGCCTTGCTCTTTTGTCTTCTTTTATGCAAATTAGCCTTTAAATATCAGTTTAGAGCATTAAATAGGCATTGAGGACACTAAAAATCTGAATATTAAGACCAATGAGTCGAAATCCCAGACTCATCAACACCCTCAACTTAAACTTTTGCTTGTCCTCAAGTAAAACACAAGATCAATCAATTCAATAGAGATGTTTACAAATAGTGCAACTCAAGACTCAACTTGAATGCATAAGAGGTTCAATCTACCCATGCAATGTTCAATTGTGCACTACAAGTTTCAAACTGTGACTAGCCATCATAAAATAGAACTCAAGTTCACAATACTTGCTTCAAATGCAAATTCGAGCTCAACAAGAGTATTTGAATGCTTTCACAACGAGAATGAGTCCATGCCCACACAAAGCTCATCAAATTTTCAGATTTAAGGAATCAAAAGAAACTCTCACACTCTCAAAGATAAACACATGCATGATTCTACCCATAGGCTTACCCGTATTTTCCAATCAACATGACGTTAAGCTCAATCAAGCTCACAAAGGTCTTTCAAACCTTGTAATGGGGCTGAGGGTAAATGTATTATCATTTTGGCTTAGTGACTTCTACTTTAATGGTGCATGGCCTGCATTGCACCTTTTCTTCCTTTCTTTCATTATTTTAGATTTTCACAATCCACCCTATGTTCTTTTGAGCATGATTCATTGGATACCCCATTTCTTTTATCCATTGCACAAACTTTATTGCAACATTCATTTTCTTTTTCAATTTTTTTCTTCTTTTTCCTTTTTTATAAGGAGGGTTTCCATCTTTTTCAACACAATCCATCAAGGGCAAATTTTCAAAAACTTCTTGACTTTCTTCCTTTTTCACCCACCCCCAACTTAGGATTTTGGCCTAAGTTGGCTATTCAAACAGACCAATGCTTCGTGAAGGTTTTGGGTGATGGGGAGAAGAGGTCAAATGTGCTCATGTTTCATCCAAAGAAAAGGTTAGGCTCAAACGGTGACAAGCTAGGTTCACACTCTCACAAGGTGGTCACAAAGAGGTATACTAGCAATTTGGTTCACTCTCAATTTTTTTCCCCTAAGATCATCTCTATCATTCGCCTACATTAGTCGATTAGATTAATGGAGCAAGTTCTAGGTGTTACCAAGCACATATTTCAAGACAATCTCACCACACATGGTATTCAACACAATCATCAATCAACATTCTACAACATTCTAAGAGTTCACACATGACTCATGCAACTCAAATTTGCCTCATTGGAATTGCAAAAACATATTGTTCAATCAAGAGAACTATTCAAGTCATCGGTATTGATTGCAACTGATACTTAAATATGTAAGAGAACAACCACATTCACGAATATCAAGAGGTAAAATTTTAAATTTGGTTAAAAAACCAATCAACATTCACATTAAAACCAAAAAGCTGGATCAAAAACCAAACAACATTCACATTTAAACCAAAAAGCCATAGTCACACAAAGTAAGCATAAAAAGCTATTCAACAAATCAAACATTCACAAAAACAACCCAATGGAGGTAGGTATGAAAATACCTCACCCCACCAAAAAAAACTAACAATTGTCCTTAATGTAAAATAAATGAATAGTCTCAAAATAAAACTAAGGAGTGTCAAGATCCCCCTGTCAGGCTAAGCCTGAGGTGAACTCTGCACATCCAATACTCTCTCAATCTGGGCATCAGTGCCTGGCTCATCTTCATCCTTCGCTCCACTGGAGCCCACCATCGATGTGTCCTAAAGAGAGGCCTACATGGTTGTCTTACCATCGCACCCTCTAAGTCCTACAAGTCATCATCAACAGCTGCATCTCGTGTACCAAGCTCCCCCTCATCAGTCTTGAGAGCATCAGACTTGGCATCCTCATCAGTGACAATAACATCTCTGGTTGTAGTAGCCGAAGGGATCTCGTAAATGGAAGGAACTCTTTCCTCGGGACCTTAGGAAGGTCCACTGTGTCAACAAAACATAAACGTAGTCATTGATTATAGCTCATCCACATCAAATTTCAATTTAGTAATATCGTCTCTCAAAGACGTCACATCATCAGACAAGCGTCCACTCTGCTCACAAACCTCCACTCTCACCGTGAGGGCATCTAATGCTAAACCATGCGTGGTGATCAACTACCGATGCTCTCTCAACTCAGCCTGAATAGGAGCTAAGGTAGAAGCAATGGCCCTCTCAATCATATCAGGGACAACAACTTCTACCCGAGAGGCACGTACGTCAACATATTAAGCCAGATGGACCAACTTGAAAATCATAGACTGGGTCAATGGGGGCCGAGAAGCAGCAGCAGTAGAAACAGTAGCAGCAGGAGAAGTGGAAGGAATAGTAGTAGAAGTGCCAGAGGTACCTGAAGGCTCACCAGTTTGAGTAGGATGGGATATATCTATCTGTAGCATCTCCACGTCAACAACCGATGAAGAGTCCACCGGTGCAACTCTTCTATTCTCAGCCCCTACTCTAGTGTACTTGGCCTTGATCCTTCGGATGTCAGTATAGGAAGTGGGAGTCACTTCAACATCTGTCTTCTCCACAAATGGAACTCTGGCACGCCGACACAGCTCCGTGATCAACACTAGGAAAGGAAGTGAGGTCTGACTATGTTTGGCCCTCATGGTCATCTGTTGCTCAATAACCAGCCTGAGATTCATTCTATCCCGGTCCATGATGCATCCCAACAAAGACGCCTTAGAATGCCATGGTATGGACTCGTTCTGTGAAGGTATCAATGTGCTGCTAATAAATTCGAACCAATACTGGGCATCCATATTCAAGTCTTTCTTCTCTATCTGAACTCCCTGCTCAATCCATGGCTGTGTGATCTCGTAGATAAGTTGAGCCATCCACCCCTTCAAGTCATCAAATGTCCTCTTTTGTATTTGATTCACCAAGTAGTGGATCACATTCATTATACACCCTAGCACCTCATTAATGTGGTGCTGCTACATTTTACCTTCTTACCACGCACCATCACATGATCATCGGTGCAAATGAGCCAAATTTCTTCTTTTCCTTGGGCACCAACTTCCCATATTCAACATAAAAATCTCAGACCCAGGATGGTATGTATGAGCCTCGGGGCCGAGTAAATATCTCAAACTTATGGAGCTTGATGGTGTTCCACACTTCTGGGTACCTATCAACCACTCCATCTGTAGAAAGCCTTTTCTCCTCCAAGATAGTCCTTAACCCGACAACTTTTAATCTTTTCTGCGATCGAGGTGGAGGTGCATGTATTGGGGGCACTGGAGATACCTGCTCAACCGTCTGTTATGGAGGTGGAGGAAGTGTAGGAGTCAACGGTATCCTGGCCGGATCAGGTAGCGCTTTAGAGCGCAACTCAACCCTCTTCTTTTGCAATGTATGATCATCCTTCAGCTCAGATATGGATGTTCGTGGTCTAGACCCTGAGTTACCCTCACCGTCAGACTCCGAGTTGGTGAGGTGGGTGTCGTAGATTCTCATTCTATCGGAGCTATCCTCAGCTGGATGTTTCATCGCAGGCCCCTTTCCCTTTTCTACATTTTCCCCCTGTTAGAGGAAGTTTGGGTTGTGTTGCTCATCACGAAGTAGCACCCTTAGTGATAACAATTCCCCGTGCTCTCTTTCATGGTGGTTGGTTTCTTCCTAGAACCTTGGGTTTGGCCATATATACAAAACAACACAGAACAAACCAATACGTTAGAAACATGTCAACAAAATATCAAAATATAAAATCTACAGGAAAACTCGCCGACTAGTTTGGTGAGTTGCCCAACCCATTCGGCGAGCCAAGTCGGGCTTGCCGAAAGTTACAGAATAAAATTTCTCAAAAATTAGCACAAGTCGGCGATGCACAGGGCCTTTCAACCATTCGCCGATTTAATTCGGTGCACTAAAGGTAGCTCTCTGAATGTTACAGGATTTTTCCTAAAATTGGGGCTAAGAAAGGGTGATCGAATAGACATTCGACGAGCTCAGGCATAACGCCAAATGTTACAGAATAAAATCATAAAAAATGAAGAATAAAAAGGCAATCCAGGAGTCACTTGGCGAATCGCCAAGCCATTCGACGAGCTCGACTAATCTCGCCGACTAGTCTCTCATGCCAGTTTTTTACCCTGACCTTCAATTTTCAACCCACAGCCCACGATAATGAAAATTAAGCACTATTCTATGAAATTAAGCCCAGATCCATATCAATAATGACCCCGGGGTACTCAGACTTCACTAGATTTGTCTTAAATTGATCAGCCCATGTCTTTCGCCCTTAAGAATGACGTCACCCGCTCTATCATTGGGAAAAATCAATTGATCGGTACAATTTGGGTTACTAAGACTTCACCCACACTAGACCCAACATACAAACAATATACACCCATGATTTTAATCAATTAAAACACATGATTCAACAATTATGGGCTAGAACTCAAACATAATCATGATATGACAACGACCCTCACTTAAAATTTAATTAACTATTGAACATCAAGCAATACATCCAAAAAAATACAATTATGCATCACAAACTACTAAATATTTGAGCCGAGATCGGGACACTAACCTCAAAAGTAGATACAAATGCCAGGCATGAAAATTCAGAAGAAAAAGTGCAAAAATCCCCCCTATTAATTAATCCACACACAAAAGCAACAATTAAAATATGATCTAAAATTGGATTGTAAGAGTGCAAAAGTCGGAAAATGTGAAATGAAGGGAAATTTTAAATTTAAAACATTGTGGCATTTACCCTTCAATTTGCACCCCAGTCGGCGATAGTGACTTATGTCGCCATCCATTCCGCGATGTTCCGAATGGTACTTTTGTCCATCGAAGGTTATAGAACTCCAGCCATTTAGTTGGTAAAAAAGGCGGTCCAGATCGGGCTTGCCAACCTGTTCGGCGAGTGGTACCTAAGCTCGCCTAATTGCCTCTTTTCCCAAAATTTTGAATTTTCAACCTACACATCTAACACCATTATTCAAACAACAACATTAGAAACTAAAAACTTGGGTTGCCTCCCAAGAAGCACCTTATTTCACGTCATGGAACGACGAAGACACACTTTTAAGATTCATTCTTTGGGTTGATCATGTTGTCACTCGGTAAGCCTCATTTTGGTCTTGGGTTTAAATGAGTTGAGATTTGACCCATTTGTGTTTCCAGCTGCTTAATCGATACCAAATGTGAGGTAACTGTTTGGTTCAGAGATGTGACATCATCTTTCATTTCCTTTAGCACTTTGTCCGATCTTTCTACTTTGTTGAGAATGCATGCAAACATATCTTCAGTGCAGAAATTTCCAGGATCGGTCCTTTGTTCTTTTGGCTTTTGATGCTCATGGAGAGGTACATATTGTTCTTTGTCAGCGTCCCACTCTCTCCAATTAGTACCACGGTCATGTCATTACCTATCTCGGTCTCTCCAACCATCATCGCGATCCCTATTTCAGCCTTGGTTCCCGCCCGACCGTGGATAGTTTGGCCGGAAACCTCCTTCTTGATTTGTTAGGAAGTGTACTTCCTCATTGTACATAGCTTTAAATTGTGCTTCATTGGGATTCACTCCATTAATTCCAATCGCATGCACAGCTTATATCCACTACCCATGACATGTTTTGACAATAGATCCATTTGGGTCATCATCTTAGCCATGTTTGCATCCCACTCTTGGTGCTTTTCGATTTGTTCCTTTGTCATCCTGAAGTTCAAAGGAGACACTTGGTCCTCTATAGTGTACCAAGCACAGTTGATTTTTGTCATCTCATCAAGAAGAGTAGATGTTATTTCGGATGGTTGTTGCATAATTCCTCCTCGAACGAGCTGTTCAGCCACACCCTCGTTGACTGAATCTAGACTCTGGTAGAAGTATTGTAACAAGATATTGTTTGGGAGTCCATATGTTGGACATTAGAGCAGCAATTTCTGGAACCTCATCTATGTTTCATGAATTGGTTTACCATCCACTCATTTAAAGTTCTGAATATTATCTCCCAAAGTCACTATCTTCAAAGGAGGGAAAGAGCTTACATAAAATGCATCAGTGAGTTCCTTCCAAAAAGTGATTGAATCCCTTGGTAACTCAGCCAACCACTTCGGTTCTTCCCCCATTAGGGAAAAGGGAAACAAATGAAGTCGAAAAGACTCTTGAGTAATGTTCTTGAATGAAAATGGCCCACACATCCATAAAGTTTCGATTGTGGTCATGAGGATCGTTAGTAGCTAGACCTCCAAATAGACCCTTTATTTGCATTAGTTGCAACATAGTTCTAGTCACATGAAACATCGTATTGCCCACAAATTAAGGCAATCAAATAGCACCCGCACTTCCCAGCTAATCTTCATTGGCATCGTTTAAGTTACCAATGTCATCATTGTGCCCAAGTTGGCTATCATTGCTCCCGTTAACACTCATATCTTCACATGTTTAAGAGCTGCCAACAAAGCACAAAAATAAGTTGATTCAACTACAACACAATCAGTTCACAACTAAACTTCACTAAAAGAATTCTAAACACCACTTCTTGGCAGCGGTGCCATTTTTGATAACGCTCAACTAGACTTCATCCAATTCTATGTGTAGGTTGTCTCAATCAAGTATAAACCCAACGAAGAGTTGGGGTCGATCCCACAAGGAGTGATACGGTACAAAATTCAATTACAAAGTGAAATATTGTTCTAATCATTTGTAGAAGTAGAAATTTTTGAAACAATTAAAGTAAATGACAGGGGTTTGACAATTAATGTCAATTGGGGAGGGGATTAGAGTGAATAATTAACAACTACGAACACACGGGGGTAATCAAGTAGAGAGAGATCCTTGGGAGTGTGATCAATTGAATGCCAATTTCGCTAAATGGGTGGTTATTATTTACTAGAAATCGTTGAATCGTTTTGCGTAGGCTAGGCTTTAGGTGTAATAGTCATTTCTCAATCAACTATCACGAATCAAGCGAGTTCTCTCGAACCTCGATAGGCATAACAAATATAAACAACCCAATACCTCAATTAATTTACTCTTTCAAGCTATATTGGTACGATTAAATTTAGACCCACTTTTTCAAGCTAAGTCTACAATAACTCAATCACTACAATCATCAATTAATAGTTTTAACTCTAAAACCTCTTTCCCAAGCAAGCTTAGAATACTAGGCTAGAATTGTATTTGCAACTACAATTCATCAATTAAAACTCAACTATCAATTGAACCCGCTTCAAATCAACATAAAAATTAGTAAATACTAACACCCATAATCGAATTCAAGCATTCAATCAAATAATCACACCCCCAAGAAGGGGGGTTTTAGCCACACATAATAAAGAGCAAGAAACAACTACCAACTATGTTTTCCATCAGCTTGGGTAACTATTCACAAGTCTTAAAAATGCAAAAATTGAATTCAAAATCAAATAAACCCTAAATCTGTACTCAAAATCTCAAAGAACAGATTTAGGGATAAAAAACTCAAAACTAGACAATGTGGGAACTCTCCAAAACTTCAGAACACTGGAACTATCCTTTTAAAATTGCATTTATACATTCCCAGATTTTCATGTTCGAAACCATTTGGTTAAATAAGTCTGGTATCGCTGACCAGATCGGCGATGAACCGACTGTTCCTTTCATCGCTTGCTTGGTTTGAATGTTTACCCTTTCTTTGTTGTAACTTTAGGCGATCGAGGTCGGGCTCGCCGACCTATTCGACGATGCACCAATAACTCTTTCTTCTCGCCTTTTTGGATTGCCTTTTTCACCAATTAATCTGTAACTTTAGGTGGGCTCAGCCTCCATCGCCGATCTAGTCAGCGTGTCGCCAAACTCCAGTTTCCTCACCAAGTTTGCTTTGTCCATGGGCTAGCCTGCTGTAACATTTTGGCGAGCTGAAGAGCCACTCGGTAATTCGTCGAGTGGCTTTGGTGAGCATCAACCTTGCTTTTCTTCAGCTTTTTCGCTTCTTTTTGCCCGATAATGTCCTTGCCTTGCTCTTTTACCTTCAATGCTGCAAATTAACATTTAAATATCGTATTAGAGAATAAAATAGGCATTGAGAACAATAAAACTCTGAATATTAAGCCCAAAATGAGTCGTAATCCCTGACTCATTAGATCGGTATGCTCGCCTTCATTCCTTGAATAGATTAATATATCATTAATGAACACAATCACAAACATATCAAGGTATTGTCTAAACACCGTATTCATCAAATCCATAATCCGGCTGGAGCATTTGTCAAACCAAACGACATCACCAAAAACTCATAATGATTATACCTAGTTTGAAAAGTCATCTTTGGAATGTCATCTTCCTTCACCCTCAATTAGTGATAACCCATCCGACAGTCAATCTTAGAAAGGTAACTTGCTCCTTGAAGTTGATCAAACAAGTCATCTATCTTTGGGAGAGGATATTTGTTCTTAACAGTAACCCTGCTCAATTGCCGATAGTCAATACACATACAGTGTGAACCATGTTTCTTCTTAACAAAAAAATTTGGAACACCCTATAGAGAGATGCTAAGTCGGATAAAACCCTTATCCAACAAATCTTTCAACTGCTAATTTAATTCCCTAAGTTCTATCGGAGCCATACGATAAAGAGGAATAGAGATAGGTTATGTATCTAGGAAAAGGTCAATACCTAAGTCTATTTCCCTTTTGGGAGGAACACCGGGTAAATGATTGGGAAACACTTCCGAAACCTCGTTAACAATGAGGACCGACTGAAGAGTAGGGGCTTCAGAATCCATATCCGTAAATCGAATGAGATGGTATATACAACCCTTAGAGATAATTTTTCTAGCTTTAAGACAAGAAACAAACTGACTCTTAAGCATAGAATTTCTCCCTTTCCACTCGAGGGTGGGTTCATTTGGAAACTAAAACTTGACTACACGGGTTCTAAAATAAATAGAAGCATTACATGCATGCATCCAATCCATTCCAAGGATAACATCAAACTCTAGCATATCAAGCTCTACAAGGTCAACATGAGTGACTCTATAGGACAAAGAGACGGGACACTTTTTGTAGACCGTCTTAGCCACAATATAATCACCAACTTGTGTACAGTCTGAGAAGGGACCTAACAACACACTGAGAAAAATATCATACCTCTTAGACACACATGTCGTTAAAAAAGACAAGGCAGCACCGGGGTGAAGTAAAGCATAAAAATCAAGTTGGAAGACTTTCAACATACCGGTAACCACTTTGGGAGAACCCTCTTGCTCATGACGAGTCTGAAGTTCACATAATCAGTTTTTCTTTGGAGCACTTGAACCCGAACCACTAGGTGGAGCTTGTTTACCTTCTCTCCCCTTAGCTATAAGTATTGGACAATCCCTTATTTTGTGACTGCTCTTACCAAAACTAAAGAAAGCATCTGTGTTAGATAACCATTTGCCCTCGTGCTTCCTTCCACACAACACAAGTAGATAATGAAGATCCACCCCATTCCCTCCTTGAGTTATAGGGTTAGAAACTCTAACAATGTTGAACAGGGGAGGATTATTGGAGGAACCTTGATCGAAAATTTTTTGTTGGAATTTAGAACGACCGTGTCTCCTGGACCTTGAATGTGAAAAGTCACCATCATCGGTTTTGGTCCTCTTTGCCTTCTTAGACCTTTCCTTAAGTTTCTACTCTTCAATTTGTTTAGCATGAACCATGAGACGAGAGATGTCCATATCATTGATAAGCATTGTGGTACGACATTCCTTTACCAAAATATACTTAATTGCGACTGCCTACACTTAAAATTGGATGAAGAGTAGTTGAGCATTATCACAATCATTTGAGGGTTGTGTAGCAAGTCCTCAAGGACCAACAACTCTTTGCAAAGTTTAGTAAATACGAGTTTTGGTTAAGGTCAGTTGCTTTTCTTGGTCATATTATTTCCGGTAAGGGTATTGAAATAGATCCTAAGAAGATGGATGTGGTCAAGAGTTGTCCTAGACCTCTATTCCCTTTGGATATTAGGAGTTACTTGGGTTTTTCTGGTTACTATGGAAGGTTCGTTGAATGATTTCCTTCGATTGCCTTTCCATTGACGACATTGACTCAAAGGAAGGTTAAGTTCATATGGTTCAAATCTTGTGAAAAGAGTTTCCAAGATTTGAAAGATAGACTTACTTCCGCTTCAGTGTTGATTTTACCGGAAGGAGCTAATGGAGTTGTTGTTTATTGTGATGCCTCAAGAATTCAGTTAGGATGAGTACTTATGCAAAATGGGAAAGTCATTGCTTATGCTTCAAGGCAACTTAAGATTCATGAAAAGGATTACCCTACCCATGACCTTGAACTGGCGGTAGTTGTGTTTGCTTTAAAGAGTTGGATACATTATTTGTATGGTGTTCATGTATTTGTTTTTACTGACCACAAGAATTTACAATATGTGTTTAAGCAGAAAGATTTGAATCTTCACAAAGAAAATATGGCTTGCGTTACTAAACGGATTATGACATGAGTGTTCTGTTTCACCCCGACAAGGTGAGTGTGGTGGCAGATTCTCTTAGTCAGTTGTAAATAGGTAGTGTTGCTCAAATTGAAGATGATAAGAAGGAGTTGGTTCGAGATGTTCATATATTAGCCGGATTAGGTATTCGGTTAGTTGACTCTACCATAGGTATTCGGTTAGTTCACAATGTTTCTGAATCGCCATTTGTGGCAGATGTGAAAGGTAAGCAAGGTCTTGATCTAACTTTGGTAGAATTGAAGGAAGCAGTGCTTAAAAAGTTCATAGAGGCTTTTTCCCAAGGGAGAGATGGAGTGCTTAGATATCAAGGTCAATTGTGTGTTCCCAATGTAGATGATTTGAGAGACAAAATCTTATCAGAAGCCCATAGTTCTCGATATTACATTCACCCAGGAGTCACTAAGATATACCGTGACTTGAGAGAGGTCTATTGGTGGAGTGAGATGAAGAAGGACATTCCAAAATTATTGGCTAAGTGTCCTAATCGCAAACAAGTAAAATTTGAACATCAAAAGTTGGGAGGTTTATATCAAGATATTAGCATTTCTACTTGGAAGTGGGAAAATTGAACATGGACTTCATTGTTGGTTTACCAAGAATCCGATGAAAACGTGACTCGATTTGGGTTATTGTTGATTGAATGAAGAAAATAGCTCATTTTATTCCCATCAAGGTATCTTATATGTTAGAGGATTATGCTAAGTTGTATTTGAGGGAAATTGTTAGGTTGCATGGAGTGCCCCTATCCATCATCTCCGATCGTGGTACCCAATTTACTTCTTAGTTTTGGAAATCTTTCAAAAGGGTCTTGGTACTCGTGTTAAAATTAGTACTTCCTTTCATCCATAAACTGATGGGAAAGCGGCGCATACTATCCAAACTTTGGAAGATATGTTGAGAGCATGTGTAATTGACTTCAAGGGTATTTAAGATGATCACTTGACTTTGATTGTATTTGCATACAATAATAACTATCATTCATGTATTGACATGACTCCATTTGAGGCCCTATAAAGTAGGAGGTGTAGATCTCCTATAGGTTTGTTTGAAGTGGGTGAAGGTGCGTTGATAGGTGATTTCACATATCATGACACTTCTTCCAATTCTAAGTGCCAACGATCGTTAGTCAGTAATATAACCCAACTAAGTGAGTTGGGGTTGAATCTCACAGGGAGTGGTACGTGCTTAAGATTCAAGAGACAAGTATAAATATGTTCAAGTCAATCATAGGTAAAGACATTTACGAATAAAAGCATACTTCAAATTTAGGGGTGACACAAGTGTCAAATATGTGGGGTTTGGTTGTAATTATCCACTACGATAGTAAAAAATAACACGAATAAAATAAGTAAAGAGACGAGTTCTTGGGATGTGATTGGATTATAGGCTAAGGTAGACAAATGGGTGATTGCAATTGATAGTAAATAGCTGTAAATCAGTGAATAAGCTAGACTTTAGTGGGGATAAACTTCCTCTCGCCCAATGGGTTAAGCGATCATCAGGCCTTCTTTTCTTCGTTCTTTCAGCTACCTTGTTCCTTTTTGCTCATTAGTGTCCATGCTTTGTTCCTTAATCCAATTATCTGAAAATCAAGGATTTACATTAGTTATTGGTACAAAATATGCATTTGAGGACGCTAAATCTATTAAAATAAAGCCCTAAATGAGTCCAAATCCTGGACTCATCAATAGGTCCCGAGTTGGTACATGAGGCTATGAAGAAAGTTCAGCTTATTAGAGAAATATTGAAAATGGCTAAACGTTGACAAAATTCCTATGCTGATCTTAGAAGAAGAGATCTCGAGTTTGATGTTCATGATTGGATCTACTTGAAAATCTCACCCATGAAGGGTGTAATGAGATTTGGAAAGAAAGGGAAGCTTAGTCCTTGCTATGTGGGCCCATATCAAATTTTGAGGTGAATTGGTAAGGTCTGTTATGAACTTGATTTGCCTAATGATTTGGCATAGGTCCACGGTGGGGTGTGTGGCCCGTAGGTAGACCCACAGACCTTACATGGGTTCTATAACACCACTCAAAATGAGGTAGGATAAAGTAGAGCCTCACATGGGTTTTATGCATTAATAACTTGTTAAAATAATGAAGAATAGCCTTTTTAGTCAGTTTAAAGAGTTTGGAAGTCAAACGTCAAGGGACGACCAAGACGTTTAGAAACTAGTCTTTTACGTGTTAGTGTGTTCTAGTATGGTGTTCATGTTTTTATGTGTTGGCTAGAGTCTAAAATCAGTGGAGGTGACCCTAGTGTCTTAATAAATGTTTTTAGGGTCAAAACGTTTGGATACGACTCCCCGGGAGTCACCCTAAGGGTCCCCGAGGAGGACCTTAACCTTGGCCAAGCAAGCTGCCAAGGTAGCTTGAAGTTGTGCTTGCGGACTCTTCTGTCTCGATATTAAATTTTCAGAAACTTGTGGGAACACCTCCACGTCGTGAACTTGTTTCCCGACAAAATCTGCGGAAATAAAACTCAAGTTAGACTTATTTAAAAAGGTCCAACTAAGTGAGGGGTAGTTTGGGTAATATGTGGGTTATTGTTTTAAGTGTTTTTAAGTATTTTAAACGTATTTAAACTTGTATATTGTATTTTAGAATTCATTCTTCCAAATCAAACCCCTTCTCTCCCCAAAAGTTCTCTCTAGAATTCCATTGGAGGGTAGGTCAAGTTAAAGCTAGGGTTGAAGGTTTCTAGTGTCTTCTTCTCAAATTTCGTGGAATTCATGAAGGTTAAGGTATGGGGATTCTTTATCCTTGATTCCTCTTCCATTCAAGGTGCCAAATCAAAGTGTTTTTAAAGTTCTCCCAAAAACCCTAATTTCAATTCTAGCATGGGTTCTTGCATGAAAACCTTTTAAATGATGTTTTATATTGTTATTAATGATTATTGATGGTTTTAAGAAAGAAATCTTCATGAACCCATGTCTTCTCAAATTTTCTAAATTTGGTCTAAAGTTAATTGATGAAGGATTTTTGAGTGGTTTGATGTGGGTTGTTCTTATATGATCCTAGCTATGTTGAATTGTTGGAAATTGTTATTGAATTGTATAATGTGAGGTAGTAGCCTTGAATGGTCATAAATTGTGACTTAGCCTTTATGTTGGTTATTGGATATTGGTTAGCTTAGCTTGTATAGTTGAATGTTGTTATTATCATTGCTATTGTATTGTTAATTGTTGGAATATGAGGATGATGAAGATAGCCATGGAAAGAGGGTAAGTTGACCTAACTTGATGAATATTGTACAAGTGGCATGGAATTGAGTATTGTGCCTTATGGCCTTGGAAAGGTGGTAAGATGGCTTGATCTCTTAATATTGCTATAATTGCTTCTTAGGTTGGATCCACCTTTGGTGGAAGTGTTGCTTGTTGCTTTTGAATTATGATTGTGGCCATGAAGGGAATTATATGAGTATTGTTGTATTATTGTGTTCATATATAAATGAAGCTATATGTAAAGTTCTATATGAAGCTATATATAAAGTTCTATATGAAGCTATATGTAAAGTTTTATATGAAGCTATATGTGAAGATATGATGTGAATGAGTTTATGTGATCTTGTGATGATCCTATGTAAAATGGATAGCATTGTGATTTGAAGTATGATTTCTCATGATGTATATATGTGATGATGTTGGATTATGAAGTGTCCTCAAATGATAATGTTGTGATTTGATTAGTAGACTAAAATGTCTCTTCTTGTTACTTAAAGTCTTGAATGCATTAATGTGTGAAGTGGGCTAGAACTAAGAAATGGTGCCCTTTCTATAGATGCTAAAAGAGGAATTCTAGGCCTAGACTTGAATTGGCAGAACTAAGAAATGGTGCCCTTTCATAAGTCTAGCTTTCCTAAGTAAATGTATAACCTTGAAGGATGGGCCTTAGGGCGATGTTTCCTTCTTGAGTGAAATGATAGACTTAGAGATGGATGGAGCCGGAACGGCATGAGAATCCTTATCTAAGAAAGTTAAATGAGCTATCCTTATGAACCTGGATTGGCTATGACTAAGAAATGGGGCCTTTCTTGGGAAGAGGTACTATGAGTTGGTTGAACTAGAAAAGGAACCCTCTCTAGTATATATGTGATTGAATATTCTATGGGAAACAAGGCTAGCACTGAGTGGATGTGGTTAGGAAGGTGGCCTAGTTGAGTATGAGATTAGCACAATGAACTTCCTTGGACATCCCCCAAACCATGTGCCTACATGGGTTGCTTACTAGTTCTACCCTTGGCAAGTAGAACAACCTCCACGGAGTAGGATAGACTCCGGATTCCATGCCTAGCTAGTATGGTTGTTGGTTATGCCTATTCCCATCATGTGGGATGTGCACTATAGTTATTGGATAGGTTCTACAACGTGTAGGTAGTAGTATGGGATGCTAGCTACACATGGCACGAGTAGGCTTTGAAGATACTAAAGTGAGTTCCCTAAGTCTAACGACTATTATGTGAAAGTCCCCTTATGTGCTTGAAGGTCTCCTAAATGGTTTCTTAAAGAGTGTTGGTCTATTGATGTTATGTTGTAAAAGAAATGTCCTTATCTAAGGTAATCTTGAGTAACACTTAAGTGTGCTTGAAGAGGTTGTATGTGCGGTCACTTCTTCTCTCACTCAAGCATGTCTTAAGGTTATTTAGGTAGAGGTCCTATGGTAATGAAATGACATGTGTTCTTCTAAAAGTTAAGCATGGGTTGGATATGGATATGTTGAGTATGTGTATGGTTGGCTATGGTCTTATATGCGAATGTTGACTTGTATTATCTCTTATACTTGTGAAGTGAAGGTTTTATAAAAAATGATATGAAAGCATATATTCCTTGTAAATGTCTGTTGAATCATGTTTTTGCATGGTCTCCATACTTAGTACTTAATTGTGCTAACCCCTTTCTTTCCCTTTTTGACTAAAGTGTAGGGATTGGGAGATGGTGACATGTCATGGCTACTTGATAGGTTTCTAAGTGTTGATGAAGAAGACTTGGTGAGTCCTCATAGATTCGAGGACAACACCCTACATGTTCCTTTTGATGTATTTCTAGTATTGTGTTTAAGTCTTGTATGGGCTTAGTCCCATTGTTGTATTCAAGTATTAGATGGTTTTGAGACATCATGTATAAAGTCTAGAAAGTTTTTTGCTTTCTATTTTAATGAAATGTCTTTTTTGTAAGGAAAGTTTTTAAATTCTTAGTGACTTTGATGATCTATGCGATGAATGAATGCTAAGGCTTGTATGAGACCTCCGAGAGGTCGAATATGCATGTAACGGCTAGGGGGTGCTCTCGGGTCGTTACAGGTTCCATTGATGTGGGTCCAAAATGGGAAGTCTCTAATTTCACACACGGCTGACCACGACAGTCTGTGGTCTGACCAACGGGCTGTAGGTCTAGCCGTTGGTAATGTCCGACAGTTATTTTAAAAATCTTTTGGGTCCTTTCCTAATTGTTTTAACTCAATACTATGTCGTTTTTCCTTCTACCGAAAGTCCTATATAATGATTTTACCCCCAAAATCACCCATATCAACTCATTCTCTGAAATTCTTAAAAGAATATCAAGTCATCCTCTCAAATATTTCTCTCTCTAGAAACTTGAAGAAAAATACTAGGGTTTTAAGCAAGTCTCCATTTCCACCATTAAAGTAATGCTTTTGGCAATAAGGTATGATAATCTTCATCTACAGAGCTCTTTTTTCCATAGAGTTCCTAAATCCCCCAATTTACAAGTTTGAATTCTTCAATTGAAGTTAGGGTTTTCTTCCATGTCATGGGTTCCTTTCAATATTGATTCAATTGATTGTTTTATAAACTATTATGCATGAATAGAGAGAATTCCATGTTTTTAAGGTGAATCCCCAAGAACCCATGCATAACCCATGTTTTCTAAGCTATGATGATATAATGTGGGTTTTGAACTATGAAAGATGAGTTTATGAAATGATGCATGTTCTTATAAAATTGATGTAAATGTTTTAAGGAGGCTTTGAGAGTGAAGTATCAATGTGATTATTGTTGTGTTGTGATAGGATTTCTCATATACACATGAAAGCATGATTGTGAAAGGGTTTTCTCACATAAAGGATTCTTAGAGTTGAAAGGTTTTCTCAACTAAACTTTGAATCAAAATTTAGGAGCTATTCTAATGAAACCTAGCTTGGATTGGCTACTTGATGTGTCTTCCATGGATGATAAGGCAAGTGGCGATTAATAATGCCTCTTAATAATAAGATAAGTAAGATAATTACTATTATGGGGATTTACGCTTAGCACCGAGAGGATATTGAGATGGAAGATCTCCCATTAGTAGAGGGTGGGATTCTATTAGCAATATCCTTATCCCATGGATGGTCCGTAGGTGGACCCACGGAGCGTAGGTCCCCACCATCGACTGGGTCAACAATTATAATTTTGAGGGGCTTTTGGGTCTTTTCCTAATTATTTTATCCTAATACTATGTCATTTTACCCTTCACCAAAACCCATATATAAAAGTTTTAACCCCAAAATTTTCCCAAGTGAAATCATTCTCTCAAATTCACAAAAGAAGACCTCTTAAGTATTTCTCTCTCTAGAAGTTGAAGAAGAAGGAACCAACCTAGGGTTTCAACCCAAGTCTCCAATTCCTCCATTGAAGTTAAGCAATTGACATTGAGGTATGATAGTTTTCATCCATGGAATCCTTTCCTTCATGGAGTTCCCAACTTTCTCCAATTTTCTAAGTTAGAATTCCCTAATTGAGTTAGGGTTTCTCTTCTATGTTATGGTTCCTCTTAATTATTGATTTAATTGATTGAATTATGATCTCTTATGCATGAATTAAGTTAATTGCATGTTTTTATGATGATCCCCCATGGACCCGTGTAATTCCCATGTAATACCCATGTAATACCCATGTTTTTCAAGTTATGATTATATAATGTGGGTTTTGGATTATGAAAAAGAAGTTTATGAAATCAAGCATATTCTCATGAAATATATGTAATGTTTTAAGGATTCTTTGAGATTGAAGTATCAATGATGTTGCTATTGTTGTGTTGTTGAAAGAATTTCTCATATACACATATAAGCATGAATTGTGAAAGATTTTCTCACATAATAAGGGTTCTTAAGGTTGAAAGCCTTTCTCACCTAAAATGAACCAATGTTAAGGAGTTATTCTAATGTTTAGACAAGAGGCGATTACCCATGTTCTCTAATTGAAAGACAAGAGGCGATTACCCATGTCACATGATGTAAGGACAAGAGGCGATTACCTATGTTCCTTTAAGAGCTAAGATAAATATGATTAAGAACTATTCTATGGAAGTTAAGCTTAGAACTGAGTGGACAAGTGGCGATTACCCATGTCCCATTAACTATGTGATAACATAGGATTGTCTAGATAGACATTAGCTAGTGGATCCACATAAGCTAGAAATTCATGGTCCTTACCCACTACACCAAAAGAGACCTTTAGCGGCAATAATTTTACCTTTTAGCGGCAATATTTATTGCCACAAATACATTTATCGGCATTTGAATAAATGCCATTGGATCCAATGTCGCTAAAGCCTTTAGTGGCATTTATGTCGAGTGCCGGTAAAGACCCTTATTATTGCCGCTAAAAGTAATTACTTTTACTTTTAGCGGCATTTATTTAGCGGCCTTTACTATTGCCATTAAAACTACCTTAGGAACAAGCATATTTGTGGCTTTTGCTATTGCCGGCAAAGATAATAATTGTCACTCAATTATTGTAACGACTTAAAACTGATCATGAATTCACCTTAATCCACATATTTAACCCTCTTTTATTACATCAAAAATAAAATGCACAAAAGAGATAAGTTCGAAGGTAGTAAAGAAGAATTATTAAACTCAAAACAATGTCATTCACTTAAAATAAGAACAAACAATCTTAATACATTCACTTTCTTATCTTGTAGCGGTAAAAGAAAGTATGAATTATCACAATAGAAAGAATGTGTTCAACAATGAAGAAAATAAGGCAATTAAACCACTGTTTTTTTTCCCTAATACAAAATGTGTCAGCTTTCTGGATCAATATCATTCCTTGAACAAGCTCACCATTTGAATAAATATCCAACTGTACACATATAGCAGCAGATGATTACATTACAAGAAATGAGTAATCAATGTCAAGAGAAGCACCAAGTTTTGAATATGCAAGAATGTGAACATAATGCAACCCATAACACACTTGGAAAGATTAACGAATCTTTCCATATGATTGTCGTTGATCTAAGAACATCCCATAGTGTTAAACTGTCATTGAGAAGCACAAAGTTCCCAAATTAGAAAAGAACAGGAACATAATGTAGAAAGTAATGCGTAGTTGAAAAGATGAAAGCTTTTTTTTTTTCTCTATATGAACAATTGTCTTTGATCTAGAACATCACACTATGTAAAAACTTATTCCAGTGAAACATAAACCAGAGAATATATGAACAAATCAAATCACCTCTAAGTAAAATTAGCATTGCAACAACAATACAGAAAAAATTATCCACACAACAGTAGCATCTCAAATAAATTCACCAGACGCAAACAAAATAAGTGCAGACTAAGAAACTGATCAAAGAGGACACCAAGATACACTTAAAAGCTGCACCAATATGCATTGCAAAAGCCTCAGCAAGGAGATACTAAATTCATATTCACATCTAAGAAAATGCAACAATAATATTGGTGAAGTCCTACCCAAAAATGGTGAAAAACATCAGCTAAAGAAATCTAATTGTAGATAGAGAATGAACAATGAACAACATGAAGACTAAATCAGAGTGAAACATGTAGTTCAAAATGGATTCTTGTCCGAGTAAGAAAATCAGACAGCACACTGAATATGGCACATGAAAAAACAACAAATAATGTAACGTATGACACAAACTATAGAAGACAAGATTTTCAGTAACATGTTTTCCTTTCTAGGATGTGAAATTATTTGAACAGAAACAAAAATAGACAGGCCAGTTAAAAACATGTTGAATTCCAGCAAACAAATACTTTTATTCACATATACGACAACTAAAATAATATTAGCAAGAAAATATGTGCATTATATGTCTGTTTATTGGATATGGCAAATTGTTTGACTCTTGGGGATTCAGAGAAAAAGAGATATAAAGGAACGGATAGAGCTAGGCAGTGCAACTTTTGTCAAAAAATTACACTACATGGTCAAAATTATTTTTTCTTAGCTTCTTCGTCTGTTTACTTCGCTATATTTTGAACTCCATGGTCAAAATACCGACTCAACCACTGATAAGAACATCATTTACTAGATAATGCAGCAGTTAGGGGTATGTACCTATAATAACTTAGATACACGAATAGTAAATCAAGTATTACCTCCTCTCGAAATGAATGCAGATCATCATGATCAACCAACTCCAAATTTAGAGCTAGAAAAAACAAACCAAATCGAGAACACAGTTAATAACAACAATATAACAAGATTTTGAACTATTTTTATTCTATCACTTGGTACTTCAAGTTTTGGCACTTACCTTGTCGTAAAAATCGAATCTTTTTACATTTTTGAACTGCAGAACTTTTCACATACAGATTAGTTGTAGTTCACTAATTCCTCATATTTTAAGTTTGGAAGCACTTTTTTCCCAATCAATTTTCAAGATAGAATTTTCACAATTGAACGGTAAAAGTGTATAAGGGATCTTACAATGGCATTTGAAGACTCCTCATCCAATGGTATACCATCTTTACGCTTTGTATGAGTTCATATGTAGATTTTTGCATGTGTGGGCTCTATTCCATCTATAACCTATAAAGTTAAATTGATGCAAAATAAATAAGGCATGACTGAAATGAATTGTAAAATCTTATAGTAAGTAATTTATGCATTAATAAATAAGAAATCAGATAATAATACATTACTTACCATGAGAAAAATGTGGAGAATTAGACTTACACTGAAGCCCTCACATTGAACCATGAGGTCATCAGGATTATATGACATTTCACATTTACAATACCTGTCGAATTAGGACAAAAAAATTACTTAGTGATAAAACCAAGGTTAAGAACTTCCAAAAAAAATGTTGTTTTCTTATAAACATCACATAGCTATTGTGAACCAGAGGATTTACATGCCTCTCAATAGTAGCTCACATGCTCTGATGGTAACCAGCAGTAGCAGGAGCATGGTACATAAGCTTCGACAGCTGCACAAGAGTTGAAATACATGTCAATGAAATTAGGGATATTATTTACATGATGGGACACATGTAGCTTCCATCTAGTTTAAACTCTCAAATATGAATGACATATTTAATAAAGAAGTCCTAGCCCAGTCTGAGCCTGTGAAGAGAATATGCTAAGACAATGTGAATGATTCACAGATTATGATGAATTATATTTTACTTCGCTATCAAATGCAAGTGCTCCTCACCAAATATTTTTCAACTATGTTTTCACCAATGCACATAGTACAACTCTATAGAAACTACACACTACTATTCTCATATATCATGATTTCATAGTCATACATAAAATATTCATGTAAGTAAAAGCATAATTTTTAAACGAAAAGCATAAAATAGACAACAATTGCATAAATATTGTGAACAATATAACTCACTATGGTTACTCTAATCAAAATACTTCATTACAAGCCACTAGATTGATATTTATTAAGTAACCCACTCACCGTAGACCTCGTTTCATTTAGCCCTCAATTGCACGAAACCATTAGGTAACCATTCTTCTATTTAAAATAATTAATGCAACTATTAGGACTCAAGAATTCATGAAAAAAATCAACGCTGTGAAATAGAAATCCCTGTTGAAAGTATGATCGGAGGGATAGAGAGTATACCTAAAGTATGATCGGAGGGATAGACCGCAATATCATAGAACTTTTCAACTTCTCTACACGACTGTCACCTAAAGCAGCTGCTTTGAAGCCCATTAAGCTCGATCCCCACCTCTTTCTCTTCCCGTCTCTGCCCTCAAATACAATCCTTTTTCTTTTATTCAGCATATATCCCGACCATACAACTACTTTACCATAAGTTACGCCTACTGATCTGCATCCTCTTTTCAGAATTAGTAAGAAATTTTGGAATCTTTAACAACAAGTGATACTTGGTCCTTTTGTAGTTCTGCCGATTCATGAGCTAAGCAACAAGTTAGGCTACATATACAGAGCATAATAGAACACCTAAATCAAGGAATATCATCTTAAAACTGAACTTAATAGTAGAGAAATTGCTACATATACATAGCATAATAGAACACCTAAATCTTCAGAACTGAATCAAATGAAAACCTAACGAACCTGACACTCTCAAAATACAATATATCACTTTCTACAAAGCTAAGACTACATGACACCTAAACTTTTTTTTCCATAATCAACAAAAATTAGATAGAATTGAACTTAACAGTGGGAGAATTATAAACTTCCATCCAAACAATGGGACAAAACATAGCATAAAAATCAATGAAGATTACCTTAAAATTGAACTTAACAATAGGAGAATTGTAACCGCCAAAACGTTCAACCAAACAAAGCACAATACCACATTTGATAGAAACTTCAAAACTGAATGAAAATGATAATCAAACCAACCTGACTGAAACAATCGAAGTGCTTGAGTAACGGACCATCAAATAGACCGCAGTCAATGTACTGTGCATCCATATACTAGTTGAGTTATGTCTTCAAATTACTTTAGACCTAAAAAATAGGGAAACAAAGATCCAAACCCTAAATTTTTTTATTCCCTAACTGATACTCAACGACAAGAGGTGCTTCGATGAAAGTATGATCGGAGGAACAAACAGAGTACCATGGAATGAGATCAGAGGCTTCAGATCGGAGGCTATGGAGATCAAGGTTTCAGATGAGATTTTGCCAAGCCATAAGTAAAAGAAAAAAGATAGAATAATGGACACTAGCTTTTATTGGGTATTTGAAATGACCCAAAAAGTTCTTAAAAATGTGCTTCTGAAATTACCGGAAACTTGTTTAGCTATATCTAAAAAAAAAAAAATCTATTACATTTTTCGAAAATCCGACTTCATCTTCTTGTTTAGGGGGTCAAATTGAGTGGGAAATGGGTCTAACCCAAATTTTAGAGCAACCGTATCAAAATCCGAAATTTCCAAGTGAAGCCTTTTTCGAGGGCTACTTTGGAGGGTCATATCTCCTAGCACACAAATAATTGGGTGGCCCATAACTTATCCATGGAAATCCCTTTGAGTTAGCTACCTAACGCACTTCGTTTCACCTCATTCGGAGTTCGGACGAAGAAGTTATGCCCATTTTCGTAAAATCTGTCCGGCAGCAAATGCAATTTCCAGTGAGCGTTTCACTGTTCACCCGCCTCATTTTTTTTTCTAAGTGTTGGACCATTATTCCAAAGGGCATATGTTATTTCCTATATACCATTAGTTCAATTCCCAACTCTAAAACATTTCCCAAAACACCTCTCCCATACTTAGACACATTTTCTCTCAAGTTCTCTCAAGAACTCTAATCCAAAACCTTCCTCAAGATTGAAGAGACTCTTGCTCCAAGTTCCAAGATTCCATTGAAGACACTCTCAAGACCTTCATAAGAACTCAAGGTATGTGGTGTTGAACTCATGGGTCCTTCCACCCATAGTGCCTAGACTGTATTCTACTCACTAATTCATGGTTTAAGTTAAGATTCATAAATTAGTCTTGTTCTTTGTAATAATTTCCTTCACATTGAATTTTAAACATGAAAAGTGATTGTTTTGAGCATGTTGTGACTCTAGAACTTGAATCTAAATTTGGAATGGATGTGGAGATTTTCATGTGGTATTGTGGGTGTTAAAAGGTGTTGTTGTAGGTTGTTCACTGGTTTGGCTGCGTAATTACTACCCTATTTTCCATGCTCTTTGATTCCATTACATGCCTTCAAGGTGTTTGACAAAATGTCCAACTATGGAGAATTGATGAATCGATGCTTTAAAGCTTGAGTTATGAGATGTATGGCAATCCAGAGATGTGTTGATGACAAACTAAGCTTGTGTATATGTTCATTCCATACGTGAGATTGCAGTAGAGCCTAATGGGAATTTCTTATATAAAGTGTTGCATGACCATGCCCAGTCCGAGGGAAAAGAACCGGACAACCATGTGAGAGGTTTATATCTCACCACCTAGGATGCTTGGGGTGTGACCAACATCAACCATGTGAGAGGTTTATATCTCACCACCTAGGATGCTTGGGGTGTGACCAACATCAACCATGTGAGGGGTTTATACCTTGCCACCAGGGTGTCCGGGTGTGAACGGCATGCCCCATCCTAAGTTGGGGTTATAGATTGGTTGGATCATGCATACACATATGATATCTACTATTAGTATAGATTTACTTAAACATGTTTTGACTTCACTTTGATCATGCATCCTCATATTGCTATTCATAATGCCTATGAAACTATTTCTTGTATTTCGATTGTGTCCTTGTCTATTGTTGTGTTGCACCCCGCATACTTAGTACATTCCAAGTACTAACGCATATTTTGCCTACATGATGTCACCATGTAGGGACCGGAGCTACTCTTGATCCTTCTCTCCATCCACGTGGCTAGTACGGTGCTTATCCGAGTTTGTTGGTGAGTCCTCAATGATTCGAGGGCTATGTTATGTTTCCTACTCCTATGTTTTGAGACTTTAGCTTGCAATTGTATTTTGACTATGAGGAGAGCCGGTAGTATGTCATGGCCCCCGTCCTATCTATCTATGTAGAGGTGTGCGTTGGACAAGTATTTTGTAAATGAGCTTGACTCTTGTTCTATGATGTCATTTTGAAATGGTTTGCCCTTAGTCCCTATTCCCCATTAATTAATGTTGAATGTACTTCTGCGACCGATGAAGTGTGATGACAAGTTTGAGAGGTTTGTTTGGGGTTCCTTCGGGTTCCTCATTCGCCATGTCACGTCTAGGCCCTAGGCTTGGGTCGTGACAAGCTTGGTATCAGAGCACTAGGTTGTTAAATCCTCGGAGTCCAACACACCGCGTTGAGTAGAGTCCTAATCATGGTTGTGAAGCGCGCCACGACTATGAATGGGAGGCTACAAAACGTTTTAGGAAAGGTTTCCCTTCTTCATGTTCTATGTCGTTCTTAGAGTGCGATAAGGTGATTCCTCCCTAACGCTTGTTCTTTGGATTGCTAGATCATCATGCCAAACATGAGGGGAAGACGGGCCCGATCACCGGAAGAGCCACCCACCAATGGTGAGCTCCGTGATGCACTCACCATGCTTGCACAAGTGGTAGCTAACCAAGTGCAACAAGGAGCCCAAGCTTCTCGAACTACCACCCCGGGGGAAAGGGTGAGAGATTTCATGAGGATGAACCCTCCGGTCTTCCATGGTTCAAAGGTGGATGAGGACCCGCAAGAGTTCATCGATGAGGTATGCAAAATCTTGACCATTATGGATGTTGGTGCTTGTGAGAAGGCGGAATTGGCGGCCTACCAACTCAAGGGGGTTGCTCAAATTTGGTTTGATCAATGGAAGGGTGAGAAAGGTAATGGCTATGTGGTGCCGTGGGAGGAGTTTAAACTTGCTTTCCTTAATAGGTTCTTCCCTCTTGAGCTTAGGGAGGCAATTTTGGTGGAGTTCATGAACTTGAAGCAAGGAGCTATGAGTGTGAGGGAGTATGCCCTCAAATTTGTCCAACTCTCCAAGTATGCACCTCACTTGGTGGCCGACTCTAGGTCGAGGATGAACAAATTTGTGATGGGTGTATCCGACTTGGTTAGTGAGGAGTGTCGGTCCGCTATGCTCATTGGAGATATGGATTTGTCTCGGTTGATGACTTATGCCGAGCAAATGGAGGAGGAGAAATTGAGGAAGAGAAGGGGGAACGAGGCCAAGAGGGCCCAATTGGAGAATAGGTTCCCTAAGGGTGCTAGATTTCATCAAGGCCGAGGAAACCCTCATGTCAACCGGGGATTTGCTATCAATGTTCCTAGACCTCAAGTGGGAGGTGAAGTGGGTTCTATGGATGTATGCCCTAAGTGTGGGAGGAAGCATGGTGGTCCTTGCATGAAGGGCTCGGGTGCTTGCTTTGAATGTGGAGAAGTGGGTCATAAGAGGTTTGAGTGTCCCAAGATCCGCAACAAGGTCCGAAGTGCTAACACTACTCCTTTGGGTAGAGGTGCTTCTCAAAGTGGTGCCCCAAGGGACAATCGATTTTATGCTTTGCATGGTAGACAAGGTGTTAATGAGACTCCGGATGTGGTGACCGGTATGTTGCAAATCTTTGATCTTGATGTTTATACTTTGATTGATCCGGATGCCACCCTTTCCTTTGTTACCCCCTTAGTTGCTAGAAAATTTCATGTCGAGTCGGAATTGTTGCATGAGTCATATGAAGTATCTACTCCCATTGGTGTCTCTATTGTTGCTAGAAAAGTGTATAGAAATTGTCCGGTTTGCATATTGAATAAGTTGTTGCCTTGTGATCTTGTTGAGTTGAACATGGTGGATTTTGATGTTATTCTTGGGATGGATTGGTTGCATGCATATTATGCTTCTATTGATTGTAGGAATCGTAAAGTCAAGTTCCGATTTCCTAATGAACCCGTCCTTGAGTGGGAGAGCCGGGATGTTGTGGTGAAGGGGAAATTCATTTCTTGCATTAAAGCCCATAGGTTGATTTCCAAAGGGTGCTTGTACCATATTGTGAGAGTAAATGATGTGGAGTCTAAAGTCCCTCCTATTGAGTCTATTCCGGTTGTTAATGAGTTTCTAGATGTCTTCCCAGAAGACCTTCCCGGTGTCCCTCCCGAAAGGGAGATAGATCTTGGTATAGACCTCCTTCCCGAAACTCAACCTATTTCTATCCCCCCTTACCGTATGGCCCCGACGGAGTTGAAAGAGTTGAAAGAGCAATTAAAAGATTTGTTAGAGAAGGGGTTTATTAGACCTAGTCATTCTCCCTGGGGTGCTCCGGTTTTGTTTGTGAAGAAGAAAGATGGGTCTCTTAGAATGTGTATTGATTATCGACAACTTAATAGGGTCACCGTCAAGAATAGGTATCCTCTTCCAAGGATTGACGATATATTTGACCAATTGCATGGGGCTAGTCACTTCTCTAAGATTGATCTTCGGTCAGGGTATCATCAAGTGAAGGTGAGGGAGTGTGATATTCTCAAGACGGCCTTTCGTACTAGGTATGGGCACTATGAGTTTGTGGTGATGTCTTTCGGGTTGACTAATGCTCCGGCTCTCTTTATGGATTTGATGAATAGGGTTTTCAAACCCTACGTTGATTCTTTTGTGGTGGTGTTTATAGATGACATCTTGATCTATTCTCGGGGTGAGGAAGAGCACAAGGGTCACCTGGGGGTTGTACTCCAAAGATTGAGGGAAGAGAAGTTGTACGCTAAATATGAAAAGTGTGAGTTTCGGTTGAAGGAAGTTGCTTTCCTAGGCCATGTGGTGTCGGGGGATGGTATTAAGGTGGATCCTAAGAAGACCGATGTTATTAGGAATTGGCCTAGACCTTTGACCCCGTCGGATATAAGGAGTTTCTTGGGTTTAGCGGGTTATTATAGGAGATTTGTGGAAGGGTTTTCTTCTCTTGCTTCTCCTATGACTAATTGACTCAAAAGAAGGCTAAATTTGTGTGGTCGGATGAGTGTGAGGAAAGCTTCCAAACTTTGAAAGAAAGGCTTGTGTCCGCTCCTATTTTGTCACCTCCGGATGGGTTAGAAGGTTTTGTTGTTTATTGTGATGCTTCCCGTATTGGTTTGGGTTGTGTGTTGATGCAAAGTGGTAAGGTTATAGCCTATGCTTCTAGGCAACTTAAGGTTCATGAAAAAAATTACCCAATCCATGATCTTGAATTGGCCGCCGTGGTTTTTGCTTTAAAGATTTGGCGTCATTATTTGTATGGGATGCATGTTGATATCTTCACCGACCATAAGAATCTCCAATATGTGTTCACGCAAAAAGATCTTAACTTGAGACAAAGGAAGTGGTTAGAATTCCTTAAGGATTATGATATGAGTGTTCACTATCATCCGGGGAAAGCTAATGTGGTGGCAGATGCATTGAGTAGAGTGTCCATGGGTAGCTTGGCTCATGTGGAGGAAGGTAGTAAAGAGTTGGCTAAGGAGATCCATCGGTTGGCCAAATTGGGAGTTAGGTTAGAAGGGGTGGATAGTGGAGGAGTAGTTGTTGTTGATGGTTCAAGGTCTTCCTTGGTTGATGAGGTGATAGTCAAGCAAGATCTTGATCCTTCTTTGGTAGAATTAAAGGCTTCGGTGAGTAGTGGTAAGGTGGAGGTTTTCTCCCAAGGGGGAGATGGTGCCCTTAGGTACCAAGGTAGATTATGTGTTCCTTGTGTGGATGGTGTGAGGGAAAGAATCCTTGATGAGGCTCATAATTCTTTTTATTCTATTCATCCGGGGTCAACAAAGATGTATAGAGACTTGAGGGATGTGTATTGGTGGGGCGGTATGAAGAAAGACATTGCAAAATTTGTTTCGGGTTGCCATAGTTGTCAACAAGTCAAGGCCGAACATCAAAGGCCGGGTGGCCTAACTCAAGACATTGAGATACCTACTTGGAAGTGGGAAGAAATCAACATGGATTTTGTAATGGGCTTACCCAAGGCTAGAAGAGGCTTTGATTCGGTTTGGGTGGTGGTTGATCGGATGACAAAGTTGGCTCATTTCCTACCGGTTAAAACTACTTACGGGGCTGAAGAGTATGCCAAGTTGTACATTTATGAATTGGTAAGGTTGCATGGGATTCCTTTGTCTATCATCTCGGATCGTGGTGCCCAATTCACTTCTCACTTTTGGAAGTCATTCCAAAGGGGTCTTGGTACAAAGGTAAAGCTTAGCACGGCCTTCCACCCTCAAACGGATGGCCAAGCCGAAAGAACAATTCAAACCTTGGAGGATATGCTTAGAGCTTGTGTATTGGAGTTGAAAGGTAGTTGGGATGATCATCTTCCTTTGATTGAATTTGCATACAACAATAGTTATCATTCTAGTATCGGTATGGCTCCTTTTGAGGCACTTTATGGTAGACGGTGTAGGTCACCGGTTGGGTGGTTTGAAGTTGGAGAGGTGGCCTTGTTGGGTCCGGATCTGGTCATGGATGCTCTTGAGAAGGTAAGGATGATTAGGGAGAGGTTGAAAACAGCCCAAAGTCGTCAAAAGTCTTATGCCGATGTGAGGAGACGGGATCTTGAATTCAAAGTGGGTGATTGAGTTTATTTGAAAGTTTCTCCAATGAAAGGTGTGGTTCGTTTTGGTAAGAAGGGGAATTTAAGTCCTAGGTATGTCGGTCCTTATGAGATAATAAGAAGGGTTGGTAAAGTAGCCTATGAGTTGGGGTTGCCCAAGGAGATGGAATTAATTCATCCGGTATTCCATGTATCGATGTTGAGGAAATGTGTTGGCGATCCTAACGCTATTGTACCTCTTGAGGTTGTGGGTGTTGTAGAAGATAATTTGACGTATGAAGAAGTCCCGGTTCAGATCTTAGATAGACAAGTTAAAAGGTTGAGGAACAAAGAAGTGGCGTCCGTTAAGGTGCTTTGGAGAAATCAACGAGTGGAGAGTGCTACTTGGGAGGCCGAAGCGGACATGCAAAGACGTTATCCTTATCTATTCAACTCCACTCAAGCCTAAGGTATTAAATCAAGTCCTTTGTACTCCATTGAGTCTTACATTTCAGCCCCTGAATCATTAATGTGCATATATGTTTAAATTGATGAGTTATGGATGCTTTACACTAAGTTTTGAAATCTTGAAGTGATGTTTAAATAAAATTTTTGCATTCATGTTGGGGCTGATATGTTCTTACTAAGTCTTGCCTTGTATGTTTCTTCCACATTCGGGGACGAATGTTCCCAAGGGGGAGATATTGAAATGACCCAAAAAGTTCTTAAAAATATGCTTCTGAAATTACCGAAAACTTGTTTAGCTATATCTAAAAAAAAAAAATCTATTACATTTTTCGAAAATCCGACTTCATCTTCTTGTTTAGGGGGTCAAATTGAGTGGGAAATGGGTCTAACCCAAATTTTAGAGCAACCGTATCAAAATCCGAAATTTCCAAGTGAAGCCTTTTTCGAGGGCTACTTTGGAGGGTCATATCTCCTAGCACACAAATAATTGGGTGGCCCATAACTTATCCATGGAAATCCCTTTGAGTTAGCTACCTAACGCACTTCGTTTCACCTCATTCGGAGTTCGGACGAAGAAGTTATGCCCATTTTCGTAAAATCTGTCCGGCAAGAAATGCAATTTCCAGTGAGCGTTTCACTGTTCACCCGCCTCATTTTTTTTCTAAGTGTTGGACCATTATTCCAAAGGGCATATGTTATTTCCTATATACCATTAGTTCAATTCCCATCTCTAAAACATTTCCCAAAACACCTCTCCCATACTTAGACACATTTTCTCTCAAGTTCTCTCAAGAACCCTAATCCAAAACCTTCCTCAAGATTGAAGAGACTCTTGCTCCAAGTTCCAAGATTCCATTGAAGACACTCTCAAGACCTTCATAAGAACTCAAGGTATGTGGTGTTGAACTCATGGGTCCTTCCACCCATAGTGCCTAGACTGTATTCTACTCACTAATTCATGGTTTAAGTTAAGATTCATAAATTAGTCTTGTTCTTTGTAATAATTTCCTTCACATTGAATTTTAAACATGAAAAGTGATTGTTTTGAGCATGTTGTGACTCTAGAACTTGAATCTAAATTTGGAATGGATGTGGAGATTTTCATGTGGTATTGTGGGTGTTAAAAGGTGTTGTTGTAGGTTGTTCACTGGTTTGGCTGCGTAATTACTACCCTATTTTCCATGCTCTTTGATTCCATTACATGCCTTCAAGGTGTTTGACAAAATGTCCAACTATGGAGAATTGATGAATCGATGCTTTAAAGCTTGAGTTATGAGATGTATGGCAATCCAGAGATGTGTTGATGACAAACTAAGCTTGTGTATATGTTCATTCCATACGTGAGATTGCAGTAGAGCCTAATGGGAATTTCTTATATAAAGTGTTGCATGACCATGCCCGGTCCGAGGGAAAAGAACCGGACAACCATGTGAGAGGTTTATATCTCACCACCTAGGATGCTTGGGGTGTGACCAACATCAACCATGTGAGAGGTTTATATCTCACCACCTAGGATGCTTGGGGTGTGACCAACATCAACCATGTGAGGGGTTTATACCTTGCCACCAGGGTGTCCGGGTGTGAACGGCATGCCCCATCCTAAGTTGGGGTTATAGATTGGTTGGATCATGCATACACATATGATATCTACTATTAGTATAGATTTACTTAAACATGTTTTGACTTCACTTTGATCATGCATCCTCATATTGCTATTCATAATGCCTATGAAACTATTTCTTGTATTTCGATTGTGTCCTTGTTTATTGTTGTGTTGCACCCCGCATACTTAGTACATTCCAAGTACTAACGCATATTTTGCCTACATGATGTCACCATGTAGGGACCGGAGCTACTCTTGATCCTTCTCTCCATCCACGTGGCTAGTACGGTGCTTATCCGAGTTTGTTGGTGAGTCCTCAATGATTCGAGGGCTATGTTATGTTTCCTACTCCTATGTTTTGAGACTTTAGCTTGCAAATGTATTTTGACTATGAGGGGAGCCGGTAGTATGTCATGGCCCCCGTCCTATCTATGTATGTAGAGGTGTGCGTTGGACAAGTATTTTGTAAATGAGCTTGACTCTTGTTCTATGATGTCATTTTGAAATGGTTTGCCCTTAGTCCCTATTTCCCGTTAATTAATGTTGAATGTACTTCCGCGACCGATGAAGTGTGATGACAAGTTTGAGAGGTTTGTTTGGGGTTCCTTCGGGTTCCTCATTCGCCATGTCACGTCTAGGCCCTAGGCTTGGGTCGTGACAGTATTTTTACTAAATGCCACTAAAAAGGGGGTGTTTACCGACTAATGTTTAATTGCCGGGATAAGTTGACTATAGAATACTAATTAACGACAATTATGGTAATGCCCTTAAATAATTGCCACTAAAAGTCATTTGTGGTGTAGTGACCGTGGCAAGTAGGACAACTCTTTTTGGTGTGGGAAACACCGGATTCCATGATAATAACTCTTATATGTCGGTTTTGGCTACTTCCCACAAGCAAGCTTTGATGAACTATGTTTACTTCAAGGAAGTATCTCATACATGTTTAAGATGATGATTATGTGCATTGACCATTTTTTATGACTTATGTTTTCTAACTCTTATCTCATGATTAGGTTGGTCATTGTTTCTTATGAAGGTATCTCTCATTAAGCATGTTTTCATATGTTTTATGCATGACTATCATACTTGGTATATATTCTGTACTAACACATACTCTTGCCTACATTTCCCCAAAAGTAGGGTCCGATAGTTAGGGTTCGCAGTTTTATGGCTAGAGTTCATTGAGAAGATTTCGAGCTTTGGTGAGTCCTCATGCTTGAGGACAGACATTTATTGTTTTAGTTTTTTCCTTACTTTCAGTTTTTAAATATGATGTACGATCCGCACTCATATTCATTCTTATGTACTAGATGGCTTTGAGACTAATGTTTTAGACTTCCACTTTACTTTTATAAAATGGTTTGGACTTGAATTGTTCCTCTTTAACTCTTTTATTCTATTTGTTGTATAATGAAAGCTATGTGGCTTGTATGGGGCATTTCGGGGTCTTATACGCCATGTAACGCCTAGGGGCTACCTTGGATTGTGATAAACTTAGTATCAAAGCACAAGGTTTAGAAGGTCCTAGGATTGCTCATAAGTCACGTCGAGTAGAGTTTTATCCATAAATGTGAAGCGCGCCACATTTATGAATGAGAGGCTACAAAATGATTAGGAAACTCCACTTCTTTCATTACCCTAAAGTCATGCGATAGAGTTTAACTATATAACGTCTCCCTTCTGATCTGTATCTGATGCTCTATAGGATATGGCTACTGGAAGAGCATATGCTAGGAGGAATGTGGGAGAGAATCTGAATCAAGAAGCTCCTCCTCAAGCTCCTCAAGCTCCGATCGATCCTTTGGCCGGACAGTGACTAATGCAGTGTTTAGGGATGCCTTTCAGGAGTTGGCCCAAGAAGTGACGGCCCAAGCCAATAGGGAGGTTGCGGTTTAAGTGAACCCCAAATATGGGTACGATGTCACCTAAAGTGAGGGACTTCACTAGGATGAATCCTACAAAGTTTTATGGTTCTAGGGTTGAGGTAGATCCTCAACAGTTCATGATGATACCACGATTTGGACTCATTTAGGTCTTTATTTTAATAGATTTAGTGTCCTCAAATGCATATTTTGTTCCAATAACTGATGTAAATCCTTTATTTTCAGGTATTTGGATTGAGGAACAAAGCATGTACACGAATGAGCAAAAAGGAACAAGGCAGCTAAAAGAACGAAGAAAAGAAGGCCTAATGATCACCTAACCCATTGGGTGAGTCGCCGAATAGCCATGATCTCGCCTAAAGTTCCAGTGTGCCAAGCCTTGAAGGAGAAAATAAAGTCGGCGATAGAAAGGAGCAGTCGGCGTGTCGCCGAATGTTTCTGAAATGCAGTGCTAGATTGCCCAAAGTTACAAAACTTGAAAATGCTGAAGGCCAAAGAAAAAAAGGCGATGGAATTGACCAAAGGGCGGATCGCCGAGTAGATAGGCGATCCCAACTTTTTGCACCGAATGGTCCTTCGCAGCACATTTTTGGTGACTCTAAATACATTTTTAAATTCTTAGTTTAGTATCTACTATTCATTTTAGAATCAGAATTATCAGTTTTTGAAGTTTGGAGCTTAAAACTAAGAGTATTGGGACACCACTTTTCTTTAGCTTTGAAGATTTCCATAATTGAGAAATTGAAAGTGGTTCTTTGAGATTCTTCAACCTTGACCTTTCTAAAGACGAAAATAATCTTACCTAGTTGATGGAAACATAATTTGGTAACGATTTTTATCTTTTCATGATGTCTAGCTAAAACCCCAATCTGTGGGGTGTGATTATGTGATTATGGGTTGATTTAGCTGTTGGGTATTGTTAATTGATAGTTTAAATGTTGTTTACAAGTGATTTCATTCAGTTTTTGTGGCTTAATCTAAAGAGTTGTAGTTGCAAATACAACTCTACCTTTATGTTTTTGGCTTGCTCGAGAGAGAGGTTTTAAAACCAAGGTTACTGATTTGATGGTCTGTGGGTATTAGGTTGTCATGAGTTCAGCTCGAAAGAGTGAATCCTAAAACCTTTTCCACACATTCAGCTCAAGAGAGTGAATAGATTAAAGCGTAGGCTGTTCTTAGTTGCTGCTTATTGGTGTTGGAGAGAAACCAATTAGATTCGGGGTAAATTGTTCGAGAGAAAGTTTATCCCCACTAAAGTCTAGCATATTCTCTGATTTGTAGCTATTTACTATCAGTTGCAATCACCCATTTGTCTACCTTATCCCATAATGCAATCACATCCCAAGAACCCATCTATTTACTTGTTTTATTCGCGTTATTTGGTGTTGTAGTCGATAATTACATTCAAAACCCCCTATTATTTGACACTTGTGTCACCCAAACTTGAACCATGCTTTTATTCGTAAATATTTTTACCTATGATTGAGTTGAACATATTCATGCTTTTCTATTGATTCTCAAATACGTACCACTTCCTATGGGATTCGACCCCAACTCACTTTGTTGGGTTATATTACTGACTAACAATCGTTGGCACTTAGTATTGAATGAATTGTCCTGATATTTGAAATCAAAATGGCGCCACTGCCGGGGAGTGGTGTTGTTTGAGATTTTTAGTTAAGTTGGATTTTGTTCTTGTTAGTCATAGTTGAACTTACTTAATTTTTAGCTTTGGTTTTTGTGTTGCTTTTTTTAGTAGGATTAATGAGCCTATCTGGTAGCTATAGTGACCCAAGGGATCACCCTCTATTGAAATTGATGATTTTTAGGGATAACATCCTAAATTTCAAGCAATTGGAGGGTGAAGCCATTTATAAGTTGTGGCAATGGTTTAAGTCCCTATTGAAACAATGCCCAACTCATGGAATTCCAGATAAGGTACTTCTGGAATGCTTCTACCGGGGTCTTGGCCCCAAAAATAGAATAATTTCTAACCAACTCTCTTCGGGCTGCTTGATGCGACATTCCTATGAGACTGCATCCTAACTCCTTGATTGTGTGGCCAAGACCAACAAGGAGACAGAAAAAGACCAAGAATTGGCCACATTGTTAACTCAGCTGAATGTCTTGGCCAAAAGAGTCATGGAATTGGAGGTAATGTCCAAAATGAAGGACATGTACATTCTCCCTCACGAGCGTCGAAAGATGATGAAGTAATAGGGTGGGCAAACTGAAGAGGCCCTCCTACTTATTCTACACAAAGTCGAAGAGAACGACAGAGTGTTGGAGGAGTTAGGAGAGAATGTCTTAATGCTGAACCAAATGACAACCTCTCATTCCATGCTCATTCAGCTACTAGGGCTTAAGTGGACCAAGTATTGTCACCTCTACCCAGAGCCAGAAGAGGGGTTTCCTTGTGAAAATGAGACAAACCCCACTAATGGAACTTAAAAGGGGACTTGCATCGTGCCATGACGTTAACTACGGTGCTTCTTGGGAGGCAACCCAAGGTTTTACCGCTTTATTTTTTATTTTAAAATAATGGTGTGTGATTGTGGAGGTCAGAGTATGGAAGGTGTTTGAAAAGTGAAGGTTGGCAAGCTAAAAGTCTAGTCGGCGCATCGCCGAAGAGGTTGCGAGCCCAGAAGCAAAATGGCGAATCGCCAACTAGGTCGGCGATCACGATCTAGTCCGCCGTGTGGACCCCCACATTAACTGAATGTCTTGTAAAACTCGGCAAGGTGATTGCCCACTCGGTGTGTTGCCGTGTGGATCGGCAAGCAAAACTAATGTCGCCGAATGGGTGAGAACTAAACGGTTTTTAAAGGCCAAAGGTTTAAACTTTCAAACTCTTTCACTTTCCCTCACTTTTGATCTTCCAAAACTCACACCCGCAAAGTATTTCCTTTATTTCTTGCAATTTTATCGTACTTGAGTTAGTGATTGTGTGTTCAGAGTGGATTACTTTGCCACCTATCATTTCAATCTTGATTATTCGGCATCTAAGGTTGGTTTTCCGAACCCCGAGTTTATTTTTAGAAATTTTTACTCTTATGCAATTGAATTTTATCTAAGTGTTGTGTGCTGGGACTCTCTGATCTTAATTGTTTTTGTATGTGCCAGTGTTAATTTGATAATCTTGCCCATAATGTTTATATTGTTGAATTCCCGTGAATTTGTGCCTTAAAATTGGTTAAAATTTATTGGGTTGTGCTTGCATGTTGTTGGGTCTAGTCGAGTGAAGTCTAAGTAGCCCGTATTTGTGCCAAATGACGTATTTTACCTAATGATGGAGCGGTTGACGTCATTCTTAAGGGAAAAAGTCATCTAATGTCCAAATTTGGCCAAATCGGGAGAAGTCTAAGTATCCCGAGGGCATGGGTGTATTCGGTCTGAGCTTAATTTGATAAGTGTCTGTTTTGATTTTGTTTTCCGGGGTTGCGGGGTTGAATTTTAGAAGTTGGGTTGAAAGT
Source organism: Solanum okadae (assembly GCA_036553675.1). Taxonomy (NCBI): domain Eukaryota; kingdom Viridiplantae; phylum Streptophyta; class Magnoliopsida; order Solanales; family Solanaceae; genus Solanum; species Solanum okadae. The sequence goes on from CM071689.1 coordinate 27,331,999, forward strand.
AGGCACGTTGGGTCGTTTGGCGAGCTGGGTTGAGCTCACCGAACCACTCGACAGTTCGCCAAAGTTCCCTATCTCACCTTTAATTTCACGCTAAATGAGTAGTTTGGTTCTGTAACTTTTGGCGAGAAGCCTGAGGTCGCCGAAAGCACTCGGTTACTCGCTGATAGTTCTTCTTGATCGCCTTTTGTCTACACCCCTGAACCTTAATTGCATAGTAACTTTCAGCGCGCTAATCCTTGCTCACTGAATACTATCGACGATTCACCGAAAGTCCCTTCCATCGCTGATATGCCAAAATTCTCTGAGATTTTTGAGCCAATCCTTTCGGCGAGCCCGATCTAGCTCGCCAAAGAGATTCGACAACTCGTTGATCGGTTCGGCGAGTCTGTCTACAACTATTTTATGTGTTTTTGATTTAATTGTTTTTAACTTTTTCTCGATGTTTTATAGACATGGTAAGGACAAACATCGACATGCCACCCTGAAAAAGAGCACGGGGTATCATAATCAATGAAGGGGGATCAAGTCCTCCAAAAAGAGGAAGGCAAGAGCCTTCAACTGGAGGTCAGAGCAGAGGCAAGAGGCCCACAGTTGAAAGAGTGAATGCTGACCCCCGGGCTGCTTTATCTGAGCCTGAGGATGACCAGTCTTTACAGTCCTGACGGGCTGAGATCCGGGCTAGATCTCACTTTGATTCAGCTAGAGTCCCCTCAACTTCCACCCCAGCAGGTTCAGTACCAGCTCCGGCACCTCCTGTGGCTCCTGTGCCACCAATTGTCCCTCCTCACAGGCTTCTCAATAGGTTGAAAGGTGTTGGATTGTGAACTATTCTCGAGGAAAAGCTATTGTCTACAGAGGGCCTTGAGGGCAAGTACTCCAATGTGAGGGACACCCTCCACTTCCACCGGTTTGAGCAGTTCACCAGGCCCCGAGGCCCCTATATTCCTTTTTGGGTTTGGGAATTCTATACAGCGTATGGTGACTTGGTTCCAAAAAACAAGAAGAAGGACATCTAGTTTAGACAGGTTAAGTCGGTCATGGTCCGGGGTAAGGAAGTTGGATGAAATAGCGAGTACATTAATACTGTACTTGACAGGAGTCTAAGAACTACAGAGGCATATGAGGGCTTGCCTACTACTCAGTCCTTGGATTGCCTGAAGGGCTGGTTGGCTCTATTGATTTCTAATACAACCTCGAGGTGGATCGAGACAGGGGTCCCCACAGAGAAGAGGCATTTGAGTATTGCTGCTCGGTTCTGGTTTGGCTTCATTAGAAGAACCATAATGCCATCCCTGAACGAGTCCATTCTGCGCCACCCTAAGGCGGCCTGACTTGGAGATATCATATCCCGGAGGAGCATCAACATGGGACTTCTCGTAGAGCAAGAGATGGCCATAAGGGCCAAGCAGAGTCAAACCTCCTTGCCATTCCCGATCTTGATCAAGGAGTTATGCTTGCGTGCTAGAGTACCCCGGGATGATACGAGAGATATAAAGGTTACCCCGTCTTTCTCCACTAATATCCTGTGCATTGAGGCCGAGAGGACGACAACTCCAGTGGATACATCCTCGGAGGTGGATATTGATTCAATACCTACAGAGACATATTTTCCTACTCCGGCCTCTGGGCCTTTATGCACATCTGCCCCTTTTTATTCTTTATAGTCCCCAAGTGCCTCTACCTCGTCCCATCCGTCCAAGATTACTCAGGCGATGATCCTAAATATGGGATACTTGGCCCCTTCAGATGATGTGAGGGTGACTCAACTTGAGAGATCCATCCCATGGATGATCGAGGGTACCATTATTGCTACACTGACACCCCCTCTAGACTTCTATTGACACTCTCACCACGAGAGTTAAGGCTTGTGAGAGCAGGTATGGGGAAACCTCTGAGGTTACGGCTTTGAAAGCTGAAGTGGTAGATTTGAGGAAGGACATAGAATACCTAAAGTCTACTGACTTCACTTCATTACTGGAGACTGCTGATGATGTGGACGCTCCTGAGACTTCAGAGATTCCTCTGTCTACCACTGGAGACGTACATAGGGATGATACGACAGTTGATGAGTCGGAGGCAGAGACTAACGAGGAGCTGATAGAGATAAGGGAGGAGAGCATATATAGAGATTTTCCAGATCTTGAGGAGACGATTGTGTAGTCAGTGATCCAGGCATCGCTGACAGAGACATCCTTGGGTGGGTCTAGTAGAGCTGGTCCTTCTGAGGTGACTCTAGGCACTGATGCCCTAGTTCTGAGCACTACATCGGGCACTAATGCCCATACAGATGGAGTTACTGTTTAGACAGGATCCCTATTTACCTCCCTCTCTGTCATACTTTTTGACTTTTAGATATTATTTTGCTTGCATTTGAGGACACGTGTTTTTATTTTTGGTGGGGTGAGGCCCACCTTTTGTGACTTATGGTTTTGTTTATATATTGGGTTTTTGAGCTATAATTATGTTTTAATATTGCATTTTGTGGATGATTGAGTTTGTGGCTCCTTGATTTTAATTGTAAATGATTTTTGGACCCTTTAGAAATTTTTTGTGCCACCTCTTGTTTGTGTTTGAATGTGGTTGTTCTCTTGCAATTTTGAGTATCAGTTTTGATCAATATCGATGACTTGAATAGTGCTTATAATCGAACAAAAATGAATGTGCTGCTACGATGAGGTCAAATGAAGTTTCATAGACAATATGTGAATTTTTTGCGTCTCGTTGTAATTAGGCAATTATCGAATTGAGTCTCTTGTAATGAACATTGCACACTAGCGAAAGTGTGGAGTCTTGTTTGACATTGGTGTCAATGCCGTCTGTGATGAGCTTACCGTGAACCATGTGTGATGACACCTAGAATTTTCCCCATTTGTCCTGTTGACTAAGTGATGTAATCTCTTGATATGATCTTAGGCAACTTTGAAGAGTGTGAAACAATTTGACATTATACCTCTTTTTGTGGCCTAACTTGTGAGTGTGTGAACCTCGATTGAACACCCTTTGAGCCTTAACCTTTTCTTGGAAGAAACTTGATGAAATTGTGGTGTTTCTTTATCCACTACCCATAATCCTCATGATTTGTGGTTTGTTTGAATAGCCAACTTAGGCCAAACGCCTAAGTTGGGGGTGTGGTGAAAAGAGAAGGTAAATCAAGAAATGCAAAGAATTCCCCTTGACCCTGATGTTGAGAAAAATGAAACCCCTCCATACAAAAAAGAGAGAGAAAAAGAAGAAGAGAACGAAAAAGAAAAAGAATGAAAAATTTGTGGAATAAAGTTGTGAAAGTGCAAAGAAAATGGGGTGTCTAACAGTCCATGGAAGATGAATAATGGGGTGACTTGTGAGCATGAATGAGAATCATGAAGAAAAGGAAAGAAAGTGTTGTTTGCACCACATTTCATGAGGATTACAACCATTTAGCCTAAATGACCATACCTTTGTACTCAGCCCCGTTACAAGCCTTGAAAAGATCTTTTTGATCTTAAGTGAGCTGAAACAATTGTTGGCTGGAAAATAAGGCAAACCTATGGGTGAAATCATGCATTGTGTTCATCTTTGTGAGTGTGAGTGTTGCATTTGATTCCGGAGATTTAAATTGTTGAACCATTGTGTGTGAATATGGAATCATTCTTTGTGTGAGGGCATTTGAGTACCTTTGTTGAGCTTGAACTTGCATTTGAAGCAAGTATTGTGAACTTGAGAATCTTTGATAATGGTGAGTCACAACTTGATCTTTGAGTGCACAATTGATCCATACATGAGTAAGTTGAGTCTTTTTGTGTGCATTCATGATTGAGTCTTGTGTAGCACTGTTTGAGACATCCTTTTTAAACTGCTGAACTTGAGTTTTACTTTAGGAAAAGGAAAAGTTTAAGTTGGGGGTTTTGATGAGTCCACGATTTGGACTCATTTAGGGCTTTATTTTAATAGATTTAGCGTCCTCAAATGCATATTTTGTGCCAATAACTGATGTAAATCCTTGATTTTCAGGTATTTGGATTGAGGAACAAAACATGGACACTAATGACCAAAAAGGAACAAGGCAGCTGAAAGAACGAAGAAAAGAAGGCCTGCTGATCGCCTAACCCATTGGGCGAGTTGCCGAATGGCCATGATCTCGCCTAAAGTTCCAGTGTGCCAAGCCTTAAAGGATAAAATCAAGTCGGCGATAGAAAGGAGAAGTCGGCGTGTCGCCGAACGGTTCCGTGATGCAGTGCTAGATGACCCGAAGTTACAGAACTTGAAGATGCTGAAGGCCAAAGCAAAAAGGCGATGGAATTAACCAAAGGACGAATCACCAAGTGGATCGGCGATCCCGACTTATTGCGTCGAATGGTCCTTCGCAACACATTTTTGGTGACTATAAATACATTTTTAAATTTTTAGTTTAGTATCTAGTTTTCATTTTAGAATAAGAAATATCAGTTTTTGAAGTTTGGAGCTTAAAACTGAGATTATTGAGACAATATTTTTCCTTAGCTTTGAAGATTTAAAGATTTCTATTTTTGAGAAATTGGAAGTGAGTCATTGAGATTCTTCAACCTTGACCTTTGTAAAGACGAAATTAATCTTACCCAGTTGATGGAAACACAATTTAGTAGCGATTTTTATCTTTTTATGATGTCTAGCTAAAACCCTAATTCTTGGGGTGTTATTATGTGATTATGGGTTGATTTAGCTGCTGGGTATTGTTAATTGATAGTTTAAATGTTATTTAAAATTGACTTCATTCAGTAATTGTGGCTTAATCTAAAGGGTTGTAGTTGCAAATGCAACTCTTCCTTTGTGTTTTTGGCTTGCTTGAGAGAGAGGTTTTAAAACCAAGGTTACTGATTTGATGGTCTGTGAGTATTGGGTTGTCATGAGTTCAACTCGAGAGAGTGAATACTAAACCCTTTTCCACACATTCAGCTCGAGAGAGTGAATGGATTAAAGCATAGGTTGTTCTTAATTGCTGCTTATTGGTGTTGGAGAGAAACCAATTTGATTCGGGGTAAATTGTTCGAGAAGAAGTTTATCCCCACTAAAGTCTAGCTTATTCACTGATTTGTAGCTATTTAGTATCAGTTGCAATCACCCATTGGTCTACCTTATCCCATAATCCAATCACATCCTAAGAACCCGTCTCTTTACTTGTTTTATTCGTGTTATTTGTTGTTGTAGTAGATAATTACAATCAAAACCCCCTGTTATTTGACATTTGTGTCACCCTAAACTTGAACCATGATTTTATTCGTAAATGTTTTTACCTATGATTGATTTGAACATATTCATGCTTTTTTATTGATTCTCAAATATGTACCACTTCCTGTGGGATTCGATCCAAACTCACTTAGTTGGGTTATATTACTGACCAACGATCGTTGGCACTTAGTATTGGATGAAGTGTCATGATACGTGAAATCAGTTCATTGATGAGGTTTACAAGGTGTTGATGATTATGGGGGTGATGCTGGTGGAAACGGTGGAGTTGGCCGATTATCAACTTAAGAATGTTGCTCAAATTTGGTTTAACCAATTGAAAGAAGGGAGGTCAGAAGATGCGGGTCCTCTCGATTAGGAAAAGTTCAAAGTTGTTTCCTTGATAGGTTTTTTCCCCTTGAGATGAGGGAGGCAAAGGTGCTTGAGTTCATCAACCTTCGTCAAAGAAGTATGAGTGTGAAGGAATATGCTTTGAAGTTCATACAATTGTCTCGATAAGCTCTTGCTATAATTGCCGACCTTAGGGCAAGGGTGAGAAAGTTTGTTTGGGGTGTGTTCAAAATGGTTGTTAAGGAATATCGTACCGCTATGCTTGTTAATGATATGGATATCTCTCGTCTCATGGTTCATGCTCAATAAATTGAAGAGGAGAAACTTAAGGAAAAGTCTATGGAGACAAAGAGGGGTAAAACTGGTGATGGTAATTTCTCACATGCAAGGTCCGATAGGCATGATCATTCTAGATTTCGACAAAATTTTTCTGGTCAAGGTTCCTCCAATACTCATTCTAGGTTCAACAAAGAGAGGGTGTCTAACCTTAATCCTCAAGGAGGAAATGGTAGTGGGTCCTTATTACCTACTTGTGCTAAGCGTGGAAAAAAGCACGAGGGTAAGTGCCTAGCGAGTTCCAATGCTTGTTTTGGTTGTGGTAAGATGGACCACAAGATAAGAGATTGTCCGTTGCTAAGAATGACAAATATTATCGCCGAATGGATCAACCTAATCCTTTATCCAGTCCAAGTGTTTCGGGATCAAATGCTCCCAAGCAAAACAGATTTTATGCACTTCAGACTCGTCATGACAAAAAGGGTACTCTCGATGTGGTTACCGGTATGTTGAAAGTCTTTCAAATTGATGTTTATGCTTTACTTGACCCTGTGCTACCTTGTCTTTTGTGACGCCATATGTGGCTATGAGGTTTGATGTTATTCTGGATGTGCTGTTAGATCCATTTTCTGTCTCTACTCCTGTTGGTGATTCTATAGTAGGTAAGAGGATCTATAGAAACTATCTCGTCTCCTTGTCCCATAGAGTTACTCTTGTTGATTTGGTAGCGCTCGATATGTTAGACTTTGATGTTATCCTTGGTATGGATTGCCTTCATTCATGTTATGCTTCTATTGATTGTAGAACTCGTGTAGTGAAGTTTTAGTTCCTTAATGAGCATGTCGTTGAGTGGAAAGGGGAAAATGCTATGCCTAAGGGTCAGTTTGTCTCTTGTCTTAAAGCTGGAAAGATGATTTCTAAGGGTTGCATTTACCATCTAGTTAGGGTGAGGGATGTAGATTCTAAAACCCCTACGCTTGAGTCGGTCCCCGTAGTTAATGAGTTTTTGGAAGTGTTCTTAGATGATTTACCCGGTATTCCTCCCTAAAGAGAAATAGACTTCGGTATTGACCTTCTCCCCGACACACAACCTATCTCTATTCCTCCTTACCAAATGTCTCCGACACAACTTAAAGAGTTGAAAGAGCAGTTGAAAGATTTGTTGGATAAGGGTTTCATCTGATCGAGTATATCTCCATAGAGTCCTCCAGTTTTGTTTGTTAGAAAGAAAGATGGTTCTCTTCGTATGTGTATTGACTATCGGTAGTTGAACAAGGGTACCATTAAGAATAAGTATCCTCTTCCAAGGATAGATGATTTGTTTGACCAACTTTAAGGAGCGAGTTACTTCTCTAAGATCCATCTCCGGTCGGGTTATCACCAATGGAGGGTACAAAGTTGATATTTTTTGCATGAATCCTTTTAGATATACATAGTATGTCCCCCAATGTGGGATGGTAATACACATTTTTCTTTAATTATATTTATGTGTAATTGCATCACAGATCAACACTCCCAAATTGATGTAATAGAACTTGTATGATATTCTAGAATATCTAAATGATGTTGAATCCATGATGAAGATTTACCTCTTAGTGTTCTTTGAGGTTAGATAAGGCCTTTCCCCCTTGCTTGTACCTATACCTATTGAAATATTTTTATTTTTAATAAAAAACAATAGACACTTTGTCTAGTGGTAAGTTTGCTTTTAAAAATGCAAACTGAGCATATGAAAAAAATCTGAGGAACGCAGGCTACAGTCATTTGGTGGACTCCCTGATGGAGATTTACCTCTTAGCGTTCTTTGAGATAAGGTAAGGCCTATCCCCCTTGCTTATACTTATCCATATTGATATCTTTTTATTTAGAATAAAATGTGCTAGACATTCTATCTAGTAGTATATTTGCTTTTAAAAAAAAAGTGTTCTTTGTGTTGCCACAAAACTGAGCATATGAATAGATATGAGGCACCCAGACTACATTCATTTGGTCTATATCCACCTTATAGAATTAAACATGGATTCTATTTAAAGGTTGCACAAAGTGCAAAAATTAGTTTTGATAAATTTTGAGAAAGCAATTAATAGTTTTGATGATGAAGACATTCATTTTCTTCTTTTGTATACCATGATGTTGTTATGCTCCATTTAATAGTAATAGAAGGTATTACACTTTTCTCATGTGTCAGTTATTCCATTTTACAAGTATATAATTGTCAGACTCCCAGGCTAGCAGAGGGAGGACACATTATATTTGTGGGTGATTAATATGGTGTGATAAATTCTCAAAGAATACATATGTTGAAAAGGAAGTTTTTTTATTACATAGAAAATGATTTTTGTTATCATTATATTCCAATTAGTTAAAGAGCATTTATATATAAGAAGGTTTAATTTAAATTTTGAGGAATATTATCAGTGATTATACTTAGTCTAGACATAATTGATTGCATCATAAAATAAAACTTTAGGAACTTTATTTGATTCGATTACGAGTCTGACATATAATGATAATGAAAAGGGGTAAATTTCATGCAACATGTTTAAATCCAGATAAACTCTTTTTTGTTATAATCTGAAAAATATTTTAAATATTTTTTTTAAAGATAAGTGAATGCAAATAATTGAATTTGAGTGTAATTACCACTATTAATTCTAAATAAAGTATAATTTCAAAAGCTGGAAACTTAATATCATGTTTAGAATATGTTAGAGGTTCTAAACATGGTATCAATAAAATGTATTACATAGTAATTTCTTGATTTTTTGTTACATTAAATGTAGGTTTGATTTGGTAGAAGAAAAGTTTGTAAATCTTGATTTTAATCTAATTTCTATTTCTATAGTTAATTTGTATAATTAATAGTAAACAATTACAAACTTGAAACTGATTGCAACCGCAGTTGGTCATAACAAGAAAATTATCTCACATTATTATGAAGCATCATCTCTGAATTGTGTTTACAACTTATAGACACCTGTTTTCTTTTTAATTCAAAACGTATGTATATCTCTATTTGGGGTTAATATGGCTATTGGACAACTTTTATTATAAATTCTATTTTATTTAAAAGGTCTCCAAGATAGGTAAATGAACTAGCCCGCCAAAAATTTAAAATAATAATTCATATAAAAACGCAGAAGAAAACAAAAGCAATCTAAAGTTGCATCTAGATTCAAAGAAAATAATCCATAGTTTCATCCCCATTTCTCCATGGTTCTCTTTCAAGGAAGACGAGGAGCTCTATTTCTATTACCAAATTGCATTTCTAGTTCTCAGAAGAGTCAGGTAAGTGCCATCTTTTTTTTTAAAAAAAAGTTCTTTGATGTCTTTGCTCTCTAATTCTAACCTAAAAACTTCTTTTTGTCATGGCCGAGATGATTTGATTGGATATGTTCTTCCAGTGAGGCTCGATGTTGTATTTTCTATCTAGAAATAAAAAAAAAAGAGTTGGTTGTTGATTCTTCAGATTTTTCCTTTCTGATGATACTATATTAAGTTACTTACTTTTCCTGTAACTAAATATGTAACAATTTTTATTCGGTGAAATTTGAATAATCGAAAAGTAATTTTCGGTTGTCTATGAATGCTGAGCCAATTTGCATCTTGTTTCAACACTTCTAAAAACCCCTAATTTCATGATGCAACAGTGTATTCTCATGTAATGATGGAAGATTGTACCCTCGGTTGTTATTTTTCTTTATCTCTTTAGGTCATACTCTCAAATTCAGTATTATCTAATTCTCGAAATTAATAATTTTTCCCCTTGCTTTGAAGTTCACAGAAGGTGGAAAAAGACTCACATCCAGTCCTTTTGAAAGCTATATTAGCAATGTAATCTGTAACTATGTGCAAACACAAGATGATTGTCTTAGATAGACATTATCTAGTTGATCAATTTTATCTTAGACTTATGGTTTTTACCTTGGAAAGTAAGGACATTCCTTTTCGATGTGCGATAGAAACTAAATTCCAAGTATAGCTCATGTGGTCAATGTCGGTTATATGGAAATAATGAACTGAGGTTAATTTTAAAGTATCTCACAAGTGTTTTAAAGATGTTAAACATGCATTTACCAAGATTATGACTTACGTTTCTATCCTTTTATCTTATGATTTAGCTTGTTCATTACATGTCATTAAAAGTCCTTTTTTGCATGATTTCATAACTCTTATGCACTGTTATCATACTTAGTACATTCCATTGACTAATACATACTTGTGGCTACATTATTTCATTAATGTAGGGACTGACGCTCCTAGCTCTCACGCTCATGGCTAGTTGATATTTTGGCCCTCAAGGATTGGTGAGTCCACATGTTCCTAGGACCAAGATACTTTTATATTTTTTATGTCATTTAACTTTTCAAACATTTGTACATAGTGTATGTCACGAACTGAGAGCACCCCCAAGTCGTTACATGCGTACTCAACCTCTTGGAGGTCTAATACTATCCCTTAGCAATCAATCATCGCATTCGGTAATAAAAACCGTAAGGAATAAAAACACTTTTTAAAACAAATCCATAATACTCATAAAATCTTCCAAATGTAAACAAGTAGAATTTCCAAGTCTCATGTACCATCTTAGACACAATAGAACATCTTAGGGACACGGCCCTTTACAACAATTGAAAATGTAAGTCTTATACATTGTCTAGATGAAAATACTAGAGAGATAACAACTATGTACTCGAATATATGAGGACATACCAAGCTTCTTGAGAAGAGTCAATAACCCAAGCTTCCTCAAAAGATCTGCTCACTTTCCACCACCTACACTTGTAACAATAGAGAAATATGGATTTAGCACAATAAGTACTAAGTATGATGACCATGCAAAAACATGCTAAAACGGACATTTACAAGGAATGTATGCTTTTAAGACCTTCTTTAACAAACCTTTACAACCACAAGCATAAACCTACATTTCAAGTCACCATTCACAAATAAGACCATATTCACATCATTTACAACTCAATTAACACAAATGTACAATACTTAAACAAGATAGCAAAGTAATTCCTTCATTACCATTTAAGCCTCTATCTCAAGGCACCCTAAGCCACACTTAAGTGAATAATGAAGTGACCGCCCATACAACCTTTTCACATACACCTATGTGTTCCTAAGAGTTACCATAGACAAGGGTTTTATCATTACATTGTAACATACTAAGTCAACATTCTTTATAAAACCCTTTAAGAGACACACAAGCATATAGGGGACAATTACATAATAGCCCTAAGGCTTAGGGAACTCACTTTAGCATCTTCTAAGCCTAGTCATGCCATGTGTAGATAGCATCCCATACTACTACCTACACGTTGTAGAACCTATCCAATACTAGAGTGCACATCCCATTTGATGGAAATAGGCCTTAACCGACATAGACCACACTAGAAAGGTATGGAATCCAGAGTCTATCCTACCCTGTGGAGGTTGTTCTACTTGCCAAGGGTAGAACTAAAAGCAACCCATGTTGGCACATGGTTTAAGAGACGTCCAAGGATGTTCATTGTGCCTAATCTCATGCTCAACTAGGCCACCATCCTAACCACATCCACTCGATGCTTAGCCTTGGTTTCCATAGAGTACTCAATCACATATGTACTAGAGAGGGTTCCTTTTCCAGTTCAACCAACTTATAGTACCTCTTCCCAAGAAAAGCCCCATTTCTTAGTCATAGCCAATCTAGGTTCATAAGGATAGCTCATTTGACTTTCTTAGATAAGGATTCTCATTCCGTTCCGGCTCCATCCATCGATCTCTAAGTCTATCATTTCACTCAAGAAGGGAACATCACCTTAAGTCTCATCCTTCAAGGTTATACATTTACTTAGGAAAGCTAGACTCATGAAAAAGGCACTATGCTTAAGTCTACCAATTCAAATCTTGGAATAGAATTCCTCTTTTAGTATTTATAGGAAGAGCTCCATTACTAAGTCATGGCCCAACCAAACATTCATATATATAATCAAGATTACATGACACAAGACAAGATACTCAAATCTAGCATATGAGCTACAACATCATCTTATAAAGACTCATCATAGTCCATCATCAACACATATCACCATTTTAAGAAAAATATGCTTTCACATTAGCATAATAACAGTCTATACAATATCACATTAATACCATTAGAACATCTTCACATTATAGCTTCACACAAACTTTACATATAGCTTCATATAGGACTTTACATATAGCCTCATATGTGTATAATAATACAACAATATAATAACACTCATAGAATTCCCTTCATGGTCTCAATTCACAATAATACAATATTCCAACATTATACAACAACTTGCCTTCATGGCTACAATTCACAATAATACCACACAAGAATAAGATATAGCACTTCCACCAAAGGAGGATTCAACCTACCAAAAACAATCAATTCAATAAAGAGATTTCAAGCTTTCTTACCATAATCCAAAGACATAGCCAAAATCACCAAAATCCAAGCAATCACCAATACTTCACCCATAAGGCTTACAGTCCTTAATTCACCCATTATCAACAAGTAATCATGAATAAACATTTAACAACACAAGAGATATCAATACAATTCACTTTACACATAATTCCATCAACTTTGAATTTATAGAAATAGACCCACTTCATAGCAAATTTTAGGGTTTTGTAGAAGACAAGGGTTCATGGAGTATTTCATTCAAAAACCACAAACAAACATCAATTAATCCATATCCAGACGTTTCAAATCATTTTCATGCAAGAACCCTTGATAGAATTAAAAAACAATCTTTTAGTCACTTTTTGAAAACATTGTAAAATCCTTTGAAATTGACTCTAGGATGAAGATGAGTCCTAGATGAAGAGCCACCATACCTCACTGGATGAATCCAATAGAAATTTGATGAAGAGCTCACCAATTCCATGCCCTAGTTCTTCTTCTTTGAACTTGAGAGTACTTTAGAGAGAGAAAGTCTTTGGGAGTTTTAATTTTGAACAAAGAATTCAAAAATAACTTTTAAATGTTTTAACAGCTTTAAAATACCTAAAATAAGTTAAAACAACCATCCATGCATTTAATTGGCTAAGGGTGAAATTTACCAAACCACCCTTGGCTTGGCAGATTTTTGGACAGGAACACAGTGCCAATTAACGGCCACCATCCACAGACCGTGGATGGATTGACGGCCCGTCTTGTCTCCTTGTCAAAAGGATTAGAGAGGGTGTTGGGGAGGCTTTGGTGAGGACACTAATTGTCAACTCACGAAGCCAATCCACACCCCGTCAATCCATTGACGGCCCGTCAATGCGGCTCGTGGATGGCTGCTGGTTTTGACAGCTTTTAGCTCAGTGTTTGGGTCCTCTTCAAGGACCCTTAGGGTGGTCCTTGGGTATTCGTACCCGGGCGTTTTGAACCTAAACATGCTCATCTAGACACTAGGGTCACTTCCACTGCTTTTTGATTCCAAACAACTCAAACACACTAGTACAAACAAGGCTAGTTTCAGAATGTCGTGGACGTCCCTTGACGTTTGACTTCCAAATACACTAAACTAACATTATACACTGCCTAGCATCTTTAAACACTGACTAACAATCATGTACACTGATTTTAAACCATTAAAACAACATAAATAATCTACAAGACACATGAGAGGCTCTAGCTTACCTAGTTCATTTTCAGGGTTGTTACAGTGTATGGGTTACGTCCCAACCACTTCTTTTGATTAGTAGATGGCTTATTAAGACTTATATAAGACATTCACTTTTGTCAAACTCATTTATGATATAAGATTATTTCTTTTATCTTGTATTATGTATGCTAAGTGGCTGGTGTAGGGCCTTTCAGGGTCATATATGCCATGTTATGCCTATGGTATACTTTGGGTCATGACAGACTTTGTATCAGAGCACATGGTTTAGAAAGGTACTTGGTTATTTCAGAAGCCACGTCAAGCACATTATTATTCATAAGTGTGAAGCGCACCACATTTATGAATTAGAGGCTATAAGATTTTTAGGAAACTCCACTTCTTTAATCATTCTAAAGTCCCGTGATAGAGTGTAACTCGATATGTCTCTCTCCTAATCCTTATTTTATGCTTTTTAAGATATGGCCCCTTGAAGAGAATACGTTAGAAGGAATGCGGGTGACAATGTGGAATAAGAAACTCGTCAAGCTCCTTAAGAAACTCATCTAGAAGTTCCTCATGTTCCGATCGATCCTTTGGTCAAACAAGTGACTAATGCAGAATTCCGAGTAGCTTTTCAAATTTTTGCTCAAGCTTTGACGGCTGAAGACAATAGAAATGTTGTGGTACACTGAACCCAAATATATGTAAAGCGGCAACTTGAGTGAGGGGCTTCACTAGAATGAATCCTCCAAAGTTTCATAGTTCCAAGGTTGAGGAAGATCCTCAAGAGTTCATTGATGAGGTAGACATGATTTTGATGATCACGGGAGTGAAGTTAGTGAAAAAGGGGAATTCGCCGATTATCAACTTATTGGTGTTTCTAATGTTTGATTGAACCAATGAAAAAAAAAGAGGGCGGTTGATACTGGTCCTCTTGATTGGGAAATGTTCAAAGTTTATTTTCTTGATAGGTTCATTCCCCTTTATATGATGGAAGCCAATGTTCTTGAGTTCATTAACCTTCATCAAGGAAACATGAGTGTGAAAGGGTATGCTTTCAAATTGACACAATTTTCCATATATGCTCCTTCTATAGTTGTAAATTCTAGGGCAAAGATGAGTAAGTTTATCTCGGGTGTATCAAAAATTGTGGTTAAGAAATGTTGTACTGTCATGATCATTAAAGAAATGGACATCTCTCTCTTAATGGCACATGATCAACCAATAGATGAGGAGAAGCTTGAGGAAAGATCTAGGGAGGCAAGGAGGGCATAGACCAGTGATGATGACTTTTCACATTCAAAGTCCGATAGACATGGTCATTCTAGATTCTGACGAAGGTTGTCTAGTCATGTTTCCTCTAATGCTCCATTTGAAAATTTTAAAAAGGATTAGGTGTATAGTCCTAACCGTCAATGAGGGAATGATGGTGGATCTTCTTTGTCTATATGTACTAGGTGTTGAAAGAAGCATGAAGGTAAATGCCTAGCCGGTTATAATGCATGTTTTGGTTGTGGAAAGAAGGATCTTAAAATAAGATATTGTCCCTCGGTTGATATGAATGAAGGAGATAATCATCTATTGGCTCAACCTTACCCTTTTTAAGGTTCTAGTGGGAGTCAAAAATATTATAGATTTTATGCTCTCAAAACTCATCATGATCAAGAGGGTTCTCCCGATTCGGGTACCAGTATGTTGAAAGTATTTCGTCTTGATATTTATGGTTTTCTTGATCTCGGTGCTACCATGTGATTGATGACACCATATATCGCTATGAGATTTGATGTTTCTTCAAAATTGTTATTAACCTTTTGTCTATCTCTATTCCTATTGGTGAATCTATTGTGGCAAAGAGAGACTATAGAAATTGTCCTCTGTCCTTATCCCATAGAGTCACTCATGTTGATCTAGTAGAATTTGATATGTTAGATTTGATGCTATTCTTGTTATATTGGCTCTATTCTTTTCTACTTTTCTATCGATTGTAGAACTCAAGTGGTTAAGTTTCAGTTTCAAAATGAACCCATCCTAGAGTTGAAAGGGGGAAATTCTATGACTAAGGTCATTTTTTTTCTTATTTTAAAGCTAGAAAAATGATTTCTAAGGGTTGCATATATCATCTTGTTCGGCTTAGGATACAGATTCTAAAACCCCTATTCTTATGTTGCTCCTCATTGTCAATGAGTTCCGGAAGTGTTCCAAGATGATCTACCCAGTATTCCTCTTGAAGGGGATTTAGACTTTGGTATTGACCATCTCTGAGACATGCAACCCATTTTTATTCTCCTTACCATATGAGTGCGACAAAATTTAAGGTATTGAAGGTACAATTAAAACTGTTGTTGGATAAGGGTTTCATCCAGCTGAGTATCTCTCCATAGATTGCTCCAGTTTTGTTTGTTCATAAGATGGATGGTTCACTTCATATGTTTATTGACTATTGAAAATCAAACAAGGTTATCATTATCAATAAGTATCCTCTTTCAAAGATAGATGATTTGCTTGATCAACTCCTAGGAATGATTTACTTCTCTAAGATCGACCTCTGGTAGGGTTTTCACCAATTGAGGGTTAAGGAAGATGACATTCCGTAGATGGCTTTCAAACTTGGGATTGTCATTATGAGTTTTTAGTAATATATTTTTGTTTGGGTAATCCTCCGGCCACATTCAGGGACTTGATTAATAGAGTGTTTAAACAATATCTTGATATGTTTGTCATTAAGTTTATTGATTATAATTTTATCTTCTGATGGAGTGATGATGAGCATACCAATCATTTGAGGATCGTGTTGGAAACCCTCATGGACCAACAACTATTTGAAAAGTTTAGTAAATGTGAGTTTTGGTTGAGATCCATCGATTTTCTTTGTCACATTATTTCTGGTAAGGGTATTGAGATAGATCCTAAGAAGAGGGATGCGGTTAAGAGTTAGCATAGACCTGTATCCACTTTGGTTATTTTAATATTCTTGGGTTTGGCTGGATATTACAGAAGTTTTGTCGAAGGGTTTTTTTCGATTGCCTCTTCATTGTATGTATTGACCCAAAAGAAAGTAAATTTCTTTTTATTGTAAGCATGAGAATTGTTTTCAAGATTTGAAAGATAAACTAACCTCGCTCTAGTGTTGACTTTCCCGAAAGGATCATTTGGGTTTGGTGTTTATTATGATGCTTGAATGATTGGATTAGGTTGTGTTCTTATGCAAAATGGGAAAGTTATTGCCTATTCTTCAAGGCAACTCAATATTCATGAAAATAACTATCCTACCCATGATTTGGAACTAGCAGCAATTGTTTTTGCCTTAAAGATTTGGAGACATTATTTGTATGATGTCCATGTTGATTTCTTTACCGACCAAAAGAGTTTGCAATATGCGTTTGAACAAAAGGATATAAATCTTCGTAGTTGTAGATAACTAGAACTCTTAAAGGACTATGATATGAGTGTCAGTAATCATTCGAGCAAAGCTAATATGGTGGCTCATGCCTTAAATCGATTGGCCATGAAGAGTGTTTCGCTTGTGGAGGATGGCAAGAAAAATGTGGTTTGTGATTTTCGTAGACTATCTTGACTAGGTGTTGGTTGGTTGATCCAAGTGAGGGTGTTTTTGTTGTTCATTATGGTTCAAAATAGTCTTATGTGTCGGAGGTGAATGTCAAGCAAGGTTTTGATCCAATTTTTGTTGAGTTAAAGGGAATGGTGCTTGAAAAGTCTGCGGAGGCTTTCTCCATATGGAGATGGTGTGCTTTGATATCAAGGTCATTTGTGTGTTCCCAATGTTGATAAGTTGAGAGAGAAAATTTATTAGAAGCCTATAGTTCTCGGTACTCCATTCACCTGAGAGCCACTAAGATGTATTGTCATGTGCGGGAGATCTATTGGTGCAATGGGATAAAAAAGGATATTGTGGCATTTGTGGCCAAGTGTCCTAATTGTTAACAAGTGAAAGTTGAGCATATAAAATTTGGAGGCTTGTCCCAAGATATTAGCATTCCTACAAAATGTGTGTATGGACTTTATTGTGGGTTTACCTCGCACTCAGCGACAACATTAGTTATAGTAGACTGTATGACGAAGTTAGCTCATTTCATTTCTGTCAAAGTTTCTTATCTAGTGGAGGATTATGCTAAGTTGTATATAAGGGAGATTGTAACGTTGTATGGAGTGCCCCTATCCATTATCTACGATCGTGGTACCCAATTTACTTCTCAATTTTTGAAGTCTTTAAAATAAGGCCTTGTTACTCATGTCAAGCTTTGTACGACCTTTCATCTCCCAACCGATGGAAATTGGAGTTTACTATTCAGACTTCAGAAGATAGGTTGAGAGCTTATTGATTGATTTCAAGGATAATTGATATGACTATTTGTGGTTGATTGAGTTTGCATATAATAATAGCTATCATTGAAGTATTGTTATGGCTCATTTTGAGGCTCTTTATCATAGGAGTTGTAGCTCTCCTATAAGTTGGTGTGGAGTATTTGAGGTGGCTTTGCTAGGTCTTGAATTGGTACATGAGGCCATAGAGAAATTTCAACTTATTAGAGAATGGTTGAAAATGGCTCATAGTCGACAAAAGTCTTATGCTGATGTTACAAGAAGAGATCTTGGTATAAAGGGAATCTTTCTTATGAAGTGGTTCTGGATGAGATTTTAGACCGAAAAGCTCGAAAATTGAGGAATAAGGAAGTTGCACTGTCACGACCCGAGTCTAGGCCCCGTATGCGACACGGTGTACTCGACCCCAAACGGGTCTTATGCAAGCCTCATAGTATTCATTCATTGCTTAGGTAATAAAAATAGTGTGGAATTCAAACTTTTCTTAATAAAATCAATTATCATAAGTCATTTATAAAGCAGTGGAATACTAAAGTCTCACATGGCCATCTTAGACAAAAACTTAATACAAGATAGGGTCACGACCCTTTTCAATGAAGTCGTAACAATAGTCTTAAAATGTAAAAGAACTAGAAACAAGAAAGGTCTTTGTCCTTGATCTATGAGGACATACCAAAAGATGTCTTGGAAGAAGTCTAGTCCAAGCTCCAACTAGAGAGAGGTACTGAATTACCGCAACCTTCACTTGTAGTAAAGCATAGAAGAAGAATTGGTTAGCACAATTAAGTACTAAGTATGATAGCCATGCAAAAACATGCTAAAAAGGACATTTGTTTAAAAATCATGCTTTTATGACATTTTTGTAAAACTTCATGAACATTGATACACGAGGCATGATATAAGTCACAACCAATATACAAAGTCACGTAATTCACATTTGAACAGAAATCACATACAACCCTTTACCTTTATCTTGAGCCTCCACCTTCAGTAAGCCTCCAGTTATACCTTGTGCAATGTATGGGTAGCGTCCCATACCACCAACCACACTAAGGTACCACCTTAAGATCACCAAAGGTGAACATACCATATATCATGCTTCACATTACAACTAATCATGCTCAATTCATACCAACATACAACACCTAAACATATTCGTCAAGTGAGTCATTTCATCATCTTAGGAACCCTATCTAAAGTTACCCTAAGATACACCTAAGTAACACATGGAGTGGCAGCCCATACTTCCTCTTCATACAACACCTAGGTATTCCTCAAGGCTACAATAGATAAGAACCTTTATACAATAAAGCAATCAAGAGATATAAACCTTACATGAGTCACATTATCCCATTTAGACCAACATCTAAGACAACCCTAAGTCATACTTTTACTAGTGCAAGTAGCATCCCATACTACTACTCACACTAAGTACTCCGTTGAAGTCACCATAGACAAGGCACATTCATATACAATAGTCATGACAAGAAAGTAACTCATAATACATTCCAAGTATAGCATGCATCTTTACATTTAAGCATTTAGAGGTCTTTCATGCATTTAGACACTAGCTCAACATTCTTCATTAACACATCATCACTAGAGCTTTTCATTCATTAACATCATAAGGAACACACCATTACCTCTCTCAAATGCCGACTTGTGCAATGCAATGATGGCGTCTCATTCCACCACCTACACTAAGTAGTACATCCTTAAGAAGCCATGGTTCATCAACATTCTTTGTGGGGGTAAGCCTTAACCGACATAGACCGTGTGAGCTTGACATGGAATCCTGATGTCACCCACACCGGATAAAGGGTTCCTACTTGTCTAAGGTAGGACCATCATTTGTCTAGCCTTAAGTAGATCCACTAGCTAGACCTATGTGGGCACATAGTTTAAGGGATAGGGAGATTGCTACTAGATGCCCCGCCTCTACTCAGATGAGCATCTATCTCAAGAGATTGCTACTAGGTGCCCCGCCTAGACTCAGATGAACACCCATCCCAATCCATAGCCACTCACATGAGAATATCCTTTCATCTAAGAATCACATTATCGTTCATTAGTGTAAGATCGAGAATATCCTTTCAATCAACACATCATTATCATTCATAAGAGTACAATTGAGAATATCATTTCAATAGACTCAACATTCATTAACATTAACATGAACTTCATTCCTTCATTCATTTATGTGTGTGTGTATGTTAGAATAGCCTTTCACATAATCACCATCATTCACAAGTGTTAATAGAGGGATGACATTCAATCCTAACACAAGTAGCTTCTAAACATAATCATCTTTCATTCATTTAGATCACACACATGCTTCACTTCACTTTCATATATACAACAACATGTTAATACTTCAGTTCCTCACATTATGCCTTCAAGGCCATTGTCAAAATGTAAATAGTAAGTAAACACCTCCATCTTTCAAGTGGATCAACAATTCAAGCGCAATTCTATTTCACAAGTAATATAACCATAAATTGCCCTCTCAAGACTATGCTCACAAGTCATCAATAAACCTTCAATCTAATATAACCAAAACATGCATAATGGTGCAAATCAATATCCCAAAGCATTTATCTTCATAATCATCAAAACCGACTTCATAAAAGTACATTTTAGGAGTTGAAGAAAAATAATGGGTTCATGGAGTATTTTCATCATAAAACATCGATGAAACATCAACCCAAACCATATATGCAATTAGCAACCATTTGAACTCGTTTGGTAAAAGAACCCATGAGATTAAGTAAAACCCTAGATTTTGGATACTTTGAAATCACTTTGGATTTGGCTCCTTGAATGGAAAATTAGACAAGGATCAAGACAGCATACCTTTACTACGATTTTCCAAGAAATTTGAGGAAGAACCACCTAGAAATCACCAAACCCTAGCTTTCACCTCTTCTTCTTCTTCCTTGAGCTAGGGAGAGAACTATGGAGAGAGGAAGACTTTCTTTTTATTCTATTTGGAATGACTTAAAATGAAAGGAGTTTAGGTCTAAAAGGGTTTAAATTTGCTAGGAAAGGCATAGAATAATAGGGACTCAACTTAAGAAAAGAATTAAGGACCCACAAAGATAAAACATAAAAGTTTACACTAAACCCGTCTAAGCTCTCCCTTTGCACCCCTTGGCTTGCCAAGGGCACTAGGCGAAACGCCTAATGACCCTTGGTTCGCCCATTTTGACAGTGCTTCACTATTTTGGGCATAAATTATTACTCCAAGATCGGAATTGGGAAAACTCGGTGGCGTTGGAAAGAGGACTCAGAGACCTTTAATTGGATAGGTAATGACCCACATAATTCATTTTGATCTAAGATATATCATCATTTGAAGTTGACCCTACAAGTTGTAACTTAAAAATCTGCCCCTTGCCCGTCTGAGCTATCCCTTTGGACACTTGGGCTCGCCAAGTGCACTAGGCGACTCGCCAAGTGCACCCTTGGCTCGCCCTTTGTTCCAGTGGGCTCACTTAAAGGCTGGTCATTGGGCGCTGGAGGGGGAGAATGGTGACACGCCAACCAGCTTGGCGAGCTCCCCTTTATCTTGCCTTTGGTCCAGTAGCTAGGCCAAATGGGCAGTCCACTAGGCGACCATAGGGGCATAAGGGCAACTCGTCAACCCCTTAGACGATCTAGCAGCCCCATCGCCAAACAGTCCTTCCAAGGACAAGGCTTGTTTCAACCTAACTTTCTAGCCTAGGCGCTTCCTTGCACCCTAGGTTGCTACCTAGCTCCATTTAAGTTCTCAAACAACATAAACATTAACCTAAGGTCACACTAACCCAAACGTCAAGGTTCTAGTTCATCCTATCATTTTTCAGGTCATTACATGCACTGATAAAAGTGTATTGGAGGAATAAAAGGGTTTAGGGTGCTACTTGGGAGGCCGACGCCGATGTGATGTCCCAATATCGTCATCTCTTCCCTTCCCATCCTAATCTAGCTTGACGTGTGTATCTTCTCATGGCTCAACCTTTTTGTTTCTTGTGTCTTAGTAATTTTTTTGTTTTATCAAACATACATGCTAACGAAAAAGAATATTTTTGGCCAAACACATACACAACCCCTCAAACTTGCCCTCATTTTTCATTTTGGCACTCCAACTTAGCCTTGTTCCACTATAACCCTTAAGCTCCATTTTTTCTGTACCATTTAAACACTAATACTATTTTTTGTGGTTTTTTTTTATTTATGTTCTTCAATTGCAATTTTTTATTTTAAAAAAATAGACGTGCATCGGTTAATTTTCGTAAAAAAAATTAAACATTCGCGAACGAACATAAAAATTTTCAAACAATAATATTATTTTTTGAGATTTCTCTGTATTTTTGCATGAAAGTAATTTGGCGAAAGTACTTCAATTTTCTTTCTTAAACATTCAATTAAATTAAATAACACTACTTATTTATTATTTCTTGTCATCTAGGCTATCTAAATTTAACGCAAATACTCACTTTTTATTTTTAATATAAATCAATACGAATAAAAAAACTCATGTTCAATACGAGTAAAAAATACTCTTGTTCATTTCTAATAACACTACTAAAAATGTTAAAACTCAACTGACTTTAATTTGTTAGATTGTCGGTGGTTTTTAAGAAAGAAAACCAACACAATTTCGTCGGTTATTTTTTACATAAAAATACATATTACTCTTAAAAAGAAATTATTTTTTGTTAATTTTTATTTCTTTTAACTAAAATTAACTGACACGTGTCGATTTAAAATAAGAAGTTGCAATTGAAGAATATATATAAAAATAAAGAAATCATAAAAATAGTATTTCGTGTTAAAATGGTACATAAAAAATGGAGTTTAAGGGTTAAAATGGAACAAGGCTAAGTTGGAGTGTCAAAATGAAAAATGAGAGCAAGTTAGAAGGGTTGTATATGTGTTTGGCCAATATTTTTTGAAGATATGATTTAGCTCGATTAATTACTTCATGATTATGTGCATTTTAGTTATATTTTCATGTATGCCTTATGAATCAATGTTTTAAATTTTTTTTAGCTTGGAGACGAAGTTCCTCCATGGTTATGTGCATTTTCATGAAATTGCATTCATCTTGGGTTGTGTCACGCCCCGAGGTTACCCCTAGGACAAGGAAATGGGACCTAGGATCATGAGTGTCCCCAAGCTAACCCTACTGGTATATCATAAGCATACTTAAAGATAAACTGAAACAAGAAATATTGTGCGGAAGCTTAAACATAAGATAAACTAAAATAATGGAGAATACCCAATACTATCTGAATATATAAACTTAGAAGAGTTTAAGATACTGAAATAAAACTCAAATACTAAAGCTCAATCTGTCTATGTCTGAAATAAAGCCTCTAACTTACTACAGATGCTGGGACATACCCCAGCTAACCCTAGAAAATACTAAAAATTGAAATGAAAGGACTACATATAGAAATATGTCTATTTTCCTAAAAATATGAGGACTCACCACTGAAGCTATTGAACTGAAGATCGGGAACCGATCTATGCGTTTTCTAAATGATGAGGACCTGAACCTACATCACAAAAATTTGTAGCGCAGAGTATGCGTCGGTACTTGAAAGTTACTGAGAATTCATGATACAATAAAGTTGAATAAACATATGACTGAACAAAGTGATAAAGCAATGATATAATTTGAACATGATAAATATGTTGAATATGCTGAATATGAACTAACTGAATGTAGTGACCAAGTTTATAATATACTGAAACAGAAGACTGAACTAAAACTGATAACCTGGTCAATACACTAGAAACTGTCTATGGGAGCCACTAATAACCGACATAAAACCACATGAGCTATATGTAAATTTCGATGCATATGCCTCATCGAGAGGACACAATATACCTTGCCAAGGGTATAGAGGCATGACTTGTGTGACCACTAAGTATAATGCCCATAGAGAGGACTTACCTACGGGGCACGTAGTTCAGGAACTATGAGGGTAACTGACCCTTAGTTCTGAAACATTATTAACTGAGGCATGTATATCTGAAACAACTGACCTAGCAAGTGCAATTCATGAACTAAATGAATCTACACAACTAGGGTTTTGAGTTTCAAGAACCAACTAAGCAACAATTCAACGAAAACATGATAATATGATTTGGATTGGTCTAACGGTGCATCAAAACATAAATTCTGAAATTCTAGAAACCTTAGGTCTAACATGATGTAGAGAATCAAGAATCTGACTAAATTCTAGGGACCTAATGGGTGAAAGGAACATACTAGTTAAATCCCACATACATGTGACGAATTTCACGGAGAAACCTTTCGATTTCGGGGATGAAACTATAGGAAACTTTGTTGCGTTCTTAAAGAGGGTTGGTCGACTCTTTCTCCTTATTTTCGTTCAACTATGAGTTTACTAGGGTAAGTTCTAATTAAAATACTGGGCTAAAACTAACTAAAACGATGTAGTTTAAGGGTTAAATGACGTAGTTTAGGGGTCTGACGCATAGGGAAAAGAACAAAATGACCCTGACTTAAAAGTTGTCGGAACCAACCGATTAACCTAGTCCAAGGACCGTGGTCCCAGCTACGGTCCATCCTGGTTAGTCGTCCATGGCTTCAAAGGTTGGGACCTTGGGGGTATTAACCATGGAACTGGTCCATGGACAGTGGTCCTACCTATGGTCCGTAGGTTCTGGACATAGCTGAATTTTCATAGGGTTTTTGGGAGTTTGAACCATGGACCTGGTACACGGACCGTTGTCCCACCTACAGTCTGTAAGTCCTAGCGTGGGTTGATACACTCAAATTACACCTCCCAATATAAGTATAAGCGATCGTTACCAAGTAAAGAACCCAACTTGTAGGTTAAGGTTGATCCCACGAGGAAAATGGTTTAGACTTTACTTTATCCAACAATTATATTCAATTAGTCAAATTACTTCCAGAAACAGGTAAATAAAGGGGGGGTTTTGTTTGTGTGAAAAAAATAGTAAGAATTTAATAAGTAATCCCATACTACTACTCACACTAAGTACTCCTTTGAAGTCACCATAGACAAGGCACATTCATATACAATAGTCATGACAAGAAAGTAACTCATAATACATTCCAAGTATAGCATGCATCTTTACATTTAAGCATTTAGAGGTCTTTCATGCATTTAGACACTAGCTCAACATTCTTCATTAACACATCATCACTAGAGCCTTTCATTCATTAACATCATAAGGAACACACCATTACCTCTCTCAAATGCGGACTTGTGCAATGCAATGATGGCGTCTCATTCCACCACCTACACTAAGTAGTACATCCTTAAGAAGCCATGGTTCATCAACATTCTTTGTCGGGGGTAAGCCTTAACCGACATAGACCGTGTGAGCTTGACATGGAATCCCGATGTAACCCACACCGGATAAAGGGTTCCTACTTGCCTAAGGTAGGACCATCATTTGTCTAGCCTTAAGTAGATCCACTAGCTAGACCTATGTGGGCACATAGTTTAAGGGATAGGGAGATTGCTACTAGATGCCCCGCCTCTACTCAGATGAGCATCTATCTCAAGAGATTGCTACTTGGTGCCCCGCCTCGACTCAGATGAACACCCATCCCAATCCATAGCCACTCAAATGAGAATATCCTGTCATCTAAGAATCACATTATCGTTCATTAGTGTAAGATCGAGAATATCCTTTCAATCAACACATCATTATCATTCATAAGAGTACAATTGAGAATATCATTTCAATAGACTCAACATTCATTAACATTAATATGAACTTCATTCCTTCATTCATTCATGTGTGTGTGTATGTTAGAATAGCCTTTCACATAATCACCATCATTAACAAGTGTTAATAGAGGGATGTCATTCAATCCTAACACAAGTAGCTTCTAAACATGATCATCTTTCATTCATTTAGATCACACACATGATTCACTTCAATTTCATATATACAACAACATGTTAATACTTCAGTTCCTCAAATTATGCCTTCAAGGCCATTGTCAAAATGTAAATAGTAAGTAAACACCTCCATCTTTCAAGTGGATCAACAATTCAAGCGCAATTCTATTTCACAAGTAATATAACCATAAATTGCCCTCTCAAGACTATGCTCACAAGTCATCAATAAACCTTCAATCTATTATAACCAAAACATGCATAATGGTGCAAATCAATATCCCAAAGCATTTATCTTCATAATCATCAAAACCCACTTCATAAAAGTACATTTTAGGAGTTGAAGGAAAATAATGGGTTCATGGAGTATTTTCATCATAAAACATCAACCCAAACCATATATGCAATTAGCAACCATTTGAAATCGTTTGGTAAAAGAACCCATGAGATTGAGTAAAACCCTAGATTTTACATACTTTGAAATCACTTTGGATTTGGCTCCTTGAATGGAAAATTAGACAAGGATCAAGACACCATACCTTTATTAAGATTTTCCAAGAAATTTAAGGAAGAACCACCTAGAAATCACCAAACCCTAGCTTTCACCTCTTCTTCTTCTTCCTTGAGCTAAGGAGAGAACAATGGAGAGAGGAAGACTTTCTTTTTATTCTATTTGGAATGACTTAAAATGAAATGAGTTTAGGTCTAAAAGGGTTTTAAACTTGCTAGGAAAGGCATAGAATAATAGGGACTCAACTTAGGAAAAGAATTAAGGACCCACAAAGTTAAAACATAAAAGTTTGCACTAAACCCGTCTAAGCTCGCCCTTTGTACCCCTTGGCTTGCCAAGGGCACTAGGAGAAACGCCTAATGACCCTTGGCTCGCCCATTTTGACAGTGCTTCACTATTTTGGGCATAAGATATTACTCCGAGATCGGAATTGGGCAAACTCGGTTTCGTTGGAAAGAGGACTCAGAGACCTTTAAATGGATAGGTAATGACCCACATAATTCATTTTGATCTAAGATATATCATCATTTGAAGTTGACCCTACAAGTTGTAACTTAAAAATCTGCCCCTTGCCCGTCTGAGCTAGCCCTTTGGACACTTGGGCTCGCCAAGTGCACCCTTGGCTCGCCCTTTGTTCCAGTGGGCTCACTTAAAGGATGGTCATTGGGCGATGGAGGGGGAGAATGGTGACACGCCAACCAGCTTGGCGAGCTCCCCTTTATCTGGCCTTTGGTCCAGTAGCTAGGCCAAATGGGCAGTCCATTAGGCGACCGTAGGGGAATAAGGGCAACTCGCCAACCCCTTAGGCGATCTAGCAGCCCCATCGCCAAACATTCCTTCCAAGGACAAGGCTTCTTTCAACCTAACTTTCTAGCCTAGGCCCTTCCTTGCACCCTAGGTTGCTACCTAGCTCCATTTAAGTTCTCAAACAACATAAACATTAACCTAAGGTCACACTAACCCAAACGTCAAGGTTCTAGTTCATCCTATCATTTTTCAAGTCATTACATGCACTGATAAAATTGTATTGGAGGAATAAAAGGGTTTAGGGTGCTACTTGGGAGGCCGACGCCGATGTGATGTCCCAATATCGTCATCTCTTCCCTTCCCATCCTAATCTAGCTTGACGTGTGTATCTTCTCATGGATCAACCTTTTTGTTTCTTGTGTTTTAGTAATTCTTTTGTTTTATCAAACATACATGCTAACGGAAAAGAATATTTTTGGCCAAACACATACATAACCCCTCAAACTTGCCCTCATTTTTCATTTTGGCACTCCAACTTAGCGTTGTTCCATTTTAACCCTTAAACTCCATTTTTTCTGTACCATTTAAACACTAATACTATTTTTTGTGGTTTTTTATTTATTTATGTTCTTCAATTGCAATTTTTTATTTTAAAAAAATAGACGTGCATCTGTTTATTTTCGTAAAAAAAAATAAACATTCGCGAACGAACATAAAAATTTTCAAACAATAATATTATTTTTTTAGATTTCTCTGTATTTTTGCATGAAAATAAATTGGCGAAAGTTCTTCGATTTTCTTTCTTAAACATTCAATTAAATTAAATAACACTACTTATTTATTATTTCTTGTCATCTAAGCTATCTAAATTTAACGTAAATATTCACTTTTTATTTTTAATATAAATCAATACGAATAAAAAAACTCATCTTCAATACGAGTAAAAAAGACTCTTGTTCATTTCTAATAACACTACTAAAAATGTTAAAACTCAACTGACTTTAATTTGTTAGATTGTCGGTGGTTTTTAAGAAAGAAAACCAACACAATTTCGTCGGTTATTTTTCACATAAAAATACATAAAACTCTTTAAAAGAAATTATTTTTTGTTAATTTTTATTTTTTTTAACTAAAATTAACTGACACGTGTCGATTTAAAATAAGAAGTTGCAATTGAAGAATATATATAAAAATAAAGAAATCATAAAAATAGTATTTCGTGTTAAAATGGTACATAAAAAATGGAGTTTAAGGGTTAAAATGGAACAAGGCTAAGTTGGAGTGTCAAAATGAAAAATGAGGGCAAGTTAAAGGGGTTGTATATGTGTTTGGCCAATATTTTTTGAAGATATGATTTAGCTCGATTAATTACTTCATCATTATGTGCATTTTAGTTATATTTACATGTATGCCTTATGAATCAATGTTTTGAATTTTTTTTAGCTTGGAGACGATATTTCTCCTTGGTTATGTGCATTTTCATGAAATTGCATTCGTCTTGGGTTGTGTCACTCCCCGAGGTTACCCCTAGGACACGGAAATGGGACCTAGGATCATGAGTGTCCCCAAGCTAACCCTACTGGTATATCATAAGCATACTTAAAGATAAACTGAAACCAGAAATATTGTGCGGAAGCTTAAACATAAGATAAACTAAAATAATGGAGAATACCCAATACTATCTGAATATATAAACTTAGAAGAGTTTAAGATACTGAAATAAAACTCAAATACTAAAGCTCAATCTGTCTATGTCTGAAATAAATCCTCTAACTTACTACAGATGCTAGGACATGCCCCAGCTAACCCTAGAAAATACTGAAAATTGAAATGAAAGGACTAAATATAGAAATATGTCTATTTTCCTAAAATTATGAGGACTCACCACTGAAGCCATTGAACTGAAGATCGGGAACCGATCTATGCGTTTTCTAAATGCTGAGGACCTGAACCTACACCACAAAAAGATGTAGCGCAGAGTATGCGTCGGTACTTGAAAGTTACTGAGAATTCATGATACAATAAAGCTAAATAAACATATAACTGAACAAAGTGATAAAGCAATGAAATAATTTGAACATGATAAATATGTTGAACATGCCGAATATGAACTAACTGAATGTAGTGACCAAGTTTATAATATACTGAAACAGAAGACTGAACTAAAATTGATAACCTGGTCAATACACTAGAAACTGTCTATGGGAGCCACTAATAACCGACATAAAACCACATGAGCTATATGTAAATTTCGATGTATATGCCCCATCGAGTGGACACGATATACCTTGCCAAGGGTATAGAGGCATGACTGGTGTGACCACTAAGTATAATGCCCATAGAGAGGACTTACCTACGGGGCACGTAGTTCAGGAACTATGAGGGTAACTGACCCTTAGTTCTGAAACATTATTAACTGAGGCATGTATATCTGAAACAACTGACCTAGCAAGTGCAATTCATGAACTAAATGAATCTACACAACTAGGGTTTTGAGTTTCAAGAACCAACTAAGCAACAATTCAACGAAAACATGATAATATGATTTGGATTGCTCTAACGGTGCATCAAAATATAAATTCTGAAATTCTAGAAACCTTAGGTCTAACATGATGTAGAGAATCAAGAATCTGACTAAATTCTAGGGACCTAATGGGTGAAAGAAACATACTAGTAAAATCCCACATACATTTGACGAATTTCACGGAAAAACCATTCGATTTCAGGGCTGAAACTATAGGAAACTTTGTTGCGTTCTTAAAGAGGGTTGGTCGACTCTTTCTCCTTATTTTCGTTCAACTATGAGTTGACTAGGGTAAGTTCTAATTAAAATAATGGGCTATAACTAACTAAAACGATGTAGTTTAAGGGTTAAATGACGTAGTTTAGGGGTCTGACGCATAGGGAAAACAACAAAATGACCCTGACTTAAAAGTTGTCGGGACCAACCGATGGACATGGTCCAAGGACCGTTGTCCCAGCTACGGTCCATCCTGGTTAGTCGTCCATGGCTTCAAAGGTTGGGACCTGGGGGGTATTAACCATGGAACGGGTCCATGGACAGTGGTCCTACCTATGGTCCGTAGGTTCTGGACATAGCTGAATTTTCATAGGGTTTTGGGGAGTTTGAACCATGGACCTGGTACACGGACCGTTGTCCCACCTACAGTCTTTAAGTCCTGGCGTGGGTTGATGCGCTCAAATTACAGCTCCCTACAGAAGTATAAGCGATCGTTATCAAGTAAAGAACCCAACTTGTAGGTTGAGGCTTATCCCACGAGCAAAATGGTTTTGACTTTACTTTAACCAACAATTATATTCAATTAGTCAAATTACTTCCAGAAACAGGTAATTAAAGGGGGGGTTTTGTTTGTGTGAAAAAAATAGTAAGAATATAATAAGTAATCCCATACAACTACTCACACTAAGTACTCCTTTGAAGTCACCATAGACAAGGCACATTCATATACAATAGTCATGACAACAAAGTAACTCATAATACATTCCAATTATAGCATACATCTTTACATTTAAGCAATTAGAGGTCTTTCATGCATTTAGACACTAGCTCAACATTCTTCATTAACACATCATCACTAGAGCCATTCATTCATTAACATCATAAGGAACACACCATTACCTCTCTCAAATGCGGACTTGTGCAATGCAATGATGGCGTCTAATTCCACCACCTACACTAAGTAGTACATCCTTAAGAAGCCATGGTTCATCAACATTCTTTGTTGGGGTAAGCCTTAACCGACATAGACCGTGTGAGATTGACATGGAATCCCGATGTCACCCACACCGGATAAAGGTTTCCTTCTTGCCTAAGGTAGGACCATCATTTGTCTAGCCTTAAGTGGATCCACTAGCTAGACCTATGTGGGCACATAGTTTAAGGGATAGGGAGATTGCTACTAGATGCCCCACCTCTACTCAGATGAGCATCTATCTCAAGAGATTGCTACTAGGTGCCCCGCCTAATTCAGATGAACACCCATCCCAATCCATAGCCACTCACATGAGAATATCCTTTCATCTAAGAATCACATTATCGTTCATTAGTGTAAGATCGAGAATATCCTTTCAATCAACACATCATTATCATTCATAAGAGTACAATTGAGAATATCATTTCAATAGACTCAACATTCATTAACATTAACATGAACTTCATTCCTTCATTCATTCATGTGTGTGTGTGTTAGAATAGCCTTTCACATAATCACCATCATTCACAAGTGTTAAGAGAGGGATGACATTCAATCCTAACACAAGTAGCTTCTAAACATGATCATCTTTCAGTCATTTAGATCACACACATGCTTCACTTCACTTTCATATATACAACAACATGTTAATACTTCAGTTCCTCACATTATGCCTTCAAGGCTATTGTCAAAATGTAAATAGTAAGTAAATACCTCCATCTTTCAAGTGGATCAACAATTCAAGCACAATTCTATTTCACAAGTAATATAACCATAACTTGCCCTCTCAAGACTATGCTCACAAGTCATCAATAAACCTTCAATCTATTATAACCAAAACATGCATAATGGTGCAAATCAATATCCCAAAGCATTTATCTTCATAATCATCAAAACCGACTTCATAAAAGTACATTTTAGGAGTTGAAGAAAAATAATGGGTTCATGGAGTATTTTCATCATAAAACATCAACCCAAACCATATATGCAATTAGCAACCATTTGAAATCGTTTGGTAAACGAACCCATGAGATTGAGTAAAACCCTAGATTTTACATACTTTGAAATCACTTTGGATTTGGCTCCTTGAAAGGAAAATTAGACAAGGATCAAGACACCATACCTTTACTAAGATTTTCCAAGAAATTTGAGGAAGAACCACCTAGAAATCACCAAACCCTAGCTTTCACCTCTTCTTCTTCTTCCTTGAGCTAAGGAGAGAACTATGGAGAGAGGAAGACTTTCTTTTTATTCTATTTGGAATGACTTAAAATGAAAGGAGTTTAGGTCTAAATGGGTTTTAAATTTGCTAGGAAAGGCATAGAATAATAGGGACTCAACTTAGGAAAAGAATTAAGGACCGACAGAGTTAAAACATAAAAGTTTGCACTAAACCCGTCTAAGCTCGCCCTTTGCACCCCTTGGCTTGCCAAGGGCACTAGACGAAACGCCTAATGACCCTTGGCTCGCCCATTTTGACAGTGCTTCACTATTTTGGGCATAAGATATTACTCCGAGATCGGAATTGGGCAAACTCGGTTTCGTTGGAAAGAGGACTCAGAGACCTTTAATTGGATAGGTAATGACCCACATAATTCATTTTGATCTAATATATATCATCATTTGAAGTTGACCCTACAAGTTGTAACTTAAAAATCTGCCCCTTGCCCGTCTGAGCTAGCCCTTTGGACACTTGGGCTCGCCAAGTGCACCCTTGGCTCGCCCTTTGTTCCAGTGGGCTCACTTAAAGGATGGTCATTGGGCGATGGAGGGGGAGAATGGTGACACGCCAAGCAGCTTGGCGAGCTCCCCTTTATCTTGCCTTTGGTCCAGTAGCTAGGCCAAATGGGCAGTCCATTAGGCGACTATAGGGGAATAAGGGCAACTCGCCAACCCCTTAGGCGATCTAGCAGCCCCATCGCCAAACATTCCTTCCAAGGACAAGGTTTCTTTCAACCTAACTTTCTAGCCTAGGCCCTTCCTTCCACCCTAGGTTGCTACCTAGCTCCATTTAAGTTCTAAAACAACATAAACATAAACCTAAGGTCACACTAACCCAAACGTCAAGGTTCTAGTTCATCCTATCATTTTTCGGGTTGTTACATGCACTGATAAAAGTGTATTGGAGGAATAAAAGGGTTTAGGGTGCTACTTGGGAGGCCGACGCCGATGTGATGTCCCAATATCGTCATCTCTTTCCCTCCCATCCTAATCTAGCTAGACGTGTGTATCTTCTCATGGCTCAACCTTTTTGTTTCTTGTGTCTTAGTAATTCTTTTGTTTTCTCATACATACATGCTAACGAAAAAGAATATTTTTGGCCAAACACATACACAACCCCTCAAACTTGCCCTCATTTTTCATTTTGGCACTCCAACTTAGCCTTGTTCCATTTTAACCCTTAAACTCCATTTTTTCTGTACCATTTAAACACTAATACTATTTTTTGTGGTTTTTTTTTTTTTTATGTTCTTCAATTGCAATTTTTTATTTTAAAAAAATAGACGTGCGCCTGTTTATTTTCGTAAAAAAAAAAAACATTCGTGAACGAACATAAAAATTTTCAAACAATAATATTATTTTTTGAGATTTCTCTGTATTTTTGCATGAAAATAAATTGGCGAAAGTTCTTCGATTTTCTTTCTTACACATTCAATTAAATTAAATAACACTACTTATTTATTATTTCTTGTCATCTAAGCTATCTAAATTTAACGCAAATACTCACTTTTTATTTTTAATATAAATCAATATGAATAAAAAAACTCATCTTCAATACGAGTAAAAAAGACTTTTGTTCATTTCTAATAACACTACTAAAAATGTTAAAACTCAACTGACTTTAATTTGTTAGATTGTCAGTGGTTTTTAAGAAAGAAAACCAACACAATTTCGTCGGTTATTTTTCACATAAAAATACATAAAACTCTTTAAAAGAAATTACTTTTTGTTAGTTTTTATTTTTTTTAACTAAAATTAACTGACACGTGTCGATTTAAAATAAGAAGTTGCAATTGAAGAATATATATAAAAATAAAGAAATAATGAAAATAGTATTTCGTGTTAAAATGGTACATAAAAAATGGAGTCTAAGGGTTAAAATGGAACAAGGCTAAGTTGGAGTGTCAAAATGAAAAATGAGAGCAAGTTAAAGGGGTTGTATATGTGTTTGGCCAATATTTTTTGAAGATATGATTTAGCTCGATTAATTACTTCATGATTATGTGCATTTTAGTTATATTTGCATGTATGCCTTATGAATCAATGTTTTGAATTTTTTTTAGCTTGGAGACGATGTTCCTCCTTGGTTATATGCATTTTCATGAAATTGCATTCATCTTGGGTTGTGTCACTCCCCGAGGTTACCCCTAGGACACGGAAATGGGACCTAGGATCATGAGTGTCCCCAAGCTAACCCTACTGGTATATCATAAGCATACTTAAAGATAAACTGAAACAAGAAATATTGTGCGGAAGCTTAAACATAAGATAAACTAAAATAATGGAGAATACCCAATACTATCTGAATATATAATCTTAGAAGAGTTTAAGATACTGAAATAAAACTCAAATACTAAAGCTCAATCTGTCTATGTCTGAAATAAATCCTCTAACTTACTACAGATGCTAGGACATGCCCCAGCTAACCCTAGAAAATACTGAAAATTGAAATGAAAGGACTAAATATAGAAATCTGTCTATTTTCCTAAAAATATGAGGACTCACCACTGAAGCTATTGAACTGAAGATCGGGAACCGATCTATGCGTTTTCTAAATGCTGAGGACCTGAACCTACATCACAAAAAGATGTAGCGCAGAGTATGCGTCGGTACTTGAAAGTTACTGAGAATTCATGATACAATAAAGCTGAATAAACATATAACTGAACAAAGTGATAAAGCAATGATATAATTTGAACATGATAAATATGTTGAACATGCTGAATATGAACTAACTGAATGTAGTGACCAAGTTTATAATATACTGAAACAGAAGACTGAACTAAAATTGATAACCTGGTCAATACACTAGATACTGTCTATGGGAGCCACTAATAACCGACATAAAACCACATGAGCTATATGTAAATTTCGATGTATATGCCCCATCGAGTGGACACGATATACCTTGCCAAGGGTATAGAGGCATGACTGGTGTGACCACTAAGTATAATGCCCATAGAGAGGACTTACCTACGGGGCACGTAGTTCAGGAACTATGAGGGTAACTGACCCTTAGTTCTGAAACATTATTAACTGAGGCATGTATATCTGAAACAACTGACCTAGCAAGTGCAATTCATGAACTAAATGAATCTACACAACTAGGGTTTTGAGTTTCAAGAACCAACTAAGCAACAATTCAACGAAAACATGATAATATGATTTGGATTGGTCTAACGGTGCATCAAAATATAAATTCTGAAATTCTAGAAACCTTAGGTCTAACATGATGTAGAGAATCAAGAATCTGACTAAATTCTAGGGACCTAATGGGTGAAAGGAACATACTAGTAAAATCCCACATACATTTGACGAATTTCACGGAGAAACCTTTCGATTTCAGGGCTGAAACTATAGGAAACTTTGTTGCGTTCTTAAAGAGGGTTGGTCGACTCTTTCTCCTTATTTTCGTTCAACTATGAGTTGACTAGGGTAAGTTCTAATTAAAATACTGGGCTATAACTAACTAAAACGATGTAGTTTAAGGGTTAAATGACGTAGTTTAGGGGTCTGACGCATAGGGAAACGAACAAAATGACCCTGACTTAAAAGTTGTCGGTACCAACCGATGGACCTGGTCCAAGGACCGTGGTCCCAGCTACGGTCCATCCTGGTTAGTCGTCCATGGCTTCAAAGGTTGGGACCTGGGGGGTATTAACCATGGAACGGGTCCATGGACAGTGGTCCTACCTATGGTCCGTAGGTTCTGGACATAGCTGAATTTTCATAGGGTTTTGGGGAGTTTGAACCATGGACCTGGTACACGGACCGTTGTCCCACCTACAGTCTGTAAGTCCTGGCGTGGGTTGATACGCTCAAATTACAGCTCCCTACAGAAGTATAAGCGATCGTTATCAAGTAAAGAACCCAACTTGTAGGTTGGGGTTGATCCCACGAGGAAAATGGTTTAGACTTTACTTTAACCAACAATTATATTCAATTAGTCAAATTACTTCCAGAAACAGGTAATTAAAGGAGGGGTTTTGTTTGTGTGAAAAAAATAGTAAGAATTTAGTAAGTAATCAGTAATCAAAACTCAATTTTGGTTGTTATCTAGATGAGAGAAATAGCTAGGGTATACGTGTTCCCCACAAGCTCATAACGCAATAATCCTAGTAAAAGCAATCCTTTCCTAGTGTATTACATGCAAAGTGATAAGTTAGGTATCTTTAAATCCTTGGTCCGGCATCTAGAGAATTTCACCCCGCACTTTGGTCTAGCTACGTGTGTATAATTTACTAACCCTTACCTTTACCTCATATTAGACATCATAATCGATGTTTGGCTTAGTTATTACTTCGCACCAATCGACACTAGCCTATTAGATAGTATCGCACTAAATCTATTTTGATAATTCTTTTGTTGTTGATTACCTCCTTGGTCCGGCAAGTAGCAACAAGGCGAGTTCTAACGCGTGCACTCCTTAAAAAGACTTCTAAACGAAAGAATTATCAATGCATGCAAAACACTATTCAAGAATTGCTTATTTACTATTCATACTTTGTTAATTGCTCATGGTTCCCACAACCCTAGTTGTGGATTTAGTTACTCATATTAGCAAGATCACAATTCATAGTTTTAGATGAAGAAATCATGAACTTACGTAAAGAGAATAATAAACCCAGAAGTTCAACTTGAATTGCAAAGCCAAAATCTTTAAAACGAACTTAGGAAATCAATAATTGCTAGCGTTGCAAATTAATCTCCAAAATCACAACGTAAAACTAGAATAATAATGTCTAACCCCTAAAGACGAGGTTTACATGCCCTATTTATAGAAAACAAATCCTAAATTAAAAAGGAAACAAATTAAGGAAAGTTTGTTCAGGAACGCGTCTTCGTTCCACGAGACTGACGTACGGACCGTCGATGGATCTACTGTCCGTAAGTCCCTTCCGTCAGCCAGGACTTAGAAAATATTTCAGCTTCCAAAAATCAGCTTCTCTGAAGCAAACGACGGACTTTCAGTACGGACCGTAGATCGATCTATGGTTCGTCAATCCCCTCCGTAGCCCCATACTTGGAATCTTCAAAAATTAGGTACTGGAACCCTCGCAGTATCAATCTACGGATCAACAGTACGGTCCGTAGATCAATCTATGGACCGTCAACAGTCACCGTGGTTCCACACTTGGTCAGATTTCCCTGATTTGTCTTCCATACCTTGCCTGCTGATCTACGGTTATCACCTACGGACCGTCAATGGACCTACGGTCCGTAGTTCACCTCCGTGAATGCCCTTTTTCTGCATTTCTTTCAGCTGTCTCTATACTTCTGCGCCTGAACATCTTTCCTGCAAAATACAATAAAAACACATAAAAACCAATATAAAAAGGCCCTAGACACACACAACTTGTAAGTGAAATGTATTAGAAGTACCGTAAACTCACGGTATATCAACACCCTCAACTTAAATTCGTTGTTTGTCCTCAAGCGACGCACTACGACTCTAAACGACACTTGTATAGAAGCAAGCATTTCAGGCCCACGCAATCACATGGCTCTCTACCCCCCTCACTTTTCAGGTGCAACTTCGTTCTCTTAGACTCGACAAGCTAATCCATGCAGATCAAACCATGACACAGATCGTCCAACTAACACACAACATACACCTTCTCACTGTCACCAAGGTACCAACTTTCTGACAATGTAACTGTCACGACCCGAGATCACCCCCTAGTCGTAACCGGCGTACTCGACCTCGAAGAGGTCTAATACAAGCCTCTTAGCATTCATTCATCGCATAGACACTAAAACCATAAGGAATTTAAAACTTTCTTTATCAAGAAAACATTTAAATAAAAAAAAAAGAATAGCAAGCGGAAGACTTTATACATGATGTCTCAAAACCATCTAATACTTTAGAGTACGAAATTCGGGACTAATCCCATACACAACTTCATGATACTAAAAAGACATAAAAGAACATATGGGGTATTGTCCTCGAATATATGAGGACTCACCAAGTCTTCATCTTCAACACTTAGAAACCTATCAAGTAGCCATGACATGTCACCATCTCCAAATCCCTACACTTTAGTTCAAAAAAGGGAAAGAAAGGGATTAGCACAATTAAGTACTAAGTATGGCGACCATGCAAAAACATGTCAAAAAGGACATTTTCAAAGAATAAATGCTTTCATATCAATTTGATAAAACCTTTCCTTTACAAGTATAAGAGACATAATACAAGTCAACACTAACATATAAGACCATAGCCCACCATACATATAATCAACATATGTCCATATACAACTCATGCTTAACTTTAAAAGAACACATGTCATTTCATTACCATAGGACCTCTACCTAATATAATCTTAAGACACACTTGAGTAAGACAAGAAGTGACCGCCCATACAACCTCTTCAAGCACACTTTAGTGTTCCTCAAGATTACCTTAGATAAGGACATTTCCTTTACAACATAACATCAATAGGCCAACATTCTTTAAGAAACCATTTTGGAGACATTCAAGCACCTAAGGGGACTTTCACATAATAGTCGTTAGACTTAGGGAACTCACTTTAGTATCTTCAAAGCCTACTCGTGCCATGTGTAGATAGCATCCCATACTACTACCTACACGTTGTAGAACCTATCCAATAACTAGAGTGCACATCCCACATGATGGGAATAGGCATAACCGACATAGACCATACTAGCTAGGTATGGAATCCGGAGTCTATCCTACTCCGTGGAGGTTGTTCTACTTGCCAAAGGTAGAACTAGTAAGCAACCCATGTAGGCACATGGTTTAGGGGATGTCCAAGGAAGTTCATTGTGCCTAATCTCATACTCAACTAGGCCACCTTCCTAACCACATCCACTCGGTGCTAGCCTTGTTTCCCATAGAGTATTCAATCACATATGTACTTAGAGAAGGTTCATTTTCTAGTTCAACCAACTCATAGTACCTCTTCCCAAGAAAGGCCCCATTTCTTAGTCATGGCCAATCAAGGTTCATAAGGATAGCTCATTAAATCCCCCTGGAAGGGTGCCTTAGGCCTACCGATTTTTCATTAAGGGTGCCTTAAGCCTGCCGGTCCAAGGTTCATCATTTCACACATGAGAAGGGCTACCACCATTAGGTCTACCGATTTCATGGTTTTACATTTACTTAGGAAAGCTAAACTTATGAAAGGGCACCACTTCTTAGTTTTGCCGATTCAAGTATTGGCCTAGAATTCCTTTTTTGGCATTTATAGAAAGGGCACCATTTCTTAGTTCTGCCCATTTCACACATTCATGCATTCAAGACTTTAAGTAACAAGGAGGGACACTTTAGTCTACCAACCAAGTCACAACATTTTCATTTAAGGATACTTCATAATCCAACATCATTTCATATATACATCATAAGAAATCATACTTTAACTCACAAAGCTATCCACTTTACATAGGATCATCACAAGATAACATAAAACTCATTCACATCATACCTTCACATATAGCTTCATATAAAACTCATTCACATCATACCTTCACATATAGCTTCATATAAAACTCATTCACATCATACCTTCACATATAGCTTCACATCAAACTCTACATATAGCTTCATATAGGACTTTACATATTGCCTCATATGTGTATAATAATACAACAATATAATAACATTCACATAATGCCCTTCATGGCCTCAATTCACAATAATACAACAAATAACCACCTCCACCAAAGGTGGATCAAACCAACCAATAACAATTATATTAATACTAAGAGATCAAGCCATCTTACCACCCTTTTCAAAGGCCATAAGCCACAATACTCAATTTCATGCCAATTATACAATATTTATCAAGTTTGATCAACTTACCCTCTTTCCATGGCAATCTTCATCATCCTCATATTCCAACAATTAACAATACAATAACAATGATAATAACAACATTCAACTATACAAACTAAGCTAAGCATAAGCCCATAATCAACATGAAGACCAATTCACAATTTTGCCCATTCAAGGCTAACATCCCACATCCTTCAATTCAATAACAATTCTTAACAATTCAACATAGATAAATACATACATGAACAGCCCACAACAATTTACACAATAATCGTCCATCAAATTACACAAAATCAATACACCCACTTTAGGCCAAATTTAGAGAATTTGTAAAGGCATGGGTTCATGAAGATTTCTTTCCTAAAACCATCAATAATCATTAATAACAACATAAAACATCATTGGAAATCATTTAATGCAAGGACCCATGCTTAGAATTCGAAATAGGATTTTGGTGTATTTGAAAGACCTTGAAAACCTTTTGATTGGGCTCCTTGAAAGAAAGAATGATCAAGGATAAAGGATCCCCATACCTTAAAGATGAATTCCCCACGAAATTTGAAGAAGAAACACCAAGAAATCTTCAACCCTAGCTCCAACTCCTCTTCTTCCTCTCTTCTTCTCTTCTTCACTCAAGAACCCTAACTCTTATTCTTTTAAAATGCAACAAAAATGATCCACAAACAGCCTAACACAACAATATAACCTCAAAAGAAAAGATTTGTGAAAAGACCGAAATGCCCTTAAATTTCCGGACGGACTCCCTGCCAACTGCCCAACTTTCAAAGGGCATAACTCGCTCATACAAACTCGGAATCGAGCAAACTCGGTGGCGTTGGAAAGATCGTTCCAAGGGATTTCCAAACATAACTGGAACTACTCCTGGATCATCCTGAGCTAGGAGCTATGACTGCTCAAAGTTGGCCAAAAACTCACTGATTTCCACACTTGGCCGAATTTCCAGATTCTGAATTTTTTTCCAAAAATGACTACTTCCAATTTCAAGCTTCTTCTTATTCATTTTAAATTGTCGGAGTTACACAATTAAAATGAAATTACATATAAACCCCTCATAGAACCTCATTATAAAGTCAACACAAAGTCATAGGCTCTTGCTTAACCTATCATATTTTTCCAAGTTGTTACAGTAACCAGTGTCCTTACTTCAAACGAAATCCCCTTTTCACAAAAAATGAATGTCATTTATGGTACAAGGATTTATTCAACACTCACGCTCAAAAGTAATTTCAAATACAGTTAGTGTTTTATGCCATGACCTTGCCCTTATTTTCACTGTTTAGAATCTCCAAACTAGACTCTAGGATCACTATAGGACTTTATTGGCTTGGAACGTAGGCTCAGGGTCAGGTGTTATACATTTGGGTACTGTTTAGTGACTTTCTGCCCTCCTCAACATTAGACTTGGGCTTTTAACCTCTTTTTGCCCTATTTTTTTCTACTATCGCTTTACCTTCTTTCCTTTAATTTTCTTCACCCACGGATGTGACTTTAGACTTTGTAGGCCTCTTTTTTTTTCTTTTAGCTTTCAACAAGTCACATCCTTTCCTCACGTTTTCTCTTCTTTTTTTTTTTCATATCACTCTTTTCATACCCATTTTTCTTTCAGTTTCCTCTTTCATAGCCACCCTCAACTTGTAGATTTTCCATTAGTTGAGGTGTACAATACCCGATGTCGGGTCAGGGCCAAGATTGAAGTTACTTTTTACATTAGCCACCCTCAACTTAGGCTTTTGGCCTAAGTCGAAGTGCACATGTCCAAGGAGGGACTGAGGCCAACATAGTGGATTATGGGAAGGTCAGTTCGGGGTTTAGAAAGAAAAGGTTTACTTTTAGGCTCAAAGTTGGATCAAAGGGAGCAGTTATTTCATTTGGTTGGATCCTTCTTTTAGGCAATTTGTGGACTTTTCAGAACAGTGGCCTATGATCACTTCCTAACCTCTAGATTGAATTGTCTTAGCAAGACTAACCGGGCAAGTTCTAGTTTTGCACAAAACTATTTGAACACTCAACGATTCTCACCCACTCTTGGCACATAGTTTCATTATCAGATTATCAGATTACCCAGTCCAAGTTTAAGCTCAAGTCATGCCATCGAGTTGATTCGTTATTATGTCATACTCAAAGCCAACATATTCAACTAATCGTAGCCTATAACTTCTAGCATACATCCCAAAATCTGACGGGGGGTATCATTTTTCATAAGCCATCATGCTTCTTCTTTCTTTATCATGCTTCTACACATAAAATCCTAAGACATGCCGATTCAACAAAAAAATTAAGCAGTCTCTTGGGGGAAAGAATACAGGCAAGAAAACACCAAGAAAGGATGCATGAGTTGGGTTATTCAGATTTCATCCTATCACTCACGATCCATTTACCCCACCCCTAACAAAAAATAGATGCATTTGTCCCCAATGCATACAAAAACAGTCAAAGAAAATGGATTGGGTAAAGCAAACCTGTGGCGCAAAGCGCCGGCGAATCATTAACACGCAGGGGGGTACGGTTTCCCGGAACCCTCTGGAACAATAGTGGGGACACCCTCAGTAGCGCTATCTATCAATCTCACCGCACCATCAGTGGTGTTCACAACGTCCCCCAAAGCAGGCTGGACCTCTACAACTGGGGCAGAACTCGATGCCCCTGCAACTCTCTCACGCACCCTTTGCTGGCGCAACTCTTCGTCTACAATCGACGCCTTCCTTGCCTCATTTTCTTGCCTACGCTGTCTCTTGTGGAATTTCTCCTCCTCAGTGCGATGAGAATGGTGCCACTTGCCTTTGGCATGTGTAGGCGCAAGCTCCTCCTCGGCGGTCCCACTAAATAAAGCATCTAGCACAGTATCATCAGCCAGTGCAGTAGTTGCACCCTGAGGCTCAACTGAAGGTGTGGTAAGAATGGCATCAACGTCATCCGCAGGCTGGCTAAGTCAGCGTGTAAAGCAGATAGATCTATGGTCGGGGCTGGTCGCTCGAGGACTCGCAATTCAAAGGCATCAAGGCGCTTATTAACAGTCTGGACATTCCGGTCCATCATCCCCTCCATCCTGCGCTCCATTCTAGCCTCGGACTCGGCTATCGACTTTTGTGTCCACGACTGGATGTGATGCAGCAATGTGGCCATCTGATCCTCTAACTTCTGTACTCTGGCCAACGGGACAACAGTATCTCCTAACTGTGGTGTGGAACGGGAAGAGCTAGGAGCCATACTAGCTGCCTGAGATGAGGAGCCCGGGACAGTATCGGTGTGGTCTATGATGCTGAGGTCACTGCCCTGTGCCTGCCCCACTGTGTCTACAAGATCGGCACCCAAGGGAGGTATCTCAACCTGAAGCTCTCTGCGAGGTGCTGCCACATTTGCCTCATCTCGAATAAGGCCGATGTCCATTGCCCTATAGAGTGGACTAACTTGTCATAATGCCAGATCGGCACTCCAGAGTCCCTGCACAAATAAAAAATTAGTTATGGGAATGGGTAAGTAGTGGAGGTCCTGAATGCCCTCTCGTGAATCTCTGCCAGCAGCATGTGGGCTAAGTCAATCTCCAATCCTGCTACTAATGCCACCCGCAACCATGACCGCTCTGTCCCACGTGACTTGATTGTCAGCTTTTGTAGGCGACATCTGTTACGCACCAGCAGCCACAAGAACTTGGCCACAAAATTTAATATGGCCTTTCGGATGCCCAACCGTGGAGCGGCAACCCATTCCGAACGCTCGCCATCTGCAGCAATGTACCTGGCCAACCATAGTTGAATAACCTCTCGCTGCTCAACGTTCCTCTGGAAAGCGCCACTCCGCACGATGTCTCATCTGTAATCAAACTCTGCTCTGTTGAGAGACCAAGAGTGACCCGTGGTAGGACCATAGAGAAAACGTCTGATCGTGGCACGTAATATGTCCACCGGACAACCTCGAACCAAAGTGGAAGTGAAAGGATCCTGAGCTAGGGGCTTTGACCGCTTGAAAATTGAACCGCGGAGAGTGGCAGCATAGGAGGCATAGAATTCCTGCACAATATCCTCGCTATACGTCCCTGGGTCTCGAGCCATCCAGTCACACTTGTGAAGGTTGAACAGCCGGTGAATGTTCGAAATAGCGTGCAAGCTCCCCGTGAGGACTCTGCGCTCCTCTGTAATTAGTCGAGCCATCTTCTGTTTGTCGTTTAGCATCTTGGCATCCCGATAAATTTGCCATTGGCCTTCTACACACCACCTATTTAGCTCGCCGGCTAGTGGAGTAGGGTCATCATTTTGCGGTGCAGGTATGGACTCCGAGCTAGTTGCCTCATAAGATGAGGCTGCTTGGTCATTTTTACTAGACGTTGTGGCTGATTTAGCACTGGACCCTGTAGCATGAACAACCTCGGATCCTGAAGAATGGGCAGACTCAGAGCCTGAATCATAAGAAGACTCGGATCCGGACATCGACCCCTCTGAACTGGAAGCAGCCCTAGTTGGTGATCCGATCAGTGTGTGCTCCTCATCAGACTGGGAGACAGTGACTACGTCGGGAA
Organism: Solanum okadae; assembly: GCA_036553675.1. Classification (NCBI taxonomy): domain Eukaryota; kingdom Viridiplantae; phylum Streptophyta; class Magnoliopsida; order Solanales; family Solanaceae; genus Solanum; species Solanum okadae. The sequence continues at coordinate 27,376,177 of CM071689.1, forward strand.
GCACCTTCCGGGGGGTGCCTCCAGGTGCAGTGCGAGAAGTCCTAGTATTGAGAGGAACATATGCAAGATATGTGTCTGTGTTCTGATCGATTAACCAGAAACTAGGGGCAACAGATTTAGACTTGCCCCGTTTTGAGTAGGTGACCAGCTTCTTGGGTGCCATTGTACCTGCGGGAGCGATATTAGTGCCCAAGACTAACCATAAATATACTAAAAAATATTTGAGAACTATAAATGAATAGTAACAAAGTCCCAAAAAGGTTTCAGACAGAGGCTACAGTGGTCATCCATGGCGGGTACCTACGGTCCGTAGACTAATCTATGGTCTGTGGACCTCTTTCGTGGATCAGGGGCCAACAAGATAGGTTGCAGATGGAAACCACGGATGTGCAAAACGGTCCGTAGATTGATCTACGGACCGTAGTCCACATCCGTGGTTTTACAATTGGTGAAATTGGTCATGCGCATCTAGTCACGAACCTCATCTACGGTCCATAGATGGATCTACGTTCCGTAGACGGGGTATCGTGGATGCCATCTGTGCCAGGTTTTAGCCATTCTTTACTTCTGATCAAACATATTTGGCCTTATTTTTCAACATTAATGAAGTGTCATCATGCATTTCAACATTCAATTATGCTAGTTCTTCATTCTTAAGATTTCGGCTGATCATTTTACCAAACAATTTAGACTAGTTTTGGAACCCTAAGTTGAAACTTACAAATAGATTTAAAATCACATACAATAAGGCTACACAATCACTATCTATCGTTCCAAGGGCATTGTAATTTTCAAGTTTATCATTCAATTTCATCTAACAAGTACCCAAGGTCAAGGTCCAACTCCCAACTTTCTTACAAGCAATGAGGTTTTATGGGGTAGTTATGGAGTGATTTAGGGAGTTTTTGGGATGGTGGAAACGGTTTTGGGGGTAATGGAGGGAAGTGGAATGGTTTAAAACATGGAGGTTTTTAAATAGGGGGTCCGGGTCGGGTCAGACAGCCTTAGGGTTTGGACTCACGAGACCCCGTCTACGGTCCGTGAGTCGATCTAGGGTCTGTATATCAGGACCGTAGATCACTCTTACACTTAGAAAAAATTAGAGGCTTACCTGGGATCTACGGACACCATTTACGGTCCGTTGATGAATCGACGGACCGTCGATGGGGTCCGTAGACCTCTGCACCAGACCACTTACTGCAGATTTTTCGTGGTGTACCTGCACATGTAGCAACCAATAGGCTATAATTTTTATACATTTTTTGGACACTTTTTAGACACAAACCTTATACTAACTCTAGCCAACACTAAGAACTAAAACACTAAAACACCTACCTAAATTGATACAAAGATGCAATTAAACAGAGAAAACTAAACTACTAAATGGAAAACAGAACCCTGTCGTTGGCTAGATTATACATCTTGGGTTGCCTCCCAAGCAGCACTTGATTTAACGTCTCGGCACGACGTTAGTGTCTTGATTACTCAGACTTCATCAACATTGTAGGCCTCAATCACTTCTTGCACAGTTTCAGCATTTCCCAGATAGATCTTCATCCTTTGCCCGTTCACCACGAACCTTGTTCCATCCCTATTTTCAAGCTCAACCTCTCCATGAGGGAGCACTTTTGTGAGCAAAAATGGCCCGGTCCATTTGGACTTGAGTTTGCCTGGAAACAGGCGCAACCTAGAGTTGAATAGCAGCACAAGATCACCAACCACAAATTCTCGCTTTTCAATTATTTGATCATGATACTTCTTCATCTTCTCTTCGTACAAGGCTGAACTTTCATAAGCTTTTAGGCAAAACTCATCAGGCATATTCAAGTCATTCATCCTTTGATTAGATGCAGCGCCCCAATCCAAATTTAACTTCTTCATTGCCCACATAGCCTTATGCTCTAGCTCCACTGGTAAATGACAAGACTTCCCATATACAAGTTGGTAAGGAGACATACATATGGGGGTCTTGTATGCAGTGCGATATGCCCATAGAGCATCATCAAGCTTCCTTGACCAATCCGTTCTATTACCATTCACAGTCTTCGCCAATATCTGTTTGATCTCTCTGTTGGATACTTCAACTTGACCGCTAGTCTGTGGATGGTAAGGAGTTTCTACATTGTGACGAACACCATATTTCTCAAGTAGTACCTTGAACAACTTATTACAAAAGTGAGAACCTCCATCGCTATATAACAGCCCTCGGTGTACCAAATCTGGAGAAGATATTCTTTTTCAACAATGCGGTGACACTTTTACCTTCATTGTTGGAGAGCGCAACTGCTTCTACCCACTTCGATACATAATCAACCGCAACAAGAATATACTTCATCCCATATGAACTCACAAACGGACCCATCAAATCAATGCCCCATACATCAAACAACTCTATCACCAATATAAGATTCATTGGGAGCTCTTGCCTCTTTGAAATCCCTCCTTCTCTTTGGCAACGATCACAACACTTGGCGAAATCATGAGCATCTTGGTGGATGGTAGGGCAGTAGTACCCACATTGCAAAATCTTATGTGGAGTCCGAATACCACTATGATGCCCACCAACGGATGATGAATGGCATGCTTCAAGTACACTCAACATCTCAACCTCGGGCACACAGCGATGAATAATCCCATCAGCACAACTACGATACAAGTAAGGTTCATCCCAAAAAAATCTCTTCACATCATGCATAAACTTTTTCCTTTGGTGAAAAGACAAATCAGGGGGCACAATATCGCTTGCCAAATAATTAGCGAAGTCTGCGAACCAAGGAATCAAATCATGAGAAGCAGTGAATACCTGTTCATCTGGAAAAGTATCGTTAATTTCAGCCCTATATCCAAGCTTTAGCATAGCCTCTTCGTCTAATCTGGACAAGTGATCGGCGACTTGATTTTCGGTCCCCTTTCTATCTTTTACTGCAAAATCAAACTCATGCAGCAACAATACCCATCTAATAAATCTCGGTTTTGCATCTTTTTATGCCATCAAATACCTCAATGCAGAATGGTTAGTATGCGCTATGACCTTAGTACCAAGCAAGTAGGATCGAAATTTCTCGAATGCAAAAACCACTGCAAGAAGTTCTTGTTCGATCGCAGTATAGTTCTTCTAGGCCACATTTAGAGCTTTGCTAGCATAGTAAATAGGGTGAAGAATTTTCTCTCGCCTTTGTCCCAATACTACACCAAGCGCCAATCCACTCGCATCGCACATTACCTCAAACGGTTGTCCCCAATCCGGTGAAATAATGATTGGTGTTGTAACCAACTTCTTCTTCAACTCTCCAAATGCTCTAAGACATTCATCATCAAAATAGAACTTACACTCCTTCTGGAGCAGTTTGCAAAATGGATGTGCAATTTTTGAGAAATCTTTGATGAATCTCCTATAAAAACCTGCATACCCAAGAAAACTTCTAACACCTTTTACAGAAATGGGTGGTGGAAGCTTTTCTATTACCTCAACTTTAGCTCTATCAACCTCAATACCTTTCTCTAAAATTTGATGACCCAACACTATACCTTTTTAACCATGAAATGACACTTCTCCCAATTCAGCACCAAGTTGCAGTCTTCACACCTTTTAAGCACCTCGGCCAGATGATCTAGACAACGATCAAAAGAATCACCTACAACCGAAAAATCATCTATGAACACTTCAATAGTGTCCTCCACCATATCAGAAAATATCGACATCATACACCGCTGGAAGGTTGCTGGAGCATTGCACAACCCGAATGGCATCCATTTGAAAGCAAAGGTCCCATATGGGCAAGTGAAGGTGGTCTTATCTTGGTCTTCTGGAGCTATAGAAATTTGATTGTAGCTCGAATACCCATCAAGAAAACAATACCAACCCTTTCCTGCAAGTCTATCCAACATTTGCTCCATGAATGGCATAGGAAAGTGGTCCTTTTCTGTCCATGCATTCAACTTCCGGTAATCAATACAAACTCTCCATCCAGTAACAGGCCTCATTGGAACAAGCTCATTTCTTTTATTTGGAACCACAGTCATACCTCCCTTTCTAGGCACACATTGCACAAGACATACCCAACTACTATGTGCAATGGGATAAATAACTCCTACATCCAGCCACTTGATGATCTCCTTTTTAACTACTTCTTGCATAGGTGAATTTAATCTTCTCTGGTGCTCAATACTGGGCTTATGATCTGGCATGAGTTGGATTTTGTGACAGCAAATACCGGGGGGAATCCCAATAATATCTGCAATAGTCCACCCAATAGCTCGCTTGAACCTCTTCAACACAGTCACCAAGCACTCTATTTGCCTTGTATTCAAATTTGCTGCAATGATGACCGGCAAAGTATTCTCTTCGCCCAAGTATACATACCTCAAGTGCGGTGGTAAAGCCTTAAGCTCCAATTTCGGTGCCTCCACAATAGATGGTCTTGTGGGTGGGGACTCGCGATTCTTCATGTCTAGCTCATACTTCTTTGGTTTGGACCGATATTCACACTTATCGAGTGCGAATACTAACTCATCATACTCTTCAATAACATCACTATCAAAATTCATCATAATTGCTGCTAGTGCCTCAACACCTAGTCGCTCTTTAATTTTCACTTCTGTCCCACTCTCCACTCTGTAAGTTATAGCAGATACTGTTTGGAGCTCACCATTCTGCTTTATGGACCCACAGATATTGAAAGTTTCTTCTTCATTGTTCAGTCTTAACTTCATCTACCCTTTTTCCATATCAACCAACGCATGCCCTGTGGCAAGAAATGGTCTCCCAAGGATGATGGGAACCTCAAAATCAACCTCACAGTCAAGAATCACAAAATCTGCCGGAAAGATAAAAGACTCTACTTTCACTAGCACATCATGGAGTACACCAATGGGCCCCTTCACAGTTCGATCGGCCATTAGTAACCGCATTGCAGTGGGCATTGGGTCCCCTAGACCCAACTTCTTGTAAATAGACCAGGGCATGAGGTTAATGCTAGCACCAAGATCACATAATGCCTTCGCAAAGTGTAACAACCCTATAGTACATGGGATCATGAAAGGACCAGGGTCTTCCTTCTTCTGCACCAGAGATCTTGTAGCAATAGCGCTACAATACTGCAATCTATCATCATCTTCAAAACTCACAGACCTTTTCTTTGTCACCATATCTTTCATAAACTTAGCATACCCAGGCATTTGCTCCAAGGTTTCTATCAAAGGGACATTGATAGAAAGCTACTTCAACATAGTAATAAACCTACGATATTTACCATCTTCAGTCTTCTTCACTAACCTCTGTGGAAAAGGTGGTGGAGATCCAGGTATGGGGACCACTTTCTGAGATATCTCCACTTCTTGCTATATCGCAGTCTCAGACTCTTCTCTAACTTCCACCACATCATTTGCTTACCCCCTCGAGTAGTAATTGCCATATAATGACCATCATTCTTTGGATTCTGGATGGTGTTGCTAGGGAGAGTGCCAGGTTGACGCGGGTTCACTGTAGTAGACAACTGAGTCATCTGCTACTCTAGATGCTTTATTGACACTGTATGGGCATCAACCTTTTGACCAATACCAGACAAGTCACTTCTCATCTCCTTCACATTCTCATCCGTTGCATCAAACCTTCTCATCATCTTCTGCATCATATCTTCAATATGCGCCATATTACCTCCAGCTTCCCTAGCACCAGATTCCTAATTTTGAGGGGGAACATAGGGTCCAACCCGATCATTTCTGTTACCATAGTTGTTCCTGTTGTAGTTGTTGTCGCGATTGAAGTTCCCATCCTGGACATAGTGACCCTCTCGGTTGTAATATTCATAGTTCCTACCTTGGTTCCCTTGACCTTGGCGCCAATTTTCCGTGTTGGATTCTTGGGCATTTGGTCGAAAACCCCCCGTCTAATCATTCACAGCATACGCATCATCTTCATAGTAACACTCCTCAACTGGTGGTGGAGTTCTAGTTAAGTAGTTTACAACATTTACCTTTTCTGCTCCTCCGCTCACATGCTTCAATACCAACCCCAACTCTGTCCTCATCTGGGCCATCTCCTCACGAATATCATCTGCAGAGTTGATAGTTGTATTATGAATGGCAAATGTGTTTCTCCCAGTATCTGACCTCCTAGTGCTCCATGCTTTATTGTTGCGAGATATCCTCTGCAATTTTTCAGCAATCTGTCCATATGTACAATCACCATATGAACCTCCAGCAATAGTGTCAAGAACTGCTTTATTGTTATCATCCTGTCCTCGATAGAAATATTCCTTCAGTGACTCATCATCAATACGGTGATTTGGAAAACCTCTTACGAATGCAGTGAATCTGTCCCAAGAGTTGCTCACAGACTCCCCAGGTAATGCTACAAAATTGTTGACCCTATCTTTGTGATTGATCTTCTTGGACACTGGATAGTACTTCACTCGGAACAGCTCCGCCAGTTGGTCCCATGTAAATATTGAGTTATAAGGAAGCTCAGTGAACCATACTGCAGCATCGCCTGTCAGTGACAGAGGAAACCCTCGTAATCCAATGATATCCAGATCCAAGTCTAGTCTACCTACACAACTTTTGTAAACCACCCTTAGCCTGGCTAAGTGAGCATGTGGATCCTCCGATGGCGATCCTGAGAATAAGCCTCTTGCTGTAACCATCTACTTCAAACTACTAGTCACCATAAATGTGTGCCCTGGAGGTAGAGGGGGTAAGACAATAGGTCCATCAGAGTCTTCTATATTCATGTTGCCCCGATAATTGTCATGTGGTCGTGGGCCTAGTGGCTCTTGCGCCCTCAACGCATCCCCCAATTGATTTTCAGCTGGAACCTGGTTGTCCCCACCAACTACCCTCTGTTGTTGTAACTCAACTGCATCATCTAGATTTCCTCTGATAGGATCAATTGGATCTCTTGGATTGATCATTCTTCGCAAAGTGCGGTTCAGCTCTGGATCGTAAGGAGTAAGTGGTTCACCCTGGCTCCGTGTACTTGGCATACACTAGAGTCAGAACCTGAGAGAGACAAAAACAAAGAGAAAAGGTAAAATTAGGAAATATTTGACTAACGTTCAATAATGTAGTTAAAATAACTCTAACAGCCAAATTCCCTGGCAACGGCGCCAAAATTTGATACGCTCAAATTACACCCCCTACAGAAGTATAAACGATCGTTATCAAGTAAAGAACCCAACTTTTAGGTTGGGGTTGATCCCACGAGGAAAATGGTTTAGACTTTACTTTAACCAACAATTATATTCAATTAGTCAAATTACTTCCAGAAACAGGTAATTAAAGGAGGGGGCTTTGTTTGTGTGAAACAAATAGTAAGAATTTAATAAGTAATCAGTAATCAAAACTCAATTTTGGTTGTTATCAAGATGAGAGAAATAACTAGGGTATACGTGTTCCCCACAAGCTCATAACGTAATAATCCTAGTAACAGCAATCCTTTCCTAGTGTATTACATGCAAAGTGATAAGTTAGGTATCTCTAAATCCTTGGTCCGGCATCTAGAGAATTTCACCCCGCACCTTGGCCTGGCTACATGTGTATAATTTACTAACCCTTACCTTTACCTCATATTAGACATCATAATCGATGTTTGGCTTAGTTATTACTTCGCACCAATCGACACTAGCCTATTAGATAGTATCGCACTAAATCTATGTTGATAATTCTTTTCTTGTTGATTACCTCCTTGGTCCGGCAAGTAGAAACAAGGTGAGTTCTAACGCGTGCACTCGTTAAAAAGACTTCTAAACGAAAGAATTATCAATGCATGCAAAACAGTATTCAAGAATTGCTTATTTACTATTCATACTTTGTTAATCGCTCATGGTTCCCACAACCCTAGTTGTGGATTTAGTTACCCATATTAGCAAGAACACAATTCATAGTTTTAGATGAAGAAATCATGAACTTACGTAAAGAGAATAATAAACCCAGAAATTCAACTTGAATTGCAAAGCCAAAATCTTCAAAACGAACTTAGGAAATCAATAATTGCTAGTGTTGCAAATTAATCTCCAAAATCACAAAGTAAAACTAGAATAATAATGTCTAACCCCTCAAAACGAGGTTTACATGCCCTATTTATAGAAAACAAATCCTAAATTAAAAAGGAAACAAATTAAGGAAAGTTTGTTCAAGCACGCGTCTTCATTCCACGAGACTGACTTACGGACCGTCGATGGAACTGCGGTCCGTAAGTCCCTTCCATCAGCTAGGACTTAAAAAATATTTCAGCTTCCAAAAATCAGCTTCTCTGAAGCAAACGAAGGACTTTCAGTACGGACCGTAGATCGATCTATGGTCCATCAATCCCCTCCGTAGCTCCATACTTGGAATCTTCAAAAATCAGGTACTGGAACCCTCGCAGTATCAATCTACGGATCAACAGTACGGTCCGTAGATCAATCTATGGACCGTCAACGGCCACCTTGGTTCCACACTTGGTCAGATTTCCCTTATTTGTCTTCCATACCTTGCCTACTGATCTACGGATCGTCAATGGACCTACAGTCCATAGTTCACCTCCGTGAATGCCCTTTTTCTGCATTTCTTTCAGCTGTCTCTATACTTTCGCGCCTGAACATCTCTCCTACAAAATACAATAAAAACACATAAAAACCAATACAAAAAGTCCCTAGACACACACAACTTGTAAGTGAAATGTATTAGAAATACCGTAAACTCAAGGTATATCATGGGTCAAGACTTGGCTGAAAAATTCTTTGGTTCTGGGAAGGGAGTTGCAGGTGGCCAACAACGGACCCCACCTACCATCCATGGGTTACCCTATGGTCTGTAGGTGGCACCATTAGTGGCACGTGCAACTTCTGGAATCTGCATTTCTGGTCTGACTAGAATACGGGATGTTACATTATCTACCCTTTGGGAACATTCATCCTCAAATTAAGACTAAACTAGTTGAACATGGAGGGAAAGAGCTGCGAACCCTACCACTAAATACTGAAAACTGAAATCTAACTGAACTAAGTTCCAAGGACATGCATATATGCTGAAAATGCAAGTATAATTGAAGAAACATGATACTAAGACTGAATCTATGCCTGAATGATTGAAAAACTGGAGAGGAACTATTACCTCAAGTAGGAATGGAATCGAGAGAAAAGAGATGAGGTTACTTGGCCTTCATGGCTGCTTCTGCTTCCCAAGTAGCTCCCTCTACAAAATAACTCCTCCATAAGACCATAACTAAAGCGACTTCTTTTTTTCTCAACCTTCAAACTTGACGATCAAGAATATCAACCAGCACATCCTCATAAGTGAGGCTAACCTTCACAGCCACACTTTCCAATGGTACTATAGATGCTGGATAACCCACACACTTCTTCAACAACGAAATGTGATAGATCGGATGCATTGCTACTAGTTATGTTGGTAACTCTTACTCATAGGCCTACATATCTAGTACTGAGCTTTCCTTTCTTGAAAAATCTCATCACCCCCTTCATAGGTGACACTTTCAAGAAAACCAAATAATTAATTTGGAACTCCAAATCCCTTCTATCTACGTCTGCATAGGACTTCTGGCGACTCTGGGTTGTCTTAAGTCTGTCTCTAATGAGTCGAACTTTTTTCATAGCATCATGAACCAAATCTTTCCCTATCAAGGCTACTTCACCTACTTCAAACCAACCAACTAAAGATTTACAGCTACGCCCATATAATGCCTCATAAGGAGCGATATGAATGTTGGAATGGTAGCTATTATTGTAGTTGAATTCTCTAAAGGGAAGGTGATCATCTCAACTATCTTTAGTATGCTCATGATTATGCCAGGAGGGTTAGCTTGGGGTAACTCGTGATCCTAGGTCCAGTGTTGCGTCCAGGGGGTAGTCTCCCAGAAAGTCACCTCAGCAGCTCTTGTAGAGTTAGAAATGGTAGACTTCGATGTCATTCTAGGCATGGATTGGTTACATTCCTGTTATGCCTCAATCGATTGTAGAACTAGGATTGTTCGTTTTCAGTTTCTAGACGAACCAATCATAGAATAGAAGGGTAGTAGCTTAGCGCCTATGGGTACATTCGTTTCTTACCTTAAGACCAGAAATATGATTTCTAAGGGGTATCTCTATCATCTAGTTCGGGTTAAGGATTCAAGCTCCAAAACCCCAACTCTTGAGTCAGTTCCCGTAGTCAATGAGTTCCAAAAAGTGTTTCCAGAAGATCTTCCTGGAGTTCCTCCGGAATGGGAAATTGACTTTGGAATGATCTCCTTCCAGATACCCAGCCTATCTCTATTTCTCCTTACAGAATGGCTCCAGTTGAGCTTAAGGAATTGAAAGAGCAGTTGAAAGACTTTCTAGATAAGGGCTTCATCAGACCTAGTATTTCGCCATAGGGTGCGCCAGTGTTGTTCTTGAAAAAGAAATATGGTTCTCTTAGAATGTGCATTGACTATAGGCACTTGAACAAGGTTACAATCAAGAATAAGTATCCCATCCCTAGGATTTATGACTTGTTTGACCAACTTCAGGGTGCTAGTCATTTCTAAAAGATACACCTTAGATCGGGTTATCATCAGCTCAAAGTTAGAGATAGTGACATTCCTAAGACAACCTTCAGAACTCGGTATGGTCATTATGAATTTGTTGTTATGTCATTTGGACTAACCAATGCTCCTGCAACTTTCATGGATTTCATGAACAGAGTATTCAAGCAGTATTTGAACTTGTTCATTATCGTTTTAATTAATGATATACTCATTTACTCTAGGAATGAGGAAGAACATGCGAATCATTTAAGGGTTGTTCTGCAAACCCTCAAAGTTCGCCAGTTATTCGCTAAGTTTAGAAAATGTGAGTTTTGGTTGCAATTTGTCACTTTCCTTGGGAATATTGTGTCTAGTGAACGGATCCGAGTTGTTATTCAGAAGATAGAAGAAGTGAAACAATCGCCCAAACCTGCCTCTCCTACAAATATCAAATGTTTTTTGGGCCTAGTGGGTTACTACAGAAGATTCGTGGAAGGGTTTCCATCCATAGCCTCTCCATTGACTAAGTTGTATCAAAAGAATGTCAAGTTTCAGTGGTTAGATGATTGTGAGATAAGCTTTTGAGAATTGAAAACTAGATTGACTACATCTCCTGTTTTGACTGTACCAGAGGGGTCAAATGGTTATGTTATTTATTGTGATTCTTCCAGAGTCGGCCTAGGATGTGTGTTGATGCAGCGAGGTAACGTTATAGCTTATGCTTCTAGACAGCTTAAGGTGCATGAGAAGAACTATCCAATTCATGACCTCGAGCTTACAGCAGTGGTGTTTGCACTTAAGATTTGGAGAGACTACTTGTACGGTGTCCATGTAGATGTGTTCACAGACCATAAGAGCCTTCAGTATGTGTTCACCCAGAAAGAGTTAAATCTTCGCCAGAGGAGATGGTTAGAGTTCCTCAAAGATTATGACATGATTGTGCATTACCATCTTGGTAAGGCTAATGTAGTAGCAGATTGTCTTAGTATACTATCTATGGGTAGTGTAGCACATGTTGTGGAAGAAATAAAGGAGCTAGCAAAAGATTTTCACAGGCTTGGTCCATTGGGAGTTCGTCTTTTGAGCATATGAGACGGTGGTGTAACAGTTCAGAATGGGTCGGAATCTTCTTTGGTAGTGAGGTTAAGGAAAAGCAAGACAGTGATCAGATATTGCTTCAACTTAAAGGTGTAGCCCATCAGCAGAGAGTTGAGGGTTTCTCCCAAGAGGGAGATGGTGTGCTTCACTATCAGGGTCGATTATGTATTCCTGAGGTGGGCGAGTTGAAACAACAAATTCTAGTAGAAGCCTATAACTCCAGAGATTCTATTCATCCAGGCTCTACTAAGATGTATCGTGATTTGCGGGAAGTCTTTTGGTGGAATGGCATGAAAACAGATATACCAGATTTTTTTACTAAGTGCCCCAATTGCCAGCAAGTCAAGGTAGAACATTAGAAACTAGGAGGTATGACTCAAGAGATTGACATTCCTACTTGGAAGTTGGAAGTGATCAACATGGACTTCATAACATGTTTACCTCGTACTCGAAGATAGCATGACTACATTTGGGTGATAGTTGATAGTCTTACTAAGTCTTCACATTTTTTGGCGGTCAAGACTACCGATTCGGTGGAGGACTACGCCAAACTTTACATTCATGAGATAGTTAGGTTGCATGGGGTTTTGATCTTTATCATGACCAATGACCCTAACCTGCAGTACTAGTGTCTACGATCATCGATAATATAGTAACCCAAGCAAGGGTTGGAGTCGTGTCCCGAGGGAGTGGTTTTGAGAATTAGTAGAAAAATAAAATTTAGTTCAAACTAGTCATAGCTAAAGACATTAATGATTAAAAACATTGTAAATTAAAAGGGGTGACCCAAAGGTGTCAAATATCAAATGGGGTTTTTGTCACAAGTAGTAAAAACAACAAAAAAATAACAAGAAGATAAAGTATGGGGAAAAGTTCTTTGGGTGTAACCGCAATACAAGTTGATACAAATCGTTGGGTACCTGCTTTCTATAGGAAATTTGCAAGATAATATTGACTAGGCTAAGCTTTAAATGGAAATAAGTTCCCTCTCGGGCAACTTACCCCATTTCAAATGCATTCCTCTCGGACACCCATTTGTCGCATGAAGGCCAGCCTACGCCTTACCCCACTCACTCTCTCAAGTTGAGTGTTAGGATATGGGACTAGGGCTCACCTGCTTGGTTTGAACCTCATGTCGACCCACTCCTTAGGCCATAAGTTTAGTGGTGTTGGTTTCGCGACCTCCCTCACGGGTAAGCCAAAAACACATGGGTGGTTTTGTATTTGCAACTATAAATCCATTAAATTAAACCACAACCACTAGGTGAAATCACCATTAAAATACATCTATCCTATCAGCAAGCAAGACCCAACAACAATATCAGCACATATTTGCTAAATCACACCCCAAGAATGGGGGATTTTAGCCACACATCAAGAAATAACAAAATACACCTGACATGATACTAAAATCAAATGGGTATCAGGAATTAATCCTTGATTTAAGCAAAGGAAGAAGAATGGAGAAGACCCACTTCCAACTTGGAGAAAATGAAATCCTTCTTTCTTCAAGTCTCCCAAAAACCCTCTCTAAACTTGAGATAAAATATAGAAAAAACTACTATTTTATTCTGGAAATTAAAATAAATATTCGACTCTTTAAAAATTAATAAGAAGTTTAGTATTTATAGACTTCAGAAAATAGTGTTACGGATCTTTCGGAGAGGTTAGTCGAAATCGCCGATAAACTCGTTGATTCGCCCTTTAGTGTAGTTCGTTGCCTTCTTGCACAAGCCTTCAACATCGTCGTGCTCTGTGTCATTGGGCGACCTAGTACTTCTTCGCTGAATTATTCGGTGAAACGTCGACTGCTCCTTTCATCGCCTTTTTTATCATGCTCCTTCAAGGCTTTGCGTAGTAGAACAAAGGGCGGAGTGCGTCCCTTTGGTGAATCGCCAAACTGCTTAGCAATGCGCAAACTTCAGCCTCTTCGTTTACCTCTTTCATAAAGGTCATGGTACTTTGGTTAACCTTAGCACAACATTTCATCCGCAAACGAATGGTCAGGAAGAGTGTACCATTCAGACCTTAGAGGACATGTTGAGAGCTTGTGTGATCAATTTCAGGTGTAGTTTGGATGATCACCTTCCTTTTATAGAGTTCACCTACAGTAATAGTTACCATTCTAGCGTTTATATGGCCCCGTATGAGGCGTTGTATGGGCATAGATGTAGAACTTCAGTTGGTTTGAAGTAGGTCAAGCAGCCTTGATAGGACCAGATTCACTTCACGATGCTATGGAGAATGTGCAACTCATCAGGGATAGACTTAAGACATCCCAGAGTCGCTAGAAGTCCTATGCAGATGTAAGGAGAAGGGAACTAGAGTTCCAAGTTGATGATTGAGTATTCCGAAAAGTGTCTCCCATGAAAGGGGCGATGAGATTTGGCAAGAAAGTGAAGCTCAGTCCTAGATATGTAGGCCATTACAAGATCTTGAAAAGGGTTGGTAAAGTGGCTTATGAGTTAGAGTTGCCAACAGAACTAGCAGCAGGGCATCCGGTTATCCACATTTCATTGTTGAAGAAGTGTGTGGGTTACCCATCGTCTATTGTGCCTTCAGAAAAATTGGGCCACCGAAACACATCAGCAATTTTCCAAGTGATGAAGGTCTCCTGCCGAATATTCTAGAATTTCAGCCCCATTTTTTTAAGTCCATAGGGCGGACTATGTCTTTCTTGCTGAACGGGTGTGGCGATTTGCCAATAACATTTTCCACTCGCACAAAATCTCGCACCTGCAAAAATCAACACACAGTATTTTAAAACATTAACACTTGGGTTGCCTCCCAAGAAGCGCCTTATTTATCGTCGTAGCATGACATGGAAATTCACTCAAACATCTTCCAGGTACACCTCCTCAATCAGAGAAATCTCCTGGCACTCGCGAAAGTATAATTTCAAGCGTTTACCATTCACCTTAAGTGTAAGTCCTTCTTGGCCTCCAACTTCGATGGAGCCATTTGTGAACACTCGTGTCACTCTAAACGATCCTGACCATTTGGACTTGAGCTTTCCCGCGAAGAGTCTAAGTCGAGAGTGGTATAGTAACACCCAGTCTCCTACTTTGAACTCCCTCTTAAGAATTTTAGCATTATGCCATTTCTTTATCTTTTCCTTGTAAAGGGGTGAACTTTAAGCTTTGAATCTGAATTCGTCCAACTCATTTAACTGCTCTACTCTCTCTTTTAAGGTCTTTGTCTAGTCCAAATTTAAAGCTTTCAATGCCCACAATGCTTTGTGTTTTAATTCAACTGGTAGTTGGCAAGATTACCAAAACCTAGCTGATACGGAGACATACCGATTGGTGTTTTGTATGCGGTATGATACACCCATAGTGCATCATCAAGCTTTCGAGACGAATCAGTTCTATTAGCATTCACTGTCTTTGCCAAGATGCTCTTGATATCCCGGTTTTACACTTCGACATGGCCACTTGTTTGGGGATGATACAGGGTTGTTACTTTATGTTTCACTCCATACTTGCTCAATGCAACTGAGAACCACTTGTTGCAAAAGTGGGATCCCCCATCACTAATAATAGCCCAGGAGTACCAAATCTCGCAAAGATGTAGCGTTTCAGGGATTGGACAACGCTTTTTCCTTCATCATTTGGAAGAGCAACAAAATCCACCCATTTGGAAATATAATCTACAGCCACCAAAATATACTTATTACCAAATTACCAAACGAACTCACAAATGGGCCCATAAAATCTACTCCCCAAACATCAAATAGCTCAACTTCCACAATGGGCGTAAGAGGCAATTCGTGACTTTTGGACACTCCACCTTGTTTCTGAGCATCTTTGTAGAGAGATGGCCAGTAGTACCCACGTTGTAGAACTTTAGCAGTTGTACGTACACCACCATGATGACCTCCAACTTGTGAAGCATGACAAGCATGGAGAATTTCAATGGCTTCTTCTTCCGGAACATATATTCTAATGATATGGTCAGCACACTCTTTGAATAAATATGGTTCATTCCAAAAGTACTTCTTAACATCAAATAAGAACCTTTTTTGTTGGTAGAAGTCCAGTTCATTCGGCATTAATCCACACACTACATAATTGGCAAAATCAGCATACCAAGGAGGTCGTTTCAGAGTTATCGTTAATACCTGCTCATCAGGAAAAACATCATGTATGTTGATCTCTAGCTCGTCATTCTCCTTGCCTTCCAATCTTGATAAGTAGTCTGCCACCTGATTTTCACAACCTCTTCTATCTTTGACTTCAAAGTCAAATTCTTGCAATATAAGCACCCACCTTATCAATCTTGGCTTGGCATCCTTCTTTGCCATCAGGTAATGCAGTGCAGCATGATCAGTGTGAACAATCACTCTAGTACCTAGCAAGTATGCCCGGAACTTCTCAAATGCATAAACTACCGCAAGTAACTCTTGTTCAGTAACTGTATAATTACTTTGAGCACTGTTTAGAGTTTTACTTACGTAATAAATGGGGTGAAAAAGTTTGTTGCATTTTTTCCCCAATACAACACCTACTGTCGTGCCTCTTGCATTGCACATTACTTCGAAAGATTCTGACCAATCAGGACTAATGATGATCGGGGTGGAAACCAATTTTTCTTTCAAGGACTTGAAAGCTACCATGCAAGCATCATCAAAGTGGAATTTCATCTCCTTCTCCAAGGGTTTAGATAGAGGATGTAAAATCTTTGAGAAGTCTTTGATGAACTTCCGGTAAAAGCTGTCATGTCCCAAAAAACTACGAACACCCTTCATCAAAATTAGTGATGATAACTTCTCAATCACTTCAGTCTTTGATTTATCAACTTCCAGGCCCTTTTGCAACACTATGTGACCAAGCACTATATCTTCCTTAACCATGAAATTACATTTTTCCCAATTTAGGATTAAATATGTCTCCACGTATCTTTGGAGAACTTGTCCTAAGTGTTCTAAACATGCTTCAAAAGTGTCAGCAACAACCGAGAAGTGATCCATAAATACTACCATTGAATCCTCCATCATGTCGGAAAAAATAAATAACATGCAACGTTGAAATGTAGCTGGAGCATTACATAATCCAAACAGCATCCACATGAAGGCAAAGATACCATATGAACACGTAAAGGTTGTTTTGTCTTGATCTTCTGGAGCAATGGAGATTTGGTTATAACCGGAATACTCATCCAAAAAGTAATACCACCCTCTCTTGAAAACTCGATCAAGCATTAGATCCATAAAGGGCCTGGGAAAGTGATCTTTTTCAGTCCACGAATTCAACTTCCGGTAATCCATGCATACTCTCCACCCGGTCACCAGTCTCATTAATACAAGCTCCTCCTTTTCATTTTGGACTACCGTGATGCCTCCCTTTTTCGGTACACATTGTACCGGACTTACCCATTTGCTATCCGCAATAGGGTAGATCACACCTCCGTTCAACAACTTTATTATATCATTTTTCATCACCTCTTGCATCGGTGGGTTCAATCTCCGCTGATGTTCAACACTTGGCTTACAATCACTATCAAGCGGAATTTTATGAGTGCAAATACCGAGAGGAATTTCCCACTATGTCAGCGATAGTCCACCCTATAGCTTTGATATGGCTTATTAACATCTCAAGGAGCAATTTTATTTGCCAATCAAGCCAAGCAGCTGCAATGATCACCAGTAAAGTGTTATTTGCCCCTTAGAAGGCATATCGAAGATGGGAGGGAAGTACTTTCAACTCTAAATTTGGTGGTTCTTCAGTTGATGGCTTTGCGGGAGCTCTTTCTCAATTTTTAAAATAAATGCCCAACTTCAACAGAATTTTTGAATACACCCCCACAAACCTGATAGGGCCGCTACTACCTCTTCATAACCTTGAATTTCACACTCATCAAAGTTAGCAAGCACGGCTTCAAGTGGCTCACTCATATACAGCAAATGGATCACACTAGCCACCACTTCATCAATAACATTAACAGTACAGACCACGTGAATATCACTTGGGTGTTTCATTGACTTACACACATTAAATTTTACCTCATCTTCATTCACCCGAAACTTCAATTCTCCGCTCTTAACCACCAATGCTCTTCCGGTTGCCAAGAATGGTCTTCCCGAAATGATTGGAATTTCAGCATCTATTTCACAATCTAAAATGACAAAATCAGCTGGGAAAATAAATCGGTTAACCTTTACCAAGATGTCATATAATATCCCCACAGGATGTTGAATTGATCAGTCTGCCATCAAGAGTCTCATTGTTGTGGCTTTTGGTTCCCCCAACCCAAGTTGTTTATAGATCGCATATGGCACCAAGGTGATGCTTGCTCCCAAATCGCATAGGGCTTTAAAAAATTGGAGCATGCCTATGGTGCAAGGGATGGTGAACGCTCCTGGATCATCTCTTGTTTATTAGCTCCTTAGTCATAATTGCACTACAACTATCTGAAACTTCGATGGTCTCAAAATACAAGCTCCTTTTCTTTGTGACTAACTCCTTCATAAACTTGGATTACCCGGCATTTCCAACAATTGTTCAACGAGAGGGAGATTAATTGATCGAGTTTGGAACACCGATAAAAACTTCTTGAACTTCTCATCCTCATTCTTCTTCTTGAGATGTTGGGAAACAGAGGCGATATTTTGGGCAAAGGTTGCATAACTTTTGTGGTGGGATTGTGTTTCTCCACATCTTTTTGTGTCTCTTCTTCCTCTATACCTTTGTCTTCTTAATGCATTTGAGCGTCTTCATTGCCTATTCCTTCCTTTCCACTACGAGTAACCACAACCAACCCTCTATCATCATCTTCCATTACCATCTTTGGTTTCAATTGTGTTGAAAGTAAACTAAACTGACCTTCAAGTATCTTGATTGGATCTGCGTGAGAGTTCACTTTATTGTTCAAAGATGAAAAATCAGCTTTTATCCCTTTTAACAAGTCATCCGAATATTCAACTTTATCAAGGATGCGTGATAGCAAGTCATTGACTTGGGGACTACTTGCACTCCCTTTCGATTTTGGGCTCTCACTTAGTTGAGTGTGGTCCTCTTCATGGTCCTCCTCCCTTTTCCAATAGTCACTTTGCTCGGTCCAATCTTGATAGTACTTTATTTGCTCTTCCCTCTTGTGATAGTTCCAACCTTGATTCCCACCCACTATAAATAGTGTGGGTAGCAACCATCCTCATATATCTTGGAGTTCCAACCTTAATTCTCCCCAGGCGTTGAGTAACCTGAGGAGGAACCCTCCTCTACTCTAAATACTCCACAAGTCCCTTTTGGCTTTTCCACATTCTCCATCATATGCTTTTGTAGTAATTCCCTTTGGGTCAACATCTTCTTGATATTTTCATCCCTCTCTCTCTCTTTATCAAGTTGTTCTTGTGTCAATCTAAAACAAAATGGAGAGACTTGATCCTCTTGGGTGTACCAGCTTGATTTATTTTAGTCATGTCATCAAGAAGAAACGATGCCACCTCAAAAGATCATAACATTATTCCCCCTTGTACTAATTGATCAGCCACCCCTTTATTAACAGAATCAAGACTCCAATAAAAATATTGGAGTAGTAAATCATTTGGTAATCTGTGAGTTGGGCATTTAAGTAATAGTTTCTTAAACCTCATCCACATTTCATAGATGGGTTCACCCTCCCATCGCTTTAAACCTTGAATGTTGTCTGTAAGTTTTATCATCTTTGATGGGGAAAACAATCTTGTATTGAATTCTATAATCAACTCCTCCCATGATGTGATGGAGTTATTTGGTAACTCGGCCAACCACTTGCTAGCCTCCCCCGTCGAAGATAGTAGAAATAACCGAAGCCGGATTGACTGTTGTGACACATTTTTGAATGACAACGGGATGCACACCTCTGTAAAACTTCTTACATGCTCATGCGGGTCTTCGTGCTCTAGCCCTCCATAGAGTCCTCTCATTTGGAGGAGATGAAGAGTCGTGCGAGTGACCTCAAATATTTCATTCTCATTAGCTTGTGGTATGCAAATTGCACCCATTTCACCTGCATGAGATGGGTTGTAAACACTATTGATATCATCGATACCATCCCGATGACCAGCTTGACTACCATTCACCTTTTCCTCACTCATTTTTACTTCTATGTATTCTAACCAACACTACACAATGCAGCCTAAGCCAATTCAACTACAGCCAAACAATTCACAAATCAAATCTTCAAACAAAGAATTCTATGCAACGCTACTCCCCAGCAGTGGCGCTATTGTGATTAACATTTCAAAGACACTTCATCCAGTTCTGAGTGTCAACGATCGCTAGTCAGTATAT
Source organism: Solanum okadae (assembly GCA_036553675.1). Lineage (NCBI taxonomy): Eukaryota > Viridiplantae > Streptophyta > Magnoliopsida > Solanales > Solanaceae > Solanum > Solanum okadae. The sequence continues at coordinate 27,396,031 of CM071689.1, forward strand.
AACCCAACTAAATGAGTTGGGGTCGATCCCACATAGAGTAGCTTCTTCTTATTATTCAATTATAGAAGTATGATAACAATCTCTTCAACTAAACACTTACTGTACCATTTTTATTTAAGCTTCAAATTTTAGGTTATAATTATCAATCCAATTCATCACTTAATATGAGATGATCAAATAATGAAGTAACACTTGGGGAATTGAACCAACCAATTATTGAATTCGACTTAGTGGGTGAACGTTAATGCTCACATTGGGATAAATTGTAGTGGGTAGGTCGAACTATATGTAAAGCAATTTTCTCTCGAACAATTACCTTATCTTTGTCGAATTCTCTCGAACTTCAACACTAGACGAAAGATGCCCAGCCCTCATCCTCATTGAATCCACTCTCTCGAGCTAGATACAAAGGATAGATTCCATGTTTCACTTTCTCAATCTGAAATCATGGATACCCACTACTAAGGAAGCTAAACAAGCTACTTTGGCTCTGCACTTCTCTCTCGAGCAAGCACAAAAGACTGAACTAGTTACACTAATCATGCAAGACGAACTTAAAACGCATCGTCAATTCATACCCACTTCAAATTAAAACCATTATTCACAAATCAATGACACCCACTTAGTAAAACTTAATAATTGGTCATATAGTCTCCCAAGGACAGGGTTTTAGCCAATCATAGCGAAAAGAGGAAAATCAAGATCTGCCATGTTTCCCATAGCTAGGTAATAATGAAAATTGAAAGTTAAAATCAAATACAATCTTCTCTAATGCAAAATTTCAATGAAAACCTTGCTAAAATCACTTGAAATCCACAATGGTAATGCTTTCACTCTTTATCTTGTGTTCCTCACATTTCTGAATGCCTTCTCTCTCCTCCAAAAATCAATTTATGCAAGTTTGATGCGAAGCTGTTTAGGTTCAATCGGCGAGGTAAGTCGGGCTTCATCGACCTTTCGAGGACTCGCCGATTTCCCTTCATCTTGCCGATATTTTTCACCTCTTCTTAGTCCAGCCACTGTAATTTTAAGCGAGCCAGATTAGGATCGCCGAGCGATTCAGTGATGCGTCTTTTCTCCATTCCACTCACCCATCGGCACTATCTGGATCTTCATCCATACTTTTGGCATCCTGATCATCCATCGCCAAAACAATCGGTGAAACGTCGAGTGGAACTGCAACTCGCCTAAGTTACCCATAATTTCAACCTCGGCGTTCTGTAACTTTTGGTGGTAGGGTGGCAACTTGGTGAATCACCGAGTAACATCGTCGATCATCAGGCTTGTCCTTCTTTTCTCTTTCTTGTTCGTGTGTCTCAATTTCCCATTTCTGTCCTAGCTTTGTTCCTCAATCCATGTGTCTGAATATCAATGGTTTTACATCTGTTGTTGGCACAAAATAAGCACTTGAGGATACTAAATCTATCAAAATAATGCCCTAAATGAGTCCAAATCATGAACTCATCAAACCTTATCAATGAAGTTTTGTGGGTCCTCACCAACTTCTGACCCTAAAAACTTAGGCGGATTCATCCTTACAAAATCATGAACCCTAGCTACCATTGATCCACCAATTTTATTAGTAGGAACTGGAACCTGCTAATTGTTCTTGTAGGTCATACTCTGAGCCAAAAGCTAAATTGCATTCTGAAACTCTGCGTTCGAAACCTCATAGACTGGGACTAGAGGAACTGTGTTAGCATTGCATGCATTATCATTCATTGTGTTAGCTATACGAGGAGGCATAATCTTAAGCGCATAACGCTGAATTAGAAAGGAGATCATACAAACGCACGATAAGAATAACAAAGAAAATAAAGTTTTCCTAAAACACTTTGTAGCCTCACTCTTATTAGATGTAGTGCACTTCACACCTATGAAAAGGACTATACTTAGTGCGGCTTTAGAGACATCCTAGGACTCTTAAACATATTGCTCTGATACTAAGTTTGTCACATCCCGAGGCTACCCCCAGCACGCGGACACGGGACCTAGGATCACGAGTGCCCCCAAGCTAACCTTGCTGGCATATCATAAGCATACATAAAGATAAACTGAAACAAGAAATACTCTGCAGAAGATTAAACATAAGATAAACTAACATGGTGGGGAATACCTAATACTATCTAAATACATACACTAAGAAGAGTTTAAGATACTGAAATAAAACTCAAATACTATAGTTGAATTTGTCTATGTCTAAAACAAAGCCTCTAACTAAGTAGAGATTCTGGGACATGCCCCAGCTAACCCTACCAAATACTGAAAACTGAAATGAAAAGACTAAATATAGAAATATGTCTACTGTCCTCGAAATATGAGGACTCACCACGGAAGCTATTGAACTGAAGATCGAGAACTGATCTATGTTTGACCTGAATGCTGAGGACCTAAACCTACATCACAAAAAGATGTGACGCTGAGTATGCATCAATACTTGATAGGTACTGAGCATGCAAGATAGAATAAAGCTGAATAAACATATAACTGAACAAAGCATTAAAGCAATGATATATTCGAAACATTATAAATATGCTAAACATATAGAATATGAAGTAACTGAATACAGTGACCAAGTTTATAATATACTAAATCTGAAGATTGAACTGTAACTGATAACCAGGTCAATACACTAGAATCTGTCTGTGGGAGCCACTAATAACTGACATAAAACCACGTGAGCTAAATGTGGAGTCTGATGCATACGTCTCATCGAGAGGACCGAATATACCTTGCCAAGGGTATAGAGGAATGACTAGCGTGATCACTAAGTATAATGCCTATAGAGGGGACATACCTATGGGGCACGTAGTTCTGGGACTAAGAGGGTGACTGACCCATAGTCCACTTAGTATTAAGCCTGCTCCCGACTGAATTCATATATGATACATTTTTACTAAAATACTAAAAGGTTGAATAGCTCAAAATACTAACATACTAATTGAAAATGCAACATTAATGTACTCATAATGAAACATTCTTAACTAAGGAATGTATGTCTAAAATATCTCACGTAGCAAGTGTAATTCATGAACTAAATGAATCTACACAACTAGGGTTCGTAGTTTCACACAAGAACTAAGCAACAATTCCATGAAAACATGATAATTCAATTTGGATTAGTCTAACAGCTGAATCACAACATAAATTTTGAAATTGTAGAAACTCTAGGTCTAACATGATGTTGAGAATCAAGAATCTTACTAAATTCTAAGAACCTAATGACTGAAAGGAACCTACTAGTGAAATCCCACATACCTGGTGATGAATTTCACGGAGAAATATTTCGATTTTAGGGCTGGAACTGGAGGAAACCTTGTTGCATTCTTGGAGAGGGTTGGTCGACTCTTTCTCTTTCATTTCGTTCAACTGGGATGAATTTTGGAGAATGAGTTGACTAGGGTAAGTTCTAATTAAGTTACTAGAATAAAACTGAGTAAAACGACGTAGTTTAGGGATTAAACGACATAGTTTAACGGTCCGACGCATAGGGAAAACACCAAAACAACACTGACTTAAAAGTTGTCGGGACCAACCGACGGACCTGGTCCATGGACCATAATCCAGGCTATGGTCTGTCCTAGTCAGTCGTTGACTAGCTTTAGCGGCTGGGACCTGGGGGTCTTAACCATGGACCGTGGTCCTACCTACGGTCCGTAGGTCCTGGGGTAGTTCTGGACTTCGCTGAATTTTCCTGGGGTTTTGGGGAGTCTGAACAACGGATCGTGGTCCCACCTATGTTCTGTAGGTCATGGCATGGGTCAAGACTTGGCTGAAAAATTCTGGGGTTCTGGGAAGGAAGCAGCAGGTGGCCAACCACGGACCTCACTTACGGTCCGTAGGTGGCATCGTTGGTGGCACCTACAACTTTTGGAATCTGCATTTCTGGTCTGTCTAGAATATGGGATGTTACAGGTTGTTAGATTCTCTCCTATCTTTTTTCTTGCTAGTTTGAGTTCCATTCGAGGACGAATGTTTCTAAGGTGGAGATATTGTAACACCTCTTACTTTAGAAAAGTTAAAGTGACCTAACGAGCAAATTCAAAAGCCTAAAACAGGCCAAGGACCCTTCACAAGAACCCTAAGTGGTTGGTTTAGGATACCACTGGCCATTTAGAGGCAGTGGGTTGGACGTTAAAGGCAACCCTAAAAAGGGACAACTGAACAGTTGGCTTCACAGACCTTGGAGACCTAAATTGTTTATGTAGCCTCCCATATAACGCACTTTGGTAGTTTTGAGGTATGTTCATTTTAGTCTTTCCCGTTATTGTTTGGTATCTAAACTACATCATTTTGACCCCTATTTCAAGACCTATATAACTGAACAAAAAGCTAGGGTTTCATTTCAAGATTCTCAATTCACCATAGCTGTTGGGCATTGATTACTAAGGTATGTTAGTATTTACCTATGGAGTCCTTTCCTCCATAGGGTTCCTAAAATTCTCAAGTTTTACAAGTTAGATTCTTAATTCAAAGTTAGGGTTTTCTTCAATCTATATAAGTTCTTTTCAATTATGATTCAATTGATTATTTTATGCAAGAATTGAAGTATGAACATGATTATAAGTTGAATCCATATGAACCCATGCGTGATTCATGATTTTATACTATGAACATATGATGAACTTTATGAACTATGAAATTATGAATTTAAGAACATATGCATGCTTTTATGAAGTTGATGTACATGATTTTAGGATACTTTGAGCGTAAAGTATCAATGTGGTTATTGTGAAATGTTTTCTCACATACTACTAAGAGCATAATTGTCAATGGATTTCTCACAGAAAGGATTCATAAAGTTGAAAGTTTTTCTCACCTAAGTTGAATCAAAATAAGGACCTATTCTTAATGAACTTTAGCTTTGATTGGTTTCTTAATTGTGCCTTTCCTCTGATGATGAAAATAATATGATTAAAAACTATTATATGTGATGTTTTACTTAGCACCGAGTGGACTATCGGTGATTACACATGTCCCGTAAGTTATGTGTCATCATAGGTTGATTGTCGAAGATAAACAGTAGCTAGTGGATCCACTTTATCTCAGACTTATGTGTCTAACCTTTTTCGGTGTGGGACATAAACTAGATTCCATAGTATAGATCACAGGGTCTATGTAGGTTATATGGTAAACTTACCACAATAATGAACTAAGTTTACTTTTAAAGCATCTCTCAAGTGTTTTAAAGATTTGAAGCTTGCATTGACCATGATTATGACTAATGTTTTCTAACCTTTTATCTTATGATTTAGCTTGGTCATTGTATGTCATGAAATGTTTTTTTGGCATGATTTCATAATTCTTATGCATGTCTATCATACTTAGTACATTCCATGTACTAATGCATACTTGTGGCTAAATTGTTTCACTAATTTAGGGACCGTCGCTCCTACCGCTCATGCTCGTGGCTAGTTGATCATTTGGTGCTCAAGGATTAGTGGGTCCTCATGTTCCGATGACCGAGATACTTTTATAGATTTTATGTCATTTCAGTTTATAGACATTTGGATGTGGTGTATGGGCTACGTCTGAACCACTCATTTTGATACGTATATGTCTTATTTACACTTATGCTAGACTTCCGTTCTTGTCAAACTCATTTATGATTCTATGTGGTAGGTGTAGGGCCTTTCGGGGTCCTATAATCCATGTTACACCTAGGGTATACTTTGGGTCGTAACAAATTCCATCCCAAAAATGCCACCCTCATTCACTCTCAATTAGTGATGACCCGACCTAAGTTCAACCTTAGAGAAGTAACTCGCTCCTTGGAGTTGATCAAACAACTCATTAACAATTAGAATGGACTCAAGAGTAGGATTTTTGAAATCTTTATCCCTAACCCAAACTAGATGATGAATTAAACCCTTAGAAATCATCACCCTCGCCTATAAGCAAGTTATAAACTTAGCCTTAAGAGCATAATTTTCCCCTTCCTATGAAAAGATAGGTTCGTTCAGAACCTTCAATATGACCAATCGGGTCCTACAATCTATGGAAGCATAACATGCATGAAGCCAATCACTCCCAAGAATAACATTAAAATCTAGCATATCATTCTTTACAATATTAACATGAGTGACTCTATGAGAAACAAAAATAGGATAATTTCTATAAACTTTTCTAGCAACAATAGAATAGCCAATGGCAGTAAAGACATGAAAGGGGTTAGAAAGGGTTTTGGGACCAATATCAAATCTCACGGCCACATAAGGAGTAACATATGACAACGTAGCACCTGGATCAAGCAACACGTACACATAAGAATGAAATACTTTTGACATACCAGTAACAACATGTAGGAAACCCTTATGATAATGTCGAGTCAGAAGAGCGTAGAATCTATTTTCTTTGGGACACCCAAATTGTAATCAGTAGGATAAAAATTAGGCAGAGTAATGAAAGGGAACAAGAACAAGCAAGTCTTTAAATGAAACTTTATAGAAAAGAGAGAAAGTCAAGAACTAGTAAACATACTTAAGCTTTAAATCATAAAAACATATAATGAAAATAATTTTAGAGAATGTATACTTTCAATAAAACTTTTATTGATTTAGGAATAGAGAGAGAGCATGGATGGGAATGGAAAAGATGGGAAAAATTATGGAAAGTGTAGATAGTTTTTAATAATCATAAGGTTTTAAATGTGATGTACCGTTGATTTACGGTACTTGTATTGCTTTAAACTTGGAGTTTTGTGTGTGTCCTAGGAATTTGTCCGTAGATTGTATGGTCTTTTGATTATATTTTCCAAGAAAATAGGTTTTGAGTAGTCGGGATAAAATGTGATGAAGCAGCTGATATTTGGTGTTTGACGACAACCTACGAGTTGTAGGATATTTTATGAGATGTAGGAATGAGTCATTGTTTGAAGCAATAGTTTCTGGAGCTAAGCCTAAAATGAAGGAAGCTAATGACGAGCCGTAGTAACTTCTACAGGTCGTATAATTGAGTCGTGGAAAAGTTTAGAGCAGTGAGCTCCAGTACTTGAATGACAGTGAACCAGGACGGGTCATACAATGATCTACAGACCGTAGATCATACCCGTAGAAATTGCTTATAGGTGAAGGACAAGTTGGTGATGTATGGATGGTACCCATGAACTGTGGCCAATCCATACCAAGAATAACATCAAAATTTAACATTTTAAGTTCTATAAGATCAACATAAGTGACTCTGTGGGATAAGGAGATGGGACAGTTACTATAGACTCTATTAGCCACAATAGATTCATCAATAGGTGTAGACACATAAAAAGGGTCCATCAACACATTCGAAAAAACGTCAAACCTCAAAGCTACATATGACGTCACAAAGGACAAAGTCGCACCGGGATCAAGAAAAGAATAAACATAAAGATGAAAGGATTTCAGCATATCAATTACCACATCGGGAGAACCCTCTTGCTCAAGACGAGTTTGAAGTGCATAGAACCAACTTTGCATTAGAGAACTTGAACCGTAACCACTAGGTGAAGCTTTCCTACCATCCTTTCCCTTGTCAATCCTAGATGGACAATCTCTTAAGTGGTGACTAGTCTTACCACAACTAAAGTAATTATCTATACCCATCATGCATTTTCCTAGATGACTCTTGCAACACTTTTTGCATGTAAGAACTGAAGATCCATTTCCACAACCATTTCCTACTTGAGTCTTTGGGTAAGACACCCTATCTTTGTTGAACACAAAATCCAGAAAACTAGAGGAACCTTGACCTGAAAACATTTGTTTAAATCTACAACGACTATGTCCATCGGTGAAACGACCCCAACAATGCCCGAAAATGTGCTTCGGAAACACCTATAATTGTAATTTCCATATATCTCAAAATCTGTGCATGATTTTGGAAATTCGACTTCATATTCTTATTCAGGGGGTAAAATTGAGTGGGAAATGGGTCTAACCCGAATTTTAGAACAACCGTATCAAATTTCGAAAATCGCAAAAAATGCGATTTTCAGGGTCAACTTTAAAGGGGCATATCTCTTAGCACACAAGGAACTAGAAGGGCCGCTACCTATTAAATTAAAGCCCTTTGAGTTATCTTTCCAATGCAATTGGTTTCACCTCATTCCGAGTTAGGATGAAGGAGTTATGATCATTTTCGTAAAATCTGTCGGAGCAGAATTTCAATTTCCAGTAGCTAAAGTTACTGTAGCGGCTGGACGTTTTTCTTTTATAAAAAAGAGGATTGTCCCATACTTAGTTATATTTCTTTCTAGCTTCAAAACACTCAAAAACACTCTCTAATCCCTCTCCAAAATTCCACCAAGACCTTCAACCAAATTCAAACATCTCAAGTTCTAATTCCGGATTCAAGACTCAATCTCAAGCATCAATTCTCCATTCCAATCCTCATCAAGGATTCTCCAAAGTTGAGGTATGTGGGTTGATTGTGGAAACCTTCATTTCCACAAGTCCAACCATTTATCCTCTATTTTACTTCAAGTTTATGGGTCCTTATGATCATTTATGAACTCTTGAATTATGGAATTACTACTACACATTCTATTATGGTCTATTTTTGCATATTATCATGAAATGGAATTATTATGTGATGTTTATGGTTTTCATGCTTCCATGATCAAATTATGAAGGTTGATATATATATGTATGTTGTTGGTGGGCTGATTTATATGTATTTCGAAATTGGTTGGACTTAGTACTCTTGAAAGACATAATTTCATCTACATGAATAATAGCCCACCATGTGTTTGATAAAATGCCATTGATAGAATTCTTAGGAAATGGAATGTCCAATGTACATCCTATGAGTCGGATGATTATATAATTATTGAAATGATGATGAAAGGGATACATGTATATGATTTTCTCTATATAAGTGTTGTGAGTCGACCAAGCCTAGCTCGGGGGGTTGTAGGCCCGGGTAACCGTATCAAGGGGTTGGTACCTTGGTTGCCTAGTACGGGGGGTAGTAGGCCCGTATAACCACATCGAGGGGTTTGTACCTTGGTCCCTAGCTCGGGGGGTGGTAGGCCCGGGTAACCACATTGAGGGGTTTGTACCTCTTTCGCCTCTCCAAGGGGGTGGTAGGCCTTGGAAATACTATATTGATGGTCACTCACCACACATGTACTACGTCCCACTAAATATGATTTTTATGTAAGCGTCATTATATATATCATTTCATTTATGTGCTATCTATCGGGTATGATTATGCATTTTTCCTATGATGTCCATCTATTGTGGCATTGCATTGCATCCCATATACTTAGTACATTCAAACGTACTAACGCATACTCTATGCCTACATGATGTCACCATGTAGGGACCGGAGCACCGCTTGACCATCCTCCTCCGCGTGGCTAATACGATTTCCTATCAAGGTTATTGGTGAGTCCTCCATTCCGGGGACGTTGCTCATGATCTTTTGCTATGTATAAGACTTTTCTTTTAAGTTATGTTTTGACTATGAGGGTGAGCCCGGTAGTTTGTCTTGGCCCCCGCTAAGTACTCATGTTTAGAGGTGGTGTTGGACAAGTTGTGTATTATGCTTGAGCTTGACTCATCTAGGGTATTTATGTATCACTTCTTCTTCTTTTTTTTCTTGCTCCCTTAGTCCCGATTTCCCCCTTTGATTATGCTTATCGCTTATGGTCATTTTAATTGCTTCCGCGACCAAGGATGTGTAATGATATGCTATGAGGCTTGTTTGGGGTTCCTTCGGGTTCCCCATTCGCCGGTCACGTCTAGGCCCTAGGCTTGGGTCGTGACAATCGGACCTTCAATGTGAGACGTCACCATCAACGGTCTTTACCCTTTTTTCCTCCCTAGACTTTTCCATAAGCTTATTCTCTTCAATTTGTTGATCTTGAATCATTAAACGAGAAATGTCCATTTCCTTAATAAGCATGGCGGTTTGACATTCCTTAACCACTATTATGGACACACTCAAAAAGTACTTACTCATCCTTTCCCTAGAGTAGGAAACCATAGTAGGAGCATACTTAGTAAATTATGTGAATTTCAAGGCATAGTTCTTCACACTCATATTCTCTTGACGAAGGTTATAGAATTCAAGTATCTTTTCCTCCCTCATCTCAAGGAAAAAGAACGTATCAAGGAAAGCAGCCTTAAACTTTTCCAAACCAAGAGGATCCACATCAACTGCATTAATTTCCTTCAATTGGTTGAACAAAACTTGAGCAATACCTTTAACTTAATAAGTAGTTTATTCCGCATTTTCCACTGGTGACACTCCCATGATAATCAAAATATTGTACACCTCATCAACTTGAGGATCTTCCCCAATTTTGGACCTATGAAACTCTGGAGGATTTATCTGAGTGCAGTCCGTTACTCTAGTAGCCGCTGTACTCACCTTTGGGTTCACGGGCACTACATCCTCCATATTCGCTTGAGCCAACACATGAAAATCAGCTTGAAACTTCGTATTAGTCAGTTGTTGGACCAAAGGGTCGGCCGAAACATGTGGAGCTTCTTGAGGAGCTCCTCATTCCACATTCTCATTTGCATTCCTTCTCATGTATGCTCTTCAAGGGGCCTTGTCCTGAAAATCATCGGATACAGATTAATAGAGTGACATATAAAGTTACATTCTATTGCACGACTTTAGAGTGATTAAAGAAGTGGAATTTCCTAAAAATCTTATAGTCTCTCATTCATAGTGTGGTGCACTTCACACTCCTGAATAAGATATCTACTCGACGTGGTTTATAAGACATCCTTAGGCCTTTCTGAACCTTGTGCTTTGAATACCAAGTTTGTCATAATAAAAAGTATACCCTAAGTGATGGCATATAGCACCCGAAAAGGCTCTACACAAGCCACTTAGCATACATCATACAGGATAATAGAATTAAAGAGTTCAAAAGATAACATTTTTTATATAAAACAAGTTTGACAAAAGCGGAAGTCCAACATAAGTCTCAAATCCATCTAATACATTTTAAGGAAAGTGATTGGGATGTAACCCATACATCACATACAAAGTCTGAAATGAAATGACATAAAGCTATAAAGTGTCTCGGTCCTTGGAACATGAGGACTCACTAATCAGTTGAAAGAATCCAATAGATGTCTATCCACGATTGTGTGACGTAGGAAGGTCGACGCCTACATTCATTAGATAATATAGGCACAAGTATTACATTAGTACATGGAAAGTACTAAGTATGAGGCAGTTTGCATAAACATGAACATGATAGTATAAATGGTTTATACCATGTAGACATGATCAACATTTGGACATTTAAACATGAGGAAGTAAAACATTAAATTCATAGGCTATAGTCAATTCATTTGAAATAAAGGACATAAGAAAAGCTTGAAGAAAATATAATCATTTAGTGGGATGTTAGCTTTAACCGATAATAAGACCATGAGAGCTATATCATGGAATCTGGTATATCCCTCATGCCGAAAGATGGGAAATCTACTTGCCAAGGTAGAATTCTTGCATATCATCATTTGCTAAAGTTGATCCACTAGCTAGGTCATTGGAGACATCTTATAGGGGCAAAAAGATTAGGACTACAGGTTGCTACTAGAGACTACCCTATTTGAGCCTCCACCTCAAAGCCCTCTGTGTTCTAAGTCTAATTAAATCTCAATAGAATAAATAAAAGACAATTATCAATTTAACATAGGAAAGGAAATGATCAATACGAATACACATATTTCGAGATCAATACATAGAATAGCTCCTTAAACATAATTCAACATGAATGAGAAAACCTTTCACCAATATGGATTCATTTTGTGAGAAATACCTTTCACAATATTTATCATCATAGTAAGTGAGATATCCTTTCACAATAGCATCAATAATTTCGTTTCAAAGAATCACCAATTCATTTCTTCATAAATTCATAATTTGTAGGTTCATGAGTTCATCAATTTATAGTTAAAAATCTAATTTAGGCATGTGTTTCAACTAAATATCATTGATTTATACATTGGGAGACTTAATCAACAACAATCAATCAAAATTAAATGAAACCCATAAAAATAATTCGACTAAAACCTCAACTTGATTAAATTGAAATTCAAGGGAGAACATGGAAACTTTGGGTACCCCACAGAGAGAAGGACTCCATGGGTGAATACACACATACCTTGATCCTTTTAAGCCCAAAATACTGGAGATTTAGAGACTTGAATGGAACCCTAGCTCTTCTTTTTCTTCCTTAGCTTTGAGAGAATTCGGGGAGTGGACATGGGAAATTTAGGAAAATGAATAGAAAATTGTAAAATTACCGACCTCAAATGTTATATAGGGCTTAGGGTAGAGGGTAAAACAACATAGTTTTAGTCTAAAACAATTAGGGAAAAGACCCAAAATCCTTTAAAATAAACTACCGACTCGACCTACGGACCGTAGATCTTTGTATTGTCCGTACTGGCAACTGTATACTGAGTATTGGGACTATGATTTCACCTCTCTTTTGACGGAACATTTCTACAGTTCGTAGGTCTTTCTATGGTCCGTGGAAACCAACCATAGAAACCTATTTTGACCCTTAAAATTTCTTTTAGTTAAGGACTCACCTACCAGGCCTATCTATGACTCATACAAGGATAGACAGACTATCCTAGTTAACCGTACAAAGGGTACTAGGACTTATTTTGAAAATTTTAATTTCCCCCTTCCTATGGTTGCCATATATGACTGATAGAAGCTTATACGGTATGTAGATGGGTCCCGTAACATTAGAATTCAATCCAAAAATTTATTTTCTTCCTTTTCAATATTCGGAGGTGTTACAAATTACATCAGTACATTTGAATGTACTAGTATGTAATATAGCCGAGGTGAAATAACTGAATGAAAGGACTGCAATAGATTACAATACTCAAGTTGAATGTAAAGAAATAGAGGAGTTAAATCATTTAAAGTATTACAAAATGCGTACTTATCTCTAAACTAAACATAATAAGTGATATATTAAAATACATTTTAACACTATTGAGAGATTCTCTAACCGAAAATAATCACTATGAGCTACGTTATAATACAATGTCTCACCCATGTTGCATGAATTGTCCTATCTCGTACATGTGTATGGAACCTCTCAACTAAATGTATCCACTAAGCTCTGACTGAAGGCACTAAAGATTCATCTAAAAATTATGATTATGTAGACATGTTGGAAAGACATGGTTTATAAGGATTTTGAGTTGCCTGAACTCATCCTCATATCGGTGCTCAATACTACTCCCAATAATATATATATATATATATATATATATATATATATATATACATATATCTCTGTGCTCAAATGTATAAAAATACTCTTTCTCTTGTTTGAGATAATTGCTCAAACCATCCTCTTAAAAGAGGTAATTTCTATGAAATATCTCTAAACTCATTGCTCATTTAGAAAGCAAGGCTTATTTTTTCTCTTTGTAAAAATATTTTCGCTGGGTTGAGATAATTACTCAAAATCGCCTCTTTAAAGGGTTAATTCTCCGTACTCGATCTTTATGAAAAATCTTTATTTTTCTCAAAAAATATTCTCTTTCTTCATGTAAAAATGAAACATTTGGGAAATACTTAGTTCCCTTTTACTTTTTCTGAAACTTCTCTTTACTTCCTCAAAAACTCAGTTTAAACATTTATGTTTTGTTTAAAAGATTCTCAATAAGAATTCAATAAATACTCAGGAGTAAAGTTCATGGTGAAAAATAGACATGAACAATCAACTCAATAATTTCGAAACTTCCCCTTAAGCTGATCACTCTGGTCACCCGGATCTTGCTGACTCTATTAAATCGGAGAACTCTGATGCTGTCTCACATAAACTCCTCAATAAACAATATACAACAATTCAATAATTATAAATAGGAATTCAATAATCAATAACTCAGGAACTCAAAACTCAATATAAACTTATCTCAAGAATACTGAAATCTAAGGACAAATGTGTAGACTGCTCTTTTACAAATTTGAAAGTAGAGGTATGGTGTTAGGATGAACTAGTCCAACATTTTGATAGCCTTACATACCTGGAAGAATGAAGTTCTTGGCGAAATTGACGTAAACAAAGAATGGTTGAAACCTATATTTTCTCCATTATAACATTGCTCTAATGTATTGAAGTATTAATGAATGTAAAAGAACTGATTAACACTTTCTAAGCCCTTAACTATGTGTAAAATATTATGGTTTAGGCTTAGAATAGCTATAGTGATTAAAACGACGTAGTTTAGATAGATATAGTTAGGGGAAAGACCAAAAGGAAGGCTTCATGGATCATTTAGGGTTCCACGGTCCGTTAAACACATCATCGTCCGTATAGCCATCTATGAAACTTTGACGGTACGAAAGGGCCTTACTAAAAAAGGCATGACGTCTTACGTCAAACTCGAAATGAGGCAAGCTTGGTGGAGTTGGAAATAGAACAGTAATATCTTTAATTTGATAGTTCATTGGACACCGAATTCATTATGTTCTGAGAGATATTGTTTTTTGAAGTTGACCATAACTTAAAAACTTAAGAAGCCATCTAAAAGGAGAGCTCGACGGCCTCACGTGCTATAGGAAACAATCCAGGAAACCCCTTGTCTAGAAGCCCTAGATGGCTTGGAAACCTCACCTAAATAGGTTGTCCATGTCTTCACGGACCGTTTAGGGGTCCGTCCATGTGGACTCCTCTCTTTGAAGCCCTTAAACGGTTGGGCCACATCAATAAACGGACCATGGTCCCTTTCATTAGCCGTTTATGCTTCAGTGAAGGGTCCGTGATCTATTTTAGGGTTTTGTACATGCCTATTAGCCCTTTTTAACCTTTTACCAATTCAGAGGTGTTACTAGAATGATACAAATTTTAAGAGTATAGTTGTGAGGTGTTATATAATTATTTGGGACATAGCTTAGAAACTTTTGGGGTGTTACATTACAGAACTACTTGACTTTGAATTTGACTTACATATGATTGATTTGATTGTTGATTGTGACTGTTGAACTGTGGATTTCGGGTCTTGTGAGCGGTGTATTTTAGAACTGCTAGGTTGGCCTGATTTCTGTGAAAGTTGTAGTTTAAGGAGGTTCTGTTGGAGTGTAAAGGGTATTCAATTTCTATCTAGATGTCTTGTTTATTAGGTTTCATGTTGGGTACTGTGTTGTTGGTACTCAACCCTTGCTTCTACACTGTGTAGGTTCCGAGCCAGGACCCGTGTGATTTTTTTCTTCTTCTCTTGACATTAGAGGCTCATTGAAAGACTTGATAGATAGTTTTTGTCATCATGGTGAGCCCTCTTTTACTTTTTCCCTATAGCTTTCTTTTATTTGAGATACAAAGATTGAGACTTGTTTTTATTTCTTAAATTCCACACTTTATTGGCTTGTACACGTGTTAAATTTGAGGTTACCTTTTACTGCACTTATTATACTTTTTTCTATGGGTTTTATAATTCTATCATCCTCTAAGTATATTTCTATGGGTGTATCTATTCCTTCCCTAAAACATGCTTTTATTAGTATTTTTGTTCCGCCTAAATGTACATATTTAATTGGATTTTTAGGCTTAATATCTTGTATTTCTTTATTTATTATTCATTTGTTTATTATTGGTATTTTAGCCTTTCCTTTGGTGTATTTGCAATCTATGATATGTTCTCTTTGACTTACTACATAATATTCTTCTTTTTATCGTTTAAACCAGTTTCTTATTGTTGGTATTTCGAATATTTTTTCTACACTTAGGTCTAATTCTTTTCCTTTTATTTGTTCAAATATATTATTATCAAATATTATTTTTTGTTCTGAAGATTCTTCATTTTGGTATTCTTCTTTAGTTATTATTTGTATATCTTTTTCAGTCATTATGTCTTGTTCTTGCTTTACTATTTCTGCATTTTTTCATTTTTGTTGGGTTGAGGGTGACTTTTCTTGGTGGGAATCGACAAGTGTCATCACATTCTTTATTGGGTTGTGACAGAGTGCCTATCCTACCCAAATTTAAAGAAGCGTTGAGTAATGTCTAGATATAACCTTACATAGGTTCTTTTCCTGTGTCCAATTTTTTTCCTGATATCTTTAGAGTTTTTTATTTTACACAAATAAGGGCTATAAAACACTTAACTTTGTTCTTTGAGACACTGTAATTTCTTAAGAAGGGTGACTGGAAAATTATTATTTCAAGTGATCATTCGCCTTCTTTTGTTGTATATAGGCCAGTTAACAACATTTGTTAGCCTTTAGATGCAATGGCCTTTTGGCCTGGTACTTAGAGATTTTGGAAAAATATCCCCCTATTTGGAAAAGAATCTATTGTTGTGGCATAGATTAATTGGAAAAATATCCCCCTGTTTGTAAAAGAATCCATACAAAAAATTTCTCAAAAGTTTTTTTAAAAAGAATTAGGGGGTAGGAGAATGGGAAATGGGTTATGATTATAAAGAAAGGAATTGAATCCTTAATAAAAAGGTGAAAGTTCATATAACCAACCAACTGAATTACTAAGATTTCACTCAAATTTGGTTATAGATTAGTTCTTTAGTAAAGTCTCAACCAAATCTATATCCAAATGCTTTAGACTTCAAGAACTGGAAAATATAAACAAAGAGATTTTGACAAACTTACCATTTTATTCATAAAATGCTTCTCTATATTGTAAAAGCTTGCAAAACTCTGGAGGCTTATTGGGATTCATTGGCATTTCTTCTTTTTCTTTTTTTGGTTTTGCAAGAGGAAATAATAGACATCAAAAAGGAAATTTGTGAGTTGCTCTATTGTTTCAACAACAACTTATATTTCTTTTTCTTGTGTTTCCACACTAAGCTTTCACACTTAGGCATACATATATATAGACACTAAAGACACCTTGTAGAAAATTTGTAAGAGTCTAAGTAGAAAATATTTTATGAATTTCGAGATAATTAAATTAATATAAAATACAACACATTAATTTTGACAAGAAAAGGTTGCAGGTTGTAAATTTCACGTGACACATGCAAGTTCTTTATGACTTATTTAATTTCACTACTTAGTGGAGGCATATTGTAAATTTCATGTGGCCCACAAGTTGTTGAGGTCATCACATTTGAAATTAATGAAAAACTATTTTTAAAATTCTAAGATAATTTTAAAATTAATATAGATACAAAACATTAATTTTGAAAAGAAAAGTGGTAGGTTGTAAATTTCACATGACACACCTAAGTTCTGTGAGACTTATTTAATTTCACAAAAATATATTATATAGTGGACATTCCATTATTGGGTGAATCTCCGCTATATAATTTTTTTTCCTGAGGATTCTATTAATGGGTTTTTGATGACCTCCACAACTTGCGTGTGTCACGTGAAATTTACAATCTACCTCCATTAAATTATGAAATTAAATAAGTCTAACAGAACTTGTGTAAGTCACGTGAAATTTACAACCTATCACTTTTTCATGTCAAAATTAATGTGTTGTATTTATATTAATTTAAAAGTTATCTAAGAATTTATAAAATATTTTTTATTTAATTTTCAATGTGATGACCTACACAACTAGCAGATCACGTAAAATTTACAACATGCGTCCACTAATTAATGAAATTAAATAAGTCACACAAAACTTGCGCGTGTAACATGAAATTTAAAACATGCCACCTTTTCTTGTCAAAATAAATGTGTATGTATTTTATATTAATTTAAAAGTTATCTCATAATTCATAAAATATTTTCTACTTAGACTATTTCAAATCTTCCCCAAGAAATGTTTAGTGTCTACATATATGTACGCCTAAGTATGAAACTTTAGTGTGGAAACACAAGAAAAAGAAATCTAAGCTCTTCTTGAAACCATAGAGCAACTTAGAAACATCCTTTTTGATTCCTATTATTTCCTCCTGCAAAACCAAAAAAAAAAACTAAAAATGCTAATAAATCCCAATAAGCCTTTGGTGTTTTGCATGCTTTTACAATCTAGAGAAGTTTTTTATGAATAAACTGGTAAGTTTGTCAATATCTCTTTGTTTAATTTTTCCGATTCTTGAAGTCTAAAGCGTTTGGACATAGATTTGATTGAAACTTTACTTGAAAACTGATGTACAACTATATAATAATTTGAGGGAATGTTAGTAACTCAGTAAGTTGGTTGGTTACCTAAACTTTCACCTTCTTAGTAACGATTCAATTCACTACTTTATAATCATATCCCATTTCTCATTCTCCTACCCATAATTTTGAAAACCTTTGAGAAAATTATTCTTTTTTATAAAAAAAAAAGATTTACATGTCCAAATAGCCCTAATAAGAATTTCAATTCCAACTCAAAAGCTTCATTTGCTAAATTTGTTTTTTCTGCAAGTGTCGTCTTGGTTCATCAATGAAAACATGATAATGTTGTGCAGTGCTTGCTTACTGAAAATGGATGAAGTTTAATGCCGTGGGAAGCAAAGTTACTGAGAGAAAAGTTCAGTAGTTACTTCATATGTGAACAAAACTGGCCACGATTTGTGATGCATCACAAATTGAAGTAATGCGGCATTTTACTATTTTTTATCATTTAAAAATCATCCTTATGTATTAAAACATACACATAGAAATGTTGTAGAAACATTATTGGTGAGAGTGAACTTTTTTATGAGGAATTTAACAGCTCTAAAGATGATATTGAACCTTCAGTAAGGAAATCAAAGAGAGCTAGAAAAGGGGACAATGAAGAAGAAAGCATTGATCTTCCCTATTAAAATCATGCAATTTACTATGAAAAACTTAATCTAGAGAAGGTGTCATCAGGTATGCAATTTATCAATGCAGCACCTTAGGATATTCCGATCTATTTCTCATTTTAGTAAGACTTTATATGAATTGAGATATTTTTGATAGTTTTCACAATTATGGGGTTTTCATATTTCTTAAGAAAAAAAATATAACTTAAGAAATTTGAATTACATGTCCAAAAAAAACCATCAACTGCAAATCTATATGATTTAAACAACTTCTTTCAAATTATGTTCAAACATGGCTTACATCAAGTTTGCATGTGCGTTAAACTAATTAACAAACTTGATCTTTAGTGTAGTTAAAGACTTGTATATCAATGTGTCTGTAACTTATAAGTAAGATCTTTAAACTGCCAAAAAACAAGTAATAATCTCTCTAGTTTAATTTATATGATAAAGTTTGAATAGGCACATGGATTAAAAAAGAAATGAAGATCATTGTTGCGACTAATGATTCTAAACATGTCATAAACTTTGTATGGTCATAAGTCTTTAAAAAATTGTGGCCTTAAATATTCCATAACATTTATGTAGGAATCTAGTTGTATAGTACTTATACATATAGCAAGTTTGTTGCAGAGGAAGACAAAGAAGCTAAGTGTGAAAGTGAAGAAGATGGTCTCAACAAGAACAAACGTTGCTAATTTGTTAAACTTCAAAAGTGACAGTAACACCCCATAGATTTTTTAAGCTAAGACTCGAACCATTCTTCGTAGTGAGTGAGATTTTTGAGAGGATTTTAAAGTTTCTTGAGTATTAAGGTCACTAGATGTAGCACCTTAAGTTCCAAGAAGAACCTAAGAGAAAAGCATTCAAGTCATTCCTAGTTTTTCTTAAGTTTTGGGTCAACTTCAAACGACCATAACTCCTAGTACAAGATGAGTTAGGTGAGCTAAAAGATAGAAAGAATAAATCCCTTCGAATCCTCTTTCCAACGCCACTGAGTTTGCTAAATTCCGAGCTCTGAGTAAAAAGTTATGACTGATTTACTAACGACTCCCAAACCTGGTAGTAGCTCCGCTATGGCTCCGCGTTACGGAGCCAATACGGACCTCACTGCCTGGTGAAAAATTATTCCGACTCTCAACTCGTTTTAATTATTTCTTTAAGGGTATTTTATTCTTAAAAACCCTTAGGAGGCCATCTAAATTACCCTAAACGTGTAGAAAATCAGTTATTTCATAAATCAAACACTCTCATTCACTCCAAAAATTGTACGCTCAAGGGATTCAAGAAAACGGTAAGGCTTGGGTTTAGCTTTCAAAGGTTTTCCTACAAGTTGCTTCAAGAGGATAATTCTTTCAGGTATGTAAGCTTCCATAGTGTTGGGTTTGTTCACCCACACGCCAATCATGTTAATTTCAGCTTTAAATTCGTTCTAAAAGTTGAAGTTTTGATGTTCTTGTTATGTATTCATGAATTTGCTTTTGTCCTTGAATTGGGCTGAGATTCAGGAGTTCTTGAGGTTAATGTGTTGATTTATAGAGGGATTAGAGTTAGATTATAGTGTACATGTGTTGGGTATCTAAATCTAAAGAGGAATTGAGAAAAACAACCGAGTTTAGGTAAATTGGGGTTAGAAAATGAAGAAGGAAAAAGTCGGGCAAATCTGGCACTAGGTTCCGCGTCGCGCACCTGCCTCCCCATTTCAAAAAGTTGTCCTCGCGTTGCGGAGAGGTCACGGACCTCTCTTCCTCAAAAGTTATTTCGCGACCAATTTTTTTAATGCGTCTCCGCATCGCGGAGTAACTTCCAAGAAGTGAATTTTTATCTTCTCTCATGTTTAGCTATCTAAAATCAATCCTAAACACCATGAGATCTTTCGTATCACAAATCACAACCTTGAATCCATAATTCAAGTTCAAGGTAGAGTTAAAAGTTAAGTTTTTGAGAATTCTTTCGAACATTCTAAGAAAGTCCTTTAAGTCATTTTTGAGGAGTCTTCTACCAATTCTAATAACTTGTTTCAAGACTCGAGCAAGTAAGTATGAGAGTAAGAAAATGTATTCACGAGTCTACCTTGTCATCATGAGATCTTTCTTATCATGAACCATAACTCTTGAATTCATAATTCACATTCAAGAGAGAGTTAAGAGTAGAGTTCAATTGTGAATCCTTTGAGCTCAACTATCGATTTTAACTAAGTTTTGAGGAAGTAAGTCAGAGAATAAGAAGAGTCGTATACATGAATTCCATATAGTTATGTAGACCATCGAGTCGAGTTGTTTCATGTCCATAATTTCGCATGAACTTCAAAAGTCGAGCATCTTTCAGAAAAGTGGTATCTTCAAGTTCTAAGCCTTTAAGTGTTCAGTTCCTAATCCTTTTTGAGAAGTATATTTGAGTCCTTGAGTTGAATATTTCATTCTCATAATTCCACATTAATATTATAAGTCGAACAGTCTTGAGATGAGAAGTATCTTTGAAGTTCTGGAGTTCTAATTATTTGAGTTTTATCTATGGTTATTGAAAACCTTGCATTGAGTCGTTCAAGTCCATAATTCGGCATGAACCATATTTTAAGAAGTCTTTTACAAATGCTTTAACTTTGTTTTAAGACTTAAGTTTTGAGTTCAGTAAAGGGTAAAGTTGAAGTTATTTTCTTCAAAAAGTATATGGGGACTAAGTATTCCCAAAGAGATTTAAAATGTTTTCACATTTAAATTAGAACGGAAACTGAGATTTCCAAAGAGCCTTCACGCTAGTTTTCAGAAAAGAATAATCGCTTTCTAAATGAAGCAAGAGGGGAAACTTTGATTTCCAAGATAGCATTTGAGCTAAGTTTTTGAGCACTAATCTAAAATCACTAAAGAAGTATGTTTTTAAACATAAAGAGCTAATATAATGTAATATTTTTGGGAGTAGTATTGAGCACCGATGGGGAAGAGTTCATACAACTATCAACACCCTTAAACTATGTAGCCATCATAGATAGAAAAGGGTCATACTTTTTAGATGAATCCTTTCCGCATAGACTAGTGAATCCACTTAGTAATTCAGGTCCTATACACTTGGCGGGTATAGGTTACGTTGGCAGCATGCGGAAGATCGTTGTATCATCACAATAACTCTTATGTGATGGTTGTCGGTTAGAGAAACTCCCACAGCAGTATTTGCATGGTTCCTCAATGGGTTCTGCTTAGTAGCCAGGAAAGTTTTTCAGTTTCTTTCAAGCTTATGTTACGCTTTAGAATTCCCCTTACATGCTCGTACGTTCCACGTACTGAGTCATTTGGCATGCATCTTCTTATGATACAGACACATGTATTCAGGATCATCAACAGGAGCTTCGTTGATACATCCGAGAGTTCGAGTTAGCTATGGTGAGCCTCCTTGCTTCCAGAGGATTTTCCTTTACTTTTCAGTTCAGTCAGGATGTCGTGGGTCTTGTCCCAACCTCCATCTCTATCAGTTAGAGGCTTCATAGATTGTCAGTATAGTTGAGAAGTCTATATTATTCATTTATTTTATTAAATGTTTTAAAGACTTAAGTTGCCTATTTTATGGCAAGTTGAATATATTAATTTATTCTAAGTTGTTCATTTGAGTTGAAGTTTTGAAAAGTTGAGTTTATTGAATTTTATTCAGTTTTAAGCTTTTGCATGCTTAAGTTAGTCTTCTGTTTGTAGTCAGCCAGGATGAGGATTCGTTTGGGGACCAACAATGGTCTTCGAGTGCTGTCCACGTCCAGGGTGTAGACTTGGGTCGTGACAATGACAATCCCTATAATAAAACTGTTCAAATAATTCACACACGATTTCTTTTGTATGGTTGAATAATTCTACACATTTTGTTTTCTTGTTAAGCTGATTTTTCATGCCTTTAGCTATAAGTTCACTCTGAATAACATCTCCAAATACATTATTTTGTGTATTCTATTTCTATATCAATTGTAATTATAGACAATTAGTAAGCGATGAATTAATTAGTTGGAAATCCACATATTAGACATGACGAAAGAGAGTGAAAATATTATTAATTAAATAAAACTTCTTCAATCAACTTATCGACAAATACCTACTTGAATTAGGATTAAGAAGCATCTAAGTAAATTGTACATAAACTATTGACTGCAATCAAGAAACTATTCTAATTTCATATTTAATCTATAAACATAAAAGTAATTTTTTTCCAAGTATGGTACAGAGAAATGAAGAAGCCATGTATACAAGCTATTACACAAGCTTCCTCCCAATTTATTCAATCATTAAAAGCTTCTTCAATCATCATCCCTGTCTTCCACATCAACCTCGAACAGTGACTTGGAATTTCCTCTTCTTCACAGTGTCCATCAGCTACGTACTTCCTAGTTATAAGCTTCATTGCTCTGATGTTATTCCTCCATTTTTTCAGTCCTTATTTAGATGCCTTTTTCAAGAAAATAGTCACCATTCAATTTCTATTTTAAATCCCTATAAAAACTCAGTTTCTTACAAGTCACTATTTGAGATTGACGAGGAAGATTGGAATTAATATTGAATTAGTTTTTAATGGATGAAGAAATTGAGGAGGAAGCTTGTGTAATACATTCTACCATGGCTTCTTCTGTTTATCATGTAATACATGCGAAAAAGTTTTTTTCTATTGTTTTCTGAGATTAAAGATGAAATTAGAACTATTTCTTACATAGGTCAATGGTTTAGGTATATTTTACTTTGATGCCGCTTAATCATAATTCGAATGGGTGTTTGTCCTATATGGCTAGTACCTGAATTTCCATCTACTTAACTTCTCTCTTGCTAATTGTATGTAACTACACAGAAAAAGAAATGGAATACAAAGTACATTGTATTAGGAGAAAGTGTTATTCAAGGTGATCTTGTACCACTTGAATACACACATAATATACATTCTTTATATGCGGTTTATATGCTAGCACTGGCGTCGTCAACTTCATTGTGAACTAATGAAGTCTCTGAAGAGGACAAACATTTGATTATTCTGAACTATAACCAAAATGAGATAATGTAAAGATAGATATACAAAGATAAAACAACAATAAAGGTTGAGATGGGGCACTATTCACTAGCAAAAAGACTTCAATTCTATGTTGAGAGGGCAAATGCTATCAAGTCAGTTTAATCGATACAATGGTGTGTTTATTACTAAAAATTGAGTGTATGTTTGATTTATCTTACTATCTTAAATGAACTGGTATATTTTTATTATTAAAATGTGGTTGTAGACATCGAAATTTTATAGGACTCTACAAGACGTGTTCAATTTGAGTTGAGACTCTACAAGGTGTGCTTAGTTTCACTTAGGGTTCTTGAAGGATACTCAATCCAATACCCTATTTCATGCCTATATAAAGGGTATTGTACTCTCTTGAAAACTAATCTAAAATAATTTCTCATAAACTCTTATATATTTATAAAGATCATCAAGTTCTTGAATATCTCATAAATTATTTATATGTTAAAGGAAGGTGTTCTTTTGCTGGAGTTTTGGACTCTTTGACAAATTTGGAATTATTTAAGTTGTACGGCGTTGTTGGGATGTTCTATTCTTGAGGGTACATGTCAAGAGATATATTATTAGATTAGTGTAGATTATGCCTCAATGGGCTTGAATCTCTTTAAAGAGAAAGAAATATTTGAGACTGAATATTATTTATATATATTTATAAAAAAAATTCAATTGTAATTTATTATAATTTGTGGTATATTCACCCAGCAGATTGTTATCAGACCTTATCGTATGAATAGGATATAAGTACACACATTATGGCGAAATGTCACTACAACTTTTCATTCTCATAATCACTAAGAGACACAACTTTAGAACTAATTATTTCTATGTTATATATAATATAAAAAGACAAGAATTAGAAAACCATGTTTTCAAATGTAGCCCAATTCTTTTGTGTGATATGGAACTTACAAGGAGCAAACCTTTGGCCTCCATACATTCTTTTCCTGTATCAAATTTAATTTTGTTTGCCTGATTTTTATCGAAGTTCTTATCTTTGTTTTATATCTTTCTCATTTTAAATTTAATTATTTTTTTATTAGCTCATGCCATATTGACCACTGTAAAATTTGTACAACTCACCAATCTAGGCTTCATTTGTTTTCATTATGATTAAGAATCTGAATACGAATGATTAAGATCTTGTCTATCGATCTAAGCATTGAATGATTAAGGCTCTTTCCCATTCATCCAATAGCACTTAATCTATATTTCACTGTTATCCTTCAACTTTGCATTCCTAAATAATATATATTCTTAACACATCTTACTCACTGGAAAACATATATAATATGAAATTTTTTAAGAAGTTACTAACAAATGGATCAATTAAAAAATGATTTCACTGGCTGAGACCAAAAAATACAAAACAAAATAAGAATTGCAATTCAAGAATGAACCTTTAACCAATAAAACTATCTAAATAAAACACATGGACACATATGATACACACTAGCCTTGAAAAAAACTAGAACAAATGAAAGAAAAAAGTGAAAAGTAATTAACCTGGATTGAGTAAATCTTTCTTTACTGTATTAATTAGAATCTTTAGTGAAAAGTAATTAACCTGGATTGAGTAAATCTTTCTTTACTGTATTAATTAGAATCTTTAGAAAAATCACCAGCTAAACTTGAAACCAAATAAGATGTAAAAATCACCAGCTAAACTTGAAACCAAATAAGATGTAAAAATCACCAGCTAAACTTGAAACCAAATAAGATGTTGATCGGAGCTCGACCAAAAGAACTTCGCCAATTCGACTATACCTCCATTTAGATCTTATTAAGGTGTTGTTGTCTTAGTTTGTGGTGAATTAGATCTAGTTAAATGATTGTTTTCATATCATTTAAGAAATGGTGTGTTTTGGATGATCTGAATTTTATGGGTTGGGCTCAAGATAATTTGAATTTGATTCAACCTCAACTCAATCAAGTCTTAACCCATTCTAAAATAATATTCAATTAGCCCCAATTTAATCTTAAATTTCAATCTGTTTTAAGACTCTTTGTTTGCATTGATGTAATGTGTGTTTCTATACTAATAGTATGAATTACTATTTATTTTATATCTTAATTCTAGGAATTATCTGTCTATTGGTAACTTCTTCTTTTTTCTTGAGTTGAAATTTGAATTGTGGTAATAATAATCTTTTAAAATTATTGAGATTAAGCGGGTCAAATTGGGAAGTCAAGACCCAACCCGTTTTTAAGCCATTTGAGCCCAAAGTAAACTTTGGCAGGCCATGACCAAATCCAATTTCTATTTCAACTATTCAATATCTCCAATTTCAATCAACCCATTCATTTGACACCCCTAGTTTCATATGTCATATATTTCTTTCAATTTTGAATGTGTACAGGTATGTACATAAATGTGTATCAAATTAAATAAATAGACACACACGTCCTACGTGGTATAATACATACAGGCCGCACGTATGACAAAAAATCTCCTTGTACGATGTCATGTAAGATTAATGTGTCTATTTGTTCAATTTTATACAAGTTCATGTGTCTACTAGTGCACACCAAAGTTGGAGGGAATTAATGCAAGCTGAAGCCAACTTAAAGAACACGGTTGATTATTATACCTTTACTTTATATTCTATGTTTAGGGTGTAATGTGATCCATTTTTTGGGTGTCTAATCTTCCTAAAATATCCTTATGAATTTTGGATAAGATTAAAAAGTTTGGGGAGGAAGTGTAAAATATCACCCCCTCCCGTGAATATGTTTTTGATAAAAATTAGATGAAATTTACCATGTGGTACCATGTATTCGGGCTCGATCTTTGATTTTTTTTAAATAACCAACAATAAAATACTACCTAAATATTAAATATATGAAAACTCAAAGAACATATTTTTTTTGTAATTTTCGTTTTGGCATAATACATAAACATGACCCTTAACTTGGCGTCAGCTGTCAACTATGGCCTTTAACTTTGGGTTTGCACAAATCGACACTAAAACTTGAATAAATTGAACAAATAGACATATTCGTTCCACATGGCACCCTATATGGAAATTTTGTGTCCTACGTGGAGTCCTACGTGCATTATTCCATGTAGGATACATGTGTCTACTTGATCAATTTTATACACGTTTAAGTGTCTACTTGTTGACACTCAATGTTGGAGCTCATAGTTGTCCGTTTAGGCCACGTTAAGGGTCATGTTTATGTATTATGCCTATCATTTTTCTCGCAAAATAATGCATTGAAAAACATGATACTTTTTGTGATTTTAAATTTTCTCAAACGTTCAATGTTCAACGGGTCTCCCTTTGGTTGGTGGAAGGCACGCTTGGAAGATTTCATCCAAGTTGAAGATTATAAATTTTAGGATAAGATAACTATTGGACAAACCATTCCTCTGAAGATTGTTGAAAGAGTTCAATTTCCAAAATTAGGTATTGACTTTACTGCTGAAGACCTATCAGCTCTCAGAAAGAATGCTAAGATCAAAAGCATTCCAGTTTGTGGCCTTGGACCGGATGAGTACAATAGGATCTCAAATTGTACTACTACCAAACAAATATGGGATGAACTCTTCAATGCTCATGAAGGAACCAGTCAAGTAAGAAAATTTTTAGTCGCTACGATGTTCACTGAATATGAAATCATCAAGATGAAGGAAGGTGAACATTTATTAAAAATGATTACTAGACCCACTAAGTTGATTAATGAGTTGTCATCTCTAGGAAAGGCTCTCACTACTGAGGAATAGGTTGACAAAGTGCTGAGGATTCTTCCAAAATCAGAGTAGGATATAAAAGCCACTACTATAAATAAAGCTAAAGACATCTCCATCTTGACCCTTGATGAACTTGTAGGAAATCTTAGAACTTATGAGATGAATATGGATGACTTGAAGAAAGAGGAAATGCTCAATGAGAAGTCACTGGCCCTGAAAATGTTTGATTGAAAAGAGTTTGATCTTGATAATGAAAAAATGGCATTCTTGGCGAAGAACATTAAGAAGTTTCTCAGAAAAGGAAAAATAGCACTTCAGAAGACATGGCTAGAACAATGATAATTTAAAATAATCTTGAAAAAATCTTTGGGCTAAGGCCATCAGTACTTGCTACATTGTCAATAGGTGCATGACTCGTCCCAGTTTAGTGAAGAATCCATATGAATTACTCAACGGTAGAAAACTAAATATCTCTCACTTTAAGACTTTTTGTTTCAGATGTTTTGTTCATAATAATGAAAAAGATAATCTTGCAAAATTTTATTCAAGGAGTGATGAAGGAATCTTTCTAAGATACTCCCCACGTAGTAAAGCAAACAGGCTCTTGAAAAAAAGAATAAAATCTATTGAAGATAGTGTGCATGCTATTTTTGATGAAAATAGTTCTCTGTTTGAGACTAAAATGCATGGTGATAGTGAAATTTAGGAGCATACGCAGGAACAAGTTGGGCCACCAGGTCCTTATGTTGAACAATCAGAAAGCACACAGACAGGGGGAACAACAAGTCAAGATACTAGTTATACTAAGGCATAAAACATTGAAAATATTGTTGAAACTTCTCAAGGGTTGACTGTAAAAAGCTGCAACTATTAATGATCATATCCAATTGACAATGTTCTTACAAGCATAAATTCTAAAATCAGTACCAGATCACTCTTAAAGAACTAATGTGTATTTCAAGCATTTTGTCTATGCGTGAACCCAAAAGGGTGAAGAAGGTGCTTCATGAGCTAGATTGGATACTAGCAATGAAAGAGGAGATAAATCAAATTGAATGAAGTAAAGTATGGCATATTGTTCCACAACATAAAGGGAGAACAGTGATTGGAACAAAATGGGTGTATAAGAATAAGCTGGATTAGAATGGAACAGTTACAAGAAATAACGCAATGATGGTGGTCCAAGGGTACAATCAAGAAAAAGGAATGGACTATGATGAGACCTTGTCTCCAGTAGCAAGACTTGAGGCTATCTGATTGCTCGTTGCCTTTGTTGTTTTTAATGAATTTACTCTGTATCAAATGGATGTGAAGAGTGCCTTCTTCAATGGATAAATGAAAGAAAAGTATATGTAAAACCACCGTGTGGCTTTGAAAATCCTTAGTTTCCTAACAATGTCTATAAATTAGACAAAGCTCTGAATGGGTTGAAGCAAGCTCCAAGAGAATGGTATGAAAGGCAATCCAAGTTCTTATTAGACCGTGGACATACAAGAGCTAAATTCGAAAATACACTTTTTCTAAAAGCAAATGAAAAAGATTTGTTGATTGTGCAGGTATATGTATATGACATAATTTTTGGATCTACAAATGGCCTAATGACTCAAGAGTTTGTTAAACTTATGAGTGGAGAATTTGAAATGAGAAAGATGGGTGAACTTAATTTTTTTTTGTATCATAAATAAAGCACACACCCACAGGTACCTTGATTCATCAACAAAAGTATGTGAATGAGCTGCTTAAAAGATTCAACATGAATGAAGCAAAGGAAATTGATACTCCTATTGCTACTGCCTCTAAGTTAGATATGGATGAAATAGGTTCATTTGTCGAGAAAAAATTGTACAGGGGAATGATTATGTCTCTCTTGTATCTTATGACAAGTAGACCTGATATCGTGTTTAGTGTTGGACTATGTGCCAGACTTCAAGTAAATCCCAAAGAATCTCATCTTAAATCTGTTAAAAGAATCTTTAGGTACCTCAATGGAACAACTAATCTAGGACTCTGGTACTCCAAAGGAAGCAACTTCAATCTTGTTGGTTATGCAGAAGATGATTATGCTGGATATTTGGTCGACATAAAGAGCACCACAAGAATGGCTCATTTCCTTGTAACATGTCTGATATCCTGGTCCACCAAGAACCAAAACTTTGTAGTCTTATCCCCCGCTGAGGATGAATACGTGGCGATTGAATCATGTTGTGCATAGTTTCTATGGAACAAACAACAATTGTTGCATTTTGGTATGAATTTTGGTAGTGTTCCTATCTTATGTGACAATACTAGTGCCCTTAATATAGCAAAGAATCCTATGCAACATAAACGAACAAAACGCATTGACATAAGACACCATTTTCTGAAAGAAAATGTAGAGAAAGGTCACATATCATTAATGTTTTGCTCCACTACGGAACAAATTGCTTATATATTTACCTAAGCGCTAAGTAGGGAGCATTTTGAGAAAAATAGGCTAGACTTGGAGATGATTGAGATTGCATAATTGTAAAACCTCACAATTCTACTTCTTCATGTATTTTAATGTTCTATACCGAATTTAGAAACAGTATAATAACTGATTTAGGGTCATAAGGGACCTCTAACACCAAGCCAAATTCAAAGCATTTATATGGGCTAAGTTTTCTCATGAGTCTATAGAAGGGTCTACGAGTCTTCAAACAACCATATCTCTTGGAATATTAAGAGTTAGGTGACCCATAACCTATCAAATTAAAGTCTATGAGTCTTCTTTCCAATGCCAACAAGTTTTTATCAATCCTAGTTTTACGTAAAATGTTATGACTGCATTACTAGAGACTCTCTAGCCTAGCAGCAGCTTTGCAATGGCTCCGCATTACGGGCCTCCCTGTCTGATGGAATAAGATCCCAATTTCCAACTCTTTTTATTTATTTTTTAAGGTTATGTCTGTCCTAAAAATCATCAGGGAGTCATCTTAGACCTAAACGAGTAGAAAATTAGTTTTTACATAATTAAATCCTCTCTTTCACTCCTAAAATTTTACTCTCAAGATCTTCAAGAAACATCGAGGCTAGGGTTTATCTTTCAAGATTCTCCATAAAACATCCCTACTAAGGTATGTAAGGCTTCAATGAGAGTATACATTCTCTCTCATGCCTAAAGTATTTTGATCCTCAAGAATTTCACAAGATTGTTAGAATAACAGGTAGGTTTTTTTTATAAAATTATGATCTTTCTTCATAAACTCTTGTTTTCATTACTTCACATTGATTTAGACATATTATGGTACCGATTTATCATAATTTTTATGGTCATTAAACCCTTGTGAATTTTAAGCATGAAAACAAGCATGATATGAATTACAACCTAAATAAATATTATTTTAAGATATGATTCAAGATGATAAGTGGTTTTAATACCTATGAGCATTATATGAATATATGTTATTTTGGGAGGACTATTTATTACCGTGAGGATGTAGGTTTAGAAAACTCAAGTCCCAAAACTACGAGCCAACATAGGATTATGGTTTACCGCTTCGTTGGTTGACCTTCTGTCCCTGAGAGACTCTCATTAGTGGATCCACATAGAAATGATATGGACGTATACTCTAGCACATTATAGGGCAACCTTTCCAAATGAGTTAGCTATTGGACATCATGAGCTCACATGGTGTATGCCGGTTATAAGAAACTCCCCAATTATGCAAAGTTCATAATATGCTTTTAGGTCTATATGGTTTATTTCATGTATTCTATTCAATGTATATGATTATGCAAGACTACTGAAAAAGAATCAACTATATGTATATGTACCTTTGAAAAGATATTTTAATGATACTTGGTCATGCACTTCAATTGTTTTCTCTTCAACCCTTTTACTATACATATGATCTTGGAAATCTTATTTTATTCTATTGTTCATGATTCCTTAAATGATTATGATATTGTCCTACCTTTCTTACTCGGTACATTCCACGTACTGACAGATATATAACTCTGTGATGCATCCTTTTATGATGTAGATTTTGGTATTCACACTCGGATTTGTGGCTACTGAAGTTGTAGTAATCCGAGGTAGCTTTTGATGAGCCCTCCTCATTAGGGGACTCCATTGTTTTAGACTGTCAACTTTTTTCCTTATATTGTCTTTATTTTGAGGTAGCTGGGGGCCATGTCCCGTCATACTTATATTTTAATTCTAAAGTAGTAGAGGCTTTATTCAGATATTAATTATGTAGTCTCATGGATTATATTGAATTCTTAATTAAGGATATGTCAATAGCTCATATAATATGCCTGATATGTTAAGTCAAGGGTTATCTCGGGATCAGTAATGGTCCTAGATACCGTGTCTCGACTGGGGTATAGATTTGGATCGTGACAAACTTGGTATCAGAGCACTAGGTTCAATTGTTCTAGGATGTCTAAAAATGTGCATCTAGTACAGTTGGGTGAGAAGCGCGCCACACTTATAAGGAGGAGGCTACGGGATATTTACGAAATACTTTCTCTTCTTTCATACTCAAGATCTTGTAATAGGCCTATTCCTGAAGAAACATCTACAAATTCATGCTTTGATCTAATTCTCCTAATTATTCATCATCTTTTAGGTTATAGTAGTCGTAAACCTAAATTCATAATTATAAGGTGTTCTCAGATAGAATTATCAGTATTCCCGAGACCGTAGAAAGGACTTGAGAGGAGCCCATTAATGTGCTTTAGCTCAACAACTTTAAATCTTCTGGCCTCATTTAATTGAATCGTAATACTAAGCCAAAATTTTATATGAATTCAGATTCTTCTATAATCCTTTGTTACATAAAACATTAGTGAAAGGAGAAGATATATGTCCAGATTTTTTGATAGTATTATCACCCAGAAGATAGTATAATTTACGATGTTATGAGTTAATAGTAGAATGACCCAAAATTAGAAGTGTTGAATCTAGAATTATTTTTTTCCAGAAAGGTGGGGATAATGAATTATCAAAGTTTAGTGTATATGTAGAAGTTGTGTACCCATTAAGTTAGAAATAATGTGATATGTCTTCTGGTGTTAATTACGTATTAGTAAGTTAATGTAGACCTTATGGTAGAAGATAGAAGAAAAGTGTTAGCCGGGATGACTTAGATTTTGATTGAACTAGAAGAGAGATTATGATGCAAGTCATTAATAAAAGTTAAGAAATAGTTGAGAATTGATTTATCTAGATTTTTCTTTGTGATTCTCGAAAGGAATCGCTTGATGCTTATATAGCTATGAATATAAGTTAGACGTATGAAAGGATAAGTAGTGGTGATGTGTGAAAGGAAGCTATGCAAATGTATTATAATTAGATAGGTTGTAAGATTAAGATTGGCTTCTATTACTAAGCGATTTTGATGGACCAGTGTAACACCTCAGACTTCGATCAGTTTTTAGTTTTGGGTTGACTTCAAATGAAAATATCTTTTTGCACATAAGAAATTAGGTGGCCCATGAGGTATCAAATTGAGGGTCTTTGAGTCCTCTATCCAATGCCGCAAAGTTTGCTAAATTATAAGCTCAGAGTAAAAAGTTATGGTCCTTTCATTGGAGCTTCTCTATTTAAGTCTTTTCATCTATTTAAGGAATGGGGTATTTTGGTCTTTTCCTTACACCAATAGGCCTACCCACGTTTTTCCTCACCCAAATTCAGGGTCTAATGAGATTCTAGGCATTTCTCACATTCCAAAAACGCTTAGGGAATTCAAGAGGAGAAAGAGAAGGATTTCAAGTGTTCTTCCAAGAACGGAGGATTGCACCAATAATAAGTGTTCTTTCGAGGTATGTAAGCTTCTCACAGTGATTGGACATGTTCTTCCTCATGCCATATATGTAATTCTTATTTGAATTTGTTCTTGAAATCATTTATATTAAGATTAGTGAGAAGTTCTTGAGTTTTAGCTTCCTCCTTTAACTATGGAGGTTTTGACTGCTTGAGGTGAAGGTCTTGTGAATGAGTGATGTTTCTTGATAGATTTTGTGTTGGATTCCATTGAAGTTTTTATTTGTTTATGAATCAAAAAGAGTTTGGCAAAAGTTATTCGATTCTAGATGAGTTAGGACCTGAAATTGAGTAAGAAAATTTGTGGAATATCTGGGAAGAGGGGTGGGGCGCCCTGCTAGCCATAGCTCCCAAACTACTGGTCAGTAGTTTGGGTCCCGGAGCGCCGCGCCAGTAGTGCGCCCCAAACTGATTCCTCCACAACTCTTTCACAGAAGTGATTTCTTTATTTCTCAACTTCTTGACCTGCCGGTCTAAAATCTCAATAGAGACTTCCTCATAAGAAAGATTCTCCTTAACTCCCAAACCTTCTAAGGGGACTATAGTTGTCCGATCACAAACACATTTCTTCAACAAGGAGACATGGAAAACTGGATCCACCGATGCCAATTCATTAGGCAACTCAATCTCATAAGCAACCTTACCAATAAGCCTCAAAATCTAATATGGGCATACATAACAGGGAATAAGATTCCTTTTCTTACAAAACATCATTACACCCTTAATGGGGTGAGATTTTCAAATGGACCCAATCGCTAACTTCAAACTCAAAATCTCTTCTTCTAACATCAGCATATGAATTTTGTCTACTTTGTGCCATTTTCAACCTTTCTGTAATAAGTCGAACATTTTACATGGCCTCATGTACCAACTCGGGACCTATTAGGGCAACTTCACCCTCCTCAAACCAACCTATAGGAGATCTACACATGCTACCATACAATGCCTCAAATGGGGCCATACAAATACTCGAGTGATAACTATTGTTATATGCAAACTCAATCAAAGGCAAGTGATCATCCCAAAGTGATCATCCCAATTACCCTTGAAATCAATCACACAATATCTCAACATATCTTCCAAAGTTTTGATAGTACGGTCCGCTTTCCCATCTGTTTGGGGGTGAAAGACTGTACTAAGCTTGGTACAATGTAACGACTCGGAAAATGATAGGTTAAGCAAGAGCCTATGACTTTGTGTTGACTTTATAATGAGGTTCTATGAGGGGTTTTTATGTAATTTCGTTTTAATTGTGTTACATCCGACAATTTAAAATGAATATGAAGTAGCTTGAAATTGGAAGTAGTCACTTTTGGAAAAAGTTCAGAACCTGGAAATTTGGTTAAGTGTGGGAAATCAGTGAGTTTTTGGCCAACTTTGATCAGTCATAACTCCTATCTCAGGATGATCCAGGAGTAGTTCCAGTTATGTTTGGAAAGCCCTTGGAACTATCTTTCCAACGCCACCGAGTTTGCTCGATTCCGAGTTCGTATGAGCGAGTTATGCCCTTTGAAAGTTGGGCAGTTAGCAAGGAGTCCGTCCGGAAATTTAAGGGCATTTTGGTCTTTTCACAAATCTTTTCTTTTGAGGTTATATTATTGTGTTAGGCTGATTGTGGATCATTTTTGTTCCATTTTAAAAGAGTAAGAGTTAGGGTTCTTGAGTGAAGAAGAGAAGAAGAGGGGAAGAAGAAGAAGAAGAAGTTGGAGCTAGGATTGAAGATTTTGAGTTCTTTCTTATTCAATTCTCGTGGGTTTTCAACTTAGAGGTATGGGGATCCTTTATCCTTGATTATTCTTCCTTTCAAGGAGCTCAATTCAAATGATTCAAAGTTCTTCCAAAAACACAAAAATCCTAATTTCGATTCTAAGCATGGGTTCTTGCATTAAATGATTTTTTTTGATGATTTACGTTATTAATGGTGTCTATTGATGGTTTTAAGAAAGAAATTTCCATGAACCCATGTCTTGGCAAGTTTCCTAAAGTTGGCTTATGAAGTGGGTTTATTATTTATGATTGAATGATGATGGAAGTATGCTTGGATTGAGTTGAATAGTTGACTTCTATTATTATCTATGCTTATCTATTGTGAATTGTTGGAGAGTTGAGGAATGGTGATTGTGGCTTGGGAAAAAGGGTAAGTGGACCTAACTTCATTGTTAAGGTAGAATTGATATAGAATTGTGATAGATTGATGTGTGATCCACTTATGGTGGAGGTGTTTACTTATTGAATGTATTGTGTTTATGGCCTTGGAGGCATTATATGAGGAATTGAAGTGTTGACATGATATCATATATGTGAATGTGATGTGAAGGACTTGAATGAGAATCAAATGAAGTAAAGGCAATCATGTTGTGAATATAAAGGTGTTCATGTGATCTCAAGGTGATCTTGTTTAAAGTGTTATTGTATTGTGATTGAAAGTGTGTCCTCTATTATTGTTCATATGTGATGATGATGGAATGTGAAGGATCTTTATAATGTGATGTGTGTCTTGACTTGATAGACTTAGGTGCCTCTTCTTGATACATTAGAAGCTTTGTTGAATATGAATCGATAGGATATGGCATTCCTTTCGGATGTAAGTGACGAAACCTGTTTTTGAGCTGGATAGTGTTTGGTATTTTAGGCATATATCTTGCTCTAGAACTTAGTTTGCAGTGAATAAATATGATTTGGAAAGCTAACTCGTATACCTACAACTTTTATGTTTATGTAAAATTCTAATTTAACTGTTATGGATACGAAATATGGGACGCAACATAGGGCAAGTTCTGCCCAGATTCCGAGAATTGAAATCCTGCATGACCAGCGGCTAGTGTCTTGACTATATCTTTTTGTACAAAATATATTTTGCGGTGATCCTTGTTTGTTTGCAACCCTAATAGATGTATCTACATCTTTCATGAAGGTTATAAAGTCTAGTTCTGCCATTTTCCTTTTCAAATCTAAGATGCAACATGAGGTACTAGGCTGGCCAGATTCACTGTTTTGGGAGCATAGTTGTATTTGTACATGCTAGGCTTACTTATGATGATGATCCTATTTTACGTCAACATTACTGAGCTAATAGAAGTTAAATAAGTTATGTAATTGTATTTCTAAGGTTGATATACTCGTGAACAAGTTGAGGTATGTGGGTTTGATTGTGGAAACCTTCCTTTCCACAAGTCCAACCATTTATCCTCTATTTCTACTTCAAGTTTATGGGTCCTTATGATTATTTATGAACTCTTGAATTATGGAATTACTACTACACATCCTATTATGGTCTATTTTGCATATTATCATGAAATGGAATTATTATGTGATGTTTATGGTTTTCATGCTTCCATGATCAAATTATGAAGGTTGATATATATGTATGTTGTTGGTGGGCTGATTTATATGGATTTTGGAATTTGTTGGACTTAGTATTCTTGAAATACAAGATTTCATTTACATGAACAATAGCCCACCTTGTGTTTGATAAAATGCCCATTTATAGAATTCTTAGGAAATGGAAGGTCCAATGTACGTCCTATGAATCGGATGGTTATATAATTACTGAAATGATGATGAAATGGACACATGTATATTGTTTTCTCTATATAAGTGTTGTGAGTCGACCAAGCCTAGTACGGGGGGTAGTAGGCCCGTATAACCATATCGAGGGGTTGGTACCTTGGTTGCCTAGTACGGGGGGTAGTAGGCCCGTATAACCATATCGAGGGGTTTGTACCTTGGTCCCTAGCTCGGGGGGTGGTAGGCCCGGGTAACCACATTGAGGGGTTTGTACCTCTTTCGCCTCTCCAAGGGGGTGGTAGGCCTTGGAAATACTATATTGATGGTCACTCACCACACATGTACTATGCCCCACTAAATATGATTTATTTTATGTAAGCATCATTATACATATCATCTCATTAATATGCTATCTATCGGGTATGATTATGCATTTTGCCTATAAAGTCCTTATCTAAGGTAATCTTGGGGAACACTTAAGTGTTCTTGAAGAGGATTGTGTGGGCGGTCACTTCTTGTCTCACTCAAGTGTGTCTTAAGGTTATATTAGGTAGAGGTCCTATGGTAATGAAATGACATGTGTCCTTCTAAAGTTAAGCATGGGTTGTATATGGATTTATGTTAAGTATATGTATGGTTGGCTATGGTCTTATATGTTAATGTTGACTTGTATTATGTCTCTTATACTTGTAAAGGAAAGGTTTTATCAAAGGACATGAAAGCATACATTTCTTGTAAATGTCCGTTGTGCATATTTTCTTGCATGGTCTCCATACTTAGTACTTAATTGTGCTAACCCCTTTCTTTCGCTTTTTGACTAAAGTGTAGGGATTTGGAGATGGTGATATGTCATGGCTACTTGATAGGTTTTTAAGAGTTGAAGATGAAGACTTGGTGAGTCCTCATAGATTCGAGGGCAATAACCAACATGTTCTTTTTATGTCTCTCTAGTATTTGCTTAAGTTTTGAGTGGGCTTAGTCCCAATGTTATATTCAAGTATTAGATGGTTTTGAGACATATTGTATAAAGTCTAGAAAGTCTTCTGCTTGCTATTTATTGAAAGTATCTTCGTGTGTGAAGAAAGTTTTTAATTCCTTATGGTTTTGGTGTCTATGCGATGAATGAATGCTAAGAGGCTTGTATTAGACCTCTTCGAGGTCGAGTACGCCGGTTACGACTAGGGGGTGCTCCCGGGTCGTGACATACAAGTACCAAGACCCTTTTGAAAAGATTTCCAGAACTGAGAACTGAATTGGGTACCACGATTGTAGATTATGGATAAAGGCACTCCATGCAACTCTACCATTTCCCTCAAATACAACTTAGCATAGTCCTCCGCCGAATAAGAAATCTTGACGGGAATAAAATGAGCTGATTTCATTATTCGATCTACTATGACCCAAATCGAGTCATGTTGTCGCTGGGTCCGAGGCAAACCAAAAATAAAGTCTATTCTCAAATCTTCTTTGATACATTATATATGTTTTTTAACATAGAAAGATAAAGTTTTTTAATTAAAAAACAACTTTGAATTTCAAAAATAAAAAATTAAAAGTTAGACCATGGCTGTAAGTTAAGGACAGTTGGGTCTTTTCCTAATTATTTTATCTTGATACTATGTCGTTTTCTCCTTACCTAGAACCCCTATATAAGTGACTTTAACCTCAAAACTTACCCATTCAAGTCATTCTCTTAAATTTACCAAAGAAGATCAAGTTCTTCCTCTCCAAATTATTTCTCTCTCTAGAAATATGAAGAAGAAGGGTTCAGGGATCTAAAAGCTCACACGAGTACGATTCTAATTTTTTCCCCTCTAACCCTAGTTGCTACCTCACGCAAAAATGGCCCCCAATTTTTTTACCTCTAACCCTAGATGCTGCCTCACGCAAAAATGGCCCCCATACCCCTATTGTTAATGTAGATACCACAACCAACAACACTATGATCGTGCAGTTTAACTCTCCCTTTCAATTACTTATCAAAACTTGCCGGCAACCATAACTTCACCGCCTGGAAGGCACGATTGTCAATGCTTATGCATAAACATAACTTTTATGGTTATCTTGATGGCAAAATTGTTTCTCCTTCAATCTCACTTACAGGAAACAATGAAAGCACTTTGAATCCAACTTATACGAACTGGTTTCAACAAAATCAGCTTGTCCCAAACACCACATCAGCATCGGTGGAACCTACACTTGCATCAACCATTGCAACAGCCACATTGGAACACAAAGCTAAGGAATCCCTTCGACACTATATCTACAGCGATCCAGTCGCGTGAAACAATGATCACCTATGAAGAACTTTATGAGAAACAGTTTGACCATTAGATATTTCTTACGAATGAAGAAGCCAAACGAACACCACCAATTACGACTACAGTTGCTTAAAGAAAACAACCAACCACCTTCAAGAAATAACATCAAATGAAATCAGTCAAGTAATACCTAACAAGGTAGTCAATAGTGGAATTCCCATACACCACGAGACTCATCAAATACCGACCAGTGTCACTCTCATCGAAATTAGCAGCCCCAAAACAGTGATGATTTCATCCAATGGTTGCTCCTTGGAGTTGCATCCACACTTTTCTTCTCTATTCTAGATCTCATGTGTTTAATTTCTCTTCGAAAATTCCTTTATTGTCTAATCACATGTCATAGAGTGCAATCATCACAATATCTATCACAACATGGCAAATAGTATAAAGAATACTCTCTAAACAGTAGGTACATGTGGGCAAATAATAGTAATTAAGCATATAAATATGTGCAAGATCAGTTCACATAGTTTCAATCTCACAAAGAAAAAAATGTCACAATAATTGTGACAAAAGGAGCACATTTGTAAAAATTGAATTATACTATCAACTTATCAAAGTCAACAATATCTTTCAAGCTAGCTAGTAAATCTCATTTTTCATGGATATTTACCTATAGAAATATCTTTCCTTAACAACTTTATATATTATGAGGATGTATATAGTTTACATTCATGATTTCATATTCTAATATCATTATTGATTTTCAACGTGATTTTGTAGGACAAGAAATAAGAATGCCCCCCCCCCACCCTGCCCCATCCCATACCTCTAAATTCTAATGAAAATTGTCAGATACAAACAAATTATGTGAGGGTCCTATTATTTTTTAACTTAATTTTTCTATATTATTTATACCCCTAAACTATTTGAGGGTCCTATTACCCTCTTAACATAATTGTCAAAATTGCACGTGTTATTGAGTTTAAATTGCTAAGTACACTTTTGTACTCATTTTTGTATTTATGAAACTAAATGACTCATTTTGATATTTAAAATTTATTCTTGATAATTAGCGCATGTTTTCATTATTTAAAAAATTGTCGTATACTTTTAATGTTGATACTTTGCACAAGTTTCTTTAATTTATTTGGTATATAAAACTAGAGCAAAAACTACAATTAAACAACAAAACAACTTGGACTAAAATAATTCAGATGTTTAAATAATATGAAATACTTAACTTTAGTGGGTAATAGCAACCTCATGTAGCTTAGAAATGTAAATAATACATAGAAGTTAAATTCAGAGGGATAGTGAAACATATCCCTAATTTAAAGGAGTAACACCCCAAATTCGAGGAAGGAAACATTCAAGATTTTCAAAAGTTGCAGGTGCAACCGACGGAGGCCACCAACGGACTGTCAGTCGACTCACAGCCTGTTAGTCAACTTTGTCGATGGGCCAGTCGACTTTTAGTTTTCAGACATCAGATTTCTGCCCTCTGACAGCCAAAAGATGACTGACAGAACAGACCGTCAGTCGACTCACAGCCCATCAATCAGCTCTATCGACGGGCTAGTCAACTTTTAGTTCAACCGCTAGATTGCAGCCCTCTGATAACCAAACGACAACTGACAGGACAGACCATTTGTCGACTCACGGCCCATCAGTCAGCTCTATCGATGGGCTAGTCGACTTTTAGTTTAGGGGTAATAGGGTCTTTTCCTAATTATTTTATCCCTAAATTACTTCGTTTGGTCAGTTTTAGTCTATTATTCTAGTTAGTTTTTACCCTAAACCATTGTTCTCTATAATTTACCAAGCTTAGAACAAAAGAGGAGAAAGAGGCGACTCAAAACCCTTCCAAGAACACACCAAGTTTTTTTCAGTTTTATCCCCGAAATAGAAATATTCCTCCATGAATTTTGTCACCAGGTATGTGGGAGTTCACTAGTGGATTCCTTTGTTCCGCTAGGTCCCTAGAATTTAGTCAGATTCTTGATTATCTATCTCATGTTTAGACCTAGGGGTTCTCAAACATTGCATAATTGTTGTGAATTATCAGTTATAGTATTCCTATTAAGATTATCATGTATTCGTCAAATCATTGCTTAGTTTTTTGCATAAAATTCAGAACCCTAATTGTGTAGATTCTCTTAGTTCATGAATTACACTTGCTAGGTCAGTTTAAATAGATATACAAGCTCCAGTTTCGAATGTCATACTATCAGTTTATAAATGTTGCATTCTCATATTTGCATGTCAGAACATTGAGCTAACCAGTATTTCAGTTATGTTGTTTATACACATTCCAGTTGGGAGTAGGCTTAGCACCAAGTTGGACTAGGCTTTGTCGTACCCTTATAGTCCCAGAACTACGTGCCCCCATAGATTTATAAGTTCCCTTTGTTGGGCATCAGATTTAGTGATCACACCAGTCATGCCTTTATACCCCTTACAAGTTATATTGGATCCTTTTGATTAGGCGTATACATCGGACTCCACATTTAGCTTACGTGGTTTTATGTAAGTTAATTGTAGCTCCCACAGTCAGACTTCAGTGCATTTGACTAGGTTTTCAGTTATACTTCAGCATTTAGCTCAATCTTTGGTATATTCTCAAGTTTTACATTTCGTTCAAATTATGTTATTACTCAGTATGCTTGTTCAGTTTATGTATTTTATTCAGCAATATTCAATATCCTGCATGCTCAGTACATTCCAAGTACGTCCACATACTATGTGGTACATCCATTCACTACATCAAAAGTG
Organism: Solanum okadae; assembly: GCA_036553675.1. Classification (NCBI taxonomy): domain Eukaryota; kingdom Viridiplantae; phylum Streptophyta; class Magnoliopsida; order Solanales; family Solanaceae; genus Solanum; species Solanum okadae. The sequence goes on from CM071689.1 coordinate 27,437,740, forward strand.
ATATATAGCTACGAAATTATTAGCTACGACATGAAATTCGTCACTAATTATTCACTTTTAGTGACAAAAATTATATTTCGTGCTTAAATACATGAAACACATATTTTTAGTGATGAAATGTAGAAAATCGTTGCAAAGTTTCGTCTTTTAAAGTTTCCCATCAAAAAAAGGATTGGCGCCAAATATTAAATACTATTAGCCACGAATTTAGAGTTGTCAGTGACACATTATTTTGTCATGAATGATGTTTCCAATTAGCGACGAACCATTTTTTGTCCAAAATATAATTATATTTTAGATACAAATAACTTTTGTCACAAAAAAATATATTGATTCATTAGTGACAAATCATTTTTGTCCTAAAATGAGTAAAATTTTGAATACGAAAATCTTTTGCCTCAAAAATATACTGATTCATTAGTGACAAATTATTTTTTGTCCTAAAATTTGTTAAATTTTGGATACAAAACTTTTTTTTCACAAAAACATACATTGATACATTAGTGATAAACCATTTTTGTCCTAAAATATGTTAAATTTTGAATACAAAAAACTTTTTTCACAAAAATATCTTGATGCATTAGTGATGCATCATTTTTATCCTAAAAATTAATTAAATTTTGGATACGAAATTTTTTTGTCAACAAAAATATATATTTATACATTAGTGACAAATCATTTTTGTCTTAAAATCAATTAAATTTTGAATACAAAAAAAATTTGTTGCAAAAATATATTGATGCATTAGTGACGAATCATTTTTGTCCTAAAATTATCTAATATTTGGATACAAAAAACTTTTGTCGCACAAAATATATTGACACATTAGTGACGAATCATTTTTTGTCCTAAGATTTATTAAATTTTTTATATGATAAACTTTGTCGCAAAAAAAATATTGATAGAGTAGAAATAAAGCATAATTTGTAGTTAATCATGGTATACTTGAACTATAATTTTTTGTATTCAATTGTGACATTAGTTTTCGTCAATAATAGTTCAAACAATTAGTGACACTTGTATTGTTGTCTCTATTTACTTACAATTTAGTCACAATGAATGTTTGTCAAAAAATTTCTATTTATGTTTGAATGGCTATGACCTAAATTTCTTAGTTGAATGGGGCAATTATTGGCTACAAAAAAATTCTTGGTTTTAATTATATAATCGCTAATTATAAACACATTTTTAACTAAACAAAAAAATTAGGGAAATTATTTATTAGACCATACTCTAGACAAACAATATAGACTACATCACATAATAAAAAATATGGTCTAAACACCATTAAGATAGTTTGAATAAAAAAATTACAAACAAAGCTCCAAAACTATCAAGAGTTTCAACAAATTTTCAAACACTCATAGAAATGCAAAATTCATTCGAGCGATTATAGCTAACAAAAGTCAGATGCTCACTTCTAAGTTGTATTACAATAAAATACGATAGAGAACACAAATTTTCATCATGCACTAAAAAAAAGATATTACAAATTTGTAGTGAGCAATAAACCACTATAGTTAATTTACAGTAATTAATTTAATCCCAACAAATTGATGACTAAATCAATTTAAAAAAATTACTTTTCAAAAATACCAATAGTCAAAACCTCTGCAACAAAAGTTACAATTATTATTATTAAATCATAAAAAAAATAATTGCGATCAAAACTCTCTGCAATTCGTTAGTATATTTCTTTTACTACATGTGTGGAAAATATTAAAGTTTAAGATATTTTCTACTAATTAACATGTAGACTTTATAATCAAACCAAAAAATACATATTACCAATAAAAAATATTAACATGTTGTAACAACTTGAAGTATATCATTATAAAGTAGTATCATTAGCCTTACAAACTAAATTTAAACACAACATTCAGTTCAATCATTCTAATATGTTTAAGCGGAATTACATTATCGTAATATCTAATTAAATTAGAAGAAACTTTAATAATTTCAATAAGATTACTAGTTGCGAATGATCTTCTTGTGTCCATAGTGATATGCATTCACTAGCTAAATTACTTGTGTGACTATCAAATTTAGAACCGTAACCGATACTAAGGAGTAGGATTCAAAGCAAGCCTTAACAATAATTTATATAAAATTGGGCAGAGTTTCCCTTTTTTTTGGCTTGTCTAAATATATTCCTGTCTTAGAAATCAATAACATATCCGACCAATATCACCAAAAACAAGTCATAATAATCATCAACATTCTATTCAAAATATAATAATACTAAATTCATCTCAAAATACGAAAACAAGTCTAATACTAGTCACAAGTCGATAATGACAAAAGAATACATATGACAATAGTGAATTGACTAATGAAGCGACTTTAAGAGCTAAATAGAAAAGAACGATATCAAATAAATATCTTCTTGCCCGCACAAAGCAATTTCTGCTAACCAAAAATTTGTCAACTCGTGCACTCTAGCTAAAGAAAGCATCATCGACGTCACTTGTGATCTCTGTAATAAAATATAGTAGAGAGTGAGTTGCTAGCTCAATCAGTAATAACAATTAACTACAGATTTTTATAATAATAATAAAATATAATGAAATAAACACCCTTTTTAGAAATGGTAACAATAATCAGTCTTGTTTGTTTCATATAAGCATAACTCAATTAACAATTCGGTAATAAAATCAATAAAAATTTACTAATGAGCTCACTCATTGCTAAGGAGGACTGAATTTCCAATGATCTCTCATCACCACCACCCCATGGTTCTTAAATTACTCGCAGCACCCCAGATTTACAAGACTGTTCAGATTGTTCAATGTTTAAGTTGATCATGAATAACTTTTCCCTATAGTCAATTATTTGTAGAGACAACAAAGAGACCAATGGAGTATGAAGAATGTATGACTTAAGCTGAGAGAACTCAAGTCACTACTCAAAAGGTTGAATAACATAGAATTAAGGAATGTGAGGCAACCAATTGACAATGCTAGAATAGAATTGAAGGTAATCCAATCAAAACTGACTAGGCAATGTAGTGATGAGATGATCAATGCAGAAAAGATCCTTCTCATTCATATTACCGCACACATTATTATCGGTTGTTGTCTCCTCCGAAAAATTGACAAATGATTTTCCACTAACCTCTTCTAACATAGTGTGAATTTCGTCATCATTGTCATGCTCTTCATTTTCATCTTCATTGTAAATCACTTCATCGTTATAACTCATTTGGGATTGTTCCCCATGGTATATCCATTGCACGTAACTTCCCATAATTCCCTTTATCAATAGGTGGTCATACACTACTTCTTGTGTCTGAAAAAAAACATTTAAACAATCTTGACATGGGCATCAAACTTTAGAATTTCGATCGAAGTGAGACTGAACAAGTTGCATAAAAGATTGGACACCCTCAACATATCTTTTAGAGAACTTTGCTTCATGCATCCAGCCTCTATCCATGATCAACTGCACAAACACATCACTTATCAGATAAATATCATAGAAGAAGCACATACAAGATTCTTTAAAATAAAATAACTACGAAAAAAAGCATTCCATCAATGATAGACTACTAGCAGAAATAAGCTTCTAGGTGTTTACCTGTTGATCTTGGAGAAATCTGTCTTTATGGGGAAGGATTAGCAGGAATAAAGTAAACAAGAGCAATATGTTTTCATGTTAACATTTTTATTAACAATAAATTTAGGTGGCTATACAACAAGGTGAACAATCTGAATCAGTAGGGAAAACAAGTGAGAGTCTAGAATAGTGTTGCATCATACTATTATTGATGCGTTTGTCGGGAAACAATATTACAGACGCAAGAATGATTAATATTTCTGAATTATTGTTTTAGTTGTTTTAGTCGAACATACTTTTTGAGTGGATTAGGATTCTTATTATTTTAGTTTTATAGGACTTTTCTATTTCTAATTTATTAGGACTCATGCTATTGTAAACCTCTATTTAAGAGAGTTGACGTTATTAATAAAATAAGTTGGATTTTATCAAGTTTCAGAGATTCGGAACTTTCTCAAGCAAGTTCAAGGTCTGCAATTCCCTGAATGAATTGCGAATTTCAGCAATCATAGGCAAGTCAAGGAACAAGAACATGGGCTTACACCTGTCTATTGGACCTGACTTTTCGGTTAATCGTCCAGCGACTCAATCCAGAACTAGGGACCTTAACACATACCTTCTACATATAACTCTTGAAGTTTTCTACGTTGTTCTTGATAAATTTTGTATCTAGTGTTGCATAGAAGAATGATTCAAAAGGGTAACAAGCATCTTTACAGTTATTTACTCAATCTAAACAACTAACAGAAGATCAAGCTACTAGGAAAGTTGCTAATGTGTTAAGATTCGAGTTTCAACATTCCTTACTTAAGGATAAGGAAAATTTTTAGTGGGGTGTACTGATACGATTTGAAATTTAATCAAAGTTTTGGTTTCTTAAGAAGTTGTACAGATGGCTATGAGGGTTATACAACTGTTTTGGTTAGTCAAGGAGTTACAATTAGTTTATAACATCCGGAGCTTCAAATAGACGGCTATAGTTTCTAATAATTAGTTTGGCTATTTCATAATTTCTCTAAGTGTAATTTTTTATTTTCAGTTCAGCCTTCTCACTGAGAAAGGCTATTTGTGTTCACATTTATCTCATTTGGAGCTTCTCAATGAAAATATCTCTTAGTTATCTTAATTTAGTCTACTTTAGTTCTTAGTTAGAATTTCTTCTCTGATTCTCACATTGTATCATAAGACAGGTTACTAACAAGCACTTCTGTAATTTTCAAATTGTATCATAAACTAGATTAGTAATGAGCAATGCAGGTAAAATTATGAAAAAATAGTTTTGCACAAAATAAAGAGAATTTAAATATTACTTAGCAACTATAAAAAACTCGTGTGTTCGATACTGTCTCTGTTTTCTCCATAGCTTCAGCTATAGGGAAGCCTATAGTTGTTGATAAAGCAACTAAGGATCAAACTCGGCCAAATGTTGCTCAAGGTAAAGGTAAAGGTGAATTTATTACATGATTTCCCAGAAGGAAATAAGTTATCTTGTAGAAGATGTGATAACCAAGTGCAAGGTGATGCAAGGGAAACACTTACTAAAAAAGAGGTACTAATGGTTCTAACAATGAAAAAGAGAATTCAAAATGAAATTCTACAACAGAAAAAAGAGGATGTTGTGTCGCAAGTTAATAATTTGGAGCAGCAATCAATTACTCTCGTGGTTGCAAAGCAATGTGTCATGGCTGGAACTTTAGATGATTATCAAGATGGTGTTCATATTGTTGATCCAGCCATGATTGTATTGCCGAAACTCGATAAATCTGGACAACAATAATGTGCAACTGAATTTGTGAAAAACAGTGTCGTTGCTAGTCCTAAAGAAGCTGATGAAGGTATGAAAAATGCAGCTAAGCATGTTATTTCTGTGAAGCAATTCTTTGATGAACAAGGAAATAACAACATTGCAGTATTTTAGTGATGAGTGGATTGTGGCCTCTCACAGGAAAACTGGTGGTTCTAAGTCTCCAAAATACCAGTTGCACCATCAAAATGATGCACATGTCTGTTTTGATGGAAGTAACTGTATAGCTGAAGGTACATAGTTTAATGTGTTGCGAGATGAAAATTTTGGACGACAATTGATAGAGAATGAAGCTGGAGAAACGAATGTAGACCAGGTAGTTGGCAAAGATGCCCAGGAAAAATGCACTTCCTCAAATATTTCTCCATATGTAACGAAAAGCAAGGAATAAATTACTTCGGATCATTCTACACCATCTTTGATTGACGCAAGTAATTCTAAACAAATTTGGAATGAATCAAGTGTTGCTGAAGTGTGGAATTTTAAACAGCTCGCGAAAAGAATGAAAAAGATTTGAAGCTGCAACTATCGAGAAGGAGCAAAATCTGAATGAGAGGCAACTGGCAGCCGCTGAGGATAACGTAAAAAAAAACTGTTTTTCGGCACTGTTGGCTGCTATTTTTTATTTTTTTTGAAATAAAAAATCTCAAGGCTAGAAATTGTTCAAAGGCGCAATAACAAACATACCAAGAAAACTAACAGAATTCAGACAATCACAACTACATAAATAAGAAAGGCAGAAAAGCCATGGACACTAACCAATCTATGATCAATTTGCAGGCTCGTCAACTTCTGGGGTCAAGTTCAGTCGTCTCTTGCTCAGTGTCCTGCAACCCCTTCTCGATCTTCTTTCCTTTCTTAGAATTATAGTACCCACTCACGAAGGTTCCAATGGCTCTGTACTTTCTTCTGCAGTGCTTGTACAGGCCTCCATCAAACATCCTCCGAAAGTTCTTCTCACTCAGCTCGGGGACAGCGTATTGTGGCTGGAATCCATGGTTTTTAATCAACCAAGTCTCCAACCTACAGACTGCCTCTATACCATCAAAGACCTCACCCCTCAAAATAGGTCCAGGAGCATAGTAGACACCAACATCAGAGTATATTGAATGTACATCATGGGGTATATTTCAAGAGGTTGAATTAAGTTACTACTACAATTTATACCATCAAAGTAGTAATATTTTACATTTCAATGTCTAACAACGTTCAGCCTCGCAAACAAACACCAAGAAAGAAAACCCACACTTGCAACCTTTGCTTTATTATTTGCTGCTGAAAGTTTAGACCCATTACCTGTCCTACCTCATTAAATTATTTAATAGATTGAGTTTCATCCCGCCCCCACCCTGCCCTATTTTAATCCCTACTTATGGAAAATCACTTCATAAATCAAAACTCAGTATTCTATTGAATATAGAGGAAAAGGACAACAAAGTTTAAGGAGAGAACTAAATTGAAGTAAACAAGAGAGTTACCGGAGAGAATTGATGGCGACAAACCAAGAAGGCGAGGAGAAAAAGATGCAGCGTCTAAGGATGTCAGCTCCGGCGTCTTAGGATGTCAGCTGCGGCGGCATTTCAGAGAGAAAAACAAGAGACCACGCACAATCCCTTAATTAATGAAAGGGGTAGCCTTTTTTCTTTCAGAGAAGATTAAAATGATTTTTAAAAAAAAATTATGGTATCAGTTTCAATAAGAACCTAATTGTAACTAATGTTATGTGGAAACAAAATGCTAATCACATTAAAATTTGTTTATTCATTTATGATATGGACACACAAATAAATTAGGTATTTATAATTCAATTCGATTTATTTTTTAATTTAAAATAACCTTTATTTATTACATCTGAATTTTGTTATTTTAGTTTATTTTGGTCTTTTAGATCTTTTTACTACACATAAAATTGAAATTTAGTCAATTCATTTTATTTTGATCTTTTAAATCCTTTTGAAGATGTCATTAATAAACTTTCTTTTGGTTGTTGCTATTTTTTTCTATTTTGTGAATACTAAATATTCCTATTATAATGTCAATTTAGAGTACATTATAAACTTAAAATCGATACTAGCTTTATTATTTTGTCAAGTCATATGTTTTTTCATACTAGTTCTCAGATACGTGCATTGTACGTGTATTTTATGCTAATTAGTATAAATTTTTTAAAATAATAGAGAAGGAAATAAAGAAATTGACCAGATGCAAGAATTCGAAAAAATGACCAAACAAAATAAGTCAGATAATATAAAACAAAGTCTCAAGATTGGAAACGCAAGCAATGAACAACAAAGAACAAAAGAGAACAAAAATTATTAAGAGCAGAACAAAGGTCAAAGAAATTAATATAAAAAGAATATACCTTTGTTGAGAAAGTGCTAAGAATACACCAAATATTGAGTATTTTTTTAAAAAACAAAGCATATAATAATTTGACAATAGCCCAAGGTCATTGAGCTTCCTAAATCAAAGTGATCAGATGAAGCCAAAAAGATCAGTGATCCCAACTATTGCAACTTTCACCACATCTCCGTTACCCCGGTCCACATAAAAAATATTTTAAAGTGAAAAAATCATGGCGTTAGTGATGAATGAAAACATTATCATTGATGTTCGAGAGATGATTGGTGTAATTCATGCTAGTGCCAAAGTTAACAACAAGAAATGTACAACATCATAAGCTCTACGATATAGGCGCTCTGTTGCATCACCAAAGATTGAAGAAAGAACCATCATACTACAATTTGAAAGTTTTGAACAATTTAAAATTCCCATCTTGCTGAAGAAAACATCAAACATGTTAAAGGTAGATGACGTCCCTTAACACATCAAACATATTTAATCCAGAATTATAAATTTAATTTTGAATATAGATGGAATATGGTAACCTATCAGAATCCTTGCGACTAAACTAAACTGTCATGAAAAGTAATTGAAAAGCAAGATAATAGTTAATTTAATTAACCAATTCCCACAAACTTTATCCTATATAATTAAATTTGTATGTAGTTATACAATTTGACCTATTTGTTTGGTTAAATTTCTATACATTAGCTACGAACAAACTTGTCGTTACAACTAATATAATATATAATTTTACTTGAATTACATACCATACTAGTGATTACATTATACCTCACTTATTCTACGTTTTTTTCATACGGAAACATTTATTTATAACTATTGATCACAGTTGATTGACCTTAACTCATCAAAATACCACCTTTTTAAGGCATTTTGAATAATAGTTTCATGATGAAAAGTACTCCCATTTTGTGTTAGTGTCCAATTTGGCTTGATCACATAGTTACTTTAATATTTTTTTTCATTTTGTCTTTACTTATATATCCTATTTTATTCTTCATCCTAACTTTTTATAGAAACTCTACCCCGTACCCTATTTTTCTTGTAGGGTTATCATTCAAATTGTTGATATGTGACATTATGTAACGACGAAAAATAATACAATCCAAATATTGTATTCATTAAAATAATACAATACGATACATATCATACATAATGAAACAATACGTAACAAACGTCAATTAAATAATATACAAAACCACAGCAACAACAAAATAAAAAACAATTATTAAAAACCAAATTCCAAAATCAGAAGTTAGAACACTAATTACCAAAATTGGAATAAATTACTATTATACGGAAGACTCATAAAAGGAGATACACACACCAAACATTGGTAATTTGTGAACTTCTCCTACATTTAAATTTGGGCTTGAAATCTTATTTAGTTGAGAAGCAAATGGTCTGGCCCAAACCCGAACCAGGCCCAAACAAATGTATGCTATCTAATTAGGAAAGTAAGTAATTTTTTTTTCTACAAAGAAACACCAAAAATCTGATAGATGTATGGAAGCTTCTTTGAGTCTCTCATCTTCTCCTCCTTGAAGCTCCCAGCTAATCTACTGATAATGATCCCTGAGCTCTCTTCGATGATCCACTGTCTCTACTTCCTCCGATGAGCCATTGTCTCTACTTCCTCCGATGAGCTTCCAATTTCTTCATGCAACTAAGTTTCTTGCTTTACAGATATGCTCAATGTTACAGGTATGATATCCACTTCCTTCATCTATTATGATCTATACTTTTGTATTGTTTCATTCACAACTTAGTGTTGGATATTGTAAATTTGACCAGATTTATTTCATTATTTAAATTAGTGTTGTGCTAATTTTTGGGGCAACTTTTAGCTAAACAACACAAAGATTGATGTGCACTCAAACAGACAAGCAAGAGTATTATCATTCTTAGGAGAACTTTTTTTAACCCTAAAAATGGCTTTTAATTTTTTTTATTTTATTTCAAAAGTTCGTTTTCGAGTTTCGACACTATGTACGAGTTAAGCTCATTTTGGAATTGATTTATCTGGATGCTTAGTTATGGACATTTATACCCTTTTGAAATATATTAAAATAATTATTAATGTTAATAATATACAAAACTCAGGTTGGTCGAGCACTTCTCCACTTCTTAAGTTTTAAGGTTAATGGGTTAATTGGAGGCACAACTTCCTTCACTTCTTCAAATTTTCCCACCAAAGAACGTACAGAAAGCCAAAAAATGGAGAAACAAACTGTCTTTTGGCGCTTAATTTTTTTAGGTTTTTGGCTCCAAAAGAATTTCAGAATAACCACTATATATTTGAGAAGTTTCATTGCAAAATGAAAGAATATTTGAACCTGGACAAGAGAACCAGGTAAGTTTCAGTCTTCCCACTTTATGTTTGAACAAAATTAAACAGATCGTTATGTGCAGTAATCATATATTGAATGATTTGTTCATTGATTATTTCTGGCACCTCCATTGACCTTGCTTTATTTTTGTCTCATAAGATCATTTAGAAGAATACTTGAATTTACTATGTAGATTACGGTTTCAAGTGGTGTGCATACTTACAATTGGTGCGTGACACACACTAGTGAAGTATAACACTATTCAAGCTTCCATTTAAACAACTTCTCATTCGTTTTGTCGTATATTGATGTTCTTCCCTCAGATTTGTAGGGAAGAGCGCATGGATTGTGAAAACAAGTATTTAAAGTCTGTCGCATTATGCTTCTAGAACTTGACACTTAGAATTAAGATAGGGTAATGGAACTTTCTGTCAAGATGAACCAAACCAAAATATTTATAAATGAATATTATGTAGGGCAGTTTGTTCTTGGTTAAGAAATTTTTATTAACACCAAAGTGGGAACTACAAAATAAAACAGGACTAACCCCTATTTCTCATAAGTTTCATTTGACAAAAAATAATAATACAATTTGAAGTACCAGCTTCACTTTTGTTTATCTATTACAAGTGATGTCAATACTATCCTACCACATTTTAGCTAATCAATTTGGTATAACATTTGATCTCCAATCCTTCCAGTTCTTGCGGCTTCTTTTGGTGTTAACATCGAGGCATATGGTTGAGCACACCTAGAACAGACTACCATGACTTCAGGAACCTCCCCCTTATGGACAACTATTTCTCTTGCTACCCTAGTCTCCTGGTAGTGAGTGGCAGTGAGTGGCCTCCCTGGAATCTTTTCATGTTCTTTTCCCTCCATATTAGTGATACTACCATAGAAAATAGGCAGGCAATGATGCTTCACTTTCTTGAGTCTTTTCTTTTAACATTTTATACTCAAGTGAACTCTCCCTGCCAGTTTCCGATCAATCTAGGTTCACCTATCCAGCACAACATTCTGGATCACAACTTCTGGGTAACGTTGCATTCAAAGAAAATGTGGTCAATGGTTTCTTCAATTGTGTCACAGAAAATACAAGGAGAAACAAATATCCCAAATTTCAGCAGTCTTTCTAAAATGGCTAATCTTTTTTGCAAGGCCAACCAAAGACAAAACTTATGTTGAGGATGAACATTGAGATGAACTATGAGGCTTTCCCATGGAACTTTTGGGTGCTATGGAATCATGGCTACTTATATTTTTCTTGATAAGGAACTTACCCATAAACACCATACTGCCTAGTCTCTTCACTAGACTTTCTTGCAGATTTTGTAATGACACAACAAACTACCTTGCTTCGATGATTTTTCTTACCATCAATGTAGAATTGTTTGGGATATGACACACCTCAATAGAATATGTCTTCATTTAGTAATTGTTGAAACCAATAAGCATTTCTTCACTAGGCTCAATATTTATCAGATCCACAACCTTTTCTTAACACTTTAGCTTATATAAGTTTTCTGAAAAGTTTTTTCCTTGAAATTTGGACATTTCCTGCATAAATTTATCATTGATATGTTATACTTGTTCTTTAATTTGCTAGTGATGATTCAATAGTTCAATTAATATTTGGACAAGAAGATAAAAGAAACTCGTATTAATAAATAACGTGTGTGAGACTTTCCAGTTTGATAGTTTATGTTCTTTTTAGATTTTTCGTTAGTTGTCAATAGTTGGTGCTTTTGTATAAATATTTTTGTTCAACCAATTGAGTTTATATCTTATGAGCATACTAAATTTACATATTGTGTTTTGGTAGAGTTCTGTAAATCAATGGCACCGGGTGGACGTGTCTTTAGACAAACTACACTTACAGGGGAAACGACTCAAGATACTCAATCAGTGGATGACTCAAATAACCTTACTCATGTTAATACAGGTAATATGTTTTATGATATTGATTACTATTAAATTATTTAGTTATTGGCCAAGTTGGAATCAAAAATGTTACCTATTGAAACTTCTATTAATGTTAAACTTCTAAGAAAAGATATGACATTAGCTTAGTATCTAAGGATGGTGAGAATGATGTTGGTTACATGAAGTAGTAGGATAAATGAAATGGATTTTGTTCACTCTAGTGAAAGTTATTCAATCTCGGATGATGTGTGAATTTGTGGATTTAACTCATGTAGTTATTTTTACATTTTAAAAGAACAGCTTCATGATATCACTCATAATCACACATGTCTTTTTCTTAACATGAAAGCCATTGAACATTCGTATGAGCAGTTGTAGGTGACTTTGTTTTTTCAATATACTACATAAGCTACAAAAATTGACTCTAAGAAGTGGAAAATGCTGTCACATATTTCATGTAAACATTTTTTCATGATAACTTGTATTAGTTAGACTTGTTATATTTTTTACCAGCTCTCTGTTGCTCGTTATGGCATAAAAAAATAGGTGTCTAAAGGTACTTGTTATGTCAATATGTATAATTTGAATCTTTTTTCTTAATGAATAGGTGTTGTGATTTATACTTTAGAATTCAATGCCATTTTATGTAATTCATGAAACTTATAATCAACGAATGATTTAAATGATCAAAATAAATGTTATTTGCTCTCCTATATTCTCTTTGTTTCTCGATAAATTTCTTGACCTTGTTGTCTCTTAAGATACAACAAAATAAAGCAAAATTCCCAATGTTCCAGTCTTCATCTTGTGCCTTACTGCCATATGTACTATTTCTTTTTAGCTTTTAAGTGGTGTTTCGAACTGACTCTTTTTCATCAGATGATTTCACTAGACTTAAGAAAGGCCGTGGCAAAACTAGAGGGAAAGGTCTTGAAAAAATGAAGAAGACTTTGGGAAGCAAGATGAAAATAGAAATTCCACTGGGCAAAGGAAGGCCAACTAAACCAGATCAATCAGCAAAACTATCCAATGAGTTAGGGATAATTGCCCGAAACTTTCTATTGCTTCCAAACAAGTGGAAGGAACTCACAAGAGAGGACAAAGATGCAACACTAATTAGATGTCACGTAAGGATTCTGTACTCTAGTAAATTTATTACATGGTAGTGATTATACTAAGGCCTTTCAGATACTACTATTACTCATCCAACTTTTTTTTTGGCAAACTCTTCGATTATATCTATATCTATTGATATCTAGTAGTAGTTCACCATTGATCTCTTTCTCTTTATTCTGTGAGATTCATATTTTCTTTTAACTTTAAAAGAATAAGAATCTTATTACCAATAGTTAATAAACTAGAAAACAAACAACTAGTACATCAGCTCAACTAATTGCTACTAAAACAACTACTAGGGACATACATTCATCTCTTCAAGCTTCCTTCCTAAACTATTTCTCAGGGATCCTCTAAAGAAGATGGAAACTTGTGGTCAATATTTTCAACCGTTAATAAACTAGAAAAAAAAACTAGTACATCAGCTCAACTAATTACTACGAAAACAACAACTAGGGGCATACTGATTGCTACTAAAACAAACAACTAGTACATCAGCTCAACTAATTGCTAGTAAAACAACAACTAGGGGTATACATTCATCTCTTCAAGCTTCCTTCCTAAATTATTTCTTTTTTTGAGAAAGTTAACTGGTATTATAAACATAGAAGTACACCAATAGTGAACTCCTGTAGTAATTACATCAAAAGTATAGAGGGTTTACCAAAAAGAAACTAAACACCTATCTCCCTCATAAACTATCTAAGAATAGGGTGATGTCCCCCGGATCCTTGGGAATAGAATGGATACACCAAAAGTAAAAGGTCACTAAACAATTCATTTTAATGCTTTGGAAAGGGATGCTCTTGTTCTCAAAACATCTCTGATTTCTCTCACTCCATATTGTCCACCAGATGCAGGCAGGGACAATCTTCCATCTCTCCTTGTGTCCTGACTGATTTCCATCCTAAATTATTTCTCAGGGATCCTTTAAAGCAGATAGAAACTTGTGGATCAGTATTTTCAACGTGAATGCAAGCTTATGCTGCCAGGGACATTTTGTAAACTACTACAACAAACTTTTGCCTTTAGCTTGTTCCTACTCAAACTTTTCAACCCATTTAAATGCTTTTCTAGGTACTCCTTATTAGTGTAAAAGTTTACTACATATGGCTCTAGAGTACTCACATATGAACTGTAATTATTATTATTATTCTTTCGGAAAAGGGTCAAAATTGCCCCTGAACTATGCGAAATAGACCACTTATACCCTCCATTACATTTTGGGATCAAAAATACCCCCGCAGTTATCCGAGGAGACCACAAATACCCTCAAGAGTTAACACCCCAATTTTTTAGTGACGTGGCAAGCCACATGGGACTAATCCCTCCACCTAAGCATTGCCAACTAAGATTCACTACAAAAGAACTTGACTTTTAGTGGCGACAAAGTCGCCACAAAATCCCAAAATATTTCCACTAAAGGTTATGAGTGATTTTTAGTAGCGACTAAGGCTCCAACAACCATTCGCTAGTAAAACCTATTTTTTCAACAAAAAAATATGATAATTAATTTTCGATTGCGACCTAATTTTCTAAAATAAATAACTTGCAATATCCATATTAAAAACATCCAATATTATTACGAAAAATAATCAAAATTACTTCTCGATTCAAATCTCCTACTATATATATATAATGCATCATTGTACATTTTATACATTTACATATGACATAAAAATAAAACATATAGTGTCTTCAAACTCCTACTTAATCGATATCATATTTGGTTTTTTAAAAACAATGAAGAAAAAAACACAAAATTAGAATTTAATGTTAAAAACTTTTAGTGACGATTTTCTGGGCTTTTGTGGCGACTGTTGTTGCCGCTAAAGGTCTACTTCTTTTGTAGTGAATCCTAGTTGGCAACGCTTAGGTGGAAGGATTAGTCCCACGTGGCTTGCCACGTCAACAAAAAATTGGGGTGTTAACTCTTGAGGGTATTTGTGGTCTCTTAGGATAACAGCAGGGGCATTTTTGATCCCAAAATGTAATGAAGGGTATAAATGGTCTATTTCGTATAGTTCGGGGGCAATTTTGACCCTTTTCCGTTATTCTTTTGATAAAGTAGGAGATCGTATAAATGATATCAAGAAGATGCTTGTAAATCAGAAGTTTCTAAAGAAGATGGAAATTTGTGGATCGATATTTTCAACCTGGATCACAAATTTATTCATCTTAATCGCAATATTTTAAGCTTATGCTGCCAAGGACATTCTGTAAACTACAGTAGCAGAGCTTTTGCCTTTAGCTTATGCCTATTCCAACTGTTCATCCCATTTAAATGCTTTTTAGGTACTCCTTGTTAGTGTAAAAGCTTACTCCATATGACTCTACAATACTCACATATGAACTGTAATTATTATTACTTTTTGATAAACTAAGAGATTGTATAAATGATATCAAGAAGATGCAGCTTAGATAGTTAAAAAAACAATGAGATTGAAGTTAATTACGATGCTAGGAGATGTGATGATTTTTATTTTCATATAACAGGGATTTTGATCAATGTTTTGTGTCTTCAAAATTTATTTGATTTTTTAGGAGAGGTTTAATATTAATTTGGATGAGCATTACGTGAAAGATAGTTGCGAGGATATCCTGAAAAATAGAAGCAGACAGTGGCGTTACAAGTTAAAACAACTATTTGAAAATGCACACTCCGAGGAAGAAGCTGGTAAAATTGAAGTGCCAGAGTTGACCCCCGAAAATTGGAATAGGCTTTGTGACATGTGGATCAATCCACATCATAAGGTAATTTAGATTCATTTTATTATCTTTGTTATTAAAGTTACAATATTTCTATTTTTTTGTAGAAACGATGCGACATAAACAAGGTCAATAGAACTAAGCTTAAATCTAATCATTTCATGGGGTCAAAAGCGTTTGTAGCGGCTCGTGCTGAAATGGTAAGTTATACCCTTTTTATTCTTTTAACTAATAAAAATTTAGTACTATTTCAGTTATTTTCTTATTATACAGGGTGGGACTAAACCTGAAGGAGTAGAGCCTGATAGAATCGAGTTTTACAAGCATACTCATTACACGAGTGAAAAAGGATGGTCTTCTCTAGAGGCTGAGACTCATTATGTAAGAAAATTAATATTTATACTTCATATACACATTGCATTTGTCTGATTAATATTCTTTAGAAGTTGTTCCTTCTCCTTTAAATAGTATTCATATTTTTATGTAGGAAAACATAATTGATTTGAAAGATATATATACTTCGGGAGAGTCTTCCATGACTATTGATGAAATTGTGGATATTGTTCTTGGTACAAAGTCGGGATATATAAAAGGCCTTGGTTATGGTCCAAAACCTAATACTACAAGAGCTACACAAAGGAGAACGGCTGAGTTAGAAAGACTCTCTCAAAAAGGCGAAACAAGAAGCTGCTAGTGCCCAACATGACTTACAGAAACGATTAAATGCAGCTGAAACTGATGTAGAAAACCAACAGTCTCAGATACTAGACCAGCAATCTCAGATTCAAGACCAACATCCACAAATAAAAGCATTAAATTCTCAGTTGGACACTGTAGTAGCACGCCAAGAAGACATGTTTAGGAAGATACAACTCTTTGCTCGCTCATCGCCATCAAGGTTAGAAGTAATGCAAACTTATATGATATTTTCTATTTCATTTTTTTTAATAAATATATAAATATGTAACATTTAGTAGCTAACTTTCCATATATTTTTTTATGATGTAGCGCTCCATCAGAAGGTAGACTTAAGGTATATTTCTATTTTTATTTTGCTAACTCAAACTTCATGTTTAATAAGTTGTAGTCTATACAAATTCATTATATCATGATGTACAAGTTAATACCTTACCTAAAACAGATCAATATTAAACATGCCCAATACTTTAAATTTCAGTTGCTTCTAATGTTATTGGAAAAAGTGTAGAAAATGATATAGTACATTATAGAGGGAAGCATTGCCAGTAGCTAGAGATTAAAAGGAGATTTCCTTCTTATTACAAAATTTTGTAGCTTTTAAGACCATGTGAGTAGGATATGAACATTATAGAGTTACAATTGCTATCCTTATCAGTCTCTTACTCCTTGCTGCTAGTGTATCTGTTCATTGAGTGATGGTTTGGCATGCTTTTTCTTAATTTTTGATAGCAAAATTTGGTAATATGAGGCAACTAGTTTGATAGGTATTCAAGAAAATGAAGTTTGACATAAAGTGGGGGTGTCTCAGTATGTATATGATGTAGTAGCTGTAAACAACTCATGTTAGAACAACCAATTCCTTGAAACCAAATATTCCAAGTGTCACAATAGTCCCTTATTTTGAAGCCCCCTTGCAGCTTTTGTCTAACCATATTAGATCATTTAACTAGGAAAAACTTGTGTGCTTTACTGTTACCTTCCAAAGGAAGGTCCTGGAAATTGTTGTTAGAGTTCTTAGTAGTAAAATATCATGTTTAGACTTGGTTGTTACTTTTGAGATCTCTTATTATCCATGATAGTATTCATTAATCTCTTAATTAGAAAGTTTTTATTGTTATAGTTTATATTACTCCTTGGAGTTGTCTTGGAGGTGTGTTACTTTGTAAAGGTAAAGTTAATTAGTACATTACTAGATGATGTGGTAGTCGACAACTTGAGGAGAGTAGGAGTTCAAAAGAAATATAATGTCTATCTTTTTTTTGGTAACCATCTAAACATTACCATTACTAAAACGAAAACATACACCTAAAGAGCCCTTGAGCACAACAACTGCATCTCAACCTCTAACAAGACACAAAACTAGTTACACTTTCAGCCTTTGCAGAAAAACACTACGTCTGCAAGCTCTCTTTGATGAACTAAGTATGTCTATTCTATGTAAAATATCCCTCTTAATTTGTGTGTGTATCTTAGTTGTTTGTATATGTACTCTTTTGAAAAAATTTCAGTTCTGGGATCTCCGAGTATGGTAGATCATTGCCCCCCAACTCGCAGCTATCACTTGTTTCTGAGACTGCTTCCATTTCTTCCTTTTAATTTTCAGCATTACTTCCTTCACCTCCCCCAGTTGTATAGGCAAGCATGTCCATTGTTCAACACCCATGTTGACCACAGTGATCCATGGGCATTCAATGAACAAGTGTTTGACTGTCTCTAGCTTCTGAGCATCACATAAACAACAATTAACTTCCTCCACTGAGATGTTCATCTTCATCAGCTTTTCCTTAGTTAGCAATCTGTCTTGGACAGCTTACCATAGAATAAATCTATGTTTAAGTTGAGCCACTGCACTCCAAATGCATTCAGCAATATGTGAATTATTGTGGTGCCCTCTAATATCAATATAGCTCATTGTGATTGAGTATTCACCTTCCTTAGTCATCCTGTACCTATCTTGCATATACCAACGTCTCATTTTTTCTTTCATGGTGTGAATCTTCCTCCAGTACCAGCTGCTATCTACAGAAGCTTTCAAGTTATGCATGATAGAAGGTGATTCTCTTTACTGTTGAATTACAAGTAGTTATAAGCAGATTTACTTAGTAACTTAACTGAGCAAGATATTAACTAATGAGTTTAGTTGCTTAAATACTTACATATAGTTTGTAAAGAGGTTGGGTCTTAGTCTTAGACTAAAATAGGAAATTTTATTGAAGCAAATGCTTTGCAGGAACATATATAGGGCTGAGTAACTTGGTACAAAGAATGCAAAAAAATTTGATTGCTTATATCATAATAGAACTACTGTGCTTGGTAAGTAGGATAAACCATGAGGGCAAAGCCTCATTTGTACTAATTGTTAACTAAAACAAAATGAAGTCCATTTGGATAAACTAATGAATCAAAAGTAAACATCAACCCCCACCCCAGGAGCATAAATCCTATTATTATTATTACTTATTATAGTTTACAATCAATCATATTGGTCCTAGCGGAAAAGTAGTTGTCGTATCTGAAAATGAGACTGAATAGAACTCTTCCCAGATGGAAGAAATTGAATTGTAATACCAGGGACCATCTATCCAATAATCTTATAAAACTGCGCATTACAATATATGAAAGACAAATTGTGTTTGCATATTTTACTTTTAAACTTAGCATACATACTTTAAATTAAATCTTAATTTTGTTTTATTTTCTTTTTTCACAAGTATAAAAGGGGAGAATTGAATCAAAATCAATTGCAAGCTATGTGTCACCACATTATTGCTACTTTGGAAGGAACTTTTAATTATTTGTCTAAGTTTAGGATAATATTTAGTATATTTCAGTTAGATTTTCTTGTTATTGGACCTATGTTACTTTTATTTAAGGAGTTTATAATGAGATATTATCTCAATATAATTTTTGTTGTTTTTAATTATATGATCATGGCTGAATTTTATTATTATCTAGCATGTTTTATTGTTTAATTTTTAATTTATGCAACTCTAATTTAATAAATAATACCAATACAAAATAATTAAATGTCATTATTTGTTTGTAATTAGTGACAAAAATTTTTATCATCAAAAGTAATTTTTAGCAACGACTATATTAAACTTTTCAAGATAAATGTTTTCGTCACGAAATAAATTTAGTGACAAAAAATGTATTGTCCTAGTACCTCTTTTTTATTGAATACGAATTATTTTTTTATGTTGTGACAATTGTAATTGTCACTAATCGTGATAATTTATAATGACAATATATATTGTCAGTAAAAATAATACTTTTTAGTGACAAAATGATAGATTTAACCACAAAATTATTAAGTTTTTTTTATAACAATAAAATTGTCCATAATTTATACATTTAAGGACAATTTTTTTTTTTGTATTTAAAAAGTAGTCATTAGTGACGAAACTACATTTGTTCAACTACGAAATACATAAAACTTTAGAGACAATTAATGTCGTCACTAATTGAACTAAATAATTAGTGACGACATAATTTTGTCGATAGTAATAACATTTTTAGTGACAAAACATACTATTAACTACAAAAAAATTATACTTTTTATGACAAATAAATTCGTCACAAATATAAATGCATTTGGAGACGATTTTTATTTCTGTAGTTAATATAATACTTTTAGTGACGAAGCACTAAATCGTCTTTGTATATTTTTAGCGACGCACGTTTAGTGACGACTGATTGACGAATTTTTTTTCGTCACACAAGATTTTAAGTGACGAAATTTGATTTATAAATGACGAAATTATTCTTCCCTGATAATCAAATTTTTTGTAGTGATTCATGATGTAGGTTCAGGTGTTCAGCATCCAGATCACGCATAGATCAATTCCCGATCTCCACTTCTAAAGCTTCAGTGGTGAGTCCTTATACTTCGAGGACAACATACATGTTTTTCATATTTAGTCTTTCATTTCAGTTTCAGTTTTACTAGGGTTAGCTGGGGCATGTCCAAGAAACTTTACTCATTAAGAGGCTTTTTCAGACAGAATATTATATTCAACTTTAGATTTGAGTTTAATCTTTCAGTTGTTATTGAACTCTTAGTACATTTCATATATTCAGATGAGATGGGTATTCCCCACTTTCAGTTACCACTATTTTAGTTTCCCCATAGTATCTCTTTATTCGGATTTTTTTAGTATGCTTATGATATGCCAGCTTCAGGGTTAGCTTGGGGTCACTCGTGATCCTAGGTCCTGTGTTTACGTTAAGGGGGTAGCCTTGGGGCATGACAAACTTGGTATCAGAGTATTAGGTTCAAGAGTCCTAGGATGTCTGAAAGCCGCACTAAGTAGAGTCTCTTTCATCGAAGTGAAGTTCACCATATCTAATGAGGGGAAGGCTAGAAATTATTTTAGGAAAAAACTTCACTTTCTTGTTATTCTTATCATGCGTGGGTATGATCTCCTTTCTAATTCATCGTTATGCATTTCAGATCATGCCCCCTCGTAGGGCCTACACAAGGAATGCTAGTGCACACAATGCTAACGTAGTTCGTCCAGTCCCGAACCATAAGATTACGAATGCCAAATTCCAGAATGCGATGCAACTTTTAGCTCATAGTGTAGCCAACCAGAACAACCAGCGGGTCCCAGTTACTACTAATACTAATGATGGATCAGTGGCACCTAGAGTTTGAGATTTTGTTTGGATGAATTCCCCTGAGTTTCTAGGGATGCAGGTTGGTGAGGACCCACAGAACTTCATTGATGAGGTTAATAAAATCTTTGGAGTGGTTCGAGTGACTGGTAATGATAGGGTACAGTTGGCATCCTACCCGCTTAAGGATGTAGCTCACATTTGGTTTACTCAATGGAAAGAAAACTGGGATACGAATGTAGTTCCTGTGACTTAGGAATGGTTTACTGAAGCTTTTCTGGACAGGTTCTTCCCGAGAGAGTTGGGAGAGGCAAAAGCTCAGGAGTTCATGAATTTGAGACAAGGTACAATGTCAGTCCAAGAGTACGGGTCGAGGTTTACTCAACTCTTTAGGTATGCCCCACATAAGGTTGCTTATTCGAGGGCACATATGAGTAAGTTTCTGTTTGGGGTATATTGTTAGAGGATATGAATATCTCTAGCTTCATGACTCATGCTCAGCAGGTTGAGGGAGATAACCTCAAGAAAATAGATAAGGACAACAAGAAAGCTAAAAGAGGGAACTATGAGTATTCTCAACATAAATCAGGTGGTGGAAATCATTCATAGTTTCGACAGGATCAGAATAGTAGGGCACCAGGCTCTACATCTCAGGGAAGTGTTTCAGGAAATAGGACCTACCATACTTGTCCAATGTGTGGTAAGAACAATCTGGGCGAGTGTCTTGTAGGCAAGGAAGGATGCTTTAGATGAGGTCTGTCTGATCATAGGGTGAAGAATTTCCCTTCTGGCAGGCAGGAGCAAGGAGATAACGATAGTAGAACTAAGTATACAGTCCCAACAACACCAGCAGGTCACCCAACTCAGCTGGGTGTGTCATCTGGTATAGGTGGCGGTCAGTGCCAAGGCAGGTTTTATGCTCTCCAGGATCACCAGGATTAGGAAGATTCTCCTAATGTGGTCACTAGTACGTTACGAGTCTTTCATTTAGATATTTATGCATTGTTTGATGCAGGGGATACTCTTACCTTTGTAACTCTCTATATAGCAGTAATCTTAGGTGTCAGTCCAGAAACTCTTTCTGAACCTTTCTCAATCTCACTCCAGTTGGTGACCCAGTTATAGCTAGACAAGTATACATAAATTGCCCTATCACAGTCTCTCAGAAAGTCACCTTAGCAAATCTTGTAGAGTCAGAAATGGTAGGTTTCAATATTATTCTAGGCATGGATTGATTACATTCCTATTATGTCTTAGTCGATTGTACAACTAGGATAATTCGATTTCAGTTTCAAATGAGCCAGTCATAGAAAGGAAGGGTAGTAGCTTTGTGCCTATAGGTTGAATTATCTCTTACCTTAAGGCCAAAAAGATGATCTCTAGAGGGTGGTGTAGCTCATGTTGAGGAAAAAGGGAAGGAATTAGCAAAGGATGTTCATTGGCTTGCTCGCCTAGGAGCTAGTCTTACGGACACATCAGATGGTGGTGTGATAGTCCAGAATAGATCAAAACCTTTGTTGGTAGTGGATGTTAAGGAAAAATAGGACAATTATCTTATATTATTCCAGTTGGAAGATGCAGTTCATCAACAGAAAGTAGAGGTTTTCTCCGAATGGGGAGATGATCGCTTATGTGTTCCTAAGGTGGATGAGTAGGTGAAGCAGCCTTGATTGGGCCAAATTTGGCTTTTGAAACTATTGAAAAAAGTTCAGCTCATTAGAAATAGACTTAAGGCAGAAGTCCTATGCAGATGTAGGGAGGAGTAACTTAGAGTTTGAGATAGATGATTGGTCTTTCCTAAAAGTATCACCTATGAAGGGGGTGATGAGATTTGACAATCTTTGAGGAATCAGTCCGTAGAGGGAGCTACTAGAAAGCAAAAGCACCCATGAAGGCCAAGTATCCTCATCTTTTTCCTTTTGATTTTGCTTCAGCTTGAGATAATAGTTTCCTCTGCAGTGTCTCAGTTTACTCATGCTTTAATTCAGTCTTAGTAGCTTGTTACTTCAAGTTGTTCTTGTATTTTCAGCATATTTGCATGTTCTTGGAGCTCAGCTCAGTTAGATATCAATTTCTAGTACTTAGGGGTAGGGATTACAGCTCCTTCCGTCCACACCCAGCTAGTTTAGACTTCATTCGAGGATGAATGTTCCCAAGGGGGGGGGATATTGTAAAACCTGAGATTTGAGTAAGGAAAAATTCCTGATTTTCAAAAGTTGCAGGTGCCACCGACGGTGGCCACTTAGAGACCGTTAGTCGACTCACGAACCGTCTGTCAGCTCCATCGATGGGCCATTCGACTTTTAGTTTAGGGGTAATAGGGTCTTTTCCTAATTATTTTATCCTTAAAATACTTCATTTTGGTAAGTTTTAGGCTATTATTCTTGTCATATTTTACCCTAAATCATTATTCTCTAGAATTCACCAAGCTTAGAACAAAAGAGGAGGAAGAGACGACTCAAAACCCTTCCAAGATCTCAAAATGTTTTCTTCAGTTCCAACCTCAAAATTGAAAGATTTCTCCGTAAATTTCGTTAGCAGGTATGTGGGATTCCACTAGTGGATCCCTTTCTTCCACCAGGTCCCTAAAATTCAGTCAGATTCTTGATATATCATGTTTAGACCTAGGGCTTCTCAAACCTTGCAAAATTGTTGTGAATTAGGTGTTATAGTATTTCTAATTAGATTATCATGTATTTGTGAAATTGTTGTTTAATTCATTGCATGAAATTCAGAACTGTAGTTGTGTAGATTCTCGTAGTTCATGAATTACACTTGCTAGTTCATTTTAAACAAATATACATGCTCCAGTTTCAAATGTCACATTATCAGTTTATAAATGTTGCATTCTCAGATTTGCATGTTAGATAGTTGAGCTATCCAGTATTTTAGTAATGTTGTTTATACACATTCCAGTTGGGAGAAAGCTTAGCACCGAGTTGGACTACGGTTCAATGTACCCTTATAACCCCCAAACTACGTGCCCCCGTAGGTTGATAAGTACCCTTATAATCCCAAAACTACTTGCCCCTGTAGGTTGATAAGTACCCTTATAATCCCAAAACTATGTGCCCCCGTAGGTTGATAAGTCCCCTTTGTTGGGCATTAAATTTAGTGATCATGTCAGTCATGCCTCTATACCCCTAACAAGGCATATTGGGTCCTCTCGATGAGGAATATACATTGGGCTCCATGTTTAGCTTACGTGGTTTTATGTTGGTTAATAGTATCTCCCACAGTCAGACGTCAGTGCATTTGACCAGGTTTTCAGTTATACTTTAACATTCAGTCTTAGTATGTCATGTTCAGAATTAGTACTTTGTCACTGCATTTAGCTCAGTCTTTGGTATATTCTCAGCATTTACATTTAGTTCAGATTATGTTATTCCTCAGTATGCTTGTTCAGTTTATGTATTTTATTGAGTTATATTCTATGTCTTGCATGCTTGGTACATTCCAAATATTGGCGCATACTCTGCGCTACATCCTTTCATGATGTAGGTTCAGGTGTTCAGCATCCAGATCATGCATAGAATGGTTCCTGATCTCCACTTCAACAACTTCAGTGGTGAGTCCTCATACTTCGAGGACAACAAACATGTTTTCCGCATTTAGTCTTTCATTTCACTTTCAGTTTTTCTAGGGTTAGCTAGGGCATGTCCCAGTAATTCTAGTTAGTCTGAGGCTTTTTCAAACATAGTATTAGATTTAGCTTTAGATTTGAGTTTGATCTTTTAGTTGTTATTGAACTTTCAGTACATTTCATATATTCAGACGAGTTCGGTATTCCCCACTTTCACTTACCACTGTCTTGGCTTCCGCATAGTATCTCTTTATTCAGATTGTTATAGTAGACTTATGATATGCCAGCTTAAGGGTTAGCTTGGGGTCATTTGTGATCCTAGGTCCCATTTTTACGTCAAGGGGGTAGCCTCGGGGAGTGATAAAATGTATAATTAATAATTTTGTGAAACTCCAAATGAGATTCTTATGCGTTATTCCTACTTTATTTTGTAGCTTCTAAGTAGTACACAGTTACTGCGTACGTACTATCCAAAAAGCATGGAGTGGTATGAACAAGTGGGCGCTGACCCAAGTCGTAAACATATCATTCGTCAGCATGACATAATATGAACAATATGGATCTCCACTAGCTAGTACAAATACAAATATGACTTATTTGGATTTATGATGCACATGATCCATTTGGGAGAAGCGATTCCTAATAAAGAAAGATAATAAATAAATTTCCACTTTGAGATATCCGATTGGAGAAGACTAATCCTTAAGGGAAAAACATTAATGATAGTGAAAAGATTGTTATCTTTTATGATTGATATAAAACAAATTCAATGTGATGACCTCCACAACTAGCAGATCACGTTAAATTTACAACATGCCTCCACTAAGTAGTAAAATTAAATAAGTCACACAGAACATGTGTGTGTAACGTGAAATGTAAAATATGCCACCTTTTCTGGTCAAAATTAATGTGTATGTATTTTATATTAATTTAAAAGTTATCTTAGAATGCATAAAATATTTTCTACTTAGACTATTTCAAATCTTCCCCACGAAATGTTTAGTGTATACATATATGTACACCTAAGTGTGAAACTTTTGTGTGGAAACACAAGAAAAAGAAATATAAGTTCTTGTTGAAACCATAAAGCAACTCACAAACTTCCTTTTTGATTCCTAATATTTCCTCTTGCAAAACCAAAAAAAAAGAAGAAGCTAAAAATGCTAATGAATCCCAATAAGCCTTTGGTGATTTGCATGCTTTTACAATCTAGAGAAGCTTTTATTAATAAACTGGTAAGTTTGTCAATCTCTCTTTGTTTATTTTTTTCCGATTCTTGAAGTCTAAAGCATTAGGACATAGATTTGATTGAAACTGTACTTGAAAACTGATGTATAACTATATAATATTTTGAGGGAATCTTAGTAACTCAGTTAGTTGGTAGGTTACCTAAACTTTCACCTTTTTAGTAAAGATTCAACTCACTACTTTATAATCATATCCCATTTCCCATTCTCCCACCCATAATTTTGAATAAAAAAACCTTTGAGAAAATTATTTTTTTTATAAAAAAAAGACTTACATATCCAAATAGGCCCTAATATGAATTTCAATTCCAACTCAAGAGCTTCATTTGCTAAATTTGTTTTTTCTGCAAGTGTCTTCTTGGTTCATCAATGAAAACATGATAATGTTGCGCAGTGCTTACTTACTGAAAATGGATGAAGTTTAATTCTCTGGGAAGCAAAAATACTGAGAGAAAAGTCTAGGAGTTACTTCATATGTGAACAAAACTGGTCAAGATTTGTGATGCAACACCAATTGAAGTAATGCAACATTTTTCTATTTTTTATCATTTAAAAATCATCATTATGTATGAAACCATACACTTAGAAATGTTGTAGAAACATTATTGGTGAGAGTTAACTTTTTTATGAGGAATTTAACAACTCTAAAGATGATATTGAACCTTTAGTAAGGAAATCCAATGAAGAAGAAAACATTGATCTTCCCTATTCAAATCATGCAATTTACTATGAAAAACCTAATCTAGAGAAGGTGTCATCATGTATCCAATTTATCAATGCAACACTTTAGGATATTCCGATCTATTCCTCATTTAGTAAGACTATATATGAATTGAGATAAATTTGATAGTTTTCACAATTATGGGGTTTTCATATATCTTAGTAAAAAAAAAACTTAAGAAATTCGAATTACATGTCAAAAAAACCATCAACTTCAAATCTATATGATTTAAACAACTTGTTTCAAATTATGTTCAAACATGGCTTACATCAAGTTTGCATGTGTGTTAAACTAATTAACAAACTTGATCTTTAGTGTAGTTAAACACTTGCACATCAATGCATCTATAACTTATAAGTAAGATCTTTAAACTGCCTTAAAAAAAGTAATAATCTCTCTAGTTTAATTTATATGATAAAGGTTGAATAGGCACATGGATTAAAAAAGAAATGAAGATCATTGTTGCAACTAATGATTCTAAACATGTTATAAACTGTGTATGGTCATAAGTCTTTTAAAATCTGTGGCCTTAAATATTCCATAACATTTAGGTAGGAATCTAGTTGTATAGTACTTATACATATAGCAAGTTTGTCGCAAAGGAGGACAAAGAAGCTAAGTGTGGAAAGTCTCAAGAAGAAAAAACGTTGCCTTTTGTTAAACTTCAAAGGTGACAATCCCTATAATAAAAGTGTTCAAAAAATTCACACACGACTTCTTTTGCAAGGTTGAATAATTCTACACATTTTGTTTTATTTTTTAGCAGATTTTTCATGCCTTTCCATATAAGTTCACTCTGAATAACATCTCCAAATACACTATATTGTGTATTCTATTTCTATATCAATTGTCATTATACACAATTAGTAAGAGATGAATTAATTAGATGGAAATCCACATATTAGACATGATGAAAAAAAGAGGAAATATTATTAATTAAATAAAACTTCTTCAATCAACTTATCGACAAATACCTACTTGAATTAGGATTAAGAAACATCAAAGTAAATTGTACATAAACTGTTGACTGCAATGAAGAAACTATTATAATTTCATATTTTATCTATGAAAATAAAAGTAATTATTTTCCAAGTATGGTATAGAGAAATGAAGAAGCCATGTATACAAGCTATTACACAAGCTTCCTCCCAATTTATTCATTCATTAAAAGCTTCTTCCATAATCATCCATGTCTTCCTCATCAACTTTGAACAGTGACTTGGAAGATTCCTCTTCTTCAGAGTCTCCATCAGCTACGTACTTCCTTGTAATAAGCTTCATTGCTCTGATGTTATTCCTCCATTTTTCCAGTCCTTATTTAGATTCCTTTTTAAAGTAAATAGTCACCATTCCATGTCTATTTTAAATCCCTATAAAACTCAGTTACATACAAGTCACTATTTGAGATTGACGAGGAAGATTGGAATTATGATTGAATTAGTTTTTAATGGATGGAGAAATTGAGGAGGAAGTTTATGTAATACCTTCTATCATGGCTTCTTCTGTTTATCATATAATACATGCGAAAAAGTTTTTTGCTTTTATTTTCTCAGATTAAAGATGAAATTAGAACTATTGCTTACATATGTAAATAGTTTAGGTATATTTTACTTTGATGTCGCTTAATCATAATTCAAATTGGTGTTTGTCCTATATGTCTAGTACCTGAATTTCCATCTAATTAACTTATCTCTTGCTAATTCTATGTAATTACACAGATAAAGAAATGGAATAGAAAGTGCATTGTATTAGGACAAAGTGTTATTCAAGGTGATCTTGTACCACTTGAATACACACATAATATACATGCTTTATATACGGTTGATATGCTAGCACTGGCGTCGTCAACTTCATTGTGAACTAATGAAGTCTCTGAATTATTCTGAACTATAACCAAAATGAGATAATGTAAAGATAGATATACAAAGATAAAACAACAATAAAGGTTGAGATGGGGCACTATTCACTAGCAAAAAGACTTCAATTCTATGTTGAGAGGTCAAATGCTATCCAGTCAGTTTAATCGATACAATTGTGTGTTTATTACTAATTAAAAACTGATTGTATGTTTCCTTTATCTTACTATTTTAAATGAATTGGTGTATTTTTATTTTTAAAATGTGGTTGTAGACATCAAAATTTTATAGGACTCTACGAGATGTGTTCAATTTGAGTTGAGACTCTACAAGGTGAGCTTAGTTTCACTTAGGGTTCTTGGAGGATACTCAATCCTATACCCTAGTTCATGCCTATATAAAGGGTATTGTATTCTCTTGAAAACTGACAAAAACAAATATCTCATAAACTCTTAGATATTTATAAAGATCATCAAGAACTTGAATATCTCATAAATTATATATATGTTGAAGTAAGATGTTCTTTTTCTAAAGTTTTGGACTCTTTGACAAATCCGGAATTATTTGAGTTGTATGACTTTTTTGGGATGTTCTATTCTGGAGGGTAGATGTCAAGGGATATATTGTTGGATCTGTGTAGATTATGCCGCAATGGGCTTGAATCTGATTAAAGAGAGAAATATTTGAGACTGAATATTATTTATACATTTTTTTTCAATTGTAATTTATTATAATTTGTGGTATATTCACCCAACTGGATGTTATCAGACCTTATCTTATGAATAGGATATAGGTACCTACATTATGGAGAAATGTAGCATCTCGCAAATTGAAAGAACTAGAAAGAGCTAGAATTAGAAAGAGTGATTTTTGGAGATAATAAAAATCTGGAAAATTGGTTAAGTTAAGTTTGAGTTTTTGGTAAATTTCAAACGACCATAACTCCAAGATCAAGATGAGTTAGGTGTGTTTCTAGATATCATAGAAAATATCTTGGAATAATCTTTCCAACGCCGCCGAGTTTGCGTGATTCCGTGTTTGTATGAGTGAGTTATTATCATTGGAAGTTGGACTGTTAAAATAAGGAAAGTCCAATCCGGATTTTGGAAGGGTAATTTAGTCTTTTCCTTACCTAATTATTCTAATTCGTTTTTAGGAGTTTAATTGGGTTAAATTCATATTTTAGTTAGTTTAGAAAAGTGAATTTTAAGCAAGGGCTTAGAGAAGAGGAGAAAGGAGAAAAACGTTCAAGATTCGTCGATTTCGTAGAGTTTAGCTTGTGATTTTCGTCAGGGGTGATCCCTACAAGGTATGTGAAATCACATAGCATTGGGTTAGTTCACCCACGCACCCAACTTAATGCAATTTCAGTAAAATATATTGATTTGAAAGTAAATCCCTTGAATTCTTGATGAAGTTCGTTTGATCCTTGTGGGTTGTGTTGTTGGAGTTCTCTTGAGATTGATTCACGTTATTAGTTTTGTTTTCTAGTGGAATATGATGTTATTTGAGGGAATAGACGATTCACAGACCGTTCTGCCACAAAAGTTGTTTTCGAAACAAAAATTTAACTGTTTCTCCGCGTCGAGGACCCACCCTCAGATAGTAATTTTTTTAATCTTTTCTCATGTCTATCTAAAATCATTCCTAAACATCATGAGATCTTTCTTATCAAAAATCATAATCCTTGAATCCATAATTCCATTCAAGGAAAGTTAAGAGTCAAGTCAAGAGAAGTTAAGAGTCAAGTCAAGAGAAGTTAAGCGCCAAGTCAAGATTAGTTCATAAAGTCTTCCAAAAGTCGTTTACAAATGTTTTAACTTTGTTTTAAGACTCGAGTTTTGAGTTAAGTAAAGAGTAAAATTTGAAGTTCATCTATTCAAAAGAGTATATCGGGACAATGTATTCCCCAAGAGTAAATGTTTTCACATTTAAACAAGAACGGAAACTGAGATTTCCAAAAGAGCCTTTGAGCTAGTTTTCAGTAAAGAGTAAGAGTAAAGTTCATTCTTCAAAGATTATTCGGGAACTAATTATTCCCAAGAGTTAAAATGTTTTCACATTTGAGCAAGAAAGGAAACTGAGATTTCCAAGAGAGATTGTAAGCTAAGTTTTTGAGTAGTTATCTCAAACCAAAGAAATAGTTTTTTTTTTACAAACATATGAGCTAAAGTATATTTTGGGAGTAGTATTGAGCACCGATATGGGGACGAGCTTGAGGTCAGATAACTCAGGTCTCCGTAAACAATGTAGCCATCATGGGTAGTAAAGGATCATACTTTTTAGATGACTCCTTAAGATGCTTTTAGCATAAGCTAGTGGATCCACTAAGTTAAGCGTTCTATATGATGACAAAGTATAGGACAGTTCTGGCAGCGTGGGCAAGATGTTGTATCACCACTTAGGCTCATAGTGGTGGTTGTCGATTAGAGAAATTCCCACAGAAACTATATTACTTTATTATATGAGTAAAGTTGAGTTTTTTTATTGCATTTTCATTAATGAACTAAGTTGCTTTTACTATTTTACAAAGATGTTCATATTTTGCATATGTTTCATTGCTTTATTTTAAGATAAGTTATTCAAGAGTTGAGAAGAGCCAAGGTAAATGTTTCTTTCAGAATCTTTTCAAGCCTATGTTATGTTTAGCATTCCAACTCGCATACTCGTACATTCAATGTACTGATGCCAGTTGGGCTGTATCATATTATGATGCAGACACAACTAAGTAGGATCAGCACACATCACCTCGTTGATCTAGTTGAGCACTCAGAGTCTGTTGGTGAGCCTCCTTGCATTCTAGAGGACTCCTTTTACTTTGTTTTTAGTATTTTATTGTTAGGATGATGGGGGATCTTGTCCCTATATCCCTCCTTATTTTAGAGGCTTCACAGACTGTTAGTAGTTCAATTGTCTTTATATTATCATTCAGATGTTGTTTAAAGACCCAGATGTCGTTCTGGCTAAGTTTTATATCTCTTTAAACTTATGTTTTGAGATTATCTTGTTATGTTAAGTCTTCAGCTGAGTAAGTATGCCAGGCCAAGGGTACTCTTGTGGCCAGCAATGGTTTCGAGTGCTGGCCACGTCCAGGGTGTAGGCTCGAGGCGTGACAAACTTGGTATCAGAGCACAGAGTTCAAGAGTCCTAGAGAGTCTAAGAAGTCGTGTCTGTAGAGTCCTAGTTATCAGTGTGAAGCGCGCCACATCTATAATTAGGAGGCTGTAACATTTAGAAAATTCCTTCACTTTTTTTCATACTCACTTCGTGCGATAAAGTGTATCTCTATAAAAGTATCTTTCTAACTCGTGCTTATGCGTAATCGATTTTGAGCTGACCTATGGTCGAGAGTGCCTTCATGAGGCGTTTCTTTCCTCGTGAGCTAAGAGAAACAAAGAGATGGTTGCTGACATGAGGAGCAGGATAAGTTTATTCGTAGTTGGGTTGACTTGTCTGTCAGGTAAGGAAAGTAAGACAGCCATGGTAATAGGTTGCATGGACATAACAAGGCTGATGATCCATGTGCAACAAGTTGAGAAGGACCAACTGAAGAATAGAGAAAAGTTTGAGAATAAGAGGGCAACGACAACAGGGAATGAATCCGAGCAGCAAAAGAGTAATGCGAATCGACATTCTTTCAAACATAAGCAGAAAGGACCTTCTCTATCTTCTGCTAGTGCACCTGCACCAAGGAACAAATGAGAGTACAATAGTCAGAATTCTCAGAACTTCAGAACTAGACCTGCGCGTTCGCAAGGTAGTAAGGCACAAAGGGTTACTAAGACTTCTGCATGTGCTAAGTCTGGTAGGAGCCACTCATGTGTTTGTCATGATGGCTCCACTAGTTTCCTCAAGTGTGGCCAGAATGGTCATTTTATGAGAGAGTGTCCTAAGAGCAGACAAAGTAATGGTAATGGGGGCAATAGAGCTCGGTCTTCTTCAGTTGCTCCACCAGATAGAGTTGCATCTAGATGAGCTACTTCAAGGCCAGACGGAGAAGAAAACCGTCTTTATGCTATCGCTAGTCACCGAGAGCAAAAGGATTCACCAGATGTTGTCACTGGTATGACACAAGTCTTAAATTTTGATGTTCTTCCTTAACAACTTCTTGAGCCCTTCAGTGTTTCTACACCTGTTGGTAAGTCTATTCTAGCAGAGAGAGTCTATCGTGATTGTCCCATTTTTGTCAATCACAAAAGTACCATGGCTGATTTAGTTAAGTTAGACATGGTAGATTTTGATGCCATTCTTGGTATGAATTGGCTTCATGCCTGTCATGCCTTAGTTTATTGTAGAACTCGAGTAGTCAACTTCCAGTTTCCCAGTGAGCTAGTCTTAGAGTGGAAAAGTAGTACAGCAGTGCCTAAGGGTCATTTCATTTCATACCTTAAGTTAAGATAGTTAGTTTTCTAAGGGTTATGTCTATCACTTAATTCGATTAAATGACTCAAGTGTTGAGATACCTCTCATTCAGTCAGTTCCTATAGTAAAAGAGTTTCCAAAGGTCTTTCCAGATGATCTACCTGGAGTCCCTCCTAAGATAGAGATAGACTTCGGTATAGACATTCTTCCAGATACTCATCCTATATCTACTTCGCCATATAGAATGGCACCAGCAGAGTTGAAGGAGTTAAAATAGTAGTTGAAAGATCTTTTAGAGAAAGGTTTCATTCGACCAAGTGTCTCACCTTGGGGCGCTCCAGTCTTATTTGTGAGGAAGAAGGATGGTTCCTTTATGATGTGTATATATTACCGTCAGTTGAACAAGGTTACCATCAATAATAAGTATCCTCTTACGATAATTGATGATCTTTTCGATCAGCTTCAGGGTGCTTCTTGTTCTTCTAAGATAGACCTCAGATCTAGCTACCATCAGTTGAAAGTATGGGAATGTGATATTCCCAAGACAGCATTCAGGACCCGTTATGGTCATTATAAGTTTCTGGTCATGTCGTTCAGTTTGACTAATGCACCTGCAACGTTTATGGACCTTATGAATAGAGTTTTCAAACCTTATTTAGATATGTTTGTTATTTTCTTCATTAATGACATACTAATCTATTCAAGGAATGAAGAAGAGCATGCCACCCATCTCAGAATAGTTCTTCATACTTTGAAAGATAAGGAGTTATATACTAAGTTCTCTAAATGTGAGTTTTGGATTGAGTCTGTGGCGTTCTTGGGCCACATAGTTTCCGGTGACGGAATTAGAGTTGATACCCAAAAGATAGAGGCAGTGCAGAGTTGTCCTAGACCCACATCTCTAACTGATATTAGGAGTTTCTTGGGTTTGGCTGGCTATTATAGAAGGTTCGTAGAGGAGTTCTCATCTATTTCGTCCCCTTTAACCAAGTTAACTCAAAAAACAGTGAAGCTTCAATGGTCTGAAGCTTGTGAGAAAAGCTTTCAGGAATTGAAAAAATGGTTGCCTATTGCCTCAGTGTTGACCTTACCAGAAGGTACTCAAGGTTTTGTGGTGTATTGTGATGCATCACGAGTTTGTTTAGGTTGTGTATTAATGCAGAATGGCAAAGTTATAGCTTATGACTCCAGACAATTGAAAGTTCATGAGAAGAATTACCCAACCCATGACTTAGAGTTGGCTGCCATAATATTTACTTTGAAAATATGGTGCCATTATCTTTATGGTGTGCATGTGGATGTGTTCACCGATCACAAGAGTCTTCAATATGTGTTTAGTCACAAAGAGCTTAATCTCAGACAGATGAGGTGGTTAGAATTATTCAAATATTGTGACATGAGTATTCTTTAATACCCAAAAAGGCTAATCTTGTTGCTGATGCCTTGAGTAGGTTATCTATGGGTAGTACCGCCCATTTTAAGGAAGATAAAAAGAGTTAGCACAAGAGGTGCATAGACTTGCATGACTAGGAGTTAGACTAATGGATTCCACAGAAGGAGGAGTAGTGGTGATGAATGGGGCTGAATTATCATTTGCGTTAGAAGTGAAACAAAAACAAGACCAAGATCCTGTATTGCTTGAATTAAAGGAAAGTGTTCATAAGCAAAAAGTGATGGCTTTTGAACAAGGGAGAGATAGTGTTTTGAGGTATCAAGATGGATTTTGTGATTGATTTAAAAGGTAATTTGGATGATCACCTACCCCTTATTGAATTTGCATACAATAATAGTTACCACTCTGGCATCCAGATGGCTCCATATGAAGCTGTTTATGGGAGAAGATGCAGATCTCCTATTGGATGGTTTTAAGTTGGTGAAGCAGGGTTGATAGGACCAGATTTAGTTCATCAAGCTATGGAGAAAGTGAAAGTTATTCAAGATAGATTGAAAACATCGTAGAGTCGTCTGAAATCCTACACTGATGTTAGGAGAAGGGAGTTAGAGTTCAATGTAGATGATTGGGTTTACTTGAAAGTTTCACCCATGAAGGGTGTTATGAGATTTGGTAAGAAGAGGAAGCTTATGAGTTAGAGCTACCCCAAGAGTTAACAACAATTCATCCGGTAATTCACCTTTACATGTTGAAGAATTGCATGAGAGATCCGTCACTTATCATTTCGACTAAAGATATTGGTATCAAGGATAGCTTATCTTAAGAAGATATTTCGGTTCAGATTCTAGATCGCCAAGTTCGCAAGTTGAGAACTAAGGAAGTACCATCAATCAAAGTTCTTTGGAGGAACTAGTTTGTTGAGGATTGTTACTGGGAAAGCTGAGGAAAATATGAAGAAGAGATATCCACATATCTTCGAATCCGGAGAAGTACCAGATCAAGGTACTAATCCTTTTCTTGATATTCAATAATAAGATTAGCATGTTGTAATTGCATTGTTTGTTGAGTGTTTGAGCTGAATTTTTTATGTTACACCCTTAGCCTACTAAGAGTAATCTCATTCGAGGACGAATGTTCCCAACGGGGAGATATTATAACATCTCGCAAATTGAAAGAACTAGAAAAAGCTAGAATTAGAAAGAGTGATTTTTTGAAATAATAAAAATCTGGAAAATTGGTTTAGTTAAGTTAAGTTGAGTTTTTGGTCAACTTCAAACGACCATAACTCCTATCTCATGATGAGTTAGGTGTGTTTCCAGTTATCGTAGGAAAGATCTTGGAATAATCTTATCACCGCCACCGAGTTTGCGTGATTCCAAGTTCGTATGAGTGAGGTGTGCCCGTTGGAATTTGGACTGTTCAAATAAGGAAAGTCCAATTCGGATTTTGGAAGGGTAATTTAGACTTTTCCTTACCTAATTATTCTAATTCATTTTTAGGAGTTTAATTGGGCTAAAGTCAGATTTTAGTCAGTTTAGAAAAGTGAATTTTACGCTAGGGCTTGGAGAAGAGGAGAAAAGAGGAGAAAGGAGAAGAATGTTCAAGATTCGTCGATTTCGTCGAGTTCAACTTATGGTTTTCATCGGGGGTGATCCCTACAAGGTATGTGAGATCACATAGCATTGGGTTAGTTCACCCACACGCCCAACTTGATTTAATTTCAGCAAAGTATATTGATTTGAAAGTAAATCCCTTGAATTCTTGATGAAGTTCTTTTGAATCCTTGTGGGTTGTGTTGTTGGAGTTTTCTTGAGATTGATTCACGTTATTAGTTGTGCTTTCGAGTGAAATCTAATGTTATTTGAGGGTATAGATGATTGTAAGTGTTTGGGAAAGAACCCATGGACTTTAGAGGGTTTAGAGCTATAAAACGATGAAGAAAATTTCGTCGGACAAATCTAGGCAGTGCCTTCGCGTTGTGGACCTGTTCCACAGATTTGGGAAAAATGGTTTCAGGGAGTGGAGCGGTCACGGACCGTTCTGCCTCAAAATTTGTTTTTGTAACAAAAATTTAAATTTTCTCCGCGTTGCGGACCCACCCTCAGATAATGATTTTTTTGATCTTTTCTCATGTTTAGCTATCTAAAATCATTCCTAAACATCATGAGATCTTTCCTATCGGGACTTGAGTTCTTAGTTGAGTAAAAAGTAAAATTTGAAGTTCATTTCTTCATAAGAGTAAATCGTGACAATGTATTCCCAAATTGTAAATGTTTTCACAGTTAAACAAGAAGGAAACTGAGATTTCCAAAAGAGCCTTTGAGCTAGTTTTCAGTAAATAGTAAGAATAAAGTTCATTCTTCAAAGATTATTCGGGAACTAACTATTCCCAAGAGTTAAATTTTTTTCACATTTGACCAAGAAAGGAAACTGAGATTTCCAAGAGAGCTTTTAACCTAAGTTTTTGAGTAATTTTAACCTAAGTTTTCGAGTGTCGGCCATGTGCAAGGTGTAGGCTCTGATGGTGACACGAAATGTGACTATAACTTTTCCCACTCGTAATCACTAAGATACACAACTTTAGAACTAATTATTTTTATGTTATATATAATATAAAAAGTGCAGAATTAGAAAACCATGTTTTCAAATGCACCCCATTCTTTTGTGTGATATGGAAATTACAAGGGGCAAACATTTGGCCTCCATACATTCTTTTCATGTACCAAATTTAATTTTGTTTGCCTGATTTTTATCGAAGTTCTTATCTTTGTTTTATATCTTTCTCATTTTAAATTTAATTATTTTTTATTAGCTCAGGCCATATTGACCAGTGTAAATTTTGTACAACTCATCAATTTAGGCTTCATTTGTTTTCATTATGATTAAGAATCTGAATACGAATGATTAAAATCTTGTCTATAGATCTAAACATTGAATGATTAAGACTCTTTCCCAATCAACCAATAGCACTTGATCTATTTTTTACTGTTATTCTTCTACTTTGCATTCCTAAATAATATATATTCTTAACACATCTTATTCACTGGAGCAGATATATAATCTGAATTTTTTTAAGAACTTACTATAAATGGATCAATTAAAAATGATTTCACACGCTGAGACCAAAAAATACAAAACAAAATAAGAATTGCTATTCAAGAATGAACCTTTAAGCAATAAAACTATCTAAATAAAACACATGGACAAATATGATACACACTAACCATGAATAAACAATAACAAATGAAATAAAAAAGTGAGAAGTAATTAACCTGGATTGAGTAAATCTTTCTTCAGTATATTAATAAGAGTCTTTAGAAAAATCGCCAGGTAAACTTGAAACCAAATAAGATGTTTATCGGAGGTCGACCAAAACAGTTCGCCAATTCGACTATACATCCATTTAAATTTTATTAAGGTGTTGTTATCTTAGTTTGTGGTGAATTAGATCTAGTTAAATGATTGTTTTCATGACATTTAAGAAATGGTGTGTTTTGGATGATCTAAATTTTATGGGTTGGGCTCAAAATAATTTAAATTTGGTTCAATCTGGACTCAATCAAGTCTTAACCCATTTTAAAATAATATTCAATTAATGCCAATTTAATCTTCAATTTCAGTCTGTTTTAAGACTCTTTGTTTGCATTAATGTAATGTGTGTTTTTATATTGCAAGTATGTATGACTATTTATTTTATATCTTAATTCTAGGAATTATCTATCTACTAGTAAAATTATCCGCGCTTCGCGTGGGAATTTAATATCATAGAAATTTATAAAATAATATTTAAAACCTACCAGTCATTAAAACTAAAACACTATATTATCTTACATACAAGATGATGTAGTAAAAAACATTAATAATATAAAGAAAGTGAAAATTATTAAATCTTATCATTTATCCTTAATAACATCAGCATAAATTAATGAGTGTAAAAATATATACCAGGATCTGTAACATAAGAAATGATGTCAGTGATCCACTCAACAAGAGAAAAGTACACAAATATTTAATTGTGAAGAAGAAGAAGAAGAAGAGGTCCAAAATTTTCGTTGTTTTAAAATGAGAGGAAATCTCTCTATTTATAGACAACAAAGGGTAGTGTGAACAAATGTTTCTTGTGCCTTATCGGAAAGGTAATAATTATTTGAAAAATTTGCAAACCTTCGGAAAGGTCACAGTCTTTCATAAAAGTCACAACTTTTCAAAATAGTCGCAACTATTCATTAAAGTTTCAACTTTTCATAAAAGTCGCAATCCTACATTAAAGTCGCAACTTTTCATAAATTTCATAAATTTTCATGAAAGGGGAAGGCTAGTTTTGTAAATAAATAAATTAAAAGGGAATTCTGGTTTGTGGTGGCGCCACGTAGGAGTGCCTAAGGTTCTCTTTTATATATATATATACACATATATACACATGACATATGATATATGATATGATTGGTAATTATTTTTTTTTTGAGTTGAAATTTTAATTGTGGTTATTATTGTTAAATAATAATATATTAAAATTATTAAGATTAAGCGGGTCAAATTGGGAAGACACGCCCCAACCCGTTTTTAGCCCATTTGAGCCCAAAGTAAACTTGGGGAGGTCATGACCAAAACCAATTTCTATTTCAACCTATTTCAATATCTCCAATTTCAATCAACCCATTCATTTGACACCCCTAGTTTCATCTATCATGTATGTCATTCAATTTTGAGTGTGTACAAGTATGTACATAAACGGGTATGAAATTGAACAAATAGACATATGTCCTACGTAGTATAATACATGAAGGCCACACGTAAGAAGAAAAATTTCATTGTACGATGTCATGTAAGATGAATGTGTCTATTTGTTCAATTTTATATAAGTTTATGTGTCTAGTGAGGATTCTTCCAAAAGCCAAGTAGGATATAAAAGACACTACTATAAATAAAGTTAAAGACACATCTCCATCTTGACCCTTGATGTACTCATGGGAAATCTCAGAACTTATGAGATAAATATGGATGACTTGAAGAAAGAGGAAATGTTCAATAAGAAGTCACTGGCCCTGAAAGTGTTTGATTGAGAAGAGTTTGATCTTGATAATGAACAAATGGTGTTCTTGGTGACGAACATTAAGAATTTTGTCATAAAAGGAAAATGAAATGAAAGGAAAAACAAAACTTCAGAAGACATGGCTAGATCAATGATAATTTAAAATAATCTTGAAAAAGATCTTTGGGCTAAGGCTATCTCTGCAGACATCTGGTCGCGTGAAACAATGATCACCTATGAAGAACTTTATGAGAAACAGTTTGACCATGAGCTCTTTCTTAAGCATGAAGAAGCCAAAAGAACACCACCAATTACTGTTGTAGTTGCTCAAAGAAAACAACCAACTACCTCAAGAAATAACATCAATTGAAAGCATCAATTGAAAGCAGTAAAGTAATACCTCACAAGGTAGCCAATAATGGAGTTCCCAAACACCACGAGACTCATCAAATACCGACCAGTGGTGCTCTCATCGAAATCAACAGACCCAAAATAGTGATTATTTCATCCAATGGTTGCTCTTTGGAATTGCATCCACACTTTTCTTTTCTATGCTAGATCTCATGTGTTTAATTTGCCTTTGAAAATTCCTGTATTTTCTAATCACAAGCCATAGAGTGCAATCATCACAATATCAATCACAACATGGCAAATAGTATAAAGAATACTCTCAAAACAATAGGTACATATGGGAAAATAATAATAATTAAGCATATAAATATGTGCAAGATCAGTTCACACAGTTTGAATCTTACAAAGAAAAAAACGTCACAATAATTATGACAAAAGGAGCAAATTGGTAAAAAAAGATTTATACAATCAACTTTCCAAAGTCAGCAATATCTTTCAAGCAAGCTAGTAAATCTCATTTTTCATGGATATTTACCTATATCAATATATTTCCTTAACAACCTTATATATGATGAGGATGTATATAGTTTACATTCATGATTTCATATTATGATATCGTTATTGATTTTCAACTTGATTTTATAGACAAGACATAAGAATCCCCCCACCTCGCCCCATCCCACACCTCTAAATTATGACAAAATTGTCAGATACACACAAATTATGTGAGGGCCCTAGTATTTGTTAACTTAACTTTTCTATATTATTTATACCCCTAAACTATTTGAGGGTCTTATTTCTCTCTTAACATAATTGCCAAAATTGCACGTGTTATTGAGTTTAAACAGCAAAGTACACTTTTGCACTCATTTTTGTATTTATGAAACTACATGACTCATTTTGATATTTAAAATTTATTCTTAATCATTAGCACATGTTTTCTTTATTTAAAAAATTGTCGTATACTTGTAAAGTTGATATTTGCACAAGTTTCATTAATTTATTTGGTATATAAAATTGGAGCAAAAACTACAATTAGATAACAAAACAAATTGGACAAAAATAATTCAGAGGTTTAAATAATATGAAATACTTACCTTTAGTTGGTAATAGCAACCTCATATAGATTAGAAATGTAAATAATACATAAAATTTAAACTTAGAGGGATAATAAAACATTTCCATAATTTAAAGGTGTAACACCCCAGATTCGAGGAAGGAAAAATTCAAGATTTTTTCAGAAGGTGCATGTGGCACCGACGGAGGACACCTACGGACTGTCAGTCGACATACGACCCGTCAGTCAGCTTCGTCAATGGGCCAATCAACTTTTAGTTTTCAGACCCCAGATTTCAGCCCTCTGACAGCCAAACAACGACTGACAAGACGGACTGTCAGTCGACTTACGACCCGTCAGTCAGCTCTGTCAATGGGCAAGTCGACTTTTAGTTTTTAGATCCCAGATTTTAGTACTTTGACATCCAAACGACGACTGACAGGATGGATCGTCAGTCGAAGCACATCCCGTCAGTATGCTCTATTGATGGGCAGGTTAAATTTTAGTCTGGGCGCTAGATTTCAGCCCTCTGACAACCAAACGACAACTAACAGGACAGACCGTCAATCGACTCACGGCCCGTCAGTCAGCTTCTTCGATGGGCCAGTCGACTTTTAGTTTAGGGGTAATAGGGTTTTTTCCTAATTATTTATCCCAAAAGTACTTCGTTTGATCATTTTTAGCCTATTATTCTAGTCAGATTTTACCCTAAACCATTATTCTCTAGAATTTACCAAGCTTAAAACAAAAGAGGAAAAAGAGGCAACTCAAAACCCTTCCAAGAATGAAACAAGTTTTCTTCAATTCTAGCCCCAAAATTGAAATATTTCTCCGTTAATTTCGTCACCAGGTATGTGGGATTTCACTAGTGGATTCCTTTATTCCACTAGATCCCTAGAATTTTGCTAGATTCTTGATTCTCTATCTCATCTTAGACCTAGGATTTCTCAAACCTTGCATAATTGTTGTGAATTAGTTGTTATAGTTTTCCTAATAAGATTATCATGTATTTATGAAATTGTTGCTTAGTTCTTTGCATGAAATTCACAACCCTAGTTGTGTAGATTCTCTTAGTTCATGAATTATACTTGCTAGGTCAGTTTAAATA
Source organism: Solanum okadae (assembly GCA_036553675.1). Lineage (NCBI taxonomy): Eukaryota > Viridiplantae > Streptophyta > Magnoliopsida > Solanales > Solanaceae > Solanum > Solanum okadae. Next base: position 27,479,570 of record CM071689.1, read on the forward strand.
GATATACATGCTCCAGTTTCAAATTTCATACTATTAGTTTATAAATGTTGCATTCTCATATTTGCATGTCAGAACATTGAGTTATCCAGTATTTCAGTTATGTTGTTTATACACATTCCAGTTGGGACTAGGCTTAGAACTGAGTTGGACTAGGGGCGTATACATCAAACTCCACATTTAGCTCACACGGTTTTATGTCGGTTAATAGTAGCTTCCACAATCAGACTTCAATGCATTTGACCAAGTTTTCAGTTATACTTTAGCATTTAGCTAAGTCTTTGGTATATTCTCAGGTTTTACATTTAGTTCAGATTATGTTATTCTCAGTGTGCTTGTTTAGTTTATGTATTTTATTCAGCTATATTCTATATCCTGCATGCTCAGTACATTCCAAGTACTGACACATACTCTGCGCTACATCTATTCATGATGTAGGTTAAGGTATTCAGCATCCAGATCACGCATAGATCGGTTCCCGATCTCCACTTCAGCAGCGTCAGTGGTGAGTCCTTATATTTCGAGGACAACATATATGTGTTTCATATTTAGTCTTTCATTTTAGTTTCAATTTTTCTTGGGTTAGCTGGGGCCATTTCCCAACAACTCTAGTCAGTTAGAGGCCTTTTCAGACATAGAATTAGATTCAGCTTTAGATTTGAGTTTGATCTTGCGGTTGTTATTAAACTCTTAGTACATTTCATATATTCAGATGAGTGAGGTATTCCCATCTTTTAGTTACCACCATTTTAGCTTCCTCATAGTATATCTTTATTTATATTGTTTTAGTATGCTTATGATATAGCAGCTTCAGGGTTAGCTTGGGGTCACTCGTGGTCCTAGGTCCAATGTTTACGTCAAGAGGGTAGCCTCGGGGTGTGACAAACTTGCTATCAGAGCATTAGGTTCAAGAGTCCTAAGATGTCTGAAAGCCGCAGTTAGTAGAATCTCTTTCATGGGTGTGAAGTTCACCATGTCTAATGAGGGGGAGGTTACAAAGTGTTTTAGGAAGAAACATCATTTTCTTGCTATTCTTATCGTGTGTAGGTATGATCTTCTTTCTAATTCATAGTTATGCGTTTCAGATCATGCCCCCTCATAGAACTTACACAAGGAATGCTAATGCACGTAATGCTAATGGAGTTCCTCTAGTCCCAGACCATAAGGTTACGAATGAAGAATTCTGGAATGCAGTCGAACTTTTAGCTCAGAGTGTAGCAAAATAGAACAATTAGAAGGTCCCAGTTCCTACTAACACTAATGGTGGATTAGTGACAATTAGAGTTCGAGATTTTGTTCGAATGAATTCGCCTTAGATTCTAGGGTTGAAGGTTGGTGAGGACCAACAGAACTACATTGATGAGGTTAAGAAAATATTTAGAGTGGTTCAACGGACTGGTAATGATAGGGTAGAGTTAGCATCCTACCCGCTTAAGGATGTAGCTCATAGTAGAAAGAAAACAGGGATACAAATGCAGTTCATGTGACTTGGGAATGGTTTACTGGAGCTTTTTTAGATAGGTTCTTACCGAGGGAGCTGAGAGAGGCAAAAGATTAAGAGTTCATGAATTTGAGACAAGGTACAATATCAGTCCAAGAGTATGGACTAAGGTTCATTCAACTCTCTAGGTATGCCATACATATGGTTGCAGATTCGAGGGCACAGATCAGTAAGTTTATGTTTGGGGTATTCGACATAGTGAAAATAGAGTGCAAAATGATATGTTATTGGAGGATATAAATATCTCTTGGCTCATGACAAATGCTCAGCAGGTTGTGGGAGATAATCCTAAGGAAATAGATTAGGACAACAAGAAAGATAGAACATGAAACTAAGAGTACTCTCAGTAAAAATCGGGTAATGGAAATCAATCACAGTTTTGACAGGGTCAGAATAGTAGGGAACCATGCTCTAAGTCTCAGGGAAGTCTTTCAGGAAATAGGACCTACCTAACTTGTCCAAAGTGTGGAAAGAACTATACGAGCGATTGTCTTGCAAGCAAGGAAGGATACTTTGGATGCAGTCAGTCAATAGAGTGAAGAATTTCCCTTCTTCCAGGAAGGGGAAAGAAGGTAACGATAGTAGGGCTCATTCTACAGTACTAACAGCACCAGCAGGTTTCCCAACGCAGTAGGGTGTGTCATCTAGTACAACTGCCGGTCAGCGTTAAGGCAGGTTCTAGGCTCACCAGGATCAGGAAGATTCTACTAATGTGGTCACTGGTACGTTATGAGTCATTCATTTAGATATTTATGCATTGTTAGATCCAGGGGATACTCTTACCTTTGAAACTCTCTATATAGAAGTACTCCAGTTGGACAGTTATAGCTAGACAAGTATACAGAAATTGCCCTATCACAGTCTCTCAGAAAGTCACATCAATAGATCTTGTAGAGTTAGCAATGGAAGGTTTCGATAAAATAATAGGCATGGATTGATTACATTCCAATTATGCCTTGATGAGTCCGCAAATCGGACTCATTTAGGGTTATATTTTGATAGAAATAGTGTCCTCAAATGCATATTTTGTCTCAATAGTTGATGAAAACCCTTAAATTTTAGGAACTTGGAATTGGAGGGAAAGCATGGACATTACTTAACAAAAAGGAACAAAGGCAGCTAAAAGAATGATGAAATGAAGATTTGAGGTTCGCAAAAACCGTTTGGCTAGTCACCAAAAGGTCTTATCCTCTCCTTTTATTCTAATGTGATGAGCCCTGAAAGAAAGGATCAAATTTGCGGTTAAAAGGAGCAGTCGACATGTCACCGAACAGTTTCGCGAAGCAGTACTATGTCGCCCAATGACCCAAAATACGACGATGCTGAAGGATAGAGCGATACGACAATGAAACCTACCAAAGGGAGGATCGCTGAGTTGATGAGTGATCTCGACTAACGACGCCGAATGATCCGCTGCAGCATATATTTTTGAAGACTATAAATGCTCGTTGAGAGTTGTAGCTTAACATCAAATTTTTGATTAAAGAATTTTAACATAGAATTTTGAGTTCTAAGTTTGGAGAGGGTTTTGAAGAAATTGAAGATTCAAAGGGTTCAACTCCAAGAATTTGGACTTGGGTCTCGTGGATTCTTCACTCTTTGCTTATTTTGAGACTTAAATCTGCATACCCATTTGAATGCAAACACATATTGGTATAAATTTTTATCTCTTTTATATGTCTAGCTAAAACCCCAACTTTTGGGGTGTGATTTTGTGAATATGCGTTAGATTATCTGTTGGGTCTTGCTTGTTGATGATTTATATGCTGTTTAGATGTGATTACGTTTAGTAGTTGTGGTGGAACCTAATGAAATTGTATCTACAAATATGATTTCACCTTTGTTTTTTCGGCACTCTCGCGAGAGAGGTCGTAAAACTAAGACTACTAAATTAATGGCAGGTGGGATTGGGTAGACATGAGGTTCAACTGGAGAGAGTGAACCCTAGTACTTCTTCCACACACTCAGCTCGAGAGAGTGAGTGGGCTAAGACGGAGGTTGTTCTTCATGCGAAAACTCGGTGTTCGAGAGAAACCTAGTTGATTCGGGGTAAGTTGCGTGAGAGAGAATTTACCCCCACTATAGTCTAGCCTAGTCATAAATATTCAACAGATTTATTATCAAAAGCATGTACCCAATATTTCAGTTTATCCTGTATTCCTATCACATCCCAAGAATCCCATCTCCTTGATTAGTACTCTTTGCATTTTTGTTGTTTTTGTTTGCTTGTGACAAAACCCCATTGTTAATTGACACTATTGTGTCACCCCTTAGATTTAACATGTTCTTATTAGATAATGTTTTTAGCTATGACTAATTAGAACAAAATTTATTTTTCTATTAATTCTGGAAACAACTCGCTTGGGAGTTGACCCCAACCCTTGGTTGGGTTAATTTACTATGGTATGATTGTAGACACTTTTATTGGAAATTGTGTCTTGATTACGCAAAGAACAAAATGCCGCTGCTGACGGGGAGTGGTGTTATTTGAGAATTGTTAGATTAGTAGAATTTTTGTTCTTCTTAGTTGTAGTTTACTCACTTAGTCTTTTGTTTTGTTTTTTTTGCCTGTGTGAATATTTCAATAAGCATGAGTGTTAACGATAGAAATGGTAGCCAGGTGGGCCACCAAGATGATATCGAAAATCTCAACGATGTCCAAGAGCCCAACATCAATGGTCCCCACCTCATGGGAAGTATAGGAGCTATCCGGTTACCTACAGCCGAGGGAACTGTAGTGTTCCACATAACGAGTACTATGTTCCAACTCTTGCAACCAAAGGGTCTTTTCAGTGGGTTGGCTCACGAGGATCCTCACGAGCATCTGCGGGACTTCGTGGATGTGTGCGGACAGTTCTCGTTCAAAAACATCTCTCCGGAGTCAGTCTGGTTAAGATTATTCCCCTTCTCGTTAATGGGAGAGGCATGCAAATGGCTAACCAAATTTACGCGTGAATCCATCACTTCCTTGGAGGAATTGGAAACCGCATTTCAAGTGCAATTTTTTCCTCCCTCGAAGATGATGACCCTTTGGGATAACATTCAGTGGTTTAAGCATCTGGAAGGATAGCCTCTGCACGAAACTTGGTTACGGTTCAAAAATTTGTTGCTTCAATGCTCAACCCATGGTTTGCTTGATAATGTGTTGCTTCCGTACTTTTACCAGATTTTGCACTCGGTAAACAAAGTGGTCGCTGACCAACTTTATGCGCTTAATGCAACAGCCATATGTAGTAGCAACCCAACTTTTGGATGGCATGATAACCATCAACAGAGCGTGGTACACTCGCGAGGAATAAGTCTATCATCTTACCTTCAACCTATCTAAGGAGCATATTGAAAAAGATCATGAGAGAGACCTAACCATGGACAAGATCATGACATGGCTTGACGTTTTATCCAAAATGTCATGGGGGTTGGTGCCCGTGGTGTCAATGCCGTGGGGGTCGGGTGTGCAATTCCTGAGGTGATGAAGTTTGAAGCCTTGTATAACGAGGAGGTAGATTTTCTAGTCTAGGGATGAAGGTTGGTGAGGACCAACAGAACTACATTGATGAGGTTAAGAAAATATTTAGAGTGGTGCAATTGACTGGTAATGATAGGGTAGAGTTAGCATCCTACCCGCTTAAGGATGTAGCTCACAGTAGAAAGAAAACAGGGATACAGATGCAGTTCATGTGACTTGGGAATGGCTTACTGGAGCTTTTTTAGATAGGTTCTTCCCGAGGGAGTTGAAAGACCCAAAAGATCAAGAGTTCATGAATTTGAGACAAGGTACAATATTAGTCTAAGATTAAGGACTAAGGTTCACTCAACTCTCTAGGTATGCCCTACATATGGTCGGAGATTCGAGGGCACAGCTGAGTAAGTTTCTGTTTAAGGTATTCGACTGAGTGAAAATAGTGTCCAAAATGATATGTTATTAAATGATATAAATATCTCTTGGCTCATGACTAATGATCAGCAGGATGTGTGAGATAACCCTAAGGAAATAGCTTAGGACAAAAAGAAAGCTAGAACATGGAACTAAGAGTACTCTCAGTAGAAATCGGGTAATGGAAATCAATCACAGTTTTGACAGGGTCAGAATAGTAGGGAACCATACTCTAAGTCTCAGGGAAGTCTTTCAGGAAATAGGACCTACCTAACTTTTCCAAAGTGTGGAAAGAATTATACGAGCGATTGTCTTGCAAGCAAGGAAGGATACTTTGGATGCAGTCAGTCAATAGAGTGAAGAATTTCCCTTCTTCCAGGAAGGGGCAAGAAGGTAACGATAGTAGGGCTCATTCTACAGTACTAACAGCACCAGTAGGGTTCCCAACTCAGTAGGGTATGTCATCTAGTACAACAACCGTTCAGCATTAAGGCAGGTTCTAGGCTCACCAGGATCAGGAAGATTCTACTAATGTGGTCACTGGTACGTTATGAGTCATTCATTTAGATATTTATGCATTGTTAGATCCAAGGGCTACTCTTACCTTTGTAACTCTCTATATAGAAGGACTCCAGTTGGACAGTTATAGCTAGACAAGTATACATAAATTGCCATGTCACAGTCTATCAGAAAGTCACATCAATAGATCTTGTAAAGTCAAAAATGGAAGGTTTCGATAAAATAATAGGCATGGATTGTTTACATTCCTATTATGCCTTGATGAGTCCGTAAATCAGACTCATTCAGGGTTATATTTTGATAGAATTATAGTCCTCAAATGCATATTTTATCTCAATAGCTGATGAAAACCCTTAAATTTAAGGTATTTGGAATTGGAGGGAAAGTATGGACATTACTTAGCAAAAAGGAACAAAGGCAGCTGAAAGAATGAAGAAATGAAGATCTGAGAATCGCAAAAACCGTTTGGCGAGTCACTAAAAGGTCTTATCCTCTTCTTTTATTCTAGTGTGATGAGCCCTGAAAGAAAGGATCAAATCCGCGGTGAAAAGGAGCAGTCGGCATGTCACTGAGTAGATCCGCGAAGCAGTATTATGTCGCACAATGATCCAAAACACGAAGTTGCTGAAGGATAGAGCGATACGACAATGAAACCTACCAAAGGGAGGATCGCTGAGTTGATCGGCGATCTCGACTAACGATGCCGAATGATCCGCTGCAGGATATATTTTTGAAGACTATAAATGCTCGTTGAGAGCTGTTGCTTAACATCAAATTTTTAATTAAAATTTTTTAACATAGAGTTTCGATTTCTAAGTTTGGAGAGTGTTTTGAAGAACTTGAAGATTCGAAGGGTTTCAACTCCAAGAATTTGGACTTGGGTCTTGTGGATTCTTCACTCTTTGCTAGTTCTTAGACTTAAATCTGCATACCCATTTGAATGCAAACTCATTTTGGTACAATTTTTTTATCTCTTTTACATGTCTAGCAAAAACCCAAACTCTTGGGGTGTGATTTTGTGAATATGCGTTAGATTATCTGTTGGGTCTTGCTTGTTGATGATTTATTTGCTATTTAGAGGTGATTTCGTTTAGTAGTTGTGGTGGAACTTAATGAAATTTTAGCTAGAAATATGAGATCACCTTTGTTTTTTCAGCTTTCTCGCGAGAGAGGTCGCAAAACTAAGACTACTAAGTTGATGGCGGTGGGATTGGGTCGACATGAGGTTCAACTCGAGAGAGTGAACCCTAGTCCTTCTTCCACACACTCAGCTTGAGAGAGTGAGTGGGCTAAGTCGGAGGTTGTTCTTCATGTGGAAACTTGATGTTAAAGAGAAACTTAGTTGATTACGGGTAAGTTGCGTGAGAGAGAATTTACCCCCACTATAGTCTAGCCTAGTCACAAATAATCAACATATTTATTATCAAAAGCATGTACCCAATATTTTAGTTTATCCTGTATTCTTATCACATCCTAAGAATCCCATCTCCTTGATTAGTATTCTTTGGATTTTTGTTGTTTTTGTCTATTTGTGACAAACCCCCATTGTTAATTGACACTATTGTGTCACCCCTTAGATTTAACATGTTCTTATGCGAAAATGTTTTTAGCTATGACTAATTAGAACTAAATTTTATTTTTCTATTAATTCTCGAAACAACTCCCTTGGGAGTTGACCCCAACCCTTGGTTGGGTTAATTTACTATTGTACGATCGTAGACAGTTATATTGGAAGTTGTGTCTTGATTACGCAAACAACAAAATGGCGCCGCTGACGGGGAATGGTGTTATTTGAGAATTCTTAGATTAGTAGAATTTTTGTTCTTCTTAGTTCTAGTTTACTCACTTAATCTTTTGTTCTGTTTTGTTTGCTTATGTGAATATTTCAAAAAGCATGAGTGTTAACGGTAGCAACGGTGGCCAGGTGGGCCACCAAGACGTTATCAGAAATCTCAACGATGTCCAAGAGACCAACATCAATGGTCCCTATCTCATGCAAAGTATAGGAGGTATCCGCTTACCTCCAGCCGAGGGAAATGTAGTGTTCCACATAACGAGTACTATGTTCCAACTCTTGCAACCAAAGGGTCTTTTCAGTGGGTTGGCTTACGAGTATCTTCAGAACTTCGTGGATGTGTGCGGACAGTTCTCGTTCAAAAACATCTCTTAGGAGTCAGTCCGTTTAAGATTATTCCCTTTCTCGTTGATGGGAGAGGAATGCAAATGGCTGGCCAAATTTTCGCGTGAATCCATTAGTTCCTTGGAGGAATTGGTAACCGCATTTCAAGTGCAATTTCTTCCTCCCTCGAAGATTATAACCCTTTGGGATAGCATTCAGATCTTTAAGCATCTGGAAGGAGAGCCTTTGCACGAAACTTGGTTACGGTTAAAAAATTTGTTGTTTCAATGCCCAACCCATGGTTTGCTTGATAATGTGTTGGTTCCGTACTTTTACCAGATTTTGGACTCGGTAAAGTCAGGGGTCGGTTACCAACTTTCGGCTAGAGGCTTAATGCGGCAGCCATATGTAGTAGCAACCCAACTTTTAGATGGCATGATAACCATCAACACAGCGGGGTACACTCGCAAGGAACAAGTTTCTCCTCTCACCTTCAAGTTATCTAAAGAGCATATTGAAAAAGATCATGAGAAAGACCAAAACATGACCAAGATCATGACACGGCTTGACATTTTATCCAAAATGTCATGGAGGCTGTTGCCTGTGGTGTCAATGCCGTGGGGGTCGAGTGTGCAAATCCTGAGGAGATGAAGTTTGAAGCCTTGTATAATGAGGAGGTAGATTTTCTAGTCTAGGGTTGAAGGTTTGTGAGGACCAACAGAACTACATTGATGAGGTTAAGAAAATATTTAGAGTGGTGCAACTGATTGGTAATGATAGGGTAGAGTTAGCATCCGACCCGCTTAAGGATGTAGGTCAGAGTAGAAAGAAACCAGGGATACAGATGCAGTTCATGTGACTTGGGAATGGATTACTGGAGCTTTTTTAGATAGGTTCTTCCTGAGGGAGTTGAGAGAGGCAAAAGATCAGGAGTTCATGAATTTGAGACAAGGTATAATATCTGCCTAAGAGTATGGAGTAAGGTTCACTCAACTCTCTAGGTATGCCATACATATGGTTGCGGATTCGAGGGCACAGATGAGTAAGTTTCTGTTTGGGGTATTCGACTGAGTGAAAATAGAGTGCAAAATGATATGTTATTAGAGGATATAACTATCTGTTGGCTCATGACTAATGCTCAGCATGTTGTGGAAGATAACCCTAAGGAAATAGCTTAGGACAACAAGAAAGCTAGAACATGGAACCAAAAGTACTCTCAGTAGAAATCGGGTATTGGAAATCACTCATAGTTTTGATAGGGTCAGAATAGTAGGGATCCAAGTTCTAGGTCTTAGGGAAGTCTTTCTGGAAATAGGACCTACCCAACTTGTACAAAGTGTGGAAAGAACTGTACGAGCAATTGTCTTGCAGGCAAGGAAGGATGCTTTGGATGCGGTCAGTCAATAGAGTGAAGAATTTCCTTCTTCCAGGCAAGGGGAAGTAAGTAACGATAGTAGGGCTCATTCTACAGTGCCAACAGCACCAGCAGGTCTCCCAACTCCGTAGGGTGTGATATCTAGTATAGCTAGCAGTCAGCGTTAAGGCAGGTTCTAGGCTCACCAGGATCAAGAAGATTCTACTAATGTGGTCACTGGTATGTTTTGATTCTTTCATTTAGATATTTATGCATTGTTAAATCCAAGGGCTACTCTTACCTTTGTAACTCCCTATATAGAAGGGCTCCAGTTGGACAGTTACAGCTAGACAAGTATACAAAAATTGCCCTGTCACAGTCTACCAGAAAGTCACATCAATATATCTTGTAAAGTCAGAAAAGAGAGGTTTCGATAAAATTCTAGGCATGGATTGTTTACATTCCTATTATGCTTTGAAGAGTCCGCAAATCGGACTCATTTAGGGTTATATTTTTGTAGATTTAGTGTCGTCAAATGCATATTTTATCTCAATAGCTGATGAAAACCCTTAAATTTCAGGTATTTGGAATTGGAGGGGGCTAAGGCGGAGGTTTTTCTTCATGCGGAAACTCGGTGTTCGAGAAAAACCTATTTGATTCGGGGTAAGTTGCGTGAGAGAGAATTTACCCCTACTATAGTCTAGCCTAGTCATAAATATTCAACAGATTTATTATCAAAAGCATGTACCCAATATTTCAGTTTATCCTGTATTCCTATCACATCCCAAGAATCCCATCTCCTTGATTAGTACTCTTTGCATTTTTGTTGTTTTTATTTGCTTGTGACAAAACCCCATTGTTAATTGACACTATTGTGTCACCCCTTAGATTTAACATGTTCTTATTCGATAATGTTTTTAGCTATGACTAATTAGAATTAAATTTCATTTTTCTATTAATTCTCAAAACAACTCCCTTGGAAGTTGACTCTAACCCTTGGTTGATTTAATTTACTATTGTACGATCGTAGACACTTTTATTGGAAGTTGTGTCTTGATTACGCAAACAACAAAATGGTGCCGCTGACGGGGAGTGGTGTTATTTGAGAATTCTTAGATTAGTAGAATTTTTGTTCTTCTTAGTTGTAGTTTACTCACGTAATCTTTTGTTTTGTATTGTTTGCTTGTGTGAATATTTCAAAAAGCATGAGTATTAACAGTAGCAATGGTAGCGTGGGGGGCTACCAAGACGATATCGGAAATCTCAACGATGTCCAAGTGCCCAACATCAATGGTGCCCATCTCATGGGAGGTATAGGAGCTATTCGGTGACCTCCAGCCGAGGGAAATGTAGTGTTCCACATAACGAGTACTATGTTCCAACTCTTGCAACCAAAGGGACTTTTCTATGGGTTAGCTCACGATGATCCGCATGAGCATCTTCGTAACTTCGTGGATGTGTGCGGACAGTTCTTGTTCAAAAACATCTCTCAGGAGTAAGTCCAGTTAAGATTATTCCCCTTCTCGTTGATGGGAGAGGCATGCAAATGGCTGGCCAAATTTCCGCGTGAATCCATCACTTCCTTGGAGGAATTGGTAACCGCATTTCAAGTGCAATTTTTTCCTCCTTCGAAGATGATGACCCTTTGGGATAGCATTCAGAGGTTTAAGCATCTGCAAGGAAAGCCTTTGCACGAAACTTGGTTACGGTTCAAAAATTTGTTGCTTCAATGCCCAACCCATGGTTTGCTCGATAATGTGTTGCTTCCATATTTTTACCGGATTTTGAACTCGGTAAACAAAGGGGTTGCTCACCAACTTTTGGCTGGAGGCTTAATGCGGCAGCCATATGTATTAGAAACCCAACTTTTAGATGGCATGATAACCATTAACGGAGCGTGGTATACTCGCTAGGAATAAGTCTCTCCTCTCATCTTCAAGCTATCTAAGGAGCATAGTGAAAAAGATCATGAGAGAGACCAAAACATGGCCAAGATCATGACACGGCTTGACATTTTATCCAAAATTTCATAGGGGCTGGTGCCTGTGGTGTCAATGCCATGGGGGTCGGGTGTGCGAATCCTGAGGAGATGAAGTTTGAAGCCTTGTATAACGAGGAGGTAGATATTCTAGTCTAGGGTTGAAGGTTTGTCAGGATGAACAGAACTACATTGATGAGGTTAAGAAAATATTTAGAGTGGTGCAACTGCTTGGAAATGATAGGGTAGAGTTAGCATCCTACCTGCTTAAGGATGTAGCTCACAGTAGAAAGAAAACAGGGATACAGATGCAGTTCATGTGACTTGGGAATGGTTTACTAGAGCTTTTTTAGATAGGTTCTTCCCGAGGGAGTTGAGAGTGGCAAAAGATCAAGAGTTCCTAAATTTGAGACTAGGTACAATATCAGCCCAAGAGTATGGACTAAGGTTCACTCAACTCTCTAGGTATGACATACATATGGTTGCGGATTCGAGGGCACAGATGAGTAAGTTTCTGTTTAGGGTATTCGACTGAGTAAAAATAGAGTGCAAAATGATATGTTATTAGAGGATATAAATATCTCTTGGCTCATCACTAATGCTCAGCATATTGTCGGAGATAACCCTAAGGAAATAGCTTAGGACAACAAGAAACCTAGAACATGGAACTAAGAGTACTCTCAGTAGAAATCGAGTAATGGAAATCACTCACAGTTTTGATAGGGTCAGAATAGTAGGGAACCAGGCTCTAGGTCTTAGGGAAGTCTTTCTGGAAATAGGACCTACCCAATTTGTCCAAAGTGTGGAAAGAACTGTATGAGGGATTGTCTTACAGGCAAAGAAGGATGCTTTGGATGCAGTCAGTCAATAGAGGGAAGCATTTCCCTTATTCTAGGCAGGGGGAAAGGAGGTAACGATAGTAGGGCTCATTCTACAGTACCAACAGCACCAGCAGGTCTCCCAACTCCGTAGGGTGTGTCATCTAGTACAACTGGCGGTCAGCGTTAAGGCAGGTTCTAGGCTCACCAGGATCAGGAAGATTCTACTAATGTGGTCACTAGTACGTTATGATTCTTTCATTTAGATATTTATGCATTGTTAGATCCAGGGGCTACTCTTACCTTTGTAACTCTCTATATAGAAGGACTCCAATTGGACAGTTATAGCTAGACATGTATATAGAAATTGCCCTGTCACAGTCTATCAGAAAGTCACATCAATAGATCTTGGAGAGTCAGAAATGGAAGGTTTCGATAAAATTCTAGGCATGGATTGTTTACATTCCTATTATGCCTTGATGAGTCCGCACATCAGACTCATTTAGGGTTATATTTTGATAGATTTAGTGTCCTCAAATGCATATTTTATCTCAATAGCTGATCAAATCCCTTGAATTTCAGGTATTTGGAATTAGAGGGAAAACATAGACATTATTTAGCAAAAAGGAACAAAGGCAGCTGAAAGAATGAAGAAATGAAGATCTGAGAATCGCAAAAACCGTTTGGCGAGTCACCAAAAGGTCTTATCCTCTCCTTTTATTCTAGTGTGTTGAACCCTGAAAGAAAGGATCAAATCCGCGGTGAAAAGGAGCAGTCAGCATGTCACCGAGAAGTTCCTAGAAGCAGTACTATGTCGCCCAATGATCCAAAACATGACGATGCTGAAGGATAGAGCAAGACGACAATGAAACCTACCAAAGGGCGGATCACTGAGTTGATCGGCGATCTCGACTAACGACGCCGAATGATCCGCTGCAGGATATATTTTTGAAGACTATAAATGCTCGTTGAGTGTTGTTGCTTCACATCAGATTTTGAGTTAAAAATTTTTAACATAGAATATTGATTTCTATGTTTGGAGAGGGTTTTGAAGAACTTGAAGATTCGAAGGGTTTCAACCCCAAGAATTTGGACATGGGTCTTGTGGATTCTTCACTCTTTGCTTGTTTTGAGGCTTAAATCTGCATACCCATTTAAATTCAAACTCATATTGGTATAAAATTTTATCTCTTTTACATGTCTAGCTAAAATCCCAAATCTTGGGGTGTGATTATGTGAATATGTGTTAGATTATCTATTGGGTCTTGCTTGTTGATGATTTCGTTTAGTAGTTGTGGTGGAACTTAATGAAATTGTAGCTACAAATACGATTTCACCTTTGTTTTTTCGGATTTCTCGCGAGAGATGTTGTAAAACTAAGACTACTAAATTGATGGCAGGTGGGATTGGGTCGACATGAGGTTTAACTCGAGAGAGTGAACCCTAGTCGTTCTTCCACACACTCATCTCAAGAAAGTGAGTGGGCTAAGGCGGAGGTTGTTCTTCATACGGAAACTTGGTGTTCGAGAGAAACCTAGTAGATTTGGGGTAAGATGCGTGAGAGAGAATTTACCCCCACTATAGTCTAGCCTAGTCACAAATATTCAACAGATTTATTATCAAAAGCATGTACCCAATATTTTAGTTTATCCTGTATTCCTCTCCCATCCCAAGAATCCCATCTCCTTGATTAGTACTCTTTGCATTTTTGTTGTTTTTGTTTACTTGTGACAAACCCCCATTGTTAATTGACACTATTGTGTCACCCCTTAGATTTAACATGTTCTTATTCGATAATTTTTTTGGCTATGACTAATTAGAACTAAATTTTATTTTTCTATTAATTCTCAAAACAACTCCCTTGGGAGTTGACCCTAACCCTTGGTTGGGTTAATTTACTATTGTACGATTGTAGACACTTTTATTGGAAGTTGTGTCTTGATTACGCAAACAACAAAATGGCACCGCTGACAGGGAGTGGTGTTATTTGAGAATTCTTAGATTAGTAGAATTTTTGTTCTTCTTAGTTGTAGTTTACTCACTTAATCTTTTGTTTTGTTTTTTTTGCTTGTGTGAACATTTCAAAAAGAGTGAGTGTTAACGGTAGCAACGGTAGCCAGGTGGGCCACCAAGACGATATCGGAAATCTCAACGATGTCCAAGAGCCCAACATCAATGGTCCCCATCTCATGGGATGTATAAGAGCTATCCAGTTACCTCCAGCCAAGGGAAATGTAGTGTTCCACATAACGAGTACTATGTTCCAACTCTTGCAACCAAAGGGACTTTTCAGTGGGTTGGCTCACGAGGATCCTCACGAGCATCTTCGGAACTTCGTGGATGTGTTCGAATAGTTCTCATTAAAAAACATCTCTCAGGAGTCTGTCCGGTTAAGATTATTCCCCTTCTCGTTGATGGGAGAGGCATGCAAATGGCTGGACAAATTTCCGCATGAATCCATCACTTCCTTGGAGGAATTGGTAACCGCATTTCAAGTGCAATTTTTTCCTCCCTCGAAGATGATGACCCTTTGAGATAGCATTCAGAGCTTTAAGCATCTGGAAGGAGAGCCTCTGCACGAAACTTGGTTACGGTTCAAAAATTTGTTGCTTCAATGCCCAACCCATGGTTTGCTTGATAATGTGTTGCTTCCGTACTTTTACCGGATTTTGGACTCGATAAACAAAGGGGTTGCTGACCAACTTTCGGCTGGAGGCTTAATGAAGCAACCATATGTAGTAGCAACCAAACTTTTAGATGGCATGATAACCATTAACGGAGCGTGGTATACTCGCTAGGAATAAGTCTCTCCTCTCATCTTCAAGCTATCTAAGAAGCATAGTGAAAAAGATCATGAGAGAGACCAAAACATGGCCAAGATCATGACACGGCTTGACATTTTATCCAAAATTTCATAGGGGCTGGTGCCTGTGGTGTCAATGCCATGGGGGTCGGGTGTGCAAATCCTGAGGAGATGAAGTTTGAAGCCTTGTATAACGATGAGGTAGATTTTCTAGCCAACCAAGGCGGTGACTATCGTTTAAACTACCAAATGCAGGGTGGTAACCAAGGTTGGGCTAGAGATGAAGGATGGAAGGATCAAGATCATGAAGGGAGGGACCGTAATCCGAATTGGAAGGATGGGGAGAAGGTTAGATATCTGCCTCTCCATGAGCACCAAAAACCCAAGGACTCAGATGGTGGTAGGTGTGAGGATATGCTCTCATGTATTCTCAACAAATTTGAAGGGTCAGACAAAATTTTAAAAGGCATGAAAGAAGATGTGTCCACTCTTAACCAGACCTTCACCTCCCATCTAGTTTCGATCAAGCAGTTAGAGACCCAAATGGGTCATATTTCGTATCACCTCAATTCGAGACATCAAGGGGGTTTGCCTAGTGACACTATGGTCAACCTCAAATTTGAGGTTTGAAGGTGGACTTGTGTCATGCCATGACGTTAACTAAGGCGCTCTTTGGGAAGCAACCCAAAACCCTTTATTGCTTTATATTTCTTTGATAAAATAATGGTATGTTGATTGTGCAGTTAGAATTGTGGAGAGTGAAAAAAAGTGCAGATTGGCGAGTTACATGTCCATTTAGCAAGTCTTTGAAAGGTTTGGCGACCCCGAACCAGACCGACGTTAGACTCAAGACCAATTTACATTGGATTCTGTAAAACTCGGCAACCTCTGGAAATTATTGGCGAATCACCGATCATGTCGGCAATCTCGACGGAGACCGCCGTTTGGACTCCCACCATACATGGAGGTTCTGTAAAATTCAGCGCGGCAAATGACTACTTGGCGTTGCACCGAATAGTTTGGCGATCGGGACTAATGTTGCCGAATGGGTGAAAACTGGGCGGTTTTTCAAGCCAAAGATTTAAAAGTTTCAAAGTCATTCCCTATCCCTCAATTTTACATCTTCCCAAACTCACACCTTCACTCTAGTTTTACATTTTTTGCATTTTTGGAGTATTTTTAGTATCGAATTATGCTACGAGATGGATTACATTGATTCCTAGCATCTCCACATCCATTTGATCTGCATAAAATGTTGGTACTTCAAACCCCGCGTTCATTTTGTCAAAATTGTACTCATTTACAATATGTTAATCTTGTTGATTTCTGTTGGGCCTCTCTGATTGGATCGGATTGCTTAATTGCCTATTCCTAATCGATAACTCTTGCTTGAATGGTGAAATCCCACTTTCTAGTGCGTTAAATTAAATTAATTTTCAACAGGGAGTGCTTTTATGTTACGAGTCTTAGTCGAATTTGTGTTGTAGGAGACTAAATTACATTTTCGGGGGTTGCAGGGCTGCTTTCAAGAAGTTGGGTTGATAATAGGCACGATGAGTCATTTTGGCAAGCTGAGACGAGCTCGCCGAACCACTCAATGGTTCACCTATTTGCCCTACCTCGCCTTTGATATCATGCTTTATGTGTTATGGCTTCTGTACCTTTCGAGGAGAAGCATAAGGTCACCAAAAGCACTCGACGACTCACCGAAAGTCTTCTTGTTCGCCTTTTTTCTGCATCCCTGACCCCTTCTGCATTGTAACTTTTGTCGGACACCCATATGTTCGCCGAAATTATTTTGTGACTCGCTGAATAGACTACTATGTTTGCCTACAGCTGATGGTCTTCAGTTTGCTTGTCGAATATTTTCTAATTTTATCTCAACGCTTTGCAGACATGGCCAGACCAAAAGTTGTAGGAAGAAATATGACACCCCGATATATAAAGGAACAAAACTCGAGAAGAGATGCAGGGACGACAGATCACCCCAAAGCAAAGAGCAAGAAGAAGAAAGCCAGTTCCAGTAAGAGGATTCCCATTGACCCTAATGTCCCTTCGTGCGCTCGAGGGTTCATTAACGCGATACATGCCTTTGGAGCAGCTCACGATTTGGACAATACGGCTAAGGCTAATATCATTGCAGCAACAGAGGCAAACGCAGACAATGAAAACCAGAGTCAAAATGAGAACACTCTGGGCACTGATGCCTAGACAGATGGAGCAACTGCTTAGACAGGATCCCCTCTTTACCTCCATCTCTATCTTACTTTATTTTGACCTTTGGATTTTGTGTCATTTGCAATTGAGGACAAATACTTTTTAATTGTGGTGGGGTAAGGCTCACCTTTTATGTGCTATTTGTGACTCATGTTTTTGTGTATATATTTGGGTTGTTCTGTTTTAAAATTGTGTTGTAGACACTGCTTTCGTGGAAGGTTTAAGCTTGTGGCTCCGTGTTTTAAATTCCAAAATGATTTTTCCCCTTCCGAATATTTTTTGCCACCCTTCAATGTTGAATGTGGGTGTTCCTTCGCAAATTTGAGTATCGGTTCCGATCAATACCCATGACTTGGATAGTGCTTATAATCGAACAAACATGAATGTGCGGCTACAATGAGGCCAAATGAAGTTGCATAAACAATATGTGAACTCTTTGCATCTGAAACGACCCCAAAAATGCCCGAAAATGTACTTCGAAAACACCTAAAATTGTAATTTCCATATATCTCAAAATCCGTGCATCATTTTGGAAATTCGACTTCATATTCTTATTCAGGGGGTCAAATTGAGTGGGAAATGAGTCTAACCCGAATTTTAGAACAACCGTATCAAAATTCGAAAATCGCAAAAAATGCGATTTTGAGGGTCAACTTTAAAGGGGCATATCTCTCAGCACACAAGGAACTGGAAGGAGCTCAAACTATCAAAATTAAATCTCTGTGAGTTAGCTTTCCAACGCAATTTGTTTCACCTCATTCCGAGTTAGGATGAAGGAGTTATGACCATTTTCGTAAAACTTGTCCGGCAGAAAATGCAAATTCCAGTAGCCGAAAACACTGTTCACCCGCCCCATTTTTTTTTCTAAGTGTTGGGACGTTTTTTTATAAAAGAGGACATATCCATACTTAGTCATTTAACTTCAAAACATCCAAAAACTCTCTCTAAACCCTCTCCAAAAATTCCACCAAGATCATCAACCAAATTCAAGGATCCCAAGCTTTAATTCCGGATTCAAGATTCAATCTCAAGCAATTCTCCATTCCAATCTTCATCAAGAATTCTCCAAAGTTGAGGTATGTGGGTTGATTGTGGAAACCTTCCTTTCCACAAGTCCAACCATTTATCCTCTATTTTACTTCAAGTTTATGGGTCCTTATGATCATTTATGAACTCTTGAATTATGGAATTACTACTACACATCCTATTATGGTCTATTTTTGTATATTATCATGAAATGGAATTATTATATGATGTTTATGGTTTTCATGCCTCCATGATCAAATTATGAAGGTTGTTATATATGTATATATATATGTATGTTGTTGGTGGGCTGTTTTATATGGATTTTGAAATTGGTTGGACTTAGTACTCTTGAAACACATGATTTTATTTACATGAACAAGTAGCCCACCATATGTTTGATAAAATGTCATTTATAGAATTCTTATGAAATGGAAGGTCCAATGTACGTCCTATGAGTCGGATGATTATATAAGTATTGAAATGATGATGAAATTGATACATGTATATGATTTTCTCTATATAGTGTGTGAGTCGACCAAGCCTAGCTCGGCGGGGTTGTAGGCCCGGGTAACCGTATCAAGGGGTTGGTACCTTGGTTGCCTAGTACGGGGGGTAGTAGGCCCGTATAACCGTATCGAGGGGTTTGTACCTTGGTTGCCTAGTACGGGGGGTAGTAGGCCCGTATAACCATATCGAGGGGTTTGTACCTTGGTCCCTAGCTCGGGGGGTGGTAGGCCCGTGTAACCACATTGAGGGGTTTGTACCTCTTTCGCCTCTCCAAGGGGGTGGTAGGCCTTGGAAATACTATATTGATGGTCACTCACTACACATATACTATGCCCTACCAAATATGATTTTTATATAAGCATCATTATACATATCATCTCATTAATATGCTATCTATCGGGTACGATTATGCATTTTGCCTATGATGTCATCCCTTGTTGCATTGCATTGCATCCCATATACTTAGTACATTCAAACGTACTAACGCATACTCTATGCCTACATGATGTCACCATGTAGGGACCGGAGCACCGCTTGACCCTCGTCCTCCACGTGGCTAATACGATTTTCTATCAAGGTTATTGGTGAGTCCTCCATTCCGGGGATGTTGCTTATGATCTTTTGCTATGTATAAGACTTTTCCTTTTTGTTATGTTTTGACTATGAGGGTGAGCCCAGTTGTTTGTCTTGGCCCCCGCTAAAGTACCTATGTTTAGAGGTGGTGTTGGACAAGTTGTGTATTATGTTTGAGCTTGATTCATCTATGGTATTTATGTATCATCTCTTTTTTTTTTCTTGCTCCCTTAGTCCCGATTTCCCCCTTGATTATGCTTATCGCTTATGGTCATTTTAATTGCTTCCGCGACCAATGATGTGTAAGATACGCTATGAGGCTTGTTTGGGGTTCCTTCGGGTTCCCCATTCGCCGGTCACGTCTAGGCCCTAGGCTTGGGTCGTGACAAACTTGGTATCAGAGCACTAGGTTGATAGATCCTCGGAGTCCAACACACCGCGTTGATTAGAGTCCGATTCATGGTTGTGTTGTGCACCACAATTATGAGTAGGAGGCTATGAGACGTTTTAGGAAATGTTTCCCTTCTTCATGTTCTAAGTCGTGCGGTAGAGTTGAATTAAGTTCTTTTTTCCCTAACGGTTGTTCTTTGCTATGCTAGATCATGCCTAATACAAGAGGAAGACGAGCCCGACTTGTTGCGTGAGTCATATAAGGTGTCTACTCCTATTGGTGCATATGTTGTTGCTAGGAAGGTCTATAGAAATTGTCCTATTTGCATCTTGCATAAAATATTGCCTTGTGATCTTGTTGAGTTGGACATGGTCGATTTTGATGTTGTTCTTGGGATGGATTGGTTGCATGCATACTATGCTTCCATTGATTGTAGAACCCGTAGGGTCAAATTCCAATTTCCAAGTGAACCCATTCTTGAGTGGGAAAGCCAAAATGTGGTAGTCAAGGGTAGGTTCATCTCTTGCATTAAAGCCCGTAAGTTGATCTCTAAGGGGTGTCTCTATCACCTTGTGAGGGTTAAGGATGTGGAGTCCAAAACCCTTCCTATAGAGTCGGTTCCGATCTTAAATGAATTCCTTGATGTCTTTCCTAATGACCTTCCCGGTGTTCCTCCCGAAAGGGAAATAGATTTTGGCATAGACCTCCTCCCCGATACTCAACCCATTTCTATTCCCCCTTACCGTATGGCCCCGGCGGAGTTAAAGGAGTTGAAGGAACAATTGAAGGACTTGTTGGAGAAGGGTTTTATTAGGCCTAGCCAATCACCATGGGGTGCTCCGGTGTTGTTTGTGAAGAAGAAAGATGGGTCCCTTAGGATGTGTATTGATTACCGGCAACTCAATAGGGTCACCATCAAGAATAAATATCCCCTTCCTAGGATTGATGACTTGTTCGACCAATTGCAAGGGGCTAGCCACTTCTCTAAGATTGATCTTCGGTCCGGGTATCATCAAGTGAAGGTGAGGGAGTGTGACATTCCCAAGACAGCCTTCCGGACTAGGTATGGGCATTATGAATTTGTGGTCATGTCCTTTGGGTTGACCAATGCACCGGCTATCTTCATGGACCTAATGAATAGGATCTTTAAACCCCACCTTGATTCCTTTGTTGTGGTCTTCATTGATGATATTTTAATCTATTCGCATAGCGAGGAAGAACATATGGGTCACTTGAGGGTTGTGTTGCAAAGATTGAGAGAGGAGAAGTTGTATGCCAAGTATGAAAAGTGTGAATTTTGGTTGAGGGAGGTTGCCTTCCTAGGTCATGTGGTGTCGGGGGATGGTATTAAGGTAGATCCTAAGAAGACCGATGTGATTAGAAATTGGCCTAGGCCATTGACCCTGTCGGATATTAGGAGCTTCTTGGGCTTAGCGGGTTACTATCGGAGATTTGTGAATGGATTTTCTTCTATTGCTTCTTCCATGACTAAGTTGACACAAAAGAAGGCTAAGTTTGAGTGGACCGACGAGTGTGAAAGGAGTTTTCAAACCTTGAAAGATAAACTTGTGTCCGCTCCTATATTGTCACTACCGGATGGGCTTGAGGGATTCGTTGTGTATTGTGATGCTTCTAGAGTTGGCTTGGGTTGTGTCCTAATGCAAAATGGTAAGGTGATAGCCTATGCGTCTAGACAACTCAAAGTGCATGAAAAGAACTATCCTACGCATGACCTTGAATTAGCCGCGGTGGTGTTTGCTTTAAAGATTTGGCGTCATTACTTGTATGGGGTACATGTTGATGTGTTCACCGATCATAAGAGCCTCCAATATGTCTTCACCCAAAAAGACCTCAACTTGAGACAAAGAAGGTGGCTAGAATTTCTTAAAGATTATGATATGAGTGTGCATTATCATCCCGGTAAAGCTAATGTGGTGGCAGATGCTTTGAGTAGGGTGTCTATGGGTAGCCTAGCTCATGTTGATATTGGTGATAGGGAAATGGCTAGGGAGGTGCATCGGTTGGCTAGGTTGGGGGTTAGGTTGGAAGAAATTAGTAATGGTGGTGTGGTCGTTGTTGATGGTGCTAGGTCTTCCTTGGTTGATGAGGTGATAGCAAAACAAGATCTTGACTCTTCCTTGTTAGAATTGAAGGCCTTGGTGAAAGAGGGCAAGGTGGAAGTTTTCTCCCAAGGGGGAGATGGTTCCCTTAGGTACCAAGGTAGGTTGTGTGTGCCTTGTGTTGATGGTTTGAGGGAGAAAATTCTTGAGGAGGCTCATAATTCTTCCTACTCCATTCACCCCGGTTCCACCAAAATGTATAGAGATTTGAGGGATGTGTATTGGTCGGGAGGCATGAAGAAGGACATTGCCAAATTCGTCTCCGGTTGTCATAGTTGTCAACAAGTCAAGGCCGAACATCAAAGGCCGGGTGGTCTAACCCAAGACATAGAGATTCCTACTTGGAAGTGGGAAGAAATTAATATGGATTTTGTAGTTGGTTTACCCAAGACTAGAAAAGGTTTTGATTCTATTTGGGTGGTGGTTGATAGGATGACAAAATCGGCTCATTTTCTACCGGTAAAGACAACATATGGGGCGGAAGATTATGCAAGGTTATATATTCATGACTTGGTAAGGTTGCATGGGATTCCTCTATCCATCATATCGGACCGTGGTACTCAATTTATTTCACACTTTTGGAAGTCCTTTCAAAGGGGTCTAGGTACGAGAGTTAAGCTTACTACGGCCTTTCACCCGCAAACGGATGGACAAGCCGAAAGGACTATCCAAACACTTGAGGATATGCTTAGGGCTTGTGTATTGGAGCTTACGGGTAGTTGGGATGATCCTCTTCCATTGATTGAGTTTGCCTATAACAATAGCTATCATTCTAGCATCGGTATGGCTCCTTTTGAGGATCTCTATGGGAGACGTTGTAGATCACCGGTTGGGTGGTTTGAGGTTGGTGAGGTGGCCTTGTTAGGACCAGATCTAGTTATGGAGGCTCTTGAGAAGGTTAGGATGATTAGAGAAAGGTTGAAGACGGCCCAAAGTCGCCAAAAGTCCTATGCCGATGTGAGGAAAAGGGCTCTTGAATTCCAAGTTGGTGATTGGGTCTATTTGAAGGTGTCACCCATGAAGGGTGTGGTTCGTTTTGGTAAGAAGGGCAAATTGAGCCCAAGATACGTGGGTCCTTATAAGGTGATGAGGAGAATTGGCAAGGTAGCTTATGAGTTGGAATTGCCTAGCGAAATGGATTTGGTTCATCCGGTATTTCATGTGTCTATGTTGAGGAAGTGTGTGGGTGATCCGAATGCCATTGTGCCTCTTGATGTTGTGGGTGTTGTTGAAGATAATTTGACCTATGAAGAGGTTCCGGTCCAGATTTTAGATAGACAAGTGAAGAGGTTGAGAAACAAAGATGTGGCTTCCGTTAAGGTCCTTTGGAGAAATCAACAAGTTGAAAGTGCTACTTGGGAGGCCGAAGCGGACATGCAAAGGCGATATCCTTATCTTTTCCACTCCACTCAAGCTTAAGGTATTAATTTAAGCCCTTTATAAAAATCTCAGGTCTTAAGTTCAGCCCCCATGTCATTGCATACATTCATGTTTAAGTTAACAAGTTCATTGTGGTTTTATAACTATGTTGAAGTTTTTGAAATGAGGTGTAAGTGCATTGTTGCATCCCTATGTAGGCTGAATTTGCCATGTTTGTGTTTCTCATGTACGTTTCTTTGACATTCGGGGACGAATGTTCCCAAGGGGGAGATATTGAAACGACCCCAAAAATGCCCGAAAATGTGCTTCGAAAACACCTAAAATTGTAATTTCCATATATCTCAAAATCCGTGCATCATTTCGGAAATTCGACTTCATATTCTTATTCAGGGGGTCAAATTGAGTGGGAAATGAGTCTAACCCGAATTTTAGAACAACCGTATCAAAATTCGAAAATCGCAAAAAATGCAATTTTGAGGGTCAACTTTAAAGGGGCATATCTCTCAGCACACAAGGAACTGGAAGGAGCTCAAACTATCAAAATTAAATCTCTGTGAGTTAGCTTTCCAACGCAATTTGTTTCACCTCATTCCGAGTTAGGATGAAGGAGTTATGACCATTTTCGTAAAACCTGTCCGGCAGAAAATGCAAATTCCAGTAGCCGAAAACACTGTTCACCCGCCCCATTTTTTTTTCTAAGTGTTGGGACGTTTTTTTTATAAAAGAGGACATATCCATACTTAGTCATTTAACTTCAAAACATCCAAAAACTCTCTCTAAACCCTATCCAAAAATTCCACCAAGATCATCAACCAAATTCAAGGATCCCAAGCTTTAATTCCGGATTCAAGATTCAATCTCAAGCAATTCTCCATTCCAATCTTCATCAAGAATTCTCCAAAGTTGAGGTATGTGGGTTGATTGTGGAAACCTTCCTTTCCACAAGTCCAACCATTTATCCTCTATTTTACTTCAAGTTTATGGGTCCTTATGATCATTTATGAACTCTTGAATTATGGAATTACTACTACACATCCTATTATGGTCTATTTTTGTATATTATCATGAAATGGAATTATTATATGATGTTTATGGTTTTCATGCCTCCATGATCAAATTATGAAGGTTGTTATATATATATATATATATATGTATGTTGTTGGTGGGCTGTTTTATATGGATTTTGAAATTGGTTGGACTTAGTACTCTTGAAACACATGATTTTATTTACATGAACAAGTAGCCCACCATATGTTTGATAAAATGTCATTTATAGAATTCTTATGAAATGGAAGGTCTAATGTACGTCCTATGAGTCGGATGATTATATAAGTATTGAAATGATGATGAAATTGATACATGTATATGATTTTCTCTATATAGTGTGTGAGTCGACCAAGCCTAGCTCGGCGGGGTTGTAGGCCCGGGTAACCGTATCAAGGGGTTGGTACCTTGGTTGCCTAGTACGGGGGGTAGTAGGCCCGTATAACCGTATCGAGGGATTTGTACCTTGGTTGCCTAGTACGGGGGGTAGTAGGCCCGTATAACCATATCGAGGGATTTGTGCCTTGGTCCCTAGCTCGGGGGGTGGTAGGCCCGTGTAACCATATTGAGGGGTTTGTACCTCTTTCGCCTCTCCAAGGGGGTGGTAGGCCTTGGAAATACTATATTGATGGTCACTCACTACACATATACTATGCCCTACCAAATATGATTTTTATATAAGCATCATTATACATATCATCTCATTAATATGCTATCTATCGGGTACGATTATGCATTTTGCCTATGATGTCATCCCTTGTTGCATTGCATTGCATCCCATATACTTAGTACATTCAAACGTACTAACGCATACTCTATGCCTACATGATGTCACCATGTAGGGACCGGAGCACCGCTTGACCCTCGTCCTCCACGTGGCTAATATGATTTTCTATCAAGGTTATTGGTGAGTCCTCCATTCCGGAGACGTTGCTTATGATCTTTTGCTATGTATAAGACTTTTCCTTTTTGTTATGTTTTGACTATGAGGGTGAGCCCAGTTGTTTGTCTTGGCCCCCGCTAAAGTACCTATGTTTAGAGGTGGTGTTGGACAAGTTGTGTATTATGTTTGAGCTTGATTCATCTATGGTATTTATGTATCATCTCTTTTTTTTTTCTTGCTCCCTTAGTCCCGATTTCCCCCTTGATTATGCTTATCGCTTATGGTCATTTTAATTGTTTCCGCGACCAATGATGTGTAAGATACGCTATGAGGCTTGTTTGGGGTTCCTTCGGGTTCCCCATTCGCCGGTCACGTCTAGGCCCTAGGCTTGGGTCGTGACAAATGATCAAAGCGAGTATGTTGTGATGATCGTTGCACACTAGCGAAAGTGTGGAGTCTTGTTTGACTTATAGTGTCAATGCCTACTGTGATGAGTTTACCTGTGAACTATGCATGATAGATCCAATAATTTTCCCCGTTGGTCCAGTCAACAGGGTGATGATATCTCTTGATATGATCTTAGGCAATTTCGAAGAGTGTGAGCCAATTTGATAAATACCTCTTTTGTGGCCTACCTTGTGAGTGTGTGAACTGCTTTTGAACACCCATTGAGCCTTACCTTTCTTTAAAAGAAACTTGATGAAAACTAGACCTCTCTTAATCCACTACCTAAAATCCTCTTGATTTGTGGTTGATTGAATAGCCAACTTAGGCCAAAAGCCTAAGTTGGGGGTGTGGTGAAATGAAAAGGGAAAGTCAAGAAGTGCAAGGAAAGTTTCCTTTAACCCATGGTGTTGAGAAAAATGGAGCCCCTCCATATATATATATATATATATATATATATATATATATATATATATATATATATATATATAAAAGAGAAAAGAGAAAGAGAAAGAAAAAGAATGAAAAAGAAAGTTGTGGAATGAAGTACAAAAGAAATGAGGTTCCCAAACAATCCAGGGAAAGTGAATAATAGGATGACTTACGAGCTCTACAAAAAATGATGAAGGAAGAGGAAAGGAAGTATTATGAGCACCATATTTCATGAGAATGAAAGTCATTTATCCTAAATGACCATACCTTTGTACTCAGCCCTATTACAAGCTTTGAAAGATCTTTGTGATCATAAGTGAGTTGAAGCAAGTGTTGATTGGAAAATACTGGAAAACCTATGGGTGAAATTATGCATTCTGTTCTTCTTTGTGAAAGTGAGTATTGCATCTGATTCCGAAGCTTTAGACTGTGAACCATTGTGTGAATATGGAATCATTCTTTGTGTGAGGGCATTTGAACACTATAGTTGAGCTTGAACTTGCATTTGAAGCAAGTATTGTGAGCTCGAGATTCTTTGATAATTGTATGTCACAACTTGAAACTTTGAGTGCACATTTGATTCTTGCATGAATAAGTTAAGTCTTGTTGTGTACATTTATGATTGATTCTTGTATAGCAATGTTTGAGAAACCCTTTTTGAACAATCGAACTCGAGTTTTCTTGAGGACAAGAAAAAGTTTAAGTTAGGGGTGTTGATGAGTCCACAAATTGGACTCATTTAGGGCTATATTTTGATAGAATTAGTGTCCTCAAATGCATATTTTATCTCAATATCTGATGAAAACCCTTAAGTTTCAGGTATTTGGAGTTGGAGGGAAAGCATGGACATTACTTAGCAAAAAGGAACAAAGGCAGCTGAAAGAACGAAGAAATGAAGATCTGAGAATCGCCGAACTAGTGTGCTAAGCCCTGAAAGAAAGGATCAAATCGGTGGTGAAAAGGAGCAGTTAGCATGTCACCGAGCAGTTCCGCGATGCAGTACTATGTCGCCCAATAATCTAAAACATGACGATGCTGAAGGATAGAGAAAGAAGACATGAAACCTACCAAAGGACGGATCAGTGAGTTGATCTGCGATCTCGACTAACTAAGCCGAATTATCTGCTGCAACACTGATTTTTGAAAACTATAAATATTCGTTGAGAGTTGTAGCTTAACATTAGATTTTTAATATAAAATTTTTAACATAGAATTTTGAGTTATAAGTTTGGAGAGGGTTTTGAAGAATTTGAAGATTCAAAGGGTTTCAATTCCTAGAATTTGGACTTGGGTCTTGTGGATTCATCACTTTTTGCTTGTTTTGAGACTTAAATTTTCATACCTATTTTAATGCAAACTGATATTGGAACAAATTTCTATCTCTTTTACATTTCTGGCTAAAACCCCAATTCTTGGGGTGTGATTTTGTGAATATGTGTTAGATTATATGTTGGGTCTTGCTTGTTGATTATTTATTTGTTGTTTAGATGTGATTTCGTTTAGTAGTAGTGGTGCAACTTAATTAAATTGTAGTTGCAAACACGATTTCACCTTTGTGTTTTTGGCTTGCTCGAGAGAGATGTCGTAAAACTAAGACTACAAAATTGATGGCCGGTAGGATTGGGTGGACATGAGGTTCAGTTCGAGAGAGTGAACCCTAGTCCTTCTCCCACACACTCAGCTCGACAGAGTGAGTGGGCTAAGGCAGAGGTTGTTCTTCATGCGATATCTCGATGTTCGAAAAAAATAGAGTTTATTCGGGGTAAGTTGCTCGAGATACAATTTACCCCCAGTATAGTCTAGCCTAGTCACAAATATTCAACGTATTTATTATCAAAAACATGTAACCAATATTTAGTTTATCACGTATTCCTATCACATCCCAAGAATCCTGTCTTCTTGATTAGTACTATTTGCATTTTTGATGTGTTTGTTTACTTGTGACAAAGCCCCATTGTTAATTGACACTATTGTTTCACCCCTTAGATTTAACATGTTCATATTCGATAATGTTTTTAGCTATGACTAATTAGAACTAAATTTTATTTTTCTATTAATTCTAGAAACCACTCCCTTGGGACTCGACCCCAACCCTTGGTTGGGTTACTTTACTATTGTACGATCGTAGACACTTGCATTGGAAGTTATGTCTTGATTACGCAAACATCAAGCCTCAGTTGATTGTAGAACTAGGATCGTTCGGTTTCCGTTTCTAACGAGCAAGTCATAGAATGGAAGGGTAGTACCTTAGTGCCTGTAGGTTGAATTATCTCTTAATTTAAGGCTAGAAAGATGATATCTAGAGGGTGGTGTAGCACATGTTGAGGAAAAAGGGAAGGAATTAGCAAATGATGTTCATCGCCTTCCTTGACTAGGAGTTAATCTTAGGGACACATTAGTTGGTTGTGTGATAGTCCAGAATAGATCAAAACTTTCATTGGTAGCGGAGGTCAAGGAAAAACAGGACAATGATCCTATATTATTCCAGTGGGAAGGTGCAGATCACTAGCAGAAGATAGAGGTTTACTCCCAAGGGGGAGATGGTTTCTTATATGTTACTAAGGTCAATTAGTAAGTGAAGCAGCCTTGATTGGGCAAGATTTGGTTTTTGAAACTATTGGAAAAAGTTCAACTCATTAGAAATAGACTTAAGACAGAAGTCCTATGTAGATGTAAAGAGGGGGAACTTAGAGTTTGAGATATATGATTGGGCTTTCCTGAAAGTATCACCTATGAAGGAGGTGATAAGGTTTGACAATCTTAGAGTAGTCAGTCCGTAGAGGGAGCTACTAGGGAAGCAGAAGCAGCTATAAAGGTCAAGTATCCTCACCTCTTCCCTTTCAATTATGTTTAAGCCTGAGATAACTTTTCTTCTCCAGTCTCTCAGTTTACTCATTCTTTAATTCAGTCTTAGTCCCTTGTTCCTTCAGTTGGTCTAGCATTTTCAGCATATTTGCATGTTCTTGGAACTCAGTTCAGTTAGATATCAATTTCTAGTACTTAGGGGGTAGGGATTGCAATTCCTTCCTTCCACATCCAGCTAGTTTTGACTTCATTCAAGGACAAATGTTTCCAAGGGGGAGATATTGCAACACACCAGATTCGAGAAAGGAAAAATTCCTGAATTTCAGAAGTTGCAGATGTCATCGACGGAGGCCACTTACGGACCGTCAGTCGACTTACGGCCCGCCGGTTTGCTCGGTCAATGGGTGAGTCAACTTTTAGTTTACAGACCTCAAATTTCATCACTCTGACAACCAAACGTGACTTACTGACAACGGACTGTTAGTCGACTTACGGCCCATCAATCAGCTCCGTCGATGGGCCAGTCTACATTTAATTTTCATAACTAAGATTTCAGCGCTCTGACAGCCAAACTATGACTGACAGGACGGATTGCCAGTCGACTCACGGCCTCGTCAATCAGCTCCGTCGATGGGTCAGTCAATATTTAGTTTTCAGACCCCATTTTTAAGCCCTCTAACAGCCAAAAAATGACTAACAAGACGGACCATAAATCGACTCACGGCCCGTCAGTTAGCTTCGTCGATGGGCCAGTCGACTTATAGTTTTCAGACCCCAAATTTCAGCCCTCTGATAGCCAAACTTTCACTGGCAAGATGGACCGTCAGTCGACTCACGACCCGTCAGTCAGCTCAGTTGATAGGCCAGTCGACTTTTGGTTCAGGCGCAATAGGGTCTTTTCCTAATTATTTTATCCATAAACTACTTTGTTTTGATAAGTTTTAACTTATTATTCTTGTCAGATTTTACCCTAAATCATTATTCTCTAGAATTCACCAAGATTAGAACAAAAGTGGAGAAAGAGGCGACTCAAAAAACTTCCAAGAATGCAGAAAGTTTTCTTCAATTCCAGCCCCGATACCAAAAGATTTCTCCGTGAATTTCATTACCAGGTATGTGGGATTTCACTAGTGGATTCCTTTCTACCACTAGTTCTCTAAAATTCAGTCAAATTCTTGATATATCATGTTTATACCTAGGGTTTCTCAAACCATGACGAATTGTTCTGAATTAGCTGGTATAGTATTCCTAATAAGATTATTAGGTATTCATGAAACGTTGCTTAATTCTTTACATGAAATTCAGAACCCTAGTTGTGTAGATTCTCGTAGTTCATGAATTACACTTGCTAGGTCAGTTTAAACAAATAGACATGCTCCAGTTTCGAATGTCACATTATCAGTTTATAAATGTTACAGTCTCAGATTTGTATGTCAGAACATTGAGCTATCCAGTATTTCAGTTATGTTATTTATACACATTCTAGTTGGGATTAGGCTTAGCACCGAGTTGGACTTGGGTTCAGCATACCCTTATAGTCCCAAAACTACGTGCCCCCGTAGGTTTATATGTCTCCTCTGTTGGGCATCAGATTTAATGATCACACCAGTCATGCCTTTATACCCTTAGCAAGGTATATTGGGTCCTCTCCATGGGGCGTATACATCTGACTCCACGTTTCGCTCATGTGGTTTTATGTCGGTTAATAGTAGCTCCCACAGTCAGATTTCAATGCATTTGATCAGGTTGTCAGTTATACTTCAACATTTAGTCTCAGTATGTCATGTCCCAAATTAGTACTTGGTCATTGCATTTAGCTTAGTCTTCGATATATGCTTAACATTTACATTTAGTTAAGATTATGTTATTGCTCAGTATTCTTGTTCAGTTTATGTATATTATTCAGCTATATTTTGTATCCTGCATGCTTAGTACATTCCAAGTACTGATGCATACTCTGTGGTATATCCTTTCATGATGTAGGTTCAGGTCTTCAGCATCCAGATCATGCATAGATCGGTTCCTGATATCCACTTTAGCAACTTCAGTGGTGAGTCCTCATACTTCGAGGTCAACAAACATGTTTTTCATATTTAGTCTTCCATTTCACTTTCAGTTTTGCTAGGGTTAGCTGGGACATGTCCCAACAATTCTAGTGAGTTAGAGGCTTTTTCAGACATATTATTAGATTCAGCTTTAGATTTGAGTTTGATCTTTCAGGTTTTATTGAACCCTTAGTACGTTTCATATATTTAAACGAGTTGGGTATTCCCCACTTTCAGTTGCTACTATTTTAGCTTTCGGATAGTATCTCTTTAATCAGATTGGTTTAGTATGCTTATGATATGACAACTTCAGGGTTAGCTTGGGGTCACTCGTGATCCTAGGTCCCGTGTTTATGTCAAGGGGGTAGCTTCGTGGGGTGACAAAATGTATAAATAATAATTTTGCAAACCTCCAAATGAGATTCTTATGCATTATTCCAACTTTAGTTTGTAGCTTCTAAGTAGTACACACAGTTACTGCGTACATACTATCCAAAAATCATGTAATTGTATGAACAAGTGGTTGCTGACCCACCTCCTAAACATATATTTCATCAGCATGACATAATATGAACAATATTGATCTCAACTAGCTAGTACAAATACAAATATGAATTATTTGGAATTAATGTTGCACAGGATCCATTCGGGAGAAGTGATTCCTAATAAAGAAAGATAATAAATAAATTTCCACTTTGAAATATCTGATTGGAGAAGACAAATCCCTTAAGGGAAAATCATTAATGATAGTGAAAAGATTTTTATCTTTTATTAGTGATATAGCAAAAAAATCAATAGTGAAAAGATTTTTATCTTTTCTTGTCAAAATTAATGTGTATGTATTTTATATTAATTTAAAAGTTATCTCAGAATTCATAAAATATTTTCTATTTAGACTATTTCAAATCTTGCCCAAGAAATGTTTAGTGTCTATATATATGTACGCCTACGTGTGAAACTTTTGTGTGGAAACAGAAGAAAAAGAAATATAAGTTCTTGTTGAAACCATCAAGCAACTCAGAAACTTCCTTTTTGATTCCTATTACTTCCTCTGGCAAAACCAAAAAAAAAAACTAAAAATGCTAATGAATGCCAATAAGCCTTTGGTGATTTGCATGCTTTTACAATCTTGAGAAGCTTTTATGAATAAACTGGTAAGTTTATCAATCTCTCTTTGTTTATGTTTTTCCGATTCTTGAAGTCTAAAGCATTAGGATATAAATTTGATTAAAAATTTACTTGAAAACTGATGTATAACTATATAATATTTTGAGGGATTCTTAGTAACTCAGTTTGTTGGTTGGTTACCTAAACTTTCACCATTTTAGTAACAATTCAATTCACTACTTTATAATCATATCCCATTTCCCATTCTCCTACCCATAATTTTGAAAAAATAAACCTTTGAGAAAATTATTCTTTTTAATAAATAAAAGACTTACATGTCCAAATAGGCCCTAATATGAATTTCAATTCCGACTCAAGAGCTTCATTTGCTAAATTTGTTTTTTCTGCAAGTGTCGTCTTTGTTCATCAATGAAAACATGATAATATTGTGTATTTCTTACTTACTGAAAACGGATGACGTTTAATGTCGTGGGAAGCAAATATACTAAGAGAAAAGTCTAGGATTTACTTCTAGAAAAAGAATGAAAAACAAAGGTGTGGAATAACTTACAAAAGAGATAGGGTCCCCAAACAATCCTTGGAAAATGAATAATAGGATGACTTTTGAGCACTAAAGAGAATGATATAGGAAAAGGAAAGGAAGTGTTGTGAGCACTACATTTCATGAGGATGAAAGTCACTGAGCCTAAATGACCAAACCTTTACACTCATCCCCATTACAAGACTTGTTAAGACCTCTGTGATCTTGAGAAAGTCGAAACAAATGTTGACTGGAAAATCGAGCAAACCTATAAGTGAAAGCATGCATTGTCTTCCTCTTTGTGAGTGTGAGCATTGTATTTGATTCCTGAACTTTAAATTGATTATACCTTTGCGTGTGAAAACAAAATCATTCATTTGTGTGAGGGCATTCAAAGGCTTTTGTTGAGCTTGAACTTGCATTTGAAGCAGGTATTGCGAGCTTGAGAATCTTTGTTAATAGTGTGTCACAACTTCAATCTTTGAGTACACAATTTATCCTTGCATAAGTAAATTTAGTCTTGTTCTGTGCAATCATGATTGAGTATTTTGTAGCACAGTTCGAGACACTCTTTTTGAATAGTTGAACTTGAGGACAAGCAAAAGTTTAAGTTGGGGGTATTGATGAATCCACAAATTGGACTCATTTAGGGGTATATTTTAATAGAAATTGTGCCTCTAATGCTTATTTTATCTCAATATCTGATGAAAACACTTAAGTTTCTGGTATTTGAAGTTTAAAGGAAAGCATGGACACTACATCGCAAAAAGGAACGAAAAGGCTGAAAATAAAGAAGAAATGAAGGCCTGAGGATCGCGGAGTCGCCGAAGGGTCTTACATAGCCTTTTGTTCTAGTGTGCTGAGCCCTGAAGGAAAGGATCAAGTCGGCAGGAAAAGGGAGCAGTCAGTGCATCACCGAGAAGTTCGCGAAGCAGTACCATATCTCCCAATGACCCAAAGCACGACAATGCTGAACGCTGGTGCAAAACGGCGATGAACTACACCAAAGGGCGACTCACCGAGTTGATCGGCGATTCCGACTAACGACGCCGAATGATCCGCTGCAGCACAAATCTGTGAAAACTATAAATACTAGTTAGAGTTTTAGTTTTAAGAGTCAAACAATTATTATAATTTTCATATATAATAGTACTTTTTGGTATTTTTGCTTTGAGTTTGAGATTGTTTTGAAGAGTTGAAGAAAAATAGTGTTTCATCTCCAAGGATTTGGACTTGAGTCTTTTGGATTCTTCATTCTTGGCCTGTAAGAAGACTTAAATCTTCATACCCATGTGAATACAAGCTCATTTCGGTATAAATTTATATCTCTTGATGTGTGGCAAAAACCCCCAATTCTTGGGGTGTGATTTAGCGAATATGGGTTAAGATAATTGTTAGGTCTTGCTTGTTGATAGTTTAATCGTAGTTTAATTATGATTTCATTTAGTGGTTGTGGATGAATTTAATGACTTTGTAGTTGCTAATACAAGTTTATTTATATGTTTTCGGCTTGCTTGAGAGAGACGTCGTAAAACTAAGACCACTAGATTAATAGCCAGTGTGAGTGGGTCGACATGAGGTTCAACTCGAAAAAGTGAACCCTAGTTCCATGTCCACACACTTAGCTCGAGAGAGTGAGTGGGTTAAGGCGTAAGCTGGTCTTCATTCGACAAGTGGGTGTCCAAGAGGAACACATTTGAAATGGGGTAAGTTGCTCGAGAGAGAGCTTATCACCCTTAAAGTCTAGCTAGTCACAATTACTCTATGAATCTTCTATTGAAAGGATGTACCCAATAATCTAGCTTAACCCGTATTCCCGTCACATCCCAAGGATCCCCTCTCATTACTTAGAAACCCTTGTTTATTTTGCTATTTTTACCTTACTTGTGACAACCCCCCCCCCCCATTGTTAATTGACATTCGTGTGTCCCCCTTTTAATTTACAATGTTTTTAATCGTTAATGTCTTTAGCTAAGATTAGTTAGGACTAAGTTTTATTTTTATATATTAATTCTCAAAACCACTCTCTTGGGAATGATCCCAATACTTGGTTGGGTTATTAAACTATTGTACGATCGTAGACACTTGCATCGGAAGTTGTGTATTGATTACGTAAACATCATACATCCTCTTAAATTTTGTAGTATTCCTCAAATCACATAACACTTGTCATAGCCATGTCTCATAACCAATACAAATGACATTATAACACCCCGTAACATAGAGAGACAAGAATGCAGAATTCCAGAAGTTTCAGATTCCACCAAAGGTG
Organism: Solanum okadae; assembly: GCA_036553675.1. Taxonomy (NCBI): domain Eukaryota; kingdom Viridiplantae; phylum Streptophyta; class Magnoliopsida; order Solanales; family Solanaceae; genus Solanum; species Solanum okadae. The sequence continues at coordinate 27,514,320 of CM071689.1, forward strand.
GCACCTATGGATCGTAGGGTGACCCACGACCCGTTCTGGTGGTCAGTGGATGGCCACCTGCAACCCTCCCCAGAAACTCAGACAAAAACTATTCTAAGGCATGACCCACAGTCGGACAGGACAAATAGTGGATCAGTCCATGGATCATCGATCTGTTCGTAGGTCAAGACCCCTCAAAACGTAGTTTATAAAGTCGATTGACTGTCGGACATGATGGATCCTAGATCATTCGATGGACCGTCGATCCGTCTGTAGGTCAAGAACCTCACAACCTACTCTCTGAAGTCGATTGACGGACCGACAGGATAGATCGTGGATCAATCCACGGACCATCGATCCGTCCGTAGGTGGCTTCAACAGATTTTAAGTCAGGGGTCGTTTGGTCTTTTCCCCTATGCATTGGACACCTAAACTACAGGGTTTTGGTCAGTTTTAGCATTGTAAACTAATTATAACCTAACATAATCAGTTAATCAACAAAACTCATCAAACTTAGAGCAAAATAGAGAAGAAAGTTGAGCAGCCTTAGTTCAAGAACACAACAAGTTTTCATTTGTTCCAACCCCTAAATCGAAATCTTTCTTTGTGAATTTCATCACGAGGTATGTGGGATTTCACTAGTAGGTTCATTTCTCCTATTAGGTCCCAAAGATTCAGTGAGATTCTTGATTCCCTTAATATTATCTAGACATAGGGTTTTTAGAATTTTAGCATATTAGTATAAATTAGTTACGCTAATGTTCCTAATCATATTTTCATGATTTTAGTATGGTTTGGTATAAATTCCTTCATAAATTCAAAACCCTAGCTATGTAGTTCTTTTAGTTCATGAATTGCACATGCTAGGTCAGTTTTTTCAGTTATACATGTTGCAGTTATGAATGTTTCATTATCAGTACATTAATGTTGTATTTTCAGTTAGCATGTCAGTATTTTGAGCTATCCAGTATTAGAGCATTTCAGATATAAATTGCTAAATTAAATAATCAATTGGGAGAAGCTTAATACCGAGTGGACTAGGGTCAGTCACTCGCAATTCCCAAAACTATGTGCCGCATAGGTTGTAAATCCCCTCTATGAGCATCATTCTAGTGATCACGCCGATCATGCCTTTATACCTCTGGCAGGGTATATTGGGTCCTCTCGATGCGGCGTATACATCAGATTTCACATTTAGCTCATGTGGTTTTATGTCGGTTATTAGTAACTCACTTACAATGAAATTCTATTGCATTGACCATGTTATCAGTCACAGTTCAATATTCAATTTCAACATGTTATAACTTGATCATTGCATAAAGTCATTATTGTTCAGTATTATCATTTAGTATCATGTTTATATCATATCATTTCTTAGTTATGTGCTTGGTTCAGTTATGATTATTGTTCCGCTTTACTCTATCATGCATGCTCAGTACCTTTCAAGTACTGACGCATACTCTGCGCTACATCTTCTCATGATGCAGGTTCAGGTTCTCAGTTTCCAGATCACGCATAGATCGATTCCCGATATTCAGTTCAGCATCATTAGTGGTGATTCCTCATTCTTTGAGGATGATTGCCATGATTATCTTTCCTTGATTTTTATTCTTTAGTTTTCAGTATTTGCTAGATTTAGCTGGGGCTTGTCCCAACACTTCAAGTAAGTTAGAAGCTATTTTCAGACATAGTTAGTTTCAGCATTAGTGTTTGAGTTTGACTTTTCATTTTTTTGTTGAACTCTCACCTTTCATATATTCAGATTTAGTATATGGGTATTCCCCATCATTTCAGATTATCTCATGATTTAGCTTCCGCACAGTATTTTTTTACTTCAGTTTATTTAAGTATGTTTATGATGTACCAGAAGGGTTAGCTTGGGGTCACTTGTGATCCTGGGTCCCATGGTTGTATCCTCGGGGTAGCTTCGGGAAGTGACAATCTTGGTATCAGAGCATTAGGTTGTAGTGTCCTACGATGTTTGAAAAGCCGCACTAAGTAGAGACATTTTCATGGGTGTGAAGTGCACCACATATAATGAGAGAGAGGCTACAAAGTGTTTTAGGAAAACTTCATTTTCTTGCTACTCTTGTCGTGCGTGAGGTATGATCCAACTTCTCGTTCTAATCCTTCGTTATGTGTTTCAGATCATGCCTCCTCATAGAGCTTATGCAAGGACTGCGAATGCCTGGAATGCAAACATAGCTCCTCCAGTCCCACATTAGGCTGTTTCGAATGCTGAGCTTAGGAACGCTATCCAGTTGTTGGCTCAGAGTGTGACCTATCAGAACAATCAGTAGCTTCCAGTTCCGGCAAATACTAATGTTGGGTTAGCTGCAACTAGAGATTCGGATTTTGTTAGGATGAATCCGCCTGAGTTCATAGGATCGCAGATTGGTGAGGATCCCCAAAACTTCATTGATGAGGTCAAGATGATCTTTGAAGTGATGCAAGTAATTGGGAATGATCGGGTTGAGTTGGCATCTTAGCAGGTTAAGGGTGTGGCTCATATCTGGTATACTCAGTGGAAAGAGAACAGGGGCATAGATGCAACTCCTATCACATGGGAATGCTTTAGTGAGACCTTTCTGGACAGGTTCTTTCTAAGAGTGTTGAGAGAGGCAAAAGCTCATGAGTTCATGAACTTGAGGCAAGGTAACATGATAGTCCAAGTGTATGGACTCAAGTTCACCCAACTCTCCAGGTATGCTCCTCACATGGTTGCTGATTTGAGGGCACAAATGAACAAGTTTCTGTATCGAGTGTCAGACTTAGTGAAAACAGAGTGTAGGAATGCTATGTTGCTGGAAAATATTAGCATCTCTAGGCACATGTCTAATGCTCAGCAAGTTGAGGGAGATAAGCTTAGGGAACAAGCTAAGGAGAATAATAAGGCTAGGACAAGCAAATATGATTATTCTCAACAGAAATTGGGTAGTGGAAATCGCTCGCAGTTTCAGCAGAAGTCTTCAGCTCCAGCACCTTCATCAGCTAGTGTTCCATCCTCCAAGTTCTGAAATGATCAGAAAGGTAGGGAAACATGTTCTAAGTCTCAAGGTAGCGTTTCAGGCACCAGAACCTATCCAACTTGTCCTAAGTGTGGTAAGAACCATCCGAGCGAGTGTTTTGCAGGAAAGGAAGAATTCTTTGGGTGCGGTCAGTTTGGTCAAAGGTTGATAGATTGTCCTTCTGATAAATAGGGTCACGGGGGCAATAATAGTAGAGCTCACTCTACAACTTCAGCAGCACCAGCAGGTCGCCCGACTCAGCAAGGTAACTCATCTGGTACAAGTGGCTGACAATGCCAAAACAGGTTGTTTGCTCTTCAGGCTCGCCAGAATCAGGAATATTCTCTTGATGTGGTCACTGGTACGTTCCGAATCTTTAGATGTTTTTGATTTGTTAGATCCAGCGGCTACTCTTTCCTTTGCAACTCCTTATATAGCAGTCAAGTTCAGTACTAGTCTAGAAATTCTCTCAGAACCCTTCTCAGTCTCTACTCCTGTCAGTGACCCAGTTATTGCTAGACGGGTATACAAAAATTTCCCTGTCACGGTCTCTTAGAAAGACACCTCAGCAGATCTTGCAAAGTTAGAAATGGTAGACTTCGATATCATTCTAGGCATGGATTGGTTACATTCCTATTTTGCCTCAGTCGATTGTAGAACCATAATCGTTCGTTTTCAGTTTCCAAATGAACCAATCTTAGAATGGAAGGGTAGTAGCGTAGTGCCTATGTGTCGATTCATTTCTTACCTTAAGGACAGAAAAATGATCTTTAAGGGTTGTCTCTATCATCTAATTCGGGTTAAGGATTCATGCTCCGAAACCCAAACTCTTGAGTCAGTTCCAGTAGTCAATGAGTTCCCAAAAGTGTTTCCAGAAGATATTCCCAGAGTTCTTCCCGAAGAGAAAATCGACTTTAGAATTGATCTCCTTCAAGATACCCAGCCTATCTTATTTCCTCCTTACAGAATGGCTCTAGAGGAGCTTAAGGAATTGAAAGAGAAGTTGAAAAAACTTCTAGATAAGGGCTTCATCAGACCTAGTATTGCCCCATGGGGTGCACCAGTGTTGTTTGGAAAGAAGAAAGATGGTTCCCTCAGGATGTACATTGACTATCGACAGTTGAACAAAGTCACAATCAAGATAAGTGCCCTATTGCCAAGATTGATGACTTGTTTGACCAACTTTAGGGTGCTATTCATTTTCTCAAAGCTATACCTCAGATCCGGTTATCAGCAGTTCAGAGTCAGAGATAGTGACATCCCGAAAATAGCCTTCAGAACTCGGTATGGTCATTATGAATATGTAAATATGTCATTTTGACTAACCAATGCTCCTGCAACTTTCATGGATTTGATGAACAGAGTGTTCAAGCAGTATTTGGACTTGTTCGTTATTGTCTTTATTGATGATATCCCCATTTACTCTAGGAATGAGGAAGAACATGCGAATTAATTGGGGTTTGTCTTGCAAACTCTCAAAGATCGCCAGTTGTTCGCTAAGTTTAGTAAATGCAAGTTTTGGTAGCAATCCATTTCTTTCCTTTGGCATGTTGTGTCTAGCGAAGGGATTCCAGTAGATTATCAGAAAACAGAAGCAGTGAAACAATGGCCCAAACCTACCTCTCCTACAGATATTAGAAACTTCTTGGGTTTGTCTGGTTATTACGGAAGGTTCATGGAAAGATTTTCATCCATGGCCTCTCCATTGACTAAGTTAACTCATAAAAAGGTCAAGTTCGAGCGGTCACATGATTGTGAGAAAACCTTCGCAGAATTGAAAACTAGATTGAATACAACACTTGTTTTGACTCTGCCAGAGGGTATAGATGGTTATGTTATCCTTTTATAATACATCAAGAGTCGGCCTAGGTTGTGTACTGATGCAGCGAGGTAAGGTTATATCTTATGCTTCTAGACATCTTAAGGTGCATGAGAAGAACTATCCAACTCATGACCTCGAGCTTGCAGCAGTGGTGTTTGCACTTATGATTTGGAGACATTACTTATATGTGGTTCACATAGATGTGTTCATAAACCATAAGAGCCTCCAGTATGTGATCACCCAGAAAGAGTTGAATCTTTGCCAGGGGAGATAGGTAGAGTTGCTCAAGAATTACGATATGAGTGTGCATTACCATCCTGGTAAGGCCATTGTAGTAGCATATGATCTTAGTAGACTATCTACGGGAAGTGTAGCACATGTTGAGGAAGAAAGAAAGGAACTAGCAAAGGATGCTCACAGACTTGCTCGCCTAGGTGTTCGTCTTATTAGAATATGAAATGGTGGTGTAACAGTCCAGAATGGGTCAAAAATGTCATTGGTACCGGAGTTTAAGGAAAAACAAGATAGTGATCCGATATTGCTCCAAATTAAGGGTGCAGTCCATCAGCAGAGAGTTGAGGTTTTCTCCCAAGGGGGAGATGGTGTTACTCGCTATCAGGGTCGATTGTGTGTTCCTAAGGTGAGTGAGTTGAGGCAGGAGATTCTTGCAGGAGCCCATAATTCCAGATATTCTATTCATCTATGCGCCACTAAGATGTACTGTGATTTGCTGGAAGTCTTTTGGTGGAATGGCATGAAGAGGGATATAACAGATTTTGTGGCTAAGTGGCCAAATTGCCAGCAAGTGAAGTACAACATCAGAAACCAGGAAGTATGACTAAAGATATCAACATTCCTACTTGGAAGTGGGAAGTGATCAACATGGACTTCATTACAGGATTACCTCATACTCACAGACAACATGACTCCATTTGGGTGATAGTTGATAGAGTCACTAAGTCAGCACACTTTTTGGCTATTAAGACTAGACATTCGGCGGAGGACTACGCCAAGCTTTACATTAATGAGATAGTTAGGTTGCATGGGGTACCTTTGTCTATCATCTTAGATAGAGGTCGTCAGTTTACCTCTCCTTTCTGGAAGTCATTTCAGAAAGGTCATGGTACTCAGGGTAATCTTAGCACAACATTTCATCCACAGACTCATGGTCAGGCAGAGCATACCATTCAAACCTTAGAGGACATGTTGAGGGCTTGTATGGTCAACATCAAGGGTAGTTGGGATGATTACCTTCATCTTATATAGTTCGCCTACAATAATATTTCCTATTCCAACATTCAGATGGCCCCTTATGAGGCATTGTATAGGTGCAGATGTAGGTCTCCAATTGGTTGGTTTGAAGTAGGTGAGGCAGCCTTGATAGGGCCAGATTCAGTTTTTGACACTATGGAAAAAGTGCAACTCATTAGAGACAAACATAAGACAGCCCATAGTCGCCAAAAGTCCTATGCAGATGTAAGGAGAAGGGAATTAGTGTTCCAAGTTGATGATTGGGTTTTCCTAAAAGTGTCACCTATGAAGGGGGTGATGAGATTTGGTAAGAAAGGGGAGCTCAGCCCTAGATATGTATGCCCTTGCAAGCTCTTGAAAAGGGTTGGTAAAGTGGCTTATGAGTTAGAGTTGCCAGCAGAACTAGCAGCAGTGCATCCTGTTTTTCACATTTCTTTGCTGAAAAAGTGTGTGGGTGATCCAGTATCTGTAGTACCTTTGGAAAGTGTGGTTGTGAAGTATAGTCTCACTTATGAAGAGGTACTAGTTGAAATCCTTGACCATTAGGTTCGAGGGTTGAGGAACAAAGAAGTCGCTTCAGTTAAGGTTTTGTGGACGATTCCGTCTGTAGAGGGGGCTACTTGGAAAGCAGAAGCAACCATGAAGGCCAAGTATCCTCACCTCTTTCATTCCAATTCCATTCCAGCTTGAGGTAATAGTTCCTCTTCAATTTTTAAGTCATTCATGAATATATATTCAGTCTTAGTATCATGTACCTTCAGTTTGTACTTGCATTTTTGAGCATATTTGCATGTCATTGGAACTTAGTTCAGTCAGATATTAGTTCCCAGTGTTTATTGGTAGGGTTTACAGCTCTTTCCCTCCATTTTCCAGCAAGTTTAGCTTCATTCTAGGATGAATATTCCAAAGAGGGAGATAATATAACACCTTGCATCCTAGACAAACTAGAATGCAGAATTCCAGAAGTTTCAGGTGCTACTAACGATTCCACCTACAGACCATAGAGTGACCCACGACCCGTTCTAGTGGTCCGTGGATGGCCACCTGCAGCCCTCCCCAGAAACTCAGACAAAAAGTATTCTAAGGCATGATCCGCAGTAGGACAAGATGGATCGTGGATCAGTCCACGGATCATCGATCCGTCCGCAGGTTAAGACCCTCAAGACCCCTCAGAACCTGGTCTTTGAAGTAGATCGACGGTCACACAGGACATATCGTGGATCAATCGACGGACGGTCCATCCGTCCGTAGGTCAAGACCCTCAGGACCCCTCAGAACCTGGTCTCTGAAGTCGATCGATGGACCGTTAGGACGGATTGTGGATCAGTTCATGAACCTTCATTTGTCCATTGGTTGCTTCAGCAGATTTTAAGCGAAAGGTCGCTTGGTCTTTTCCTTTATGTGTTGGACACCTAAACTCCGCGTTTAACCCCTAAACCACGTGGGTTTTGTCAGTTTTAGACTAGTAGATTAATTAGAACCTAACCTAATCAGTTATTCACTAAAAATTCATCAAACTTAGAGCAAAATAGAGGAGAAAGTCGACCAGCCCTAGTTCAAGAACGCATCATGTTTTCATAAGTTCCATCACCGAAATCGAAAGATTTCTCCGTGAATTTTGTTACCAGGTATGTGGGATTTCACTAGTGAGTTCCTTTCGCCCATAAGGTCCCTAGAATCCAGTCAGATTCTTGATTCCCTTAATATTATCTAGACCTAGGGTTTCTAGAATTTCAGCAGATTAGTATAATTTAGTTACTTTAATGTTCCTAATCTGATTTTCATGATTTTAGTATGGTTCGGTATAAATTCCTTCATAAATTCAGAACTCTAGCTATGAAGTTCTTTTAGTTCATGAATTGCACATGCTAGGTCAGTTTATTCAGTTAAACATGCTCTAGTTATGAATGTTTCATTATCAGTACATTAATGTTTCATTTTCAGTTAGCATGTCAGCATTTTGAGCTATCCAGTATTACAACATTTCAGTTATAAATTGCTAAATTACATCATCAATTGGGAGAAGCTTAATACCGAGTGGACTTGGGTCAGTCACTGTCACGATACAAATCGAGTCATGAGTGGCACCCACACTTAACATCCTAGTTGGGCGAACTAACAAATTTAACCCCAACATAGAAAATACAAGCATAATGCGGAAGCTCAAAAGCTTATTACATATTGTTTCCCAAAACTTGAAAGTCATCACATCAAGGACATCTAATCTTCAAATATCAAGTCTAAGAGTATCAAATACACCAAAATAAACGAATAAAGTAGTCTATGTCGAAAAATATAGGACATCATGCTTTGACCGAGAGAATCCAACACGAGCTAGAATGAATAGCTCATCCTGGGACCTGAGGTGCTAGAGACTGATTAGAGATGAGTTGAAGTCGTTGGTACACTCGCGGCACTCCACAAAAGGAAAACAAATAAAAACACAAGAAGGGCTCTATAGGGCAACATATATATTGAGTAGATATTATCAGCCGATACAAAATAGTAACTCATGCATAAAGTAATAGTATAAAATCAACTATAGAACTTAGCAGGTGATAAGCAACAAACAACATGAACAAGTGACAACGAAATCAAGTACGTAATCAATCAGAATATCAAGCACACACATGAGGACTCATGCCTCCACACCACGCTCATTTGGGAAAATAGATTCTTTGAGATTGAGTACATTCGGTTAGTTCAATATATTTTCCATTGATATTACCGTGTCAGAATGTGACACCTCGATCCAATAATACTGTGTCGGAACGTGACATCCCGATCCAATAATACCATGTTGGAACGTGACACCCCGATCCAATAATATAGTGTCGAAACGTGAAACCCGATCCAATAATACCATGTCGGAACGTGGTACCCGATCCAATATATCGTTAATTTACCATGTTGGAACGTGACACCCCGATCCAATAATATCGTGTCGAAATGTGAAACCCGATCCAATAATACCATGTCGGAACGTGGTACCCGATCCAATATATCGTTAATTTATCAATTATTATCACCACTTTTCACTTCATTAACAATATTTTATCATGCCTTCTTTATTCAAGGTATCACTTCTATAGAGAGGGTTCCAGATTATAAATCTCACGGTCTTAGGATTTCACACCAATGACAAACCACACAACCAAGCCACACAACCACAAAATAAAGTACATAGAGAACTTCACAATATCACTCAATGCATATCAATCACTATTAAAAGTCCATCTATCACATAGAATAAACCATAACCTACCTCAACAGAATAACCGAAGTCAAGCAAGCTACTTCTCCATTACTTTTCCTTTCCTCAATGCCTCTGAACCTTTCCAATCCATTAAATATACATACATAATTTGTAAGTTAATGAGTCTATAGACACTCTTGTTACTATCTATCTTGACTAGACCCAAAAATTTACCCCTTTCTATAATAAATTTTCCTAAAGTTCAAGCCTGAGGATAAATCTTAATCCCTCCAATTAGCATAACTTTAATGAAATTCACAGAATATAGACCTAATATTTAATTACCTATAGCAATTAATTAAAAATTAAACCCTAATATAATAATTATAAGGAACAAATCTAGAAATAAAACCCATGACGCCACATTATGACTAACTCATGGAAATGTGGCCATCTTTGATTGTCAGAGCATACACCCTATCTTTCTATATGCCAATACCTAACATAATCATATAGTAATAATTATTAATGGTGGCAACCAGGACGCTACCCAATAACTTGTTACCAAGATTCACCAATATTCTTTTCTTTTCTTTCTCAATCAAATTAAGATTTTTCATTTATCCAACAATTTACATTCTAAATCCAACACATTGAAAATTCAACTATAGTTAACTAGTTGAAGAATTGGAGAAAACAAATAACTCACCTGAAGTCGCGCCCTCCAAATTTTCTTTACGATTGTGTGCCTGCCTATATTCTATCTTTTTTCTTCTACATATTTTTTAATACTCTAATTATTATATATATTACTAATTATAAGAAAGTGGTAAAAGTGAGCCCCTACTAATTTGAATGTTATCTTCTCTACCCACTAATTAAATTAATTATTAAAACTACCCCCTAAATTCATAAATATAGTTAGCAATAGTCCAAAATACCCATTTAGAATCTATCGAAAAGTATTTTATGAAATAAAAAGATCTAGTACTCAAAACGACCAAATCGGTTATTACATTAGATACCAATTTACCCATCGTTCGTCCTAGAACGATCAAAAGAAGGTGAGAGTAAGAAAGGGTAGTTGTCTCAACAATTCCTTCAAAATATTAGTACCCAAGGTCTCATATCAAAAGTATCAAGCCAACCAATTGTAGATCTACACCTCCTCTCATACAATGTCTCAAATGGGTCTATCTCAATACTATAATGATAATTGTTGTTGTATGTAAACTCAATTAACAACAAAACTATTCCCAAGTGGACTCTTCAACTTACCAATTCTCCAACTAGAGCTTGATACAACCATCAGGATAAATATTATCTAACATAACCACTATAAAATCCTGAATCAATATTGGCTACAATCGGGATTGAACCTGAACCAGCCACCACACACTCATAATGCACAAACCATCATAGATCTTATCAAGATTACATCCTCAAAACATAATATTTCCTCGATCTTAAGCTATAAAAATATGATTTTTAGACATCAAGTACTCATCAAGGAGAATCAAACTCATCTGATCCAAATATGGAAATGATCAAGTACCCACTATCGAGTGATACACCCAAGCATGCAAAACCTCTAACAACACTGTCGAAATGCTAGATTAGTAGCTATTATATACAAACCTTAAGAATAACAAAACTAGACCCAATGGTCCTCACATTCAATCACACATCGCCAAAACGTAATACCGATGATGAGATAACTCTTAAGTCTATCGAACAACTATAAATTTTCATGGTAGCTCTCCTATAAATTATCATAAGCAAAGTTGTGCGTGTCGAATCACTAGTATACTTCAACTATCCCAAACAACACCAAATCTTCCATAACTGGATTGAAAAAGTCTAACCAAGGATGCCACCCTACCGGGAGGATAATCACAAAATCGGTACACCCAATCCACTACTAGGGACTCACCCATAGAAGAAAAAACACACATGGATGTAGAAAGTGAATCATACTTTAAACCACACCCAGAATGAAGTAGTTGGTCACATAGGAATGTACATAACCAAGGTCGAATAAGTCTAGATACTCCTTCATAGTGCCCATATCAAACATTTTCATTCATCTAACTCTATCTCTTTGATCTTCTAGCTAACCACAATCACCAATTTAGTCCCTATTATAATTGCACACATACTTGGTTTTTCGAACCCCACATCCACTAAAGTCAACACTATTAATACTAACAAACCATCATAAGCACATCGATCATCTACCTTACTCCCAAACCATCATTAGTTTCAAAGTATTCTTATCAAATACATGTTCAAACTATGGTTATCTATCTTTCTATTTAAGCATTTCATGAGAAATACAAGTCCTAAACAAGGCTAATAGCACTAATTTCAAATTTGATTGTACCTTTCCATAGAGATAAAACTATAAAATCACACCCAAAGTCAACTTCACACCACTTCCACCTACCATGCTTTAGCTACCATTTAAAACCATCACATACGTCATGCCAACACTTAGGGAAATTATTGGTCACTCAAATTATTAGGTATACTATAAGCTCATACCCTCTATTCACCATCAAATGGCTATGTAACGCATCATAACATTCTATGTAGTCCCATCGATGGAGTAGTATTAATCCAATTGTAAATTTTGAATTACCATGTAGAATTATATCTCACCTTGTACATCATTCTTAACTCATCTAGCAATCTAACCCCACTTAAAACTCTAAATTTTCCATACGTCACTGCTTGTCACCCAAAATTATTACTCAATCTTTATAAAAGTCGATGATAAACTCCTAGTAAGTCTGTACCAAACTAGTTCACATCTCACAGTCATATATAAACTCAAAGGCAAAAATCAATACAACCTTCAACTACACCCCAAGGGTTTATACGAGAGGTCGTATTCATTCATTTTTCTCAAATTCTTTCCATGGTGCAAAATTTTACATATCTCGACCCTTCAATATATCTAACTCTTGTTTCTCTAGCTCGCTTACCGATCTCATCCTTTTACCAACAACCCATGACGTTTTACTTCACACTCTAAATAAAAAGTCTCAGAGAAACCTTTCCTTAGATATTTTAAAAATCAAAAGTAACAAACTTTAGGTCCAAAACATGCATAAGTTCTTTCACATGCTCAATACCGATGCAATCAATCATTTCTTATCTTACCAATCCATATCCTGACAAAACATATCACCATAAATATAGACGTATAATGAAAACAAAAATTGAATTGTAAATTCACAAGTCATTTTTACCATACAAAATTCGTTTAACCAACAATCTATATTCTATAGTTGCATCTCAATCACAATCCATCACTAACTCTTATTACCATCATACTCAGTAAGCCCTTGTCGTCACCACGAAGTCAACCTTTTCATCAACCTGACACCTAAAACCCAGTTATACCAATCAAATCAAAAGGACTAACCCAAATTTCATACACACTTTCTAACTAAAATCTTCAATTGCATACACCCAAGTGTAGTTACTGACTTTCTTTATTCACAAGTTTCCAGTATCAATGCACTCCTTTGGAGCTTAAGATAAAATCACTAGTCCTAGAACCCTCAAGATACACTTCACAACCTAAATGCATTACTACCGTACCAAAGATTCACCACAAAAATCTTCCTTAAAAACACTGCTTAACACAAGCACCAGTAGTAACAAACTAGTTGGTATTCTCAATTGACAATCACGTATTCGTTTCCACATAACCCTAGTACTACCACACTATGAAAGTCGGTTAGATACCTCACTAGAACACATCATACCTATCGATAAGATCGTACCCAAATAGCCCACACATTTCTACCCATTGAATAACTGCAAAAAAAATACCAAATTTGTTCTATCTTTATCCCAAGCAATTTGCATTCTTTCTTAGATTAGGTCGACAACAAAAGTAACACACTTCATAAATCTAACCAAGTAAGCATTGGTACTATTGTATCAGTGATATCATGACCCTCTTTAATATACAATCAATACATGAAATCATAGTAAAGATTCTAACCTCAATTGGCGCAACCTAATTTCATCATTCGCTAAATAACCCATATATGTTATGAAAACTTTACTAACTGTATTTTCCAAAGTAATGGTGTTCATTATCTAGCCATCCCTTACGAAATTTCTTCAATATTGTCACGTTGGCAAACTCATCTAACTTCACCCCCCTCTACCTCTATCACGAAATCAACACTTCCTGAAAAGATTTTGCTAAAGCAACCACATATAAAGCTTAAATATGCAATTCTTACCCTAATCCTTTTACAAAGTAGTGAATCCAGTCTTCTAGACTGAAGTAAAGCTGAGTCACATATATAGATAAAGTACAAAATTTGACCTCATTGGCTGCAACATATATCTTTTGTTTCTCTATATTCAGTAAATCATCTCTCCTCCTATCGCTCAAAACTTGAGGTATATGATTGGATGAAGAAGCTAGAAAATGTTGGCTTAAGTCAGAGGTAGTGCCTTTACAAATTGGAACTCAACATGAGACTATCACCACATTTTGCGTCTTATCGAAACTAGTATGCCACAACTCAACACTAAGCCTCTCCACTATATTCATTTTATGAAGTAGCTCAAAAAAATCAACAATGAAAGCATAAGCATCTCCATTATCAGTACCCATGAAGAACGAGGGTTTCAACTTTATGAACTTAATAAAAAAAATCATGTTAATCACTGGTCATTATAGGCACTAAAGTCGATCGAAAAAATATACCTATTTCTAAGGACACATTTTTTTTCTTTCTAGTGTTGTTGTTTCAACTTTTAACACTCTAGTACCATAGGTAGAATAGTAACAAGAAGTTCAAATACCAATTTGTATCACCTAGACACTGATTGGATTCAAGTAGTAGCACGAAAGAAAGAAGGAATGAAGTTTTCCTAAAGTCCTATAGTCTCTCGAAAAAAAGTAAAGGCGTCCCCATACCGTTCCGCAAGACACTACTAGACTTGTCCATGTGGGATGAGATCACCGAACCTAACGTTGTGATAACGAGTTTGTCACGACCCAAATCGAGTCATGAGTGGCAACCACACTTAACCTCCTAGGTGGGCAAACCAACAAATTTAATGCCAACTTACAAAACACAAGCATAATGCGGAAGCTCAAAATCTTATTAAATATCGTTTCCCAAAACCTGAAAGTCATCACATCAAGGACATCTAATCTTCAAATATCAAGTCTAAGAGTATCAAATACGCCAAACTAAACGAATAAATTAGTCTTTGTCTGAAAACATAGAACATCGTGCCTTGACCGAGAGAATCTAACACGAGCTAGAATAAATAGCTCACCCTAGGACCTAAGGTCCTTGAGACTGACTAGAGCTAAGTTGAAGTCGTTGGTACACTCGCTGCACTCCACAAAAGGAAAACAAAGAAAAATACAAGTAGGGCTCAGTATAGGGCAATATGTACTGAGTAGATATCATCGACCGACCTAAAATAGTAACTCATATGCATAAAGTAATAGTATAAAATCAACTATAGGACTTGGCCGGTGATAAGCAACAAACAATATGACAAGTGACAACGGAATCAAGTACGTAATCAATCACAATATCAAGCACACACACGAGGACTCATGCATCCACACCACGCTCATTTGGGAAAATAGGTTCTTTTAGATTGAGTACATTCAGTTAGTTCAATATGTTTTACATTGATAATACTGTGTCGAAACGTGACACCCCGATCCAATAATATCGTGTCGGAATGTGACACCCCGATCCAATAATACCGTGTCGGAACGTGACACCCCGATCCAATAATACCTTATCGGAACATGACACCTCGATACAATAATACCATGTTGGAACGTCACACCCTAATCCAATAATATCATGTCAGAACGTGACACCCCTATCCAATAATACCCCGCCGGAACGTGGCACCCGATCCGATATATCGTTAATGTATCATTTATTATCACCACTTTTCACTTCATTAACAATATTTTATCAAGCCTTCTTTATTCAAGGCATAACTTAGGTAGAGAGGGTTTCAGATTATAAATCTCATGGTCTCAGGATTTCATACCAATCATAAACCATACAACCACAAAATCGAGAACATAGAGAATTTCACAATATCACTCAATGAATATCAATAAATATTAAAAGTCCATCTATCACATAGAATAAACCATAACCTACCTCCACTGAAGGACCAAAGTCAAGCAAGCTACTTGTCCAATACTTTTCCTTTCCTCAATGTCTCGAACCTTTCCAATCTCTCAAATATATATACATAATTTGTAAGTTAATGGGTCTATAGAAACTCCTGTTACTATATGTCTAGACTAGACCCAAAAGTTTACCCAATTCTATAATAAATTTTCCTAAAGTTCAAGCCTAAGGGTAAATCTTAATTCCTCCAATTAGCATAAGTTTAATGAAATTCAAATAATATAGACCTAATATTTAATTACCTATCTCAATTAATTAAAACTTAAACCCTAATATAATAATTATAAGGAACAAATCTGTAAATAAAACCCATGACGCCACTTTATGACCAATACATGGAAATGTGACCATCTCTGATTGTCAGACCATACACCCTTTCTTTCTTTATGCCAATACCTAACATAATCATATAGTAATCATTATTAATGGTGGCAACCAGAGCGCTACCCAATAACTTGTAACCAAGATTCGCCAATATTCTTTTCTTTTCTTTCTCAATCTAATTAAGAATTTTCATCTATCCAGCAATTTACATTCTAAATCCAACACATTGAAAATTCAACTATAGTCTACTCCTTGAAGAATTGGAGAAAACAAAAATATCACCTGAAGTCGCGCCATCCAAATTTTATTTACGATCGTGTGCATGCCTCTATTCTATCCTTTTTCTTCTACACATTATTTATTACCCAAATTATTATATAGATAACTAATTATAAGAAAGTGGTAAAAGTGAGCCCCTACTAATTTCAATGTTATCTTCTTTACCCACAATTAAATTAATTATTAAAACTACTCCACTAAATTCATAAATGTAGTTACGAATAGTCCAAAATACCCATTAAGAATCTATGAGAAAGTATTTTATGAAATAGAAAAATCTAGTACTCAAAACTACCAAATGAGTCATTATAGTCACCCGCAATTCCCAGAACTACGTGCCTCGTAGGTTATAAGTCCCCTCTGTGGGCATCATTTTAGTGATCACGCTAGTCATGCCTCTATACCTTTGGCAGGGTATATTGGGTCCTCTCGATGAGGCATATACATCAGACTCCACATTTAGCTCATGTGGTTTTATGTCGGTTATTAGTAGCTCCCTTACAGTCAAATTCTAATGCATTGACCATGTTATCAGTCACAGTTCAGTATTCAGTTTCAGCATGTTATAACTTGGTAATTGCATTCAGTCATTTCATGTTCAGCATTCTCAGTTAGTATCATGTTTGTATCATATCATTGCCTAGTTATGTGCTTTGTTCAGTTATGATTATTGTTCAGCTTTACTCTATTATGCATGCTTAGTACCTTTCAAGTACTGACGCATACTCTGCGCTACATTTTCTCGAGATGTAGGTTCAGGTTTTCAACTTCCAGATTACGCATAGATCGGTTCCTGATCTTCAGTTCTCCAGCATCAGTGGTGAGTCCTCATTCTTCGAGGACGATTGGCATTATTATCTTTCCTTGCTTTTTAGTCTTTAGTTTTCAGTATTTGCTAGATTTAGTTGGGGCATGGCCCAGTACTTCTAGTCAGTTAGAGACTATTTTCAGACAGTTAGTTGTAGCTTTAGTGTTTCAGTTTGACTTTTCAATAGTTGTTGAACTCTCACTTTTCATATATTCATATTTAGTATATGGGTATTCCCCATCATTTCAGATTATCTCATGATTTAGCTTCTGCACTGTATTTCTTTACTTCAGTTTATTTAAGTATGCTTATGATATACTAGCACGGTTAGTTCAGGTCACTACGGATCCTAGGTCCCATGTCCGCGTCCTGGGGTAGCTTCGGGGGGCATGACATATATAATCACACAAATAATGAGGAGATGAACATTTACATAACAATGTACAATTCACAACAACATATTCATGATACAACACCAAACAAATGAACCAATACGCCTTTCAAAACCAATCTCAACACATCACACACCAATAATTAATCACATTTGTTTTTATTACCCTTTTTTTCATACATTAGATTTATTCAATATGGAAAGTCAACCCATCATCTAGTTCCATTACTCCCCAACACATACCACAAGGAATTACACGATTCTATACACTTAACAAGGGTTAACAAATCCACTAGCCTCAAGCAATCAAACAGTTACTCGGGGACTCGAGTGTTCCCCTTTAGTTGGGCTTCCAAGTCAACACACTCCAAATCTATAATCAAGGTCCTAAATCTTGATGCCAATCAATAGGTCAAATCTCATATTTTTTAAGTTTCAAGACAAGGGTTAGGTCTTAATTTCTCCAAAAACTACAACCCTAATAGTTTTATTATAATATAATACACCTAATATTTAATTGCCTATCTCCATATATCAACCCTAATAGTTTTTGAGTTTTGATATATTGAGATAGGTAATTAAATATTGGGTGTATTTTATTATACGAAAACTATTAGGGTTGTAGTGTTAGGAGAAATTACGACTTAACCCCATGCTTAAAACTTAGGAAATATAAGATTTGACCTATTGAATGTCATTAAGATTTAGGAACTTCATTATAGCTTTGGATTGCATTGATTTGGATGCCGAACTAAAGTGGAAGGCTCAAGTCCCAGAGTAATTGTTTGATTGTTTGAGGCATGTGGAATTTTTAACCATTGTTAAGTCTATAGAATCGTGTATTTCCTTGTGTTTTGTGTTGGGGAGTAATGGAAATTGGTGATGTGTTGACTTGTCCATATTGTGTAATTCTAATGTATGAAAAATGGGTAATAAAAGGCAATGTGAATAAGTATTGGTGTGTGATGTGTTGAGAATGGTTTTGAAAAGCTTACTGATTCATTTTTGATGTTGTATGACGATTTTGTTGTTGTGAATTGTTATGAAAATGGTCATCTCTTCATTATTAGTATGAACATGTCATTTGCATTTGTTCTGACACATGGTTGAGACAAGTGTTATGTGAATTGAAGAATAATAAGAAATTGAAAAGGATGTTCCATTTCGAGGGACTTGTCGCGTGCCACGACGAATACTATATTTTCGGTATGTGTCACACAGTGTGATGGATTCTATTATCGAAGGATGTGTCACAGGCTGTGGTGGATTTTATTAATGAGAGTCGTGTCCTATGCCGCGATAGATGCATAGAATTATATGTCCTCCATGAGTCCCGAACTGAGAGACAACTGGTGTGTATCGCTAGGTCAGACATGCCTCACTATAGTTGGCTTTGCATTTCATTGCATTGTATAATACCTCAGATCTCAAAATAAAGAAAAATCCTAATTTTATGAAAACTTGTACAAGTACCGACGGAACCCCCCACGGACTGTAAGTGGGACCATAGACCCTAGGTTGGGTTCCGTCGTTAAGGCCCAAATGTTTATAGTCTCTGATCCCACCCATGGTCGACCAGTACGGTTTGTGGTCAAACCTACGTACCGTAGGTGAGGGTCAGTAACCAGTTAGAGGTAAATTGTTGTTGAGTCAACTTGAAACGGTCAAAACATTTAGCACAAAAGGAATTAAGTGGCCCACGACCTATCAAATGAAAGATAATTGAATCCTCTTTCCTACGGCACCAAGTTTGCTAAAATCCCAACTCCGAGTATAAATTTATGCTCATTTTAGTGAAGCCCTATACGGCAGATCATAAATGACGAACCCAAACGACGGCCTATAGTCCAAATGATGGACCGTCGTTCCCTCCGTAGATGGGCTACATCAGAATTAAGTGAGGGTTGTTTTGGTCCTTTCCCATATGCGTTGGGCACTTAAACTATGTCGTTTGTTGCCTAAATCACGTCGTTTTACTCAATTTAAACCTAGTAACCTAGTCAGAACATAACCAAAATTTTATTCACAAAAATTCACAAGAACTTAGAGCGGAAAAGAGGAGAGAGAGTCGGCCAACCCCTTAAGAAAACGTACCAGGTTTTCTTCAATTCCAGCCTCAAAATGAAAGGATTTCTCTGTAGATTTCGTCACCAGGTTTGTGGTATTTCACTAGTGGGTTCCTTTCATCCACTAGGTCCCTAGATTTGTGTCAGATTCTTGATTCACTGTATCTTGCTTAGACCTAGGGTTTCTAAAACCTTAGATATTGGTTGGGATTTAGTTGTTGTAGTATTCTTAATAAAATTATCATGTTTTCATGAAATCGTTACTTAGTTCTTTGCATGAAATTCAGAACCCTAGTTCTGTAGATTCTCTTAGTGCATGAATTAAACTTGCTAAGTCAGTTAAACATATATACATGCTCCAGTTTCAAATGTTTCATTGTCGATACCTAAATGTTGCATTCTCAGATTTACATGTCAGAATATTGAGCTATCTAGTATTTTTGTTATGTTGTGTCATACACATTTCCAGTTTGGAGTAGGCTTAGTACCGAGTTGGACTACGGTTCAGTGCACCCTCATAGTCCCAGAACTACGTGCCCCCATAGGTTAATATGTCCCCTCTGCTGGGCATCAAATTTACTGATCATGCTAATCATGCCTTTATACCCCTGGCAAGGTATATTTGGTCCTCTTGATGGGGTGTATACAACGGACACCGCATTTAGCTCACGTGGTTTTATGTCGGTTAATAGTAGCTCCCACAGTCAGACTCTAGTGCATTTGACCAAGTCTTCAGTTATACTTCAGTATTCCGTCTCAGCATGTTAAATTAATGATTAGTACTTGGTCATTCCATTTAGCTCAATTTTCAGTTATATTTCAGTATCTAATTTTCTGTTCAGATTATGTCATTGCTCAGTTATGTTTGTTCAGTTTTTATACCTTGTTCAACTATTATCTATATCTTGCATGCTCTATAGGAAAAATAACCGTTTGCGACGGGATATTTGGTTGTTAAAAGTCCAAATACGATCGTTAAAGGTCATTAACGATGGGGACAAATCCGATCGTCATCCATCGTTAAAAACTTCGACGTTAAAAGTTTAACTACGGATTTTTATCCGGTCGTTAAAAGACTTTTAACGACAACATAAAATCCAGTCACTATATGTCATTTTATAGCAACCAAATTGTCCCTACGTTAATTAATCAATCTGGTCGTTCAAAATTATTTGCAGCAACTAACTTTTAACCACTACAAATATTTTTGAAGACTGAAATTCCCTTCGTTAATAACCTAATTTGTATATTAGTTTCGACTTCAATACTTTTAACGACCAAAATTTTCGTCAATAATGGTCATTTCAATATTAGATCATGCCATTCATAAAAGAGTTTCAAGGACTACATTCCTGTTTGCTATTACATACATATTATACTGCTTTACTAATATTAATAATAATAATCTCACACACATTCAAACATATATTAAATAATTGAATTGCTATAAGAATTCATCATTAATAAAAAGAACTACACAAAGATATATATCCAAGTTGTATGTCATCAACTTTAATCTTCTAATTCAAAAAAAGAAAATTTGCAACATATATACATAAGATATTCTTTAAACCAACCCTAATAAAATCCTCACAAACTTCAACTTGCTCCTTACTTTCTTGAATAATAAATATTTCATATTCAAATTCTTGAGCTGTAAACGAAGAAGAAGTGTGTAACAGTTTGATAACAAAAAATAAAGAATTTAAGTAGAAACACATATAGGACCTCAAAATATTTAGCAGAAAGGATGCAACAAAAATTTAAAGCTTCCAAAAAAATAGGTGAACAATAACTAATGTATGTTTTAGGGAGAAACCAGCCACTACAGACTATAGCTATAGTTTTTAACGCTAATACGTCAATCGACTTTCTTCAATACAAATGTCTCCTAAAATTACTAGTTTTTCACCCAAAAAAATAATAATATGCTGCTGCACATAATTAATAATAGCAAGGAAATAGTTTCATAGTATAAAACATGACTACCAAACTACGGATGGGCATCACAAAGAGATTATTATAAATGCAAAACTTCATTACTTTTCAAAGAAAGATTTGATATAAATGCACATTTTCTTCCACGTATATCTCTAATTCAAATTGGATGATTTTAATGAACTATAACATAATGTCAATTTCATTGAACAACAAAATGGAATGAAGTAAGCTTTCAAGATAGGACAAACAGCATTTTAACACAAATATGGCCAAAAAAGATTTGGCAGATAAACAATGAAGAGAAGTTGGAAAATATTTTGTCTCATCACACAAGGACTACTAAAACATCTCTCAAAACACATACAAATTTAAGAGTTCTTTCACTGTTTTGAATTTAGTAGGTGATTACTCTATTCAATGATTCTTCCTCACGAAACTTAGTGAATGAATGAAAATGAAAACTATTGCCAAGTTTACTATTAAATAAATGAGGCACACATAAGTGTCTACCTTTCTACTCTAACATGTTTTACGTATACAATCAGTATTAGTTGCTTTTCCTCAAAAAGAAATGATTGATTCTCCAAAAGTTAGGAAATATATATCCTCTTCTTGACATTAAAGTGTATTGGTTCCCTTGTTTTATCTTTAAATCAATTTTCCAGAACATGATGCCTATTCTTATTTCGTTATTTGTTTAAATTGGCTAATGTATCTAGGAACTGAATAATTTGTTGAATTTTATTGGTTACTGAGAATTTTTCTGCCACTATGAGTAGTTTTGATCATGAATCTGCCGCTACATAGAAGTGTTATCTTGCACCGTATATTTATAATTGTACGAAGAGACAGATGAGTGTTGAAAGTTTTGCACTTCACTACAACTTTTATGCTATACTTCCTGCATTAAATTATCTTTTAGCTCATTTTAGTTCACTTTCCTCCTGTTTTCTTTTAATGTTTATAATTGGAAAACCTAACTCTTACTAGAGTCACTATATTCCCTGTTATTTCGATCAAATAAACCCAACAAAATCAGGTAATGTTGAGGTTGGTATCAGATACAAAGTAGTTCTTGACTTCTTGTTTCCTGTTATGTACTTGTGTTAAATCATAAGACAGTAAGCAGACAACATGCAAGAAAAATCAAAGTTCAAGATAACATCATGTTGAAAAAGTAAGAAGTAAAACTAAGGTTTAAATTGATAGCATCCCCACATATATTATGGCAATGCTCCCACTACCATCTAAGGTACAAAATCAAATTGTCAAAATCAGAAGATCTTTTTTGTGGAAAGGGCGCTATGAGGGCCATAAGTTCCATCTTGTGAAGTGGGAAAATGTAATTATGCAAAAGCAGCACGGAGGTCTAGGAATCAGAGATTTAAAGAAGCACAACAAGAGCATGTTAATGAAATGGTGGTGGAGATATGCTCAAGAACCAACATGTATCTGGAAAGAGGTAGTGTGTAGGTTTTTAACAGGAGAATAACAGATGTTTACTAAGAAAGAAAAGAGAAGAAACAAGGTTAAGTTTTTCTTTTATTGAAATAATTACTGCAATATAAATACATGAATTCATAACTTAAAAAGCTAAAGAAAAGGAGTGAAATAAGCTAACATTATCTCCAATAACTAAAGCCTAAAATATAGCAACTAACTAATCAGATTATGCCAAATACTGCAGCCTGATTTATCTAAACTTAATCCTACTTTTAAGCTGTATATTGATATAGCAAAAAGTGGAACTAATCTCTAGGTTTTGAGGCACCACTTTCAACACTCCTCCTTGACTCAAGAGCAGCAATCCCAGGCCTTTTTCTGAGAAATTCAAATCTTGCTCTAGGTAGGGCCTTATTTAAAATGTTAGCAGTCTGAAAATCAGTTTTGCAGTGCACCAAGTCTATGTCTCCATTCTTTTGTACCTCCCTCAAGAAATAAAGCTTGATATTGAAATGTTTTGTCTTTCCATGTGAAACATGATTATTTACAATTGAAATTGCATCTTGATTATCAACAAAGATTTCAATTCTCTTCTTTTGCTCCATATACAAATCTGTCAGTAGCTTCCGAATCCAAAGGGCTTGATTCACAACTGATGCAGCTTCAATGTACTCTGCTTCAGCTGTAGATTGAGCCACAATATCTTGCTTCTTTGAACTCCAAGAGAACATTCCAGAACCAAAACTCAAACAGTAACCTGAGGTGCTTCTCATATCATCTAAGCTACCAGCCCAATCACTATGCCAAAATTCGCAGTACCTTTAACATATCTAATCACACGTTTAGCTTCTTGAAAATGAATTTCGCTAGCACAATGCATATATCTTGAAAGTAAACTCACAGCATAAAGAATATCTGGTCTTGTTGCAGTCAAGTACATTAGGCAACCTATCAGGCTCCTATAAAGTCCTTCATCAACCTTTTTAGCTCCATCATCTTTGCAACACTTCTCCTTTTGATTCATAGGAGTTGTTGTAGACCTGCATTCTTCCATTTTGAACTTTATGAGAATTTCTTTAGCATATTTCTGCTAGCATATGAAGACCTCATGTCCTTTTTGCTAAATTTCCATGCCAAGAAAGTAGAACATTTCACCAAGGTCTGTCATCTCAAAAAATTCCATCATTTCAGTCTTGTACAAATTAATCAAGTTCAAATTGCTACCTATAACTAGCAAGTTATCTACATACAAAGAAACAATGGTTAAATCAGAATCTTCTTTTCTAATATAGAGTGTAGACTCGCTAAGACTTTTTGTAAAGCCTAAGCTCAGAAGATGAGCATCAATTCTGCTATACCAAGCTCTAGGAGCTTGTTTTAAGCCATACAATGCCTTCTTTAGAAGGTACACTTTGTCTTCTTTGCATTAGATAGAAAAACCTTCAGGTTGTTCTACAAAGATTTCTTCTTTAAGGTAGCCATTTAGGAAAGCTGATTTCACATCAAGCTGGTGTATCTTCCATCCCAGTTGAGCTGCTAAAGCTAACAACATTCTTATCGTATCCAAACGGGCGACAAGAGCAAAAGTTTCTAAAAAATCTACTCCAAACATTTATGTGTACATTTTTGCAACTAGCCTAGCCTTGTACTTGTTTATGGAACCATTAGGATTTAGCTTGGTCCTATAAACCCACTTGACTCCAATAGCCTTCTTGTGCGATGGTCTGTCAACCAGCTCCCATGTGTTGTTCTTTACTATCATTTTGAGCTCCTCATGCATTGCATATCTCCATTTTCATCTTTAGGAGCCTCCATAAATCCTCCTAGTACTAAAATTGCAACATTACACCTTTGATATATATCAGAAAGTGCTCTTGTGCCTCTAACAGGTACATTATCAACATCTTCATCTAGAGATTCTAGATTTTTTTGCTTTTGATCATCTTGCCAGCTCCAGGTGTCATTTTCCACGAACTTGACATCCCTGCTAATAATGATTTTGTCATTTTGAGGTTGATAGATCCTATAAGCTTTTGAGAAACTGTTGTATCCTACGAAAATTCCAGGTTCATCCTTCTTATCCAATTTATCTCTTTTAACCTGAGGTACATAAGAAAAACAAAGACAACTAAATATTTTCAGATTTGTTAGCAAAGGTTTGTAACCAAACCAAGCCTCAAATGGTGTCTTCTTTTGCAAGGCCTTAGTTGACAATCTGTTTAGCAGAAATACTGTTATATTTGCAGCTTCATCCCAAAATTTCTTTGGCAGTCCTGTCTCATGGAGCAAACACCTTGTCATCTCCATTAGCGTCCTATTTTTTCTTTCCACTACTCCATTTTGTTGGGGAGTATAGGGTGTTGTTAGCTGATGCTCAATTCCCGCTTCATTACAAAACTTGTTGAATTTTTCTGAAGTATACTCGGTTTCATTATCGTTCTTATCACTTGAATTCTGCAACCACTCTGATTTTCCACAAAAGCCTTGTATTTCCAGAATACATCAGCAACCTCAAATTTATAATTCAAATAATAAATCCAGCAATATCTGGTACAATCATCAATAAAGGCAATATAGTACTTACTACCCTTTAAAGATGGTGTTTTCTGAGGTCTGCCTACATCCGTGTGAATAAGTTGCAGCTTCTGCTTTGCCCTCCATGATGAATTCTGAAAAGGCAACCTTGTTTGCTTCCCATACCAACAAGCTTCTCAAGCAGGCAGGTTCTTCTCAAGGCTTGGAAGACCTTCTACTAGTTGATTTTCTTTCATGAAGAGTATAGCATCATGATGAAAATGTCCGAGTCTTTTGTGCTATAGTTCTGAGTTATTTTCCAACTTGATAATTGCTGCTTGCTCCTCGTCCAACAAGTTCAAGGTAAAACTTTTTCCTCTCATCTTGACCTTGAACATCTCTTTATTATCAACATCCTTGATGACACATGCTTTTTCTTCAAACAACACATTCAAACCATTTTCAAGTAGCTGTCCAACACTTAAGAGGTTTTGATCAAGATCAGGAACAAAAAGAACATCAACTATAAGTTTCAAACTTGTAAGGCTTTCAATTGCAACAGTTCCTCTGCCTCTCGCAACGTGATATTCTCCATTTCCAATTTTCACTTTGGAAATAAAAGATCTATCTAGATCTTTGAAGAGTTCTTAGTCGTTGGTCATATGATTTGTGCATCCACTATCAATTAACCAGCTTTCAGAGGATTTTTGGTAGCAAAACAAGTTGCTACAATCAAATTCTCTTCTTGATATTGATTTACTACAACCTTAGCTTCTTTTTGTTGCGGTTATGACTTGCATACCCTCTCCACTTGGCATAATTGACCACATTTGTTGCACTTGACGTCTGGTCTCCACCAACACTTCTGTTGAGAGTGATTTATCTTTTTGCAATGAGGGCAGGGAGGTTGACTTCCTCCCAGATTGTTGTAATTAATGCTTGGCCTCTGCTTCCTGTTCTTTTTCTTCCTTTGTTTGACTCGTTGTTTAGTGAACTACCTTGAAAGCACCTTCAATAAAACCTACTTTCCTCATTAACCTTTTTTTCTCTAATGCCTTCAAAGCTTTAACAAGTTCTGCTAAGGTAACGCTTGACAGATCTTTAGAATTCTCTAAAGAAGAAATTGTGGCTTCATATTTCTCAGGAAGTGTAACAAGAATCTTTTGAACAATTCTTTCATCAACGAAATCCTTACCGAACAATCTCACCTTGTTGGCCAAGTCGAGTAGTTGGTCTACATAGTCTTTTATAGTTTCTAATTCTTTCATTCTCTTCATTTCAAATTCTTGAATCAGATTCATAACTTGCATATTCTGCACTCTTTCATTTCCTTGGTATTCTTTTTTGAGATACTCCCAAATTTCTGCAGCAGACTTCATTTGCATAATTCTGGTAAGAATTGAAGGGGATACTGCAGAGAAAAGACAAGCTTTAGCTTTGGCTTTCCTTGTCTTATTCTCCTTGTGATGTTTCATCTGATTCACTGTTGGATTATCACCGAGAGGAGTTACTTCATAATCCTTTTCTACTGCTTCCCAGAGATCCAGCGCTTCAAGATGAACTGTCATTCTAATTGCCCAAGCTTGATAATTCTCACCATTGAAGATTAGTGGAGTTAAGAAGATTGTTTTAGAATTCATTTTCTATAAACTATTTAAGATAGTAGTTCGAAGAAGGGTTTATATGGTTCACTTTTTTCTCACAGATCCCTCAAGATGGCAATGCACTGATACCAATCTACAGGTTTTTAACAGGAGAATAAAGGATGTTTACTAAGAAAGAAAAGAGAAGAAACAAGGTTAGGTTTTTTTTAATTGAAATAATGACTGCAATATAAATATATGAATTCATAACTTAAAAAGCTAAAGAAAAGGAGTGAAATAAGCTAACATTATCTCCAATAACTAAAGCCTAAAATATAGCAACTAACTAATCAGATTCTGCCAAATACTGCAGCCTAATTTATCTGATCTTAATCCTACTTTTAAGTTGTATAATGATAGAGCAGAAAGTGGAACTAATCTCAAGGTTTTGAGGCACCACTTTCAACATAGTGAATGCCAAAAATTAGAGGCAAGACAAATGGAGTACCAAGCAGAACAATGATCCTTATGGAGTTGGACCTTGGAAGTACATTAACCACCAAAGGAGGAGTTATTCCAAGAGGTGTCCTTCAGGATTGGAAATGGGAACTCAGTTAAATTTTGGAAAGATAGGTGGCTTAACAATCAACCTCTTAATGTCTCCCACCCTGCTATTTACAGGATAGCCTCTGACACAGACTCTTCAGGGGCTCAAAACAGAGAAGGTGGAATATGGGCACCACACTTTAGAAGGAATTTTCAAGACTGGGACCTTAATGAGCTCTTTGATTTTTTTAGAATTCTAGAAGGAGCCTCAATGACCCGTCAGTTCCCTGATAGCTTAAAATGGGGCAACTCTGAAAAAAGGAATATACACAGTGAAAGAATGATACTATAAGTTGTGCTCTTCAAATGCCATGATAGACAAGTGGCCATGGAAACTGATTTGGAAGACTAGACTACCCCTTAAAATCAAGTGTTTCACTTGGACTACCCCTTTAGGAGGAAACTTCAGCCAGTAGACAGACATATGTTTCATGTGCCTCAATAGCCTAGAATCAGTGAATCATTTGTTTCTGCACTCACCAGTGGCAGCAGCTCTTTGGAATATGTTTATTTCAATTGCTAGCATCAACTGGATTCTCCCGCAAAGTGTCAAAGAAGTAGTTGGAAGCTGGAGTCTTAGAGAAGTTGATAGCCACATCAAGAAGACCTGGCAAATGATTCCATCATATATTTTTTGGTGTATTTGGAAGGAAAGGAATCTCAGATGTTTTGATGGTATCTCAACTACAATTAGCAGTTTGAAATCCTTTTGCCTTATTAATCTCTTCCATTGGAGCAACTTATCCCCTGTAAATGATATATTACCCCTCTTAGACTTCATTAGCTCCCTCAATGTGGCTTAGCGACCATTTTTTGCTTGTGGTTAACTGCCTGATTAAATAGGTGTTTTTGTTCTCAAGAGTTAACCATATTTTTGTGCATGTAATTTGCATCTCCTTGATACCTTTCTAATACACCATCTTACTTCATTAAAAAAAACTGAGGTTTAACTTGCTAAACATAATTTTTAGGGTCGAAATAACTCCTTCATATATAAGTTCAACTCTAATAGACGTCTTTTAACTTCATATAAAGATCCATCTATATTTTCCTTTAGGAGTTAGGAGTTAGAAGGTTGTGGATGTTGTTAGGGATTATCAAGGGTTGATGAAGGAAAAAAGTTTACGTTGTAAGAATTTTATAAGCTTTTATTAGTTATTTGTTTCATATCAGGCACTCTTTGGTTGAAGTAAGCCAGTATTTAGCCACTGATGTAAAGAATCATACTACAGTAGTCATTTATTCCTTCATTCAGAAACTAGTGGCCCTTAAGTAAAGAAGTTAAATAATTCAAAGACTTGCTGAACTAGGATAGGAGCCTAAATATCCAAGCTTTCCTCAATTCGTAGGAGTTGCAGATTAAATTATGGCAGAAACTCTATTCTTTAAATGATTGAATGAATGCATGTGAACTATTTTGGCAGAAGTAGCAATAATAAATAGCATGAAGGGAAAACACAATACTGAAGAAGAAATAGGGACACACAACAATTACTCTCTGCTTAAGAAGAATCAAACACTGTCCTCTGCTTCAGTTGTCTTAGTGGGAGCTAGGTCTCCCACATTGAAAGTTAGGCTTATGAGCTAGAACAATCACAAATACTGAACCTTTTCCAACTAATGAAAAGAATTTCATATAGCATTGCACAATCATTTCATCATAGACCAAAGAAAATTCTCTACTAACCTGTTAACTAGCTCAATATATTGATAAGTGGAAGATGGTGGTGATGAAGGCTGACAAAACACTACACTTGCAAGCTGTTCATATTTGTTCTCGAGCTCATTTACGCGTAGACATTTATTCTCTATTATTCTCTAACTCATCCATGCAATTCACTTACATTCAACATTTAACTTATCTAGCAATGCAGCCTTTGAAGAGTTACCACCATTTCAATTTTCAACTCCTTCGATGTTATCCCACCACAAATCCAACCACATTATTTTTACATTGAGGTCCAAAGCACTTCTCAACGACCTCAATATTTGTAAGAGATGAATTAAGATTGAATCACTTTTTGGATCTCAACCTATAAAACATAGGACAAATTAAAATAATAAAGCACATAAAGTTAAATGGCGTAACATGAAATTTATGAGTAAACATTCATATTTTGCATTTGTTTCAGGTTTGATAAACTTGTTATCCTTCTCACATGTCTCAAAGAAGATAGTATCCATGTTTGGTGGC
The DNA here is from genome assembly GCA_036553675.1 of Solanum okadae. NCBI lineage: Eukaryota > Viridiplantae > Streptophyta > Magnoliopsida > Solanales > Solanaceae > Solanum > Solanum okadae. Next base: position 27,543,937 of record CM071689.1, read on the forward strand.
TTACCATCTTTTCCTCCCTTCACATATAAATAAACAGGTAAAAGAAATCAAATTAACAAGGAGGAGGTTTTCTAAAAAGTTTCTGGATTTACTTACTAATTCATAAATAATCTCTCTAATAGGCTTACTACCAGTGCGATGAGGCATACACAACCTAAGACTTATTGACTGAGTTTCTTGTACTTACTTCCTATATTAACAAAACACAATTGAAATTTTAGTCATCCAATTAGGATAACATGTTAATAGATCATAGCTATGAATTAATACCTTAGACTATTTACTTAAGAAATGCTCTCTAACAAGTCTTTCCCAATCACCCTTGTTTACCTCTTTTGGCACATTTTTTAGAGCATCGCAGAATATCTTGGACTTCACATTCATGTGCAGTGATCCTCTCCCATTATTTAAAAACCTTCGCACATGTTGCAAGATATGTTCTTTCTGATCATTCATGTTGTCACTAGCAAATTTATCCTACAATAATACACAAGTATCATTTTCATATTGTCAAGAAGGATGCAATACTAGGTTCAAGAAGGTTTTATAAACATTAACAATGTAAAAGCATGACCCATATTTGAAGGATGAAATAACAGATACAAAGAGGAAATAACATAAACATATTTCTTATGAGCATAGAAGGTGGTGTTAAGTCCTAGTACCAGCATCGGTGCACCATAAGGGCCGATTCCAGCAAGTATTAGTAAGTGGCCTATTTAAGTTCTATTAGAGCAAATCCAGTAAACATAGGCCCCCTGCTCCAAAGCTTCATGGTTTTTTAGTTACAATGATCCCTAAGTACGTCGTTTCACTTGATCTTAGTTGTTTCTTAGTTTATTCAGTATGTTTGATAACTGTTTGACTTTGTAGCTAGTGCCTGTAAAGATACTAGTTTGGTGATTTGAGTATAAAAAATTCTAGTTATCAGAATAAAGTAACATCAATACTAACTATGAGAGAATGATATATATACTAATTAGGCCTACTATTTATCTACCAATGAATCATATATTGTGAGTTGCATCAACAATCAATTGATGCATAGGCAGTTGCGACTAAATGTAGCAGACTTGTAGGGAAGATATGATTCACTATGTACTGAAAATGAAATGATAGTTATAAAAAAACAACACTGAAGACAGAACTAGCGAATTGGAGTACAAAAGATGAAGGTAACACAAAGCTTGATATGGATAAAGGGAAGGCACTCGAAAAATATGAAAAGGAATTAGGTACAGCTATATGGGGTGATAGAATCTACCACACTTGGAGAGAAACAAACTGAACAATATTCAGAGAGACAACTAAAAATACAGAGATTACATTTGTAGAAATAATAAAGAGATAGCTGAAAGACTGGATTACTTGAAACACAGTAGGAAAGTAAATAGATGTAGATACTTGGTCCACGAATGTTGTAACTAGGTGATACAATTTTACTTTATGTGCAGAACAAAATAGTCCATATAAGCATATTCCAGCTTAAAAAATTAAAGAAAGTAATGTTGTAAATCCTTACCGTGTTGACATTCCACATGTATTCTAGCTTATCGATCTTTTACTATGTACCCGCAATGGACACATATCTTTTCCTACTACTGAGAGTTGTAGGATTCAGATCTTTATAGCAAGTTTTTGGTCCATTCTCAGCTAAAATACAGTGGAACTTAAGTACAAATAAATCTTTACTTAGAGACACTAAAATAGCTCGCCATTGTTCATGGAAGTTCCTGATCAGTTTCACACTTGGAGAACAATGCTACCGATCAAGGAAAGTTGTGCTAAGTATATTCTACGCAAAGTTGGCCTCAAAAGATTTTAATTTTTTTAGATAACTGGACTAGTAAAGCGCAGTTGGCTAGCACCATCAATATGTTGGGATATATACTATTAACCACGTGTTTAGATATAGTATTTATTATAGAATAATTATTTATTTGTTTTAATAGATCATATATTCGTTTATGGTGCTTGTTTACTTATATAATAGATGATTTAGTGTATAGAGTTTTAAGCTTATACACAGAGAATTAAATCATCGGTTCTTATAAGTATAAATTTTTTTTTGTTCACAATCTAAAATGGAAATTGGACATGCCATCAGGACGATTGTAGCACAAGATTATATGTAGTTTATCTTGATTATGGGAATGGTATAGTTCCAACTTCTTGTGCTAGTGCATTTTGTATGTATTGAACGGGATCGAGTAGAGATAGTTGTTTTGGACTGACTGACAAAAGCATATTCTCTAAACTATTAAATGTACTTATATTCTTAATCCTGATATAATTATTATGATCTGTATATGTTAATCATCATTTTAATTTATTAAACGGTGAGATTCTAAGATGGGTCAATATTCCTGGTAGATTGGATGATGATAATATATATTGGTGAAATAGTAAGTTAGTTGATGGAATCCATGTCTCGGTATAGAAATTGATGATATGCCTTTTTGAGAAGCTTAAAAGTTTTCGTGTCAAACCTTGCAAGTGGATTTAAGATTCCGACACATGAAATAAGTTAAGCAATGCTCTAAAGGAGATTGATCATTGAATTAAGTTCGTCAGTAATTTAATTTATTGATTAGTATCTGTAATCTTAAGATGGGGAATTTCGAAATATAAATAGAGGAGTGCAATTACGAATTTCTAATGGAATGATTTGTAATTTATTATGGTAAGAATAATTCAAATTAATTATTTGGAATTATTTTCATAATAGGAAGCCTCGGTAATTAATTCTGTGGTCCCTACCGTGCCCATATTTATCTAGAACTCAGAATTTATTGTAAAGGGAAAAAGGAGAAGTATGTGTCTTTCTCTATTCTAAGGAAAGGGAGAAGTATGTATCTTTCTATGTTCTAAGGCAAGGGAGAAGTATATCACTTTTTCTATTCTAAGGAAAGGAAGAAGGACATGACTTTTTCTTTTCTAAGGAAAGGGAGATGTACATGTCTTTCTATTCTAAGGAAAGCCACGGTATTCCTTTTACTTGGACTAAGAAGAAATCTCTATAAATAGGGATTCTTCTAACCCTTGAAAATTATTTTTTTCCATAAAATACTTGTCCACCCAAGTATTGAGAGGGTTCGGAAGTGAACTTGGGATCACTGTAGAAGACCGTAGAACTGTGGTCTAGTTTGTAGACTAGCTTATGAATTTGCTTGAAGTTTCTAGCTTGTCGACTAGCTTGTGGATTCACTTGAAGGTATCGGCTCACGCTTCAAGAGGTAATTCTGAAATTTAATTCAAAAAGTTTATATGCCCTAACATAATTGTACTTGTTCTAGTATAAACAATGTGTTGTCTATTATTCATGTAAGTTGTATGATTTTGGTATGCTTCCGCTGTGCATATAGTTTTTCAACACAATATTCCCCCGTAGAGGAAGAACCCAAGAGTGACAAATTTTATTCGTAATGGCTACTGGAAAGTGAACAGATTTAAAGTAGTTTTCCCTTATTAAGTAGTTCAGAAAATCATTAGCATCCAAATTTATGAGGGACAAGAAGATCTACGAATTTGGTCCATCCACTATAGTGGAAAATACACTTGTCACAATACTTCGGAGTGTATGAGATAGAGAAACAACCAATGCATTACCTCAAAGATGATCTAGCATCGTAAAATGAAATAATAACTTTCCAGATATCATTTTCGATTATGAGACTATCGAGAATTAAACTGCCAGTTGACAGTTCCCTCTAAAGATTCAAAGTTCTTGGCCACTGTAGGTGTTGTTGGTGCAAATAATATTTTGATGAAAGTATGGAACACAAGTTTTATAACAATGAGTTGGTTAAAGACTTACGAACCTTTTGCAACTCTATCACAAATATAATTAAGGATAAAACTAAACTGCACTAGTGCACAATGCAGAATAACATTCAGTTAAAATAAAAGGAAAAACAAACATCAATGGATCATCAAAAATTAGGGAAAACAGTGAATTTGAAAGAAGTAGACATTCCGCAAAGCAATTGAGAGTGAAAATAACACAAACTTACCTTGAAGCGAAGAAACCACAAGTGTTGAGCAGACCAATAAGCCGATAATCATTAACAACAGAAGATTGGTCTCTTTTAGGAAAATTAGAATGTGTTGTGCAATTAAAATAGAGACACCTGGTTTCCTCCTTAAATAGAAGGAACTGAGAGACCTTCGACCTAATTTTTCTTAACAAACTTGGAAATTGACGTACCTTGTTCATTTTGATCTTATAAGTTTGTTGATTGTCCTCTGGCTAATTTTCCTCCAACAAACTGACACTCCTAATTTGAAACTAAGGCCTACGGCTAGATAAATTTAGGGTTAACACAGATTTGGGCAAAATGAAAAAATTCCCAAACATCCACCAAAATTTTAGAGAAGCATGTATTGAAGATTTTGCTCAAATTTCTCGACCTGTACTGGAGAGAAGTTGTGCTTCAGTTATGTTCTTGAGCTACTCCCTAGATTCTCTAATAGAACGATAGAAAATCAGAAACTTCACAAGTGAATCTATTTTCTTACGGAGGGGAGGAGTGAGGTATGTGGACTATTTTCTTACGGAGAGGAGGGGTGGTGTATGTCGTGTGCGGTTGAGAAAAAAACTAGGAAAATTATTAATGTGTATGCGCCAATATGTTATTATTAACAACCGGATATTGATGTTTTAAACATCCGCATATTTATTTTTTGCTAATGTTAAACTAAAAATTGATCTTTTAATGAGGAAAAAAATATTTAGTCACTATAAATACACTTTAATGACTGGATTCATATCCCGTCGTTAAGAATTGGACATTAAAAGTAAAATTTCTTGTAGTAACTACTAACGCAGAATCTGCGCTACATCCTTTTATGATCTAGGTTCAGGTATTCAACATCCAGATCACGTATAGATTGGTTCTCGATCCGTATTCAACAACATCAGTGGATAGTCCTCATACTTCGAGGAAAATGGACATGTCTTTCATATTCAGTCTTTTATTTTAGTTTTCAGTTTTGCTAGAGTTAGCTGGGGGCCTGTCCCAACAATTCTAGTCAGTAGAGGCTTTTCAGACATAATATTAGATTCAACTTTAGATCTGAGTTTGATCTTTCAGTTGTTATTGAGCTCTTAGTACATTTCATGTATTCAGACTAGTTTGGTATTCTCCACTTTCAGTTACCACTGTTATAGCTTCCGCATAGTATCTCTTTATTCATATTGTTTAAGTATGCTTTTGATATGCCAGCTTCAGGGTTAGCTTGGGGTCACTCGTGATCGTAGGTCCCGTGTTTATGTCAAGGGGTAGTCTCGGGGCCCGACACACTGAATATCTATATCATTTGTGAACTTGTGAGTGTTTTGTGTGAAACTTGTGATTGATGAACTTGATCCTATGTATTGTTGATCCAAAATCAGTGTAGTGTTTTTTTTTATCTACATGCTATTAAAAATGTGAACTATTAGGTTGAACTGATTTTATGTAGGTTGTAGTTGTGAAGGTTCTGTTGAGGTGTAAGGAGTACCCGTATTGTACTCCCTTAGCTTGATTTTAGAAGGTTACTTGCTGAGTAAAGTGTGGTTTGGTACTCACCCCTTGCTTCTATATTTTTGTAGGTTATGAGCCCGGATCTTCATAATTATTTCTATTCTCTTCTTTTCTGAGGCTTCCTATCGAGATTTTTTTGAGGTAGTTATTTGTCATCTAAGCGGACCTACGTTACTCCTATTTATGATCTTGTTCTAATTTAGTGACAACATCATTTGAGACTTGTGTTTTTCTTTCAAATAAATTGTAATACATTAGAGGCTACTGCAAGTGACAAGCACGTTTTGGGTATTTAGTTAAATTGACTTGGTATCCGTATTATTACTTGTTTATTGAACTTTCAATTATAGCTTATTTTCGCATTTTATCGTATTAATTGGGTGTTAGGCTGACTTGTCTTGGTGGGATAAGACGAGTGTCATCACGTCCAATTTGGGGTCGTGACAAATTACCACTATTAAATCTAAATAAAATATAATTAGAAGCTTGAAAATTAAAATCGTGTTTAGAATATGTTTGATTCCCTAAACATGGTATGAATTAAATGTTATACATAGTAATTTCTTGCTTTTCTATTGCATTAAATGTAAGTTTGATTTTTTAGAAGAAGAGTTTGAAAATCATGTCTTTAATCTAATTTTTATTTATATAGTTAATTTTGATAATTAATAATAATTTATTACAGTTTTGAAATAGATTGCAACCGCAGTTGGTCATACTATGAAGAGTACCTCGCATTATTAAGAATCATCTTCTCTGAATTGTGTTTACAACTTACAAGCACCTGGTTTCTTTTTAAATTTAAAATGTATGTATATCCTTTTTCGTGTTACTGTGAATGGGCTTTTATTATTTTTTGTTTTTTTAATAAAAAAGGCCTACAAGGTAGCTTAAAAGATCTGGCCCATCAAACACTTAATATAAAAAATCAAATAAAAACCCGGAAGAAAACAAAACCAATCTAAAGTTGCCTCTAGATCCCGTGAATGGAATCCTTAGTTTCTTCATTTTTCCATGGTTCTGTTTCAAGGAAGAAGAGGAGATCCATTTTTATTCCCAAATTGTATTTGTAGATCTGTGAAGAATCATGTAAGTGTCATTTTTCCATTAAAAAATGTGTTTTGATGTCTTTGTTCTCTAATTCAAACAAAGAAACTTCTTTTTGTCACGGACTAGATGATTTGATTGGGTATGTTCTTCTAGTGAGACTCGATGTTGTATTTTTTATCTAGAATTTAAAATAAAAGAATTGGTTGTTGATTATTCAGGTTTTGCCTTTCCGATAATACAATATTACGTGACTGATCTATCTTGTAAATAATGAAGTAACTATTTTGATCCTGTGAATTTTGAATAATCAAAAAGAAATCTTCCGTTGTGGATGAATGTTGTGAAAAGTTGCTTCTTGTTACACATATTTTGAAAACCCCTATTTTCATGATACAACAATGTAATCTCATGTAATGATGGAAGATTGTTCCATCAGTTGTTATTCTGATTTATTTCTCTAGGTCATATTCTCTGTTTCAGTTCTAATCCACAAATAGCATGTCATAATGACAAAAAAAGGAAATCAAATTCATCAGGTAAACAATTATTTTTACCTAGAATCCTTTAATTCTGCTTTCGATCAACTCCCTTGGAGCTTAGAATGGAATCACTAGTCCTCACTTAGAATTCTCGGGATACACTTAACAACCTAACACATTAATACCGTACCAATGATTTACCTCTAAAATCTTCCATATAAATAATGCTTAACCTAATCGCTCATAGTAACAAACTAGTTGGCTTCTCAAATATGGATGCAACATTACTTCTCATTATACAAGTTGGTAATACAAGTGATAACCCTTAAATAGGTAGTATTCGCATTTGACAATCTACGTGTCCATTTGAACATACCACTAGTACCACATCATTAAAATCTGCAAGATCTACCACTAGAATACCTCATACCTATTAAAAAGATCGTACCCAAATAACTCATACATTTCTACCCATTAAGAAGTTGCAAAACATTATGAAGTCAGTTCAGTCTCTTACTCAGAGCGATATGTAGTCTTTCAGAGATCGGGTCCATGGCACAATTAACACGCTCAGTAAGTCTAACCAAGTAAGAATTGATACTATTGTAGTAGCTGTGTATTGACCTTGTTTCATATAAACTCAATCTATGAAATCTTAGTAGAGATTCTGACTCAATTGGCGCAACATCATTCTCTAAGCGATCCATACTTGTTAAGACAACTTTACCAACTATATTGTCCAAAGTAACAATGTTCATTATCTAGCCATCACTTTAATTATACCACTTCCAATTGTCGAACCACTCTAGATATTGCCTAAACCACAAAAGTACTATTTTCGTTGAATGGGTAACTAACCTAAAAAGATAACACGTTCATGATGTCCCCTAAATCATTGTTCAAACTTATCATTCGAATATCCTCGAAATGCATTATCGATTCATCACCTTATTCAACCCTTTTGAATCATTTACCATTTTTAATTTGACCACACATCATTTCTAGAAGTATATAACTTCAACCTTAGTACCAAATCTACCATCCAAGCCAAACACAACATAAACTACTCACATGAGGAATCACACACGATTCATCATTATAAGTGAGAATGAATAAAAGGAAGCAAGAAGAGTTGACCAGACCAAGGTTGCACGATAGAAATTCATGACGTGAAGATTTTTCCTAACAACCATTATAGCCTCTCGAAGATAAATACTAACATCTCTGAAACGATCCTCGAGACTATACTTAGACTCGACTTATGTACACGTGAGACCTATGAACCTGTTTCTCTGATAGCATTTTGTCACGACCCAAAAAATGATGTGATGGTACTCATTTTATCCCCCGAAAACAAGTCAGCCTAATACCCCACTAATACGATAAAGTAAGGAAATAAGCAATAATTGAATGTTTAATAACAGGTAATAATATGGATAACAAGTTAACTTAACTAAATCCCAAAAATCTGATTGTCACGTGTAGAACCCTATGATGTATTACAAAGGATTTGAAAGAAAAATACAAGTCTTAAATGATGTTGTCACTAAAGTAGAACAATATCATAAATAAGAGTAATAAGGTCCGCTAAGATGACAAACAACTACCTTAAAAAACTCTTCATAAGAAGCCTCAGAAAAGCAGAGAATCGAAAGTATTATGAAGATCTGAGCTCATACCCTACAAAAATATAGAAGTAAGGGGTGAGTACCAAACCATACGGAACTTAGCAAGTAACCTTCTAAACACAAGCTAAGGGAATAGAATATGGGTACTCTTTACACCCCAACAGAACCTCTAGAACTACAACCTGATTAAAACCAACTCAACCTAACAATTCACAGTTTCAGTAGCACATAGATAAATAACAACACTCTAATGATTTTGGATCAACAATACATAGGATTAAGTTCATCAATCATAAGTTTCACAGAAAGGCACTCACAAGTTAACAGATTATATAGATATGCAATGCAATGCCAAGTATAGTGATGCATGTCTGGCCTAGCGATACACCCCCGCTGTCTCTTCATCTAGGAACCATGAGGGGCATATATGTCCATGTATCCATCGTTGCGTGTGAAACGACCCTAAAAAATAAAATCCATCACATCGTGTGATACTTCTCTCGATAATCAAATACGTTGCAGCATGCGACACATCCTTTAAAATATAGTATCTATTATGGTGCATGAAACTTCCCTTGAAATGGTACATCCTGTAATATTTATTATTATTCCTCAATTCACATAACACTTGTCACAACCATGTGTCAAAACCAATGCAAATAACATGTTCACCCAAACAATAAGGAGATGAACATTTTCATAACAATGTACAATTCACAAAAACACAAGCATGATACAACATCCAAAAATGAACCAATACGCCTTTCAAAACCATTATCAACACATCACACATCAATAATTAACCACATTGCCTTTTATTACCTCTTTTCATACATTATAATTATTCAATATGGACAAGTCAACCCATCACCAAGTTCCATTATTCTCCAACACATACCACAAGGAAATACATGATTTTATACACATAACAAGGGTTAAGAAATCCACTTGCCTCAAACAATTGAACAATTACTCCAGGACTTGAGTCTTCCCCTTTAGTTGGGCTTTCAAGTCAATGATATTTGAATCTATAATCCAGTTCCTAAAATCTTGATTCTAATCAATAGGTCAAATCTTTTATTTTCTAAGTTTCAAGCCTGGGGCTACGTCTTAATTTCTTTAAACACTCCAACCCAAATAGTTTTTTGAATAGTATAATACACCTAATATTTAATTACCTCTTTTTATATATCAAAACAAATAATTAAAGTTTTGATATATGGAGATACGTAATTAAATATTGGGTGTATTATATTATATGAAAACTATAACGGTTGTACTGTTTGAAGAAATTAAGACTTAACCTCTTTTTATATATCAAAACAAATAATTCAAGTTTTGATATATGGAGATACGTAATTAAATATTGGGTGTATTATATTATATGAAAACTATAACGGTTGTACTGTTTGAGGAAATTAAAACTTAGGAAATATGATATTTGACCTATTTATTGGCATAAAGATTTATTAACTTGATTATAGCTTTGGATTGCATTGATTTGGAAGCCCAACTAAAGTGGAAGGCTCAAGTCCCAAAGTAATTGTTCGATTGTTTGAGGTAGGTAGATTTATTAACCCCTGTTATGTGTATAGAATCATGTATTTTCTTGTGGTATGTGTTGGGGATTAATGGAACTTGGTGACTGGTTGACTTGTCCATATTGAATAATTCTAATATATTTGAAAGGGGTAATAAAAGGCAATGCGATTAATTATTAGTGCATAATGTGTTGCTAATGGTTTTGAAAGGCTTATTGATTCATTTTTTTTATGTGGTATCACGATTGCGTTGTTGTGAATTATGCATTGTTATGAAAATGGCCATCTTCTAATTATTTGTGTGAACATGTCATTTGCATTGGTTCTGAGACATAGTTGTGACAAGTGTTATCTAAATTGAGGAATAATAAGAAATTAAAGAGGATGTACCATTTCGAGGGACATGTCGCACGTCATGATGGATACTTTATTTCGTGGGACGTGTCGAATGCCGTTACTATAGTCTACTATTGAGAAACGTGTTACACACCGCGGAGGATTTTATTATCGAGGGTCATGTTGTATGCCGCTATAGATGCATGGACAGATATGTCCCCTATGGGTCCCAGACTGAGAGACAATGGGTCTGTATCGCTAGGTCAGACATGCATCACTATACTTGGCATTGCATTGCATATCTATATAATTTGTGAACTTATGAGTGCCTTTGTCTTAGACTTGTGATTGATGAACTTGATCCATTGTATTGTTGATCAAAACACATTGGAGTGTTGTTATTGATTATGTGCTATTGAAACTGTGAAGTGTTAGGTTGAGCTGGTTTTATGCAGGTTGTAGTTGTGGAGGTTCCATTGGGGTGTAACGAGTACCCATATTCTATTCCCTTAGATTGTGTTTAGAAGGTCACTTGCTAAGTACCGTGTGGTGTGTTACTCACCCCTTGCTTCTACATTTTTTATAAGTTACGAGCCCTGATCTTCGTAATACTTTCTATGATCTTCTCTTCCGAGGCTTCCTATGAAGTTTTTTGAGGTAGCTATTTGTCATGTCAGCGGACCTTCTTACTCCTATTTATGATCTTCTTCTAAATTAGTGACAACATCATTTCAAATTTGTGTTTTTCTTTCAAATAAATTGTAATACATTAGAGGTTTGTGGATGTGACTACTAGGCTTTGGGGATTTAGTTAAGTTGAGTTGTTATCCGTATTATTACTTGTTATTAAACTTTCAATTATAGCTTATTTCCGCACTTTATCATATAAGTTGGGTATTAGTATGAATGGTTTTGGTGGGATAAGATGAGTGCCATCGCATCCAATTTTGGGTCGTGAATATCAGCACTATTAAATCTAAATAATGTATAATTTCAGAAGCTTGAAACTTAAAATAGTGTTTAGAATATGTTGGATTCCCTAAACATGGTATGAATTAAATGTTATACATAGTAATTTCTTTCTTTTCTATTGTATTAAATGTAAGTTGGATTCATTTAGAAGACGTGTTTGAAAATTATGATTTTAATATAATTTCTATTTATATAGTTAATTTTGATAATTAATAATAAGGTATTACAATTTTGAAACTGATTGCAACCGCATCTTGTAATAATAAAAAGAATATCTCCCATTATTAAGAAGCATCTTCTCTGAATTGTGTTTAAAACTTACAAGTACCTGGTTTCTTTGTAAATTTAAAATGTATGTATATCATTTTTGGTGTTAGTATGACTGGGCTCTTATTATTTTATTTTTTTAAAAAAGGTCTACATGATAGCCTAAAAGATTATTTGGCCCACAGACACTTAATATTTAAAATAAAATAAAAACCTAGAAGAAAACAAAAACAATCTAACGTTGTCTCTAGATCCAAAGAATGGAATCCATAGTTAATTCTTTATTTCTCCAAGATTCTCTTTCAGGGAAGAAGAGGAGCTCCATTTATATTTCCAAATCGCATTTCTAGATCTGAGCAGAGTTAGGTAAGTGCCATTTTTCGATTAAAAATGTGTTTTGATGTCTTTGTTCTCTAATTCTAACAAACAAACTTCTTTTTTTGTCATGGACTAGATGATTTGATTTGGTATGTTCTTCTAGTGAGACTCGATGTTCTATTTCCTATTTGGAATTAAAAATAAAAGAGTTGGTTATTGATTTTTCAGGTTATGCCTTTCTGATGGTACAATATAAAGTGACTGATTAATCTTGTAACTAAAGAAGTACCAATTTTGATCCTCTGAATTTTGAATAATCGAAAAGAAATCTTCGATTGTGTATGAATATTGAGAAAATTTGCTTCGTGTTTCAAATCTTCTAAAACCCCCTATTTTTAAGATACAACAATGTAATCTCATGTAATGATGGAAGATTATTCCATTAGTTATTATTTTGATTTATTTCTCTAGGTCATATTTTCTGCTTCACTTCTAATTCACAAATAGCATGTGAAAACAACAAGAAAAGGAAATCAAATTCATGAGGTAAACTATTTTCTATACATAGAATCTTTTCATTCTGATATCGATCCACTCCCTTGAAGCTTATAATGGAATAACTAGTCCTTATTCTGAATTCTCGGGATACACTTCATGATGTAACACATTAATACCGTACCAACAATCCACCACTAAGATCTTCCTTATAAATATTGTTTAACCTAATCGCTCGTAATAATACACTGAACGGCTTCTCCAATATGGATGCAACATCGAATCTCATTATACAAGTTGGTAATACAACTAATAAGCCTTAAGTAGGTAGTATTCACATTTGACAATCGACGTATCCATTTTCACATTCCTCTAGTAACACATCATGAAAATCTGCAAGATCAACTACTAAACTACCCCATACCTATTGAAAAGATCATACTTAAGTAACTCATACATGTCTACCCATTAAGTAGTTGCAAAACATAATTAAGTCAGATCGCTCTCTAACCCAAACTGATATGCACTCTTTTAGATATCTGGTCGATTACTAAATTAACACGCTCTATAAATCTAACCAAGTAAGCATCGATACTATTATAGTAGTCATATAATGACCTTCTTTGACAAACGCTCAATCTATGAATTCTTAGTAGAGATTCTTACCTAAATTGTCGCAACATCATTCTCATCATTCGCTAAGCGATCCATTCATGTTATCATCTTTACTAATTGTATTGTCCAAAGTTACAATGTTCATTATCTAGCTAGCACATTAACTATTCCACTTTTAATTGTCGAACCACACCAGATATTGCCTATACCACAAAAGTACTATTCCTGCTGACAGGGTAACTAACCTAAAAAAGATAACATGTTCATGAAGTCCCTCAAACCATTATTCAAAAACATCATTCAAATATCCTCGAAATGTATCATCGAGTCATCACTATATTCAACCTCTTTGAATCATTTATCATTTTGAATCTGACCACACAGTATATATCACTTCCACCTTAGTACCATGTAACGACCCTAAAAACGAAACTAGTGAAACTAGAGCCTCACATGTGAGTTTGGAGTCGAGAACTTAATGAAATGATTATAATTGAATTTGACCCAAAAAGTTCTTAAAATGTGCTTCGGAAACTTGTTTAGTATATATAAAAAGATCCGTTTCGTTTTTCGGAAATCCGACTTCATATTCTTGTTTAGGGGGTCAAATTGAGTGGGAAATGGGTCTAACCCAAATTTTAGAGCAACCGTATCAAAATCCGAAATTTCCAAGTGAAGCCTTTTTCGAGGGTCTACTTTGGAGGGTCATATCTCCTAGCACACAAATAATTTGGTGGCCCATAACATATCCATGGAAAGCCCTTTGAGTTAGCTACCTAACGCACTTCGTTTCACCTCATTCGGAGTTCGGACGAAGAAGTTATGTCCATTTTCGTAAAATCTGTCCGGTAGGAAATGGCAATTTCCAGAGACGGAAATCACTGTTCACCCGCCTGATTTTTTTCTAAGTGTTGGACCTTTTTTTTTCAAAGGACTTATATTAATTCCTAGATACCATTAGTTCATTCCCATCCCAAAAACATTTCCCTCTCTCAAAAACTCTCTCAAAACCCCAAGGAAGCTCAAGGTGAAAGATGGAGCTAGGGTGGATGGTGGCTATTGATTTCTTCACCAATTTCGTTTGGTTCTTGAAGATTAAGGTATGGGGATCCTTTATCCTTGATTATTCTTTCTTTCAAGGAGCCCAATCAAAAGGTTTTCAAGGTTTTTCAAATACACAAAAATCCTATTTCGAATTCTAAGCATGGGTTCTTGCATTAAATAATTTCAAATGATGTTTCATGTGGTTATTAATGATTATTTATGGTTTTAAGAAAGAAATATTTGTGAACCCATGTCTTCTCAAATTCTTTAAATTTAGTCTAAAGTGAGTTTAATGATTTTGAGTAATTGATGTAGGATTATTGAGTGGTTGATGTGGGCTGTTCTTATATGATCTTAGCTATGTTGAGTTGCTAGAAATTGTTATTGAATGGTATAATGTGAGGTAGTAGCCTTGAATGGTCATAAATTGGGATTTAGACTTTATGTTGGTTATTGGATATTGTTTAGCTTAGCTTGTATAGTTGATTGTTGTTATTATCATTGTTATTGTATTGTTAAATTGTTGGAAGATGAGGATGATGAAGATAGCCATGGAAAGAGGGTAAGTTGATCAAACTTGATAAATATTGTATAATTGGCATGGAATTGAGTATTGTGGCTTATGGCCTTTGAAAAGGGTGGTGAGATGGCTTGATCTCTTAGTATTAATAATATTGTTATTGATTGGCTTGATCCACCTTTGGTGGAGGTGGTTATTTGTTGTATTGTTGTGGATTGAGGCCATGAAGGGCATTATGTGAATGTTATTATATTGTTGTATTATTATACACATATGAGGCTAGATGTAAAGTCCTATATGAAGCTATATGTGAAGGTACGATGTGAATGAGTTATATGTGAAGGTATGATGTGAATGAGTTTTATGTGAAGCTATATGTGAAGGTATGATGTGAATGAGTTTATGTGATCTTGTGATGATCCTATTATGGTCTATTTTGCATATTATCATGAAATGGAATTATTATGTGATGTTTATGGTTTTCATGCTTCCATGATCAAATTATGAAGGTTGATATATATATGTATGTTGTTGGTGGGCTGATTTATATGTATTTCGAAATTGGTTGGACTTAGTACTCTTGAAGTACATGATTTCATTTACATGAACAATAGCCCATCATGTGTTTGATAAAATGCCCATTTATAGAATTCTTAGGAAATGGAAGGTCCAATGTACGTCCTATGAATCGGATGGTTATATAATTACTGAAATGATGATGAAATGGACACATGTATATTGTTTTCTCTATATAAGTGTTGTGAGTCGACCAAGCCTAGTACGGGGGGTAGTAGGCCCGTATAACCGTATCGAGGGGTTGGTACCTTGGTTGCCTAGTACGGGGGGTAGTAGGCCCGTATAACCATATCGAGGGGTTGGTACCTTGGTTGCCTAGTACGGGGGGTAGTAGGCCCGTATAACCATATCGAGGGGTTGGTACCTTGGTTGCCTAGTACGGGGGGTAGTAGGCCCGTATAACCATATCGAGGGGTTGGTACCTTGGTTGCCTAGTACGGGGGGTAGTAGGCCCGTATAACCATATCGAGGGGTTGGTACCTTGGTTGCCTAGTACGGGGGGTAGTAGGCCCGTATAACCATATCGAGGGGTTTGTACCTTGGTCCCTAGCTCGGGGGGTGGTAGGCCCGGGTAACCACATTGAGGGGTTTGTACCTCATTCGCCTCTCCAAGGGGGTGGTAGGCCTTGGAAATACTATATAGATGGTCACTCACCACACATGTACTATGCCCCACTAAATATGATTTATTTCATGTAAGCATCATTATACATATCATCTCATTAATATGCTATCTATCGGGTATGATTATGCACTTTGCCTATAAAGTCCTTATCTAAGGTAATCTTGGGGAACACTTAAGTGTGCTTGAAGAGGATTGTGTGGGCGGTCACTTCTTGTCTCACTCAAGTGTGTCTTAAGGTTATATTAGGTAGAGGTCCTATGGTAATGAAATGACATGTGTCCTTCTAAAGTTAAGCATGAGTTGTATATGGATTTATGTTAAGTATATGTATGGTTGGCTATGGTCTAATATGTTAATGATGACTTGTATTATATCTCTTATATTTGTAAAGGAAAGGTTTTATCAAAGGACATGAAAGCATACATTTCTTGTAAATGTCCGTTGTACATATTTTCTTGCATGGTCTCCATACTTAGTACTTAATTGTGCTAACCCCTTTCTTTCCCTTTTTGGACTAAAGTGTAGGGATTTGGAGAAGATGACATGTCTTGGCTTTGATAGGTTTCTAAGTGTTGAAGATGAAGACTTGGTGAGTCCTCATAGATTCGAGGACAATACCCAATATGTTCTTTTAGGTCTTTTTAGTTTTGTTTAAGTTGTGTACGGGATTAGTCCCGAATTTTATACTCTAAAGTATTAGATGGTTTGAGACATCATGTATAAAGTCTAGAAAGTCTTCCGCTTGCTACTTTTTATGAAATGTTTTCTTGGTAAAGAAAGTTTTTAATTTCCTTATGGTTTTTAGTTTTATGCGATGAATGAATGCTAAGAGGCTTGTATTTGACCTCTTCGAGGTCGAGTACGCCGGTTACGACTAGGGGGTGCTCCCGGGTCGTGACAAACTTGGTATCAGAGCATAAGTTTCCGGGATGGTCTTAGGTTGTCTCAAAACCACATCTAGTAGAGTCTTGTTCATAATGTGAAGCGCGCCACATTATGAATAGGAGGCTATTGGGTGCTAAGAAAGTTTCACTTCTACATTCTTTTAGTCGTGCCGTGGAGTTTCTCTCTATAATGTCTTTCCTTGTTCCGTAGGTGATGGTCATTTGAGTGTAACCTTTGAGGAAGTTTAATGTTGCAAGGGTTGAGGGAGAGAGAATGTTGGTTGTGATGCCAACTTTGACTTGGTGACTTAGTAGGTGTGAGGTGAAAGATTGTGGTGATGACTTTAGTATAAATGGGATTCCTTTGGTTATGTGTGTTGTTGGTAGTATCCGGCTTAGTCATGAGGAAGTTTTGTGATGTGTTGAAGGAATTTGTGAAATGTGTGGTGATTTAGAAATGCTAGGTGTAATGAGTATAAAAACCTAGTATTGTTTTGATCCGACCTTAGGATGGAAGGAGGTGAATTTGAAAGAACTAGTAAGAGTTTCTCCTAAGTGGGGGAAATATGTGGTTAGATGATAAGGTATTCAAGTGTGGTTGATGTTTATGAGTTAGGCTTGAAGGATGTTTTCATTACAAGAGGTTTAGTGAATTAAAGAGTTGGGTAAGAATGGTTTTGGTAAGATTGATGGTATTTTCATTGAGATTTTTATGAGATGTTAAGGTTGACCTTAGTTGGGTTTACCCTTAAGTGGGGGATGGTATGTTGAGTAGTGAAGTTGTTGGGAAGTGTTGATATCCTTACCTACTTCTATATGTGTTTACTCAAGCCTAAAACAAAGAGTTCCTAGAAACTTGGGTTATGTTTTGGAGTCTTATGTGAAAAGGAGTTTTTCCATGGTCTCCTTATGTCATGCATGTTTTAAATGAATTCTTATTAAATGAGAAAATGAGTTTTCATAAATTTATGTTCCTCATGTTGATGTGCATCTATAATGATTTGCCTAAATGTTGCATGAGTTGACTTATGAGCATGTTTAAAAGTGTTTTGATGATGTTGCCTAAAGTGCTTCTATGAGAAAGTTGCATGATGTGCATTTAGCATAAGTTGTCTATTTGCTTTATGAGGTGATAATGTGAGCATGCTTACTTGAGTTTTGAAGGAGGTTGCATGATGTGCTTTAATGAGAAAATTGCATATTGTGTCCTTTGATGTTATGATGTGCATGAGATGATTTGGAGAAGGAAGTACCTCCAATGAAATGAAATGAGAAATGAGAAAAGGTAAAGATGATGCATAAGGAGTTAGTAGATGTTGTGCCTACTTTCTTGAATTGCATGAAGTTGTGTGGGACTTTCTATGTGGAGTTGATATTTCCTCCTATATTTATGCATTTGTATTGTTGTTGTATGCATGTTGATGGACTGTTTACTTGAGTCGTTACCCCTTATGTGTTTAAAGTGTCATTCGAGGACGAATGTTCCTAAGTGGGGGATAATGTAACGACCCTAAAAACGAAACTAGTGAAACTAGAGCCTCACATGTGAGTTTGGAGTCGAGAACTTAATGAAATGATTATAATTGAATTTGACCCAAAAAGTTCTTAAAATGTGCTTCGGAAACTTGTTTAGTATATATAAAAAGATCCGTTTCGTTTTTCGGAAATCCGACTTCATATTCTTGTTTAGGGGGTCAAATTGAGTGGGAAATGGGTCTAACCCAAATTTTAGAGCAACCGTATCAAAATCCGAAATTTCCAAGTGAAGCCTTTTTCGAGGGTCTACTTTGGAGGGTCATATCTCCTAGCACACAAATAATTTGGTGGCCCATAACATATCCATGGAAAGCCCTTTGAGTTAGCTACCTAACGCACTTCGTTTCACCTCATTCGGAGTTCGGACGAAGAAGTTATGTCCATTTTCGTAAAATCTGTCCGGTAGGAAATGGCAATTTCCAGAGACGGAAATCACTGTTCACCCGCCTGATTTTTTTCTAAGTGTTGGACCTTTTTTTTTCAAAGGACTTATATTAATTCCTAGATACCATTAGTTCATTCCCATCCCAAAAACATTTCCCTCTCTCAAAAACTCTCTCAAAACCCCAAGGAAGCTCAAGGTGAAAGATGGAGCTAGGGTGGATGGTGGCTATTGATTTCTTCACCAATTTCGTTTGGTTCTTGAAGATTAAGGTATGGGGATCCTTTATCCTTGATTATTCTTTCTTTCAAGGAGCCCAATCAAAAGGTTTTCAAGGTTTTTCAAATACACAAAAATCCTATTTCGAATTCTAAGCATGGGTTCTTGCATTAAATAATTTCAAATGATGTTTCATGTGGTTATTAATGATTATTTATGGTTTTAAGAAAGAAATATTTGTGAACCCATGTCTTCTCAAATTCTTTAAATTTAGTCTAAAGTGAGTTTAATGATTTTGAGTAATTGATGTAGGATTATTGAGTGGTTGATGTGGGCTGTTCTTATATGATCTTAGCTATGTTGAGTTGCTAGAAATTGTTATTGAATGGTATAATGTGAGGTAGTAGCCTTGAATGGTCATAAATTGGGATTTAGACTTTATGTTGGTTATTGGATATTGTTTAGCTTAGCTTGTATAGTTGATTGTTGTTATTATCATTGTTATTGTATTGTTAAATTGTTGGAAGATGAGGATGATGAAGATAGCCATGGAAAGAGGGTAAGTTGATCAAACTTGATAAATATTGTATAATTGGCATGGAATTGAGTATTGTGGCTTATGGCCTTTGAAAAGGGTGGTGAGATGGCTTGATCTCTTAGTATTAATAATATTGTTATTGATTGGCTTGATCCACCTTTGGTGGAGGTGGTTATTTGTTGTATTGTTGTGGATTGAGGCCATGAAGGGCATTATGTGAATGTTATTATATTGTTGTATTATTATACACATATGAGGCTAGATGTAAAGTCCTATATGAAGCTATATGTGAAGGTACGATGTGAATGAGTTATATGTGAAGGTATGATGTGAATGAGTTTTATGTGAAGCTATATGTGAAGGTATGATGTGAATGAGTTTATGTGATCTTGTGATGATCCTATTATGGTCTATTTTGCATATTATCATGAAATGGAATTATTATGTGATGTTTATGGTTTTCATGCTTCCATGATCAAATTATGAAGGTTGATATATATATGTATGTTGTTGGTGGGCTGATTTATATGTATTTCGAAATTGGTTGGACTTAGTACTCTTGAAGTACATGATTTCATTTACATGAACAATAGCCCATCATGTGTTTGATAAAATGCCCATTTATAGAATTCTTAGGAAATGGAAGGTCCAATGTACGTCCTATGAATCGGATGGTTATATAATTACTGAAATGATGATGAAATGGACACATGTATATTGTTTTCTCTATATAAGTGTTGTGAGTCGACCAAGCCTAGTACGGGGGGTAGTAGGCCCGTATAACCGTATCGAGGGGTTGGTACCTTGGTTGCCTAGTACGGGGGGTAGTAGGCCCGTATAACCATATCGAGGGGTTGGTACCTTGGTTGCCTAGTACGGGGGGTAGTAGGCCCGTATAACCATATCGAGGGGTTGGTACCTTGGTTGCCTAGTACGGGGGGTAGTAGGCCCGTATAACCATATCGAGGGGTTGGTACCTTGGTTGCCTAGTACGGGGGGTAGTAGGCCCGTATAACCATATCGAGGGGTTGGTACCTTGGTTGCCTAGTACGGGGGGTAGTAGGCCCGTATAACCATATCGAGGGGTTTGTACCTTGGTCCCTAGCTCGGGGGGTGGTAGGCCCGGGTAACCACATTGAGGGGTTTGTACCTCATTCGCCTCTCCAAGGGGGTGGTAGGCCTTGGAAATACTATATAGATGGTCACTCACCACACATGTACTATGCCCCACTAAATATGATTTATTTCATGTAAGCATCATTATACATATCATCTCATTAATATGCTATCTATCGGGTATGATTATGCACTTTGCCTATAAAGTCCTTATCTAAGGTAATCTTGGGGAACACTTAAGTGTGCTTGAAGAGGATTGTGTGGGCGGTCACTTCTTGTCTCACTCAAGTGTGTCTTAAGGTTATATTAGGTAGAGGTCCTATGGTAATGAAATGACATGTGTCCTTCTAAAGTTAAGCATGAGTTGTATATGGATTTATGTTAAGTATATGTATGGTTGGCTATGGTCTAATATGTTAATGATGACTTGTATTATATCTCTTATATTTGTAAAGGAAAGGTTTTATCAAAGGACATGAAAGCATACATTTCTTGTAAATGTCCGTTGTACATATTTTCTTGCATGGTCTCCATACTTAGTACTTAATTGTGCTAACCCCTTTCTTTCCCTTTTTGGACTAAAGTGTAGGGATTTGGAGAAGATGACATGTCTTGGCTTTGATAGGTTTCTAAGTGTTGAAGATGAAGACTTGGTGAGTCCTCATAGATTCGAGGACAATACCCAATATGTTCTTTTAGGTCTTTTTAGTTTTGTTTAAGTTGTGTACGGGATTAGTCCCGAATTTTATACTCTAAAGTATTAGATGGTTTGAGACATCATGTATAAAGTCTAGAAAGTCTTCCGCTTGCTACTTTTTATGAAATGTTTTCTTGGTAAAGAAAGTTTTTAATTTCCTTATGGTTTTTAGTTTTATGCGATGAATGAATGCTAAGAGGCTTGTATTTGACCTCTTCGAGGTCGAGTACGCCGGTTACGACTAGGGGGTGCTCCCGGGTCGTGACATACCAAGTCTTGCATCCAAGCCATACACGAGATAAACTACTAAAATGAGGAATCACACATGAGTCATCATTATAAGTGAGAGAGAAAGGAAGGGAGCATTAAGAATTAGACAGGACCAAGGATGCACGACAGAGATTCAAGAAGTGAAGATTTTTCCTAACAGTCACTATAGCCTCTCGATGATAAGTACAAACGTCTCCATACCAATCTACATTACTCTACATAGACTAAGCTTGTATGCACATGAGACCTATTAACCTGGGGCTCTGATACCATTTTGTCACGATGCAAAAATTGATGTGATGGTACTCATCCTATCACACTAAGACAAGTCAGCCTAAAATAATACATAGGATCAAGTTCATTAATCACAAGTTTCATAGAAAGACACTCACAAGTTCACAAATTATACAAATATGCAATGCAATGCCAACTATAGTGATGTTTGTCTGACCTAGTAATACACACTCGCTGTCTCTCTGTCCGGGACCCATGTGGGACATATCTATCCATGCATACATTGCGCCGTGTGAAACGACCATTAACTAATCTCAACACATTACACTGTAATAATTAATCACATTTCCTTTTATTACCATTTTTTCATACATTAGAATTATTCAATATGGACAAGTCAACCCATCACCAAGTTCCATTACTCCCCAACACATACCACAAGGAAATACATGATTTTATACACTTAACAACGGTTAAAAAATCACTTTGCCTTAACCAATCGAATAATTACTCTGAGATTTGAGCCTTCCCCTTTAGTTAGGCTTCCAAGTCAATGCAATCCAAATCTATAATTAAGTTCCAAAATCTTGATGCCAATCAATAGGTCAAATCTCATAATTTCTAAGTTTCAAGGCTATAGTTAAGTCTTAGTTTCTCTAAACACGACTACCCTAATAATTTTTGTAACATAATACACCTATATTTAATTACCTATCTACATATATCAAAAATAATATTTGAGGTTTGATATATGGAGGTAGGTAATTAAATATTGGGTGTATTATATTATATGAAAACTATTAGGGTTGTTGTGTTTTGATAAATTAAGACTTAACCCTAGGCTTAAAACTTAGGAAATTTGTGATTTGACCTATTGATTGAAATGAATATTTAGAAACTTGATTATCGGTTTGGATTTCATTGATTTGGAAGCCTAACTAAAGTGAAAGACTCAAGTCCCAGAGTAATTGTTCGACTGTTTGAGACAAGTGGATTTCTTAATCGTTGTTAGATATATAGAATAATGTATTTCCTTGTCCATATTGAAGAATTCTAATGTATGAAAAAAGGGTAATAAAAGGCAATGTGATTAATTATTGGTGTGTGATGTGTTGTGAGTGGTTTTGAAAGGCCTATTGATTTATTGTTTTATGTTGTAATATTACACCTTTGTTTTATAATCTAGGTTTAGGGTGTAAGGTGATCTATTTGTTGGGGATCTAATCTTTCTAAAATGTCCTTATGAATTTTGGATAACATCAAAAAATTTTGGGAGGAAGTGTACAGTATCACTCCCTCCCGTGAATATGTTTTTGATAAAAATTAGATGAAATTCACCATGTGGTACCATGTCATGGGGCTTGATCTTTTGAATTTTTTTTAAAAAAAGTAACCAACAATAAAATACTACCTAAATATTAAATATAAGAAAACTCAAAGAACATATTTTTTGTTGTAATTTTCTTTTTTGCATAATACATAAACATGACCCTTAACTTAGCGAGAACTGTCAACTATGGCATTTAACTTTGGGTTTGCACAAGTTTACACTAAAACTTGAATAAATTGAACAAAAAGACATATTCATCCCACAAGGAACCCTACATGGAAATTTTGTGTCCTATGTGGCTTCCTACGTGCATTATGGAATGTAGGATACATGTGTCTACTTGTTCAATTTTATACACATTTAAGTGTCTACTTGTCGACACTCAATGTTGGAGGTCATAGTTGCCCGCTGAGGCCATGTTAAGGGTCATGTTTATGTATTATGCCTATATTTTTTCTCACAAAATAATGCATTAAAAAACATGATACTTTTTGTGATTTTCAATATTCTCAGACTTTCAATGTTCAGCGGGTCTCCCTTTTGTTGGTGGAAGGCACACTTGGAAGATTCCATCTAAGTTGAAGATTATAAATTTTAGGATAATATAACTATTGGACAAACCATTCCTATGAAGATTGTGGAAAGAGTTCAAGTTCCAAAGGTTAGCATTGACTTTACTACTGAAGATCTATCAGCTCTAGGAAAAAATGCGAAGATAAAAAGCATTCTAATTTGTGGCCTTAGACCAGATGAGTACAATAGGATCTCAAATTGTACTACAACCAAACAAATATGGGATGAACTCGTCAATACTCATGAAGGAATCAGACAAGTAAGGAAATTCCGAGTCTCTATTATGTTCACTTAATAGGAAACCTGCAAGCTGATGGAAGGTGAACCTTTATTAGAAATGATTACTAGACCCTCTAAGTTTATTAATGAGCTATCATCTCTAGGAAAGGTTCTCATTACTGAAGAACAGGTTCACAAAGTGCTGAGGATTCTTCCGAAAGCCAAGTAGGATATAAAAGCCACTACCATAAATAAAGCTAAAGACATCTCCATCTTGACCCTTGATGAACTTGTAGGAAATCTCATAACTTATGAGATGAATATGGATGACTTGAAGAAAGAGGAAATGCTCAATGAGAAGTCACTTGTCCTGAAAATGTTTGATTGCGAAGAGTTAGATCTTGATAATGAAAAAATGGTGTCCTTGGTGAAGAACATTAAGTAGTTTGTCAGAAAAGGAAAATGAAATGAAAGGAAAAACAACACTTTAGAAGACATGGCTAGAACAATGATAATATAAAATAATCTTGACAAATATCTTAGGGCTAAGGCCATCAATAATTGATACATTGTTAATAGGTGCATGATTCGTCCCATTTTAGAGAAGACTCCATATGAATTACTCAAAGGTAGAAAACTAAATATCTCTCACTTTAGGACTTTTTGTTTTAGATGTTTTATTCATAATAATGAAAAAGACAACCTTCCAAAATTTGATTCAATGAGTGAAGAAGGAATCTTCCTAGGATACTCTCCACATAGTAAAACAAAAATGCTCTTGAAAAAAAGAATAAAATGCATTGAAGAGACCGTGCATACTATTTTTGATGAAAAATAGTTCTCTGTTTAAGACTAACATGCATGGTGATAGTGAAATTGAGGAGCATACGCAGGAACAAGTTGAGCCACCAGGTCATTATGTTGAACAATTAGAAAGCACACAGACAGAGGGAAAAACAAGTCAAGATATTGGTTATACTGAGGCACAAAACATTGAAAATACTGTTGAAACCTCTCAAGGGTTGACTGTAAAAAGCTACAACTATCAATGATCACATCCAATTAATAATGTTCTTATGGACATAACTTCAAATATCAGTACCAGATCATGCTTGAAGAAATAATGTGCATTTCAAGCTTTTTGTCTATGCTTGAACCCAAAAGGGTGAAGGAGGTGCTTCATGAGGAAAATTGGATACTAGCAATGCAAGAGCAGTTAAATCAAATTCAAAGGAGTAATGTACGACTTCTTGTCCCACAACCTGAAGGGAGAACAGTGATTGGAACAAAATGGGTGTATATGAATAAGTTGGATTAGAAGGGAACAGTGACAAGAAACAACACAATAATGGTGGTCAAAGGGTACACTTAAGAAGAAGGAATAGACTACGATGAGACCTTGTCTCCAGTACCAAGACTTGAAGCTATTTGATTGCTTATTGCCTTTGTTGTTTTTAATAAATTTACTCTCTATCAAATGGATGTGAAGAGTTTCTTCAATGGATATTTGAAAGAGGAAGTATATGTAAAACAACTGTGTGTCTTTGAATATCCTTATTTTCCTGATCATGTCTGTCACACCCCGAGCAACCCCCAAGATGCGGACACGGGACCTAGGATCACAAGTGACCCCAAGATAACCCTGCTGGCATAATCATGAGCATACTAAACATAAACTGAGAAATAAAACTGTTGCGGAAGCTAATAATACGTAAATCTGAAATGATGGGGAATACACATATACTAAAACTGAATATCAAATCTATGAGTTTAATACAAAAGAAGCATCAAACTCAAAAACTAAGTTGAATCTAACTATGTCTGAAAATATCCTCTAACTGACTAAATGTGTTGGGACATGCCCCAGCTAAGTCTAGAAAAATTGAAACTAAAATACTGAAATAATGAAATGAAAACATGACTATTTTCCTCAAAGAATGAGGACTCACCACTAATACTGCTGAACTGGAGATCGGGAACCGATCTAAGCGTGATTTGGATGCTGAAAACCTGAACCTACATCACGAGAATATGTAGCGTAGAGTATGCGTCAGTACTTCAAAAGTACTGAGCATGCATGATAGAATAAAGCTGAAATAAACATATAACTGAACAAGCAATAAAGCAAGAGCATAATCTGAACATGATATAGATAATGAGATAACTGAATGCAATGACCAAATTATAACATGCTGAGACTGAATAGTGAACTGTACTGAAATGTGATCAATTCAATGGAATCTGACTGAACTGTGGGAGCTACTAATAAGCAATAATAAAACCACATGAGCTAAATGTGGAGTTCGATGTATACGCCCCATCGAAAGGACCCAATACACCCGGCCAAAGGTAAAGAGGCATGTTGGCGTGATCACTAAAATGATGACCAAATAGGGGACCTACAACCTACGTGGCTCGTAGTTTTGGGACTATTTGGGTGACTGACCCTAGTCCAACTCGGTATTATGCTACTCCTAATGGATTAAGTGATTAACACATTGTGACTGAATTACTATGATATACTGGATAGATCAAAATGACATGCAAACTGAGAATGCGCATAAATAACTGATAATGACACATTTAAGACTGAAGCATGTATATATGGAATAACTTAAATATCTAGCCTAGATTGTGTAATTCAAGAACTAAAGAACTACATATCTAGGGTTCTGAAATTCATGCGATAGACTGAATATTAACATACTTATCTGATTTGGATCATTCTAATAGCTAAGAACCCAATAATCTTAATCATTCAAGAAACCCTAGGTCTAGTCATAATAAGGGAATCAAGAAACTGACTGAAAACTAGGGACCTAATGGGTGAAAGAAACCCACTAGTGATATCCCACATACCTGGTGAGGAATTTCGAGGAAAATCTTTTCAATTTCGGGGCTGGAACTGATGGAATCTTGCTCTGTTCTTGAACTAGGGTTCTTGACAACTTCTTTCCTCTTAAGCTCTAATTTTCTATGTTTTGATTAATGATTTTGACTAAGGTATGTTCTAGTTATGTTTCTAGGCTTAAATTGACTAAAACCATATAATTTAGGGTCTAAACAACGTAGTTTAGGGGTCCAACACATAGGAAAAAGAACAAAATGACCCTTACTTAAAAGTTGTCGGGACCAACCGATGGACTTGGTCCACGGACCGTTGTAACACCCCGTATCCGAAAATCGACCAGATTGTAGATTTTTGGTGTTGTAGGTGGCACTCACGGCACCATCCATGGACCGTAGGAGGACACACGGTCCATCCTGCAGGTCCGTGGTTCGGGTCAGCAAACTCCCCAGAACTCAACTAGAAATTCGGCCAAGTGTCGACCCACGGCCGGACCTACGGTCCGTAGGTCAGGTCACGGACCATGGTTCGTGTCCGTGGATCGATGGTCCTAAAGCTCAGCTTCATTCCAGATTGATGGTTGACCAGCACGAACCGTCATTCGATGCATGGTCCGTAGGTCTGACCGTAGCTGAGGGGAGCAGCCAGTTAGATGAAAATTGTCATTGGGTCAAATTCAGATAGTCATAAATCTTATCAAAAAAGGAATTATGTGTCCCATAATCTATGATATGATAGATAACTGAATCCTCTTTCCAGGGCCACCGAGTTTGCTAAAATTAGACCTCCGAATAAAACGTTATGCTCGTTTTAGTGAAGCCCTGTCTGGCATACTCGACCGATAACTCCAATTGACGGACCGTCGATTGACCTACGGCCCGTCAGTCCCGTCCATCGGTCACTCCGACAGTAATGAAGTCAGGGGTCTTTTGGTCTTTTGCTATTTGTTGGACCCCTAAGATACGTCGTTTAGACCCTAAATCACGAGGTTTTAGTCAGTTTAAAGCCTAGAAACATAACTTGAACTTATCCAAGTCAAATCATTAATCAAAACTTAGAAAATTAGAAGAGAGGAGAAAATGGTCAAGAACCCTAGTTCAAGAACGCAACAAGGTTCTATCAGTTCCCGCCCTGAAATCAAAAGATTTCTTCGTGGAATTCGTCACCAGGTATGTGGGATTTCACTAGTGGGTTCCTTTCGCCCATTAGGTCCGTAGAATTCAGTCAGATTCTTGATCCCATGATTATGAACAGACTTAGGGTTTCTAGAATTTCAATAGATCATCAGGAATTAGTTATTTAAATGTTCCAAATCAGATTATCATGTTATTTCTTAGTTTATTGCATGAATTTCAGTACCCTAGCTATGTATTCCTTTAGTTCTTGAATTACGCATGCTAGGTCAGATATCTCAGTTATTCAGTTATACATGCCTCAATTATTAATGCATCATTATCAGATTAGTTGTTGCATTCTCAGTTTGCATGTTCAGTTTTGAGCTATTCAGTATTTTACATAAATTCAGTCATAACCAGTTAACCACTTAATTCATTGGGAGTAGCATAATACTGAGTTGTACTAGGGTTCAACGTACCGATATAGTCCTAGAACTATGACCCACGTAGGTGTAAGTCCCCTCTGTGGGCAACATCAGTTTAGTTATCACGCCAGCATGCCTCTATACCTCTGGCAGAGAATATTAGGTCCTCTCGATGGGGCGTATACATCGGACTCCACATTTAGCTCATGTGGTTTTATTGTCGGTTATTAGTAGCTCCCACAGTTCAGTCAGACTCTATTGCATTGACCACATTTACAGTTCATTCAGTATTAAGTCAACATGTTATAAATTGGTCATTGCATTCAGTTAGCTCAGTATTCAGTATCTATATCATGTTCAGATTATTTCATTGTTTTACTGCTTTGTTCAGTTATATGTTCTTTCAGCTTTACTCTATCTTGCATGCTCAGTACCTTTCAAGTACTGACGCATACGTGCGCTACATCTTCTCATGATGTAGGATCAGGTTCTCAGCATCCAGATCACGCTTAGATCGATTCCCGATCTTCAATTCAGCAGCATCCTTGGTGAGTCCTCATTTTTTGAGGACTGGTGACATGTTTATCTTTATTGCTTTAAGTCTTTAGTTTTAGTTTTGCTAGACCTAGTTGGGGCATGTCCCAACATTTCTAGTCAATTTAGAGTCTTATTTCAGACATAGATAGATTCAACTTAGTATTGAGTTAATATCTTCCTTGTATTAAACTCATCAGTTTTCATTTATCTCAGTTATAGTATATGGGTATTCCCCAGCTTTTCATCTTATTTATGATTTAGCTTCCGCACAGTTTCTATTATTCAGATTATATTTAGTATGCTCATGATCATGCCAACAGGGTTAGCTTGGGATCACTTGTGGTCCTAGGTCTCGTGTCCGCGCCTCGAGGGTAGCTCGGGGCGTGACAACCTTAGTATCAGAGCCTTAGGTTTAAGTGTCCTAGGATGTCTGAAAAGCCGCATTAGGTAGAGTCCTTTTCATGGATGTGTAGTGTGCACCACATCTAATGTGGGGGAGGCCACAAAGTGTTTTAGGAAATCTTTATCTTCTTGTTACTCTAACCGTGTGTAAGATATGATCTAAATTCCATTCTAACTTGATGTTCTACGTTTCAGTGATCATGCCTCCTGGTAGAGCTTATGCCAGGAATGTGAATGCCAGGAACGCAAACGTAGTTCCTCCAGTTCGGGATCAGGAAGTCTCAAATGCTGAATTCAGGAATGCCATTCAGATGTTAGCTCAGAATTTTGCTAACCAAAACAATTAGCTGGTTCAAGCTCCTATGAATGCAAATGGTGGATCAGCAGCAGCAAGGTTCTGTGACTTTGTTAGGATGAATCCCCCTGAGTTCTTAGAATCACAGACTGGTTAAGATCCCAGAATTTCTTGGATGAGATCAAGAAGATCTTTGAGGTGATGCAGGTCACTAGGAATGATCGGGTTGAGTTAGCATCTTACCAACTGAAAGATGTAACTCATATCTGGTATACTCAGTGGAAGAAGAACAGGGGTACAGATGCAACTCCTATTACTTGGGATTGTTTCAGCGAAACCTTTCTGGACAGGTTTTTCCCTATAGAGTTGAGAGAAGCAAGGGCCCAGGAATTTATGAACTTAAGGCAGGGTAACATGACTTTCCAAGAGTATGGGCTCAAGTTTAACCAACTATCCAGGTATGCTCCTCACATGGTTGCTAATTCCAGGGCTTAGATGAATAAGTTTCTGTATGGAATGTCAGACTTAGTGAAAACAGAGTGCATGAATGCTATGTTGTTGGGAGACATGAACATCTCTAGGCTCATGACTCATGCTCAGCAGGTTGAGGGTGATAAGCTTAGGGAACAGGCTAAGGACACTAAGAAAGAAACAACAGGTAACTACGAGTATTCCCAACAGAAATCGGGTGGTGGAAATCGCTCGCATTTTCAGCAGAAGTCTTCGACTATAGCCCCTTCATCTGCTAGTGTTCCATCCCCAGGTTCCGTAATGATCAGAAAGGTAGGGCGTCAGGCTCTAAGTTTCAAGGTAGTGTTTCAGGCATCAAAACTTACCTAACTTGCCCAAAATGTAGTAAGAACCATCTGGGCGAGTGCCATGAAGGTAAGGAAGGATGTTTTGGGTGTGGTAAGTCTGGTCATAGATTGAAGGATTATCTTTCTAGACAGGGTCAAGGAGGAAAAAATGGTAGAGCTCAGTCTACAACTTCAGCAGCACCAACAGGTCGCCCAACTCAGCAGGGTAGCTCTTTTGGTACAGGTGGCGCACAGCGCCAAAACAGGCTCTATGCTCTTTAGGCTCGTCAAGATCAGGAAGAATCTCTTGATGTAGTTACTAGTATGTTACGAGTCTTTGATGTTGATGTTTATGCATTGTTAGATCCAGGGGCTACTTTGTCATTTGTAACTCCTTACAGAGCAGTCCAATTCAGTGTTTTCCCAGAAACCCTTTCAAAACCCTTCTCAGTCTCTACTCCAGTTGGTGACCAAGTTATAGCTAGACGGGTATACAAAAATTTCCCTGTCATAGTTTCCCAGAAAGTCACCTCAGCAAATCTTGTAGAGTTAGAAATGCTATACTTCGATGTCATTCTAGACATGGATTGGTTACATTCCTGTTATACCTCAGTCAATTGTAGAACTAAACATAAGCAACCAACTCAAAGTCTTAAAACATAACAAGGGAAACAATGAAAGATTCATCAACTACTACTGTCTATGAATCCTCTAAATACTACGATAGATGTCGGGACAAGACCCACGACATCTTAACAAAGTTGAATTATAAATGTGTAACCCTCCCGAAAGAAAGGAGGCTCACCAAAACTAACTAGATTGCAAATGGTATCAACAGAGCACCTGTTGATGACCGTGAACACCTGTATCGGTATCACAAAATGATGCAGGTCAAATGATGTTAGTACATTGCATGTATGAGCCTGTAAGGGGAATACTGAAAGCACTAGTAAACAGTAGTGACAAGTCTGGAAGAAATACTAACCTAAACTGAACTCAATACAAAGCAACAATGATAGATTCAATATTTAAAACATTATAAAATAGGAGATAAAACTCAATGATGTATAAAAATACCATAACATATTCTTTAATCTTATTTGGGAGATTCTCTAACCGACAACCATTATTATGAACTATGTGATGATACAACATCTTGTCCACGCTGCCAAAATTATCATATACCTTTACGGTGGTATAGAACCCCTCGACTAAGTGGATCCACTAAGCTATGCGTAACAGAAATAAGGAGTCGTCTAAATTATACGATCCTTTACCCATGTTGGCTCCATGGTTTATGAGGAATATGAGTTATCTGAATTCATTCCCATATCAGGGCTCAATACTACCCCAATAATATAAACTAATGCTCAAAAGTATAAAACATAACTCTTTCTCAATTTGAGATACTTACTCAAAAGATCCTCTTAAAAGAGGTAGTACTCTAAAAACATCTCTGAATTCATAACTCATTTAGAAATTGATGTTTCTTTCATTAAAATGCAAAAGTGTTACTTTTGGGAACAAATATTTCCCTTATATTCATTTTTGAAACATGAAATACAACTCTTCTCATTATCATACTCATTTAATCAAGCTTTAGTTCAAAACTATAGGTAATTGCGAAAGAGTTTTCATTTTTGACTTAAAAGGACCTCTTGAACTTTCCTATAAACTTTACTTTAATTTGAAATGTAAATTAAGAGATGTGATTATGATATGTAGGATCTCTAAAGGAGTAATGATGACTTTAAGAGTGAATTTCAAGAAAAGAACGTAGGTATGATTCGAGGGAACACACACAGAAAAAAGGATGGAAGAGCAAGGGACCTGGCGGCCCTAGCGTACTGAGTTGGGAGGGGCACCATGGAACACCTCAGATTCGAGAAAATAGAAAAAGTGCAGCTTTCCAGGACCTGGTGAAAGAACCACGGAAGCCACCGATGCTCCGTAGTGTGACACACAGTCTGTAGGTGGGTACCATCCTTGGGGTCCAAAATTTGATGGTCTTTGATCCCACCCACGGTCGACCAGTATGGTCCGTGGTTGGACCTACGGACCATAGTTAAGGGTCAACATCTATTTAGAGGAAAATGGTTGTTCGATAAACTTGAAACAGTTATATATTTTTGCACAAAATGAATAAAGTGGCCTATGACCTATCTAACTATAGATAATTGAATCCTCTTTTCAATGCCACCGAGTTTGCTAAAATTCAAGTTCGGAGTATAAAGTTGTGCTCATTTTAGTAAAGCCCTGTCGAGTAGAGAATGAACCACGACCCCAGTCGATGGTCGGTAGTTCAAACAATGTCCTGTCAGACATGTATTAGATATCCTTTGTCAACTTTTAAGTCAGGGTCATTTTTGTCATTTTCCTATCCGTTGGGGGCACTTAAACTATGTCGTTTGATGCCTAAACTATGTTGTTTTACTCTGTCTAAGCCAAATAACTTAGTCAGAATCTACCCAAATTAGAGCAAAAAGAAGAGGAAAAGTTGACCAATGTTCCCAAGAACAAGTAACAGTGTTCTTTGAAGTTCATCCCCAAAAATCCGAAGGAATTCTCCATAGATTTCATCACCTTGTAAATGGGATTTCACTAGTGGGTTCCTTTCATCAACTAGGTCCCTAGAATTTAGTTAGTTCCTTGATTCTCCATATCTTGTTTAGACCTAGGGTGTCAAAACCTTGGAGATTTGTTGTGATTTAGCTTTTTTAGTATCCTTAATTGAAATAACATGTTTCTTTGAAAGTTTGCTTAATTCCTTGTATAAAACTCAAAACACTAGTTTTTGTAAATTATCTTAGTTCATGAATTATACTTGTTAGGTCAGTTAAACAGAAAATCATGCTCCTGATTTCGATTATTACATTTTCAGTGTATAAATATTGCATTCTCAGTTACCATGTCATTATTTAGTGCATTTTAGCTTCATATATAATCAGTTCGGAGTAGGCTTAGCATACCCTCATAGTCCCAAAACTACGTGCCCGTGTAGGATTATAAGTCCCCACTGTTTGGCATCAAATATAGTGATCACACCAGTCATGCCTTTATACCCCTGGCAATGTATATTGGGTCCTCTCGATGGGGTGTATACATCAGACTCCACATTTAGCTCATGTGGTTTATGTCGATTGATAGTAGCTCCGACTGTCAGATTCTTAGAGCATTGACAAGGTTTTCAGAAGTTACTTCAGTATACAGTTCAACATGTTATCTTCATGATTAATGTTTAGTCATTGCATCTAGTTCTATTTTCATTTATATTTTAGTACATGTCGATATCCTTGTTTAGATTATATCATTGTTCAGTTATGCAATGTTCAGCTTATATACTTTGTTAAGCTTAGAATATCTATATCTTGCATGCTCAGTACATTCAGGGGTCATTTGCTAAAAACATTGATAACTCAGGGATTAGTAACGCAGGGATTAGTAACGCAAGGATTAGTAATGCAGGGATTAGTAGTGCAGGGATTATTTTTTGTCAAGTATTTGGTTCATTGCTTCCCACTTAATCTAGTGTTTGATTTAAAACTCTACAAAAAAATTCTTTCCTATTATACCCTTGTGGTATTATGAGATTGTTTATTTCATGTAATTGAGTCAAGGTAGATAACCGGACCATAATAGTACAATAATTTTTTTTAGAAAATAACAACAAAGAAAAAGAGTGTTATATAAATTGAAACAATTTTTTTTCTTTTTTGTGCATAATTAAGAACAAGAATTTAATACTATGCAACAGTTGAATAAAATTCTAGTAAAAAACAATTATGGTAAATCTTTATTTATTTAGTTTTACAAATTTTAACCTGTATAATTATTGTATATGGCAACCGGATGTTGACAAAAGAGTTTAAAATTATCAAAAATGAAGATCTAAAAATATACTTATACAATTTTATACCAAAGTCCCTTATCAGATAATAATTAATCAAAGTTGTTGTGGGACAATATTTTTTTTTAGGATTTTCTATTTCATTTAACTAGTTAAGTTAAATATATATATATATATATATATATATATATATATATATATATATATATATATATATAATTGAGGTATGATGTACCACTTTTTTTGTTGGTCAAGTATATCTTAAACTTAACATAGATTTAAGATTACTTATATTGTTCAATAGCTAAAGCTTATTAAAAAAAAATTAGTCGACGTGGTTAATCAACGAACTACATTGAATAAAAAAAAGGAGAAAAAAATAATAACGAAATCATTAAATTACACTAAACGAATTTGGAGAATTAAAAAGAACATTTACAATTATTTTAATATAAATAAAAATAAAATAAAATTACAAAAGAAATTTAGGAAAATGAATAAAGGGATAATTTTGTCATTTAGGGGTCTTATCCAAGGTTTAACAAACCTTGGATTAGTTATCCCTCTATTTACTAGGGATAAAATAAGTTCATATATGATGTATAAACAATCCATGGATTAAATAAAATAATGTAACCAAACAATGTATTAGATGGATTAAATTTTAATCCATGGACTATTCTATTTAATACCGCCTACCAAACGAGTCCTCAAAGTACTAACACATACTTTTGCGCTACATCGTTTCATGATGTAGGTTTAGGCACTCAAAATCCGGATCACACTTAGATTGATTCTCGACTTCAGCAACTTCAGTGGTGAGTCCTTATACCTCAAGGACAATAGAGATGCTTTCCATTTAGTATTTATATTCACTTTTTAGCTTTTGTTACAGTTAGCTAATGGCATGTCCCAGCAACTCAGCTCAGTTAGAGGCTTTTCAGACATAATAGTAGATTCAGCTTGAGTTGTTAAGTGGTCCTTCCAGTTGCTACTAAACTCCTGTTATGTTTTATTATGATTATTCAGACTAGTTGGAATTGTTCCTCTTAAGATATTTATTGACTTAGTTTCCTCTTAGATCATGTTTACTTAGATATATTCATTATGTTCATGATATGCTAGATCCTGCGTTTCGTCAAGGCGGTAGCCTCGGGGCGTGACAAACTTGGTATCCAAGCATTAGGTTCAAGAGTGCTAGGATGTCTAAAAGTCGCACTAAGTAACATCCCTTTCATTAGTTTGAAGTGCGCCACGCCTATGAGGGGGAGGCTACGAAGTGTTTTAAGAAAAACTTCTCTTTCGTTGATATTCTTATTGTGCATGAGGTATGATTAAACTTTTCCTTTCTAATTTGTTTCTATGCATTTCAGATCATGCCTCTTCGTAGAGCTAACACAGAAATCCTAATGCACGCAACGCTAATGCAGTTCCTCCTATCTTGAATCACGAGGTTACGAATGAAGAAATTTGGAATACGATCCAACTCTTGGCTCAAAGTGTAGCCAATCAGAACAATCAGCAGGCAACAATTTCTGCAAACACTAATGGTCGATTAGCTGCAGTTAGGGTTCGAGACTTTGTTCGTATGAATCCTCTATAATTTCAAGGGTCAAAGGATGGCGAAGATCCATAGAACTTCATTAATGAGGTTAAGAAGATTCTTAGAGTAATGCAAGTGACTGGGACTGAAAGTGTTGAGCTAGCATCCTATAAACTTAAGAATGTGGCTCATATCCGGTTCACTCAGTTGAAAGACAACAGGGGCACAGATGCAACTCCTGTGACTTGGGAATGTTTTATTGGAGCTTTTCTAGACAGGTTCTACACAACAGATTTGAGAGAAGTTAAGGCACAATAGTGTATGAAGGTGAAGCAGTGTTCAATGTCGGTCCAAGAGTACATGCTGAAGTTCACCCATCTCTACAGGTATGGTCCACATATGGTTCCTAATACGAGGGTACAAATTAGAAAGTTCTTGTTTCGAGTATCGGATTTAGTAAAGACCGAGCGTAGGAATGATATGCGGCTAGGGTATATTGATATATCTTGACTCGTGACTCATGCTCAGCAGGTTGAGGGAGATAAGCTTAGGGAAATGGCCAAGGACAACAAGAAGTCTAGAACAGGGAATTACGAATACTCTCAGTAAAGATCGAGTGGTGGAAATCGCTCACAGTTACAGCAGAGGTCTACAACCACAACACCTTCATCAGCTAGTGATCCATTCCCCAGGTTTTGACATGATGAGAAAGGTAGAGCATCGGGCTCTAAGTCTCAGGGGAGTACTTCAAGTAACACGACTTTCCCAACTTGTCCTAAGTGTGGTAAGAACCAACTAGACGAGTGTGTTGCAGGCAGAGATGGGTACTTTGGGTGTGGTTAGTCTTTCTATAAGATGAAGGATTACCTTTCTTTTAGGCAGGGGCAAAAAGGTAACAACAATAGGGCTTAGTCTACAGCACCAACAGGTTACCCAACTCAGCAAGGTGCCTCATTTGGTATAAGTGGTGGTTAGTGCCAGAACAGGTTGTATGCTCTCCCGACTCGTAAGGACTAGGAAGATTATCCTGATGTGGTCATTGGTACATTATGAGTCCTCCATTTAGATGTTTATGCATTGTTCGATCCAAGGGCCACACTTTCTTTTGTAACTCCCTATATAGCAGTAAACTTCAATGTCAATCTAGAAACTTTTTTAGAACCCTTGTCAGTGTGTACTTTAGTTGGTGACCTAGTTATAACTAAATGGGTCTATATAAATTTCCCTATCAAAGTTTCTTAGAAAGTCACGTCAGTAGACCTTATAGAGTTAGAAATGATAGATTTTGATATCATTCAAGGCATGCATTGGTTACATTCATGTTATTCCTCAGTCAAGTGTATGACTAGGATCAATGATGGACCTACGTTCCATCCTGTACAATGATGGTCCCTTGTCAGAGAGTCTTGGCCAATCGATGACAACTGGACCACGGGGCATGGTCCCACCTACGGACCGTAGGTGCCACCCTGGTCCATGCCTGGACCTTTTCTGAGGGGTCGATCCATGAACCCACCTACGATCTGTGTCCCACACCACGAGCCACGGTTGGCCCTTCGTGGATGACACCTAGAAGGTCTGAAAAGCTGTTATTTTACCTTTTTTCGAATCCTGGGTCTTACATTCTCTTGATTCTTCAAATCTTGTTTAGACCTAGGGTTTCTAACACCTTGGAGATTTGTTGTGATTTAGTTGTTGCAGTATCCTTAATCGAAATAAAATGTTTCATGGAAAGTTTGCTTAATTCCTTGTATAAAACTCCGAACCCAAGTTTGTGTAAATTCTCTTAGTTAATGAATTATACTTGCTTGGCCAATTAAATATAAAATCATGCTCCAAATTTCAAATGTCACATTCTCAGTATATAAATGTTGCATTCTCAGTTAGCATGTCAGTATTTTAAGATATTGTTTATTTAGTGCATTTAAGTTTCATACGTATTCAGTTAAGAGTAGACTTAGCACCGAGTTGGACTAGGGTTCATCGTTTCCTCATAGTCCCCAAACTATATGCCTGTGCAGGATAGGAATTCCTCTATGTTGGGCATTAAATTTAGTGATCACTCCTATAATACCTCAGAAATCCAACTTAGAATTTTCAGTAGACACAGGTGAACCACGACAGGGTTCACGGACCGTGAAAGGAACCACGATTCGTCGACATGTTTGTGGTTCACACCCAACTAAACATAAGTGGACCACAAGAGCTTTCACGAGTAGTGGATCACTTCACGAGCCGTGGGAAGGCTCGTGTAAGCCAAACAGAACCTCCCCAGCTCAGTCATCAGACCACAGGGCACTCCATGGGCCGTGGGAGGGTTCGTGGACCTAAGATAGCAGACTACTAGCCCAAGTGAAGATCCACATCGACCTTCACGGTCCATGATCCTTCACACGTGTTGTGGTAGGGCTCGTGGTCGAACCTGTAAGACCCAAAAACTAATAAGTAAAACTAAAGCCTGCTGTTTCATTCTTAAAATTTGATGCATGATTTAGAGTTGAAAAATAGACCCAAAATTTGACTAAGTATAAGTTCAAGTGAGGGTTCAAGGAAGGTGAAAGGCATCACTACCCTTACAAGCGCCCTTGAACTTTGCCTTAGCCATGTGGGCAAAAGGCATTGTTCAAGAGAGGCTTCAAGGCACATGAAAGTCTTTACAGCTCTTAGAAGCTGTCGTGAACTTTGCCTTAGCCGTATAGGCAAGGAAGAAAGTTCACTTGAGGGTTCAAGGTGTGTGAAGGACTTCACTGCCCTTAAAAGGCCTGTTGAAGTCTGCTTAAGCAAATTTGGGCAGGCGAGGCAGTTCACTTGAGGGTTCAAGGAGCGTAGAAGGCTCCACTTCCCTTGGAGGCCCCTCGTGAACAAATGACTTATCCAATTTTGGCATAGAGGCAGTTCACGTGAGGGTCCACGAGGCGTGAAGGAATTCATTACCCGTGGAGTATCTCTTGTGGTAAATGCCTTAGTTGCGTGGGCATAGGCGAGGTTCACAATTTGGTCCATGGCTGGTGGAAGCTTCCACTAAACGTGGAGACTCTCGTGGACAATGACTTAGCTTCAAAAAGCTAAAGGAAATAGTCCACGTGAGGGACCACGGAAGGTGGAGCAGTCCACTACACGTGGAAGCTCCCTTGAACTTTGCCTTAGTTTTTTTTAGGCAGTCCACATTGGGGGCAAGGGGTATTTTTTTAATTTTATTTTGAAGTGCTATTTTAAATGGGTATATTATATATTATTAATAAATAAGTATATAAGGTTTTATAAGTCATTAAACACCCAAACTAAATCATTTTCACAAAGACGCAAATCAAAATAAAAAGTTCATGTTCCTCACAATATTTCTTTCTCTAAAAACCTAAGAAGAAGAAGAGTAAAATTGAATCTTAGGCTGCAAGAAAGCAAGGGTTTTTCATCAAATTCTTTCAAGATTCATCATCAAGGTACGGTAGTTTTCATCTTTGGGTAGATTCCACCAATTGTCCTTCAAAAGTTGATTTCAAACTAAAATTTTCCCCAATTTCAAGGGTTTTGATCGAGTGACTTGGGTCCTCTTTAAGAATGATTTTAATGGTTGAATTATGTTGGGCTATGATTAAATTTATGATTTATGTTTGAATTATGGTGAAATTACCCCAAGAACCCATGGATCCCCTCTATTGCTAAATTATGATCTTAATGTGGGTTAATTGATTTTAGAAGCATGTAAATGGGTCTTCTAGGAATTAATTGAATTGATTGGATTGTGTTATTACCCATATCTAATATAAAAATTCTAGATGTTGGGTTGAATGTGATTCATGATCCTTGATGGGTAAATTATGAGAATTATGCTTGTTCTTCAAAACCTAAGTTGAGAAAGAAGATCCTATGACTATGGTGTAATTGTGGTATTGATTGAAAGATAATTCTGCCCTATACCTTTACACATTAGTATGCATGAATTATTATGACTATGATGATCTTTATGTGTTTAATGAAAGGCGATTATCATGAGCACACTGTGAAAATGATGTGAAATCTTTACTCACTAATTGATGATTCTAAGGTAAAAAGGCCATTCTCACCTAATGAATCTATGAGATATCATGATACCATATTGGTTTGAGTGCTAGGACATTATTTTATGAATATGAAATTAAGTAAAGACTTAACATGAATTTAAAGGGAATTATGCTTAGCACCGAGTGGATATGAATATGAGATGAGTTCCTTCACGCTAGTTAGTCTGGGTTCCCAAGATAGTTATGTCATGAGATGGAAACCTTTTACGTTAGTTTGTCCAGGTTTCTGGAAGGAATCTTCCTATCCCATAACTATGTGCCCACATAGGTCTTTAGCTAGTGGATCCATTTTTGAGTGGGGGTATGGGACTCCATTTTTGCATTGCATGAGTAGGCTTTAAGAGTGGTTGTGGTGTGGTTCTCCTATGCTATGAAGACTTATGAATTATGCATGTATGAGATGAATTGTTGCTAAGAGTGACTTTACTTGGTATAAGCTATGAACATGAATATTTTTTTATCTATGAGTGTTGGCTAATGATGAGGTGAAGGTATGATATGTATTATGTTTGTGGCCTAAAAGTGGTACTTAGCATTAGGTAGGATTATGGGATGTTACCTATGCATTTCCCAAGTATAGCTTAAGGTTGCTTATAAAATGGTTTGACTTATGTTTCTTCACAAATGTACATGATGACTTTTAAATTGATAAAATGCATGGTTTCAAAAAAATGTCCCTTTTGAGTATGTTTTAAGGATTTGTATGCATGGCTACCATACTTAGCGCAATTTTGTGCTAAACCCATATTTTCTACATTTTTCTATAGGTGTAGGTTCCAGTCGTTGAGGTTAACTTCTCCCTTTGAGTAAAGGTTGGATTGATTCTCTCCACGCTTTTGCTGAGTCCTCAAGATTGTAGGACTAAAGTTGTTCAATTCTAGTTTCTTCTACTTTTCCTTTTGAGACTATGCTGAAAAGGGCTTAGACCCTTATTGGTATTCAATTGTAATAGATGGCTTGTTGAGATAATGTCTAGACTTCCATTTGGTTTTATGAAAAGACTTCGATTGTAAAAAGTTTTTATTCCGCATCATTTCTATAACTTTATGTTTATTATATGCTAAGGGCTTGTATGAAACCCCTTCGGGGTTGAGTACGCCGTGTTACATCTAGGGGGTATCCCTGGGGCGTGACAAACTTGGTAATCAGAGCACAAGGTTTAGAATGATTCTAGGATGATGTCTCATAAGCCAGGTCTAGTAGAGTCTTGTTCATGAGTGTGGAGCACGCCACACTTATGAATGAGAGGCTATAAGATGTTTACAAAATTTCACTTCTTTCATTACTCTTTAGTCGTGCCTTGGAGTTTTAACATTATGAAGTCCTTTTCCTGACCCTTCTCTTATGTCTATAGGATATGAATACAAGAAGGGCGAATGCAAGAAGGATGGAAGAGGAGATTGTGAACACAAGAAGGACGGAAGAGGATAATGTGAATGAGGGAGTTCCTCCCTGAGGTCCCCAAGACACACAAGGGTTTATTGATGAAATCTATAAGGTGCTTGATGCTATGGGAATGTCTCCACAAGAGAAGGTAGAATTATCTGCCTACCAATTGAAAAATGTGGCCCAAGTGTGGTTTACTCAATGGAAGAGGAATAGGCCGGTTGAAGCAGGTCCCATAGATTGGAAGGTACTCAAGAAAGCATTCCTTGATAGTTTTTTCCCTGAGAGAAGAGGGAAGCAAAGGCGGAGGAATTTATCAACCTTCATCAAGGAGGTATTAGTGTTCAAGAATATTCTCTAAAATTCACTAAGTTGTCCAAGTATATTCCATCTTTGGTGTCGATTTCAAGGGATGAGATGAGTCGGTTCGTGACGGGTGTGTCCAACTTGATTGAAGAAGAATGTTGTATGGCAATGCTACATGATACTGTAGTTATCTCACGTCTAATGGTGTATGCTCAACAATTTGAGGAGTTAAGAGTTAGGAAGACAAATAGGGAAGTGAAGAGAGCAAGGACCAATGATGGAAATTCTTCCAAAGGTAAGTTTGTGGGTCAAGGGGGACCAAGGTTCCAGAGAAGGTTCTCCAACCAATGCTCCTCTAGTGCCCCAAGGGTTAATAACCCTAAGCCTCAAGGAGGAAATAGTGGTGTATTTTCTATCGTTTTGGCCTACTTGTTCCAAGTGTGGCAAGAAACATGATGGTAAGTACCTTGTTGGCACGGATGGTTGTTATAGTTGTGGGAAGAGTGGTCATTTGATGAGAGATTGTCCCATGCTTAATAATCAAGGAAGAGAGGGCAAGCAAGTCCCTCCTAGCGGTTCAAATTCCGGTCCTCCTAAGAAAAACCTCTTCCATTCTCTTCAATCCCGAGGTGACCAAGAGAGCTCCCCAGATGTTGTGACCGGTTTGTTACAAGTCTTTTCTACTGATGTATATGCATTGTTAGATCCGGTGCCACTTTGTCATTTGTTACACCTTTAGTGGCTATGAAATTCGAAATACTCCATGAAGTGTTAGTAGAGCCTTTTTCGATTTCTACCCGGTTGGTAACTCGGTGTTGACAAAAAGAGTATATAGGAGTTGTCCTATTTCTTTGTCCCATAAAGTTACCTTGGTGGATTTGGTCGAATTAGATATGTTAGATTTTGATGTGATTTTGGGTATGGATTAGTTGCGTGCATGTTATGTCTCTATTGATTGTAGGACTTGGGTAGTAAAGTTTCAATTTCCAAATGAGTCTATTTTAGAGTGGAAGGGGGGAAATTCTATCCCTAGAGATCAATTCGTCTCTTACCTAAAAGCTAGGAAAATGATCTCGAAAGGGTGTATTTACCATATTGTTAGGGTTATGGATGCTGAGTCCGAAACCCCTTCCCTAGAGTCGGTCCCCGTGGTGAACGAATTTTCGAAAGTCTTTCCGGATGACTTGATTGAATTGTGTTACTACCCATATCTAATATAGAAATTCTAGATGTTGGGTTGAATCTGATTCATTATCCTTGATGGGTAAAATGAGAATTTGTACATGAATAAGAGAATTATGCTTGTGGTTTAAGACCTATGTTGAGAATGAAGATCCTATGACTATGGTGTAATTGTGGTATTGATTGAAAGATCATTATCCCCTATATCTTTACACATTATTATGCATGAATTATTATGACTATGATGATCTTGCTGTGTTGAATGAAAGGCTATTCTAATGTACACACTATGAGCATGATGTGAAAGGTTTACTCACTTATTGATGATTCAAAGGTTGAAATGCCATTCTCGCCTAATGAATCTATGAAATATCATGATATCATGATGGTTTGAGCGATAAGGCATTATTTTATGAACATGAGCTTAAGTAAAGACTTAACATGAATTTAAAAGGAATTATGATTCGCACCGAGTGGATACGAATATGAGATGGTTTTCTTCACACTAGTTAGTTTGGGTTCCCAAGATAGTTATCCCAGGAGATGTAAACCTTTTACATTAGTTAGTCCGGGTTTGTAAAAGCAATCTCCCTATCCCATAACTATGTACCCACATAGATCTTTAGCTAGTGGATCCACATAGAAGATAATACATGAGTTCTACCTTAGGCAAATAGGACAACTCTTTTCGGTGTGAGGGCATGAAATCGGATTCCATGTAGCTCTCATGGTCTATGTCGGTTAAGGCTATATTTCCTTACATGACAAGAATATGAACTATGACAAGATCATTAACATGAACTATAACTATGGCTTCTTAGGAGGTTATACTTAGTATGAGTGGGGGTATGGGTCTCCATTTATGCATTGCACAATTAGGCTTTAAGAGTGGTTGTGGTGTGGTTATTATATGCTATGAAGACTTATGAATTCTGCATGTATGATATGAATTCTTTCTAAGACCGACTTAACTTGCTACAAGCTATGAACATGAATATTTCCTTGTCTATGAGTGTTGGCTAAGGATGACGTTAAGGTATGATATATATGATGTTGGTGGCCTAAAAGTGGTACGTAGCATTAGGTAGGATTATGGGATCTTACCTATGCATTGCACAAGTATAGATTAAGGTTGCTTAGGAAATTGTTTGACTTATCTTTCTTCACAAATGTGCATGATGACTTTTAAATTGATAAAATGCATGGTTTCAACTAAATGTCCCTTTTGAGCATGTTTTAAGGATTTTTATGCATGGCTACCATAGTTAGTGCAATTTTGTGCTAACCCATATTTTGTACATTTTTCTATAATTGTAAGTTCTAGTCGTTGAGGTGTACTTCTCCCTTTGAGTAAAGCTTGGATTGATTCTTTTCATTCTTTTTGTAAGTCCTCAAGATTCGAGGATGAAGGTTGTTCAATTATAGTTTCTTCTACTTTTCCTTTTGAGACTATGTTGTAAAGGGCTTAGACCTTTATTGGTATTTGATTGTAACAAATGGCTGGTTGAGATAATGTCTAGACTTCCATTTGGTTATATGAAAAGATGTCAATTGTAAAAAGTTTTAATTCTTCATCATTTCTATGACTTTATGTTTATGATATTCTAAGGGCTTGTATGAAACCCCTCCGGGGTTAAGTACGTCGTGTTACATCTAAGGGGTATCCTTAGGTCGTGACAGAACCACCCAAAACCAGTAACT
This sequence comes from Solanum okadae, assembly GCA_036553675.1. Classification (NCBI taxonomy): domain Eukaryota; kingdom Viridiplantae; phylum Streptophyta; class Magnoliopsida; order Solanales; family Solanaceae; genus Solanum; species Solanum okadae. The sequence goes on from CM071689.1 coordinate 27,588,371, forward strand.
ACTGTCCAAGGAACACAACCCACTTGACGGTCTGTGGTCCCTGTGATGGTCCGTTGTAGGGCCTGTGGTCAGCCCACGTCAGATTTTATGTTAGGTCATTTTGGTATTTTCATTTATGCATTGGAAACCTATTCGACGTCCTTTGACCCCTAAAACTATGTAGTTTTTGTCAATTTGAACCTAGTAACTTTATCAGAACTTACCCTAATCGATCATTCACCAAAACTAGAGAGAAAAGAAGAGAATCCAAGCATTAGCATCCTTTAGAAATCGAAAGATTTCTTCGTGAACTCATCACCAGGTATGTGGGATTTCACTAATGAGTTCTTTTCATCCACTTGTTCCCTAGATTTCAGTTGGAATCTGGATTCAATAAATATTGCTTAGACCTAGAGTTTCTAGAACCTCAGATAATTGTTGTGATTTAGCTGTTAGAGTATTCCAAATTAGATTTGCATTCGTAACTATGTTGCTTAATTCTTGCATGAAATTCAGAACCCTAGTTGTGTAGATTCATTTAGTTCATGAATTACACTTGCTAGGTCAGTTTATACAGATATGCATGCATCAGTTTAAAATGTTTCATTATCGGTACTTAATGTTGCATTTTCAATTAACATGTCAAAATTTTGAGCTATCCAGTTTATTTGCAGTTATGTTGTATTTACACATTATAATTGGGATTAGGTTTGGACCTAGTTGTACTAGTGTCAGTCACCCTCATAATCCCAGAACTACGTGCCCTCATAGGTTAAGTCCCCTCTGTGGGCATCATATTTAGTGATCACACCAGTCATGCCTTTATACCCCTAGCAAGGTATAATGCGTCGTTTCGATAGGGCGTATACATTGGACTCCACATTTAGGTAACGTGGTTTTATGTCAATTATTAGTAGCTCCCAAAGTTAAATTCTAGTGCATTGATCAAGTTATCAGTTACAGTTCAACATTCAGTTTTAGAATGTTATGAACTTGGTATTTCATTTAGTTTAATTTATGTTCAGTATGTTCAGTAAATTGATCATATTCATCTTATATCACTGATCAGGATGATTCGTTCATTTATGTGTATATTGTTCAGCTTTATCCTATCATGCATGCTCAGTACCTTTCAAGTACTGACGCATACTCTACGCTACATCTTCTCGTGATGTAGGTTTAGGCCCTTAATAATCAGATCACGTGTAGATTGGTTCCCGATCCATATTAAGCAGTATCAGTAGTGAGTCCTCATTCTTCGAGAACGATAGACATGTTTTCTATTGAATCTTTCCTTTTCACTTTTAGTTTTGGTAGAGTTAGCTGGGGACATGTCCCAGCATCTCTAGTATGTTAGAGGCTTATTTCAAACATAGTTAGAGTTAGTTTTAGTTTGGAGTTTGATCTTTCAGTTGTCATTAAACTCACAGTTCATATATAGATTTAGTTTTAGTTTGGAGTTTGATCTTTCAGTTGTCATTAAACTAACAGTTCATATATATTTAGATTGTTTTGGATATTCCCCACTTTTAGTTAATTATGGTTTTAAGCTTCTGTATAGTATATTTTATTTAGTATTGTTTTAGTATGCTTATGATATGCTAGCTATGGGGTTAGCTTGGGGTCACTCGTGATCCTAGGTCCCGTGTTTATGTCAAAGGGGTAGCCTCGAGGTGTGGCTAATACAAGGGCTAATTCTAGGAGAGATGAGGAAGGCTATATGGAGCAAGAGCTTCCTCTCCAAGTTCCACCCTAAGCTCCTCTTCAAGCTCCTATTGATACGGGGGCTATAAAAAAGGGGAAATAAGGTCGACTTTCCAAATATTGAATTAAGTCGTGACAACTCAAGCCCAAGCCATGATGGCCCAAGCTAATAGGGAAGTTGTTGCTCTGGCTAAACCAAATGTGAATTTGGCCGCTTCAAGGATTAGGGACTTTTCTAGAATGAATCCTCATGAGGTCCATGGTTCCAAAGTGGGAGAGGATCCTCAAGAATTTGTGGAAGAGGTTTATAAGATAATTGATGCCATTGGGGTAGGAAGTGCATCTAGCTGCTTATCAATTGAAGAGTGTTGCTCAAGTGTGGTATACTCAATGGAGGAATAATAGGCCAGTAGGAGCGGGTCCCTTAGAGTGGGAAGTTTTCAAAGAAGCATTCCTTTATAGGTTCTTTCCCCGAGAGTTGAGGGAAGCGAAGGTGGAAGAATTCATTAACCTTAGGCAAGGTAGTATAAGTGTTCAAGAATATTCTCTAAAGTTTACTCAAATATCAAAGTATGCTCTGGTTATTATGGCAGATTCAATGGATATGATGAGTAGGTACTTGATGGGTGTATCCAAATGGTAAGAAAAGAATGTCATACGGCAATTCTCTTCCATGATATGGATATCTCAAGTCTCATGGTGTATGCCCAACAAATAGAGGATGAGTAACTCCAAGACAAGAGTAGAGTGGTAAAAAGGGCTAGGACCGGTGGTAGGAATTTCTCCAATGATAGGTCTGAAGGATATGGTTAACCTAGGACCCAACAAAAGCTTTCCAACCAAGAGAGGGTGTCTTACCCTAAGCCTCAAAGATGGAGTAATAGTGAATATATGTTGCTTAAGCCTACTTGAACTAAGTGTGGAAGGAAGCATTATGGTAGGTGTCTAGCCGGAAAGGATGGTTGCTACGGTTGTGGTATTGAGGGTCACAAGATTAGAGATTGTCTGATGCATGGGTCAAATGGAGATCGGCCAAGGAAGCCTCTCTTAGTGGTTCAGATTCCAATGCTCCCAAGAAAAAATAAGTTCTAGGTTCTCCAAGCTAGTGGTGAACAAGTGTGTCAACACTGATGTGACTACCGATGTGTGCTTTATGCTTTATCTAGATTCCGATATTGCTTATCTTTTATGACTTAATAGAGTCGATACGATAGACTTTGCTGTCATCTTTTGTATGAATGAGCTTCATTGTTTCCTTCATGTTATAAAATATGTTTAGAAGAGTTTGTTCAGGCTTACTCCTAAGAAGGAGATGGTGTGCCTAGCTAGCAAGGTTATTATGTGTTTATGTGTTTATGTGTTGCCATGAATTCCTTATATGATGCATGTTCATGAAACCTTGTCTTTTCAAAGAAAATGAGTTTAAGTTAATTGTTTTCCTCATGATTGTAGTCTATTGAGTATGAGTTGACTATTTTGACTTCATGAGATGAATATATGAGCATGCTTTAGTTTGGAGTTGAGAGATTCCTCTTCGAATAAATTCTTTTGCGAGTAAAAATTCTTATAGGCTCCATGAGAGTATGTTGAGCATTTTATGACTAGGAAATGGTAGTTCCTCCTTGAACATGACTAGTTATGAGAATTTCTTGCATCATGGGTTGTTAAGGTGTAGTTCCTACTCCCTTGTGTTGCTTTGAGTATGTTAGTTGGAGTTGAAGTTTTCCTCCTTGTTTGTGTGCATTTAGATATGTTGAATGAATGATGGGTTGCTAGTCTAGATTCGTGACCTTTAAAAGTGCTTACAATCATTATTCAAGGATGAACGATCCCAAGGGAGAGATATTGTAATACCCCGAAAACTAATATGCTAAACTATAGCCTTAAGTTAAGGTTTTAGAGTTTGATATGAGGGTTAGAGTCGTAGATAAGACTTCCTGTACTTAATAACATGACCCCAAGCTAACCCTGAAGTTTGCATATCATAAACATACTCCAAAAATCTTAATAACATGACACTATGTGGAAGCTAAAACAACAAATAATTGAACGATGTGAAATACCCAATACTGATATGAATATATATAAAACTACGAAGAGTTCAATGATACTAAACATTCACTCAAGTATAAATTTTAATCTAATACTATGCCTAAAAATCCTCAGTTGACTAGAGTTGTTGGGACATGCCCAAAACTAACTCTATCAAAATTAAATACTGAAATAAAATAATGAATATGAAAGATATGTTTATTGTCCTTGAAGTATGAGGACACACCACTGAAGCTATTGAATATGGACCGAGAACTGATCTATGCGGATATGGATGTTGAACAACTGAACCTACATCATGAATGAATGTATAACAGAGTATGCGTCAGTACTTGGAATGTATTGAGGATGCACGATATATATAATAGATGAACAAAGTATAAAAGCTGAACAAACATAACTGAGCAATGACATAATCTTAACAGAAACATAGATACTAAAATATAACTAAGAACTGAGCTAAATGCAATGACCAGGTACTAATCATGAATTTAACAAGCTGAGACTAAATACTATAGTATAATTGAAAAAATAGTCAAATGCACTAGAGTCTAACTATGGGAGTTACTATTAACTGACATAAAACCACGCGAGCTAAATGTGGATTCTGATGTATACACCCCATCAATAGGACCCAATATACCTTGCCTGGGGTATAAAGGCATGACTGACGTGATTACTAAATTTGATGCCCAACAGACGGGACTTAAGTCCTACTGGGGCACATAGTTTTGGGAATATGAGGGTACCCAGAACCCTAGTCAAACTCGGTGCTAAGCCTACTCCTAAATGGAAATGTCTATGACACAACATAAATGAAATACTGGATTACTAAATATTCTAAAATTCAAATCTGAGAATGCAACATTTATGTACTGACAATGTAACATTCGAAACTGGAGCATGTATATTTGTTTAACTGACCTAGCAAGTGTAATTCAGGAACTAAGAGAATCTACAAAACTAGGGTTTTGAGTTTCATGCAAGGAACTAATTAACAATTTCACGAAAAAATGATAAGTTGATTAAGAATACTATAATAGCTAAATCCCAACCAATATCTAATGTTTTAGAAAACCTAGGTATAAGCAAGATATAGCGAATCAAGAATTTGACTGAATTTTAGGGACCTAGTGGATGAAAGGAACCCACTAGTGAAATCCCATATACCTGGTGACAAAATCTACAGAGAAATCCTTCTATTTTACGGCTGAAACTTTGAAGAACACTATTGCATGCTCTTGGGAGTTTTGGTCACCTTTTCCCCTTCTTTTTGCTCCAAGTTTGGATGGTTTGTGGTGAATAAAGGTTCTGGGTATGTCTGACTAAGTTATTTGTGGTGAACAAACTTTATGCATTAAACGATGTAGTTTTAGAGACCCAACGCATAACAAAAATACCTAAATGACCCTAATTTAAAGGCTGATGAAGGCCACCCACGGATGGACCTACGGTCCGTGGGTTGACCTACCAACCATCAGTAGGGGTCATCGGTCAAGTCTACCCGATAGGGCTTTACTAAAACGAGCATACCCATATATTCGGAGATGGGATTTTAGAAAACTCAGTGGCGTTGGAAAGAATAATGACTTGTCTATCATTTGGTAGGTTATGGGCCACCTAATTCCTTTTGTGATGAAAGTTATGACTATTTGAAGTTGTCCCGACAACAATTTCCCCTCTAACCAGCTGTTGACCTTCACCTACGGTCAGACCTACATTCCGTAAGTCCAACCACAGACCATACAAGTCAATCTTGGGTGGGATCAGAGACTAAATATTTAGGCCTTAATGACGGAACCCTACTATGGTGTGTGGTTCCACCTATAGTCTCTGGGTGGTTCCGTCGGTACTAGCATTAGTTTTTTTAAAAACTAGTACTTTCTTCATTTTGAAATCCGATGTATTACATTATCTTCCCCATGGGAACATTTGTCCTTGAATGAAGTCTAAACAAGCTGAGTATGGAGGGAAAGAGTGGCAATCCCTACCACTCATTACTAGAAACTAATATCTCACTGATCTGAGTTCCATGAACATGAAAAGAGGCTGAAATGCAAGTAAAACTGAGGGAACATGATACTGAGATTGAATTTACGCAAGAATAAACTAAGAGAATGGAGAGCAAATTTACCTCAAGCTGAGACAGAATCGGAAGGAAAGAGGCGAGGATACTTGGCAATCATGGCTGCTTCTGCTCCCCAAGTAGCTCCCTCTACGGGCTGACTCCTCCACAAAACATTCACTGAAGCAACTTTTTTATTTCTCAACCTACAAACCTGACAGTCAAGAATTTCAACTGGTAGTTTTTCATAAGGGAGACTATCTTTCACAGCCACACTCTCTAATGGTACTATTGATGCCAGATCAGCCACACACTTATTCAACAAGGAAATGTGAAAGACTGGATGAACCGCTTCTAGTTCTGCTGGTAACTTTAACGCATAAGCCATATTACCAATCATTTTCAGGTTTCTGTAAAGACCTACATATCTAGGATTAAACTACCCTTTCTTGATGAATCTCATCACCCCTTTCATAGGTTACACCTTCTGGAAAACCCAATCAATGATTTCAAACTATAAGTCACTTTTCCTCACATCTACATAGGACTTCTGATGACTCTGGGCTGTCTTTAATCTACCTCTGATGAGTTGAAATTTTTGCATAGCCATGTGAACCAAATCTGGCCCAATCAAGGCTGCTTCACCTATTTCAAACAACCAAATCTGGGACCTGCATCTGCGGCCATATACTACCTCATACAGGGCCATCTAAATATTAGAATGGAAGTTATTATTATAGACAAACTCTTTGAGAGGTAGGTGATCATCCCAACTTCCCTTGAAATCCATCACGAAAGATCTCAAAATGTCCTCTAAGGTCTGAATGGTACGTTTCGCGTGACCATCTATCTGTGGATGAAATGTTTTACTGAGATTTACTTGCAAGACCTTTCTGAAATGATTTCCAAAAATAAGAGGTAAATTGAGGACCTCTATATCAGATGATACATAAAGGAACCCCATGCAACCTGACTATAACATTGATGTAGAGTTTGGTGTAGTCCTCCGCTCAATTTGTAGTCTTGACAGCCAAGAAGTTAGCAGACTAGTAACTCAGTACACTATCACCCAAATGGAGTCATGTTATTTGCGAGTACGAGGTAAATCCGTAAGGAAGTCCATGTTTATCACTTCCCACTTCCATGTAGGAATTTTAATCTCTTGATTCATACCTCATGGTTTCTGATGTTCTACCATAACTTACTGATAATTAGAACACTTAACCATAAAATCTGCCAGGTCTTTCTACATATGGTTCCACCGAAAGACTTTCCACAAATCAAGATACATCTTAGTAGAACCTAGATGAATAGAATATTTGGAATTATGGGCTTCTGTAAGGATATGATGCCTCAACTCACCCACATTAGAAACACAAAAGCGACCCTAATAACGAAGCTTACCATTTCCCCTCAGAGAAAACCTCTACTTTCTGTTGATGAACTGCACCTTTCAACTGAAGCAATATAGGTTCGCTATCCTATTTTTCCTTAACCTCGCTACCAATGAAGATTTGGATATATTTTAAACTGTCACACTACAATCTAACATGTTTGTAAGACCAACTCCTAAGCAAGCAAGTTGGTGAACATCTTTGGCTAAGTCCTTCTTTTCTTCATCAACATGTGCTATACTGACCATAGATAGTCTGCTGAGAGCATCAACCAATACATTGGCCATACTAGGATGGTAAAGCACATTCATATCATAGTCCTTGAGGAATTTAAGTCATCTCCTCTGACGAAGATTCAACTCTTTCTAGGTGAACACATAATGAAGGATCGTATGATCTGTGAACACATCTACGTGAACACAATACAAATAATGTCTCCAAATCATTGGGGAAAATACTACAGCTGCAAGCTCGAGATCATGGGTCGGGTAGTTCTTCTGATGAACCTTAAGCTATCTAGAAACATAAGTGATGAACTTACCTCAGTGCATCAAAACACAACCTAGGGAGACCTTGGATGCATCATAATAAATCATATAACCGTTATAACCATCTAGTAGAGTCAAGACAGGACCTGTAGTCAACAAAGTCTTCAGCTCTGAGAAACTTTTCTCACGCTCATCTGACCATTGATATTTGACCTTCTTCTAAGTCAACTTGGTCAATGGGGAAGATATGGATGAAAATCTTTCAATAAATCTCCTATAATAACCAGCCAAAACCAAGAAACTTCTGACTATTAGAGTGGTGGGTCTGGGCCAGTGTTTCAATGCCTTAATTGTATGAGAATCCACTCGAATTCCATTGCTAGATGCCACATGACCAAGGAAAGGAACTGACTGTAACCAGAATTCACATTTTCTAAACTTAGTGAATAACTGGCGATCCTTGAGAGTTTGTTGAACAACGCTCAAATGAATCGCATGCTCCTCCTCATTCTAAGAATGTATGAGGATATCATCAATAAAGAAAATAACGAACAAATCCAAATACTGTTTGAACACCCTGCTCATTAAGTTTATGAAAGATGCAAGAGAATTTGTTAGTCCAAAATACATAACTACAAATTCATGGTGATCATACCGAGTCCTAAAGGCTAATTTTGGAATATCACTATCTCTGACTCTGAGCTGATGAAAGTTGGATCTGAGGTCTATCTCCTGAAGTTTGTCGAACAAGTCATCAATACCGGGGATATGATACTTATTTTTTATTCTAACTTTGTTCAACTCACGATAGTCAATGCACATCCTGAAAAACCCATCTTTCTTTTTCACGAACAACAATAGTGCACCCTATGGAGAGTTACTAGGAATGATGAAGCCCTTATCTAGAAGGTCTTTAATTTTTTTTACAAATCCTTAAGCTCAACTGGAGCCATTCTGTAAGGAGGAATCGAAATGGGTTGCGTATCTTGAAGGAGATTAATTCCAAAGTCAATTTCCCTTTCAGGAGGAATTCCGACAAGATCTTCTGGACACTCTTTTACTACTGGAACTGATTCAAGAGTTGGGGTTTTGGGGTTTGAATCCTTAATCTGAACAAGATGTTAGACATACCCTTTAGAGATCATCTTTATGTCCTTAATGTAAGAGAAAAATCGACCTACACTGAACTACTACCCTTTCATTCTAAGACTGGCTCATTTGGAAACTAAAACAGAACGATCCTAGTTCTATAATAGATTGAGGCATAACAGGAATGTAGCCAATCCATGCCTAGAATGATATCAAAGTCTACCATTTCTAACTCTACAAGATCTGCTGAGGTGAGTTTCTGAGAGACTGCAGGGCCATTTCTATATACCCATCTAGCTATAACTAGGTAACCAATAAGAGTAGAGACTGAGAAGGGTTCTGAAAGAGTTTTTGCACTGACACTGAAGTTTACTGCTATATAGGGAGTTACAAAGGAAAGAGTAGCCCCCGGATCTAACAATGCATAAACATCTAAATAAAAGACTCATAACGTACCAGTGACTGATAAGTCTATGATTTGGACTCATTTAGGGCTTTGTTTTGTCAGTATAAGTGTCTTCAAATGCCTAATTTATGCTTAAAACTGATGTTAAAGCATTGATTTTGAGTTGTGTGAGCTAAGGAGCAAGGCAAGGACATTACTAGGCAAAAAGGAGCAAAATGAGCTGCAGAAATAAACAGAAGCGATCCTGGTGATCGCCAAGACCACTCGGCAAACTGCGCATGGCTCTTCTAGTTCGGCTAAAGTTCCAAGTTGCCAGCCCTGGGGAAGAAACCAAGTTGGCGATAGAATTGGCCAATCGGTGACTCGTCGATCCACTCCGCGACAACAAGTTGGATCCCCAAAGTTACAGAACATGGGAAGTTGAAGATCAATGCAAAACTGCGATGGAAGGGAGCAAAGGGTAGATTGCCGAATGACTCGGCGAGGCCCGACTTATCTCGCGCAATGGCTTTTCAGGCCTAGGCAACTATAAATTGAGTTTTGAATTGTAGATTTAATAGCACGCGATCATTTAGTAGAGTTTCCTTGGAGTTGTAGAGTTCCATTGTAGACTTTGAATCTTTTGGAGGCTCAAACTTTAAGATTTGCAAGTGGGTCTTTGAATTTAACCTTTGGAAAAGATTGTAAAGGCTTGGAGACTATTACCGGGTTGGTAATTGTTTTTATCTTTTAATGATGTTTAGCTAAAACCTCAATTCTTGGGGTGCGATCCTGTTATTATGGTTTGAATTAGATTATGGGTATTGTTAATAACTCATTTAAATTCTTAATTGAAGTTGCTTTTAATTGATAACTGTGTTTTAAACTAAGAATTGTAGTTGGAAATGCAATTCGAACTTAGAATCTGGGCTTGCTTGAAAAATAGGTTTTAGAATCAAAGTTTTCAATTGATGATTGTAGTTATTGGGGTAATATCGGTTTAGCTCGAAAGAGTAAATCCTAACCTTGATTCTACCTATCTAGCTCTAGAGAGTAGATAAATTAAGGTGTGATCTATTCTTATTTGCTAAGCTTGTTGATGTTCGAAAGAAATCACTTGATTCGAGAAAGTTGTTGCAGATAAAGCTATTTCACTTATAACCTAGCCTACCCACTGATATTTAGCTATTTATTTGTAGTTTCAATTACCCATATTGTGAAATTTGCCTATAATCGATCACATCCCGAGAACTCCTCTCTATATTGTTATTTCCTTAGTGTTTGATTGTGTTGTAGGTGATAATTTCAAACCAAATCCCCCTATCTGACTTTTGTCATCCCCTTAGACTTGTTTACATGTTTTTTTTGATAACTTCTTTTCCTATAACTAATTAGATCATGTTTGTACTTCTTACTTTAGTTTGAACACGTACCGCTCACTATGGGTTCGACCCCAACTCTTTGTTGGGTTTTATACTAGTTAACTATCATTTGCACCTAGAATTGGATGAGGTGTTCTTGAAACGTTAATTAGTGACCACATTAAGAGAATCTTCCTGGTCCTGGCAAGCCTAGAGAGAATAAAATCTGTTCTGGTGCTGACCGCCACCTATACTAGATGAAGCACTCTGCTGAGTTAGGCGACCTGCTGCTTCTGCTGGAACTTTCCACTGAGCCCTATTATGGCCAGACTGACCACACCAAAACCACCCTTTCTTGACTGCAAGACATATGCCCGGATGGTTCTTACCACACATTGGAAAACTTGGGAAAGTACTGTTACTTGAATTACTCCCCTAAGACTTAGAGCCTGATGCCCTAACCTTCTAATACTTTGGAGACTTGGGGGATGGAGACCTAGCTGATGAAGGTGCTGGGGCTGTAGACCTCTGCTGAAACTGCGAGCGATTTCCACCACCCGATTTCTGCTGAGTGTATTCATAAATCCCTATTCTAACCTTCTTGTTATCCTTACCCATTTCCCTAAGCTTATCACCCTGAACCTTCTGTGTATGGTTTATAAGCCTAGAGATATTCATATCCTCTAACATCATAGCATTCCACCACTCTATCTTCACCAAGTCAGATATTCCAAACAAAAACTTACTCATTTGTGCCTTTGGATCGGCAACCATATATGGAGCATACCTGGACAGTTGGGTGAACTTACGTCCATATTCTTGGACTGACATGGTACCTTGCCTCAAATTTATGAACTCCTGAGCTTTAGCCTCTCTCAACCCTCTCAAAAAAACGTGTCCATAACAGTTCTAGTAGAGCACTCCCAAGTCACAGGAGCTGCATTCTCACCCTTATTTTCTTTTCACTGATTGAACAAAATGTGAGCCACATCCTTAGGTTGGTAGGATGCCAACTCCACCATATCATTACTATTCACTTCTTGTAACACCCCAAAATATAGTAGGCAAAATTAGGGCTAAGTGAGAGGGCTCGGGTAGCACCCCGTACCCGAAAAGGGGTAACAAATCAAAGATATACATAGTATCTGAGGAGATAGTCACCCTGTTCTTATGTCTTCCATTTTATATTTAGACTATTGTATGGGTTACGTCCCAAAGATATTCATGTACTAGATGGTTTGAGACAAAGTGTAATAGACTTCCACCTGTTTTATAAAAGACTTTGATTGTATGGAAAATGTCTTAAATTTCCGCATCATTGCTATTATCTTATGTTTTGAAAGCTTAGAGGCTTGAATGAGGTCCTTCAGGGTCTTTTACGCCATGTTACGTATATAGGGTACCCCTGGGTCTTGACAAACGTTGTATCAGAGAACAAGGTTTAGAATGGTTCTAGGATGTCTCAAAACCATGTCTAGTAGAATCTTGATCATAAATGTGAAGCGTGCCACATTTATGAATGGGAAGCTATTAGACGATTAGGAAATCTCACTTCTTCATTACTCTAAGTCGTGCCATAGAGTTTAACACTGTAAGGTCTTTCTCTTAATCCTTACCCCATGGTCTACATGTTGTGACTACTACAAGGGCTAATGCTATAAGGAATGAGGAAGACATGATGGATCAAGAAGTTCATCCACAAGTTCCACAAACTCTGATTGATCATTTGGCTGAGAATGTAATCAATGTGGAGTTTAGGTCTGCTTTCCAAGTATTGGCTCAAGCCATGACGGCCCAAGACAATAGAGAGGTGGTAGCTCCCGTGAACCCAAATATGGGTACGACTGCGGCAATAGTGAGGGAATTTACAAGGATGAACCTTTCAGAATTCTATGGCTCCAAAGCTGAGGAAGAGCCTCAAGAATTTATTGACGTGGTCCATAAGATGTTAGATATTATAGGAGTTACTCCGGTGGAGAAGGAGGAATTCGACACTTACAAACTCAAGGGAGTTGCTCAAGTTTAGTTTAACTCGTGGAAACAAGCAAGAACGGTAGAGATGGGTCCCATGGAATGAAAAAGGTTAAAAAATGCTTTTCTTGATAGGTTCTTCACTTTAGAGATGAGAGAGTCTAAGGTTCTTGAATTCATTAACCTTAGGCAAGGTAGCATGAGTGTTAAGGAATATGCTTTGAGGTTTACCCAACTATCTAAGTATTTTCCTTCTATTGGGGCAGATCATAGGATCACGATTAGTAAGTTTGTGTCGGGTGTGTCCGACTTTGTTGTCAAAGAATGTCGCACAGCTATTCTTGTTCATCATATGGATATTTCTCGTCTTATGATTCATGCCTATTAAATTGAGGAGGATAAACTCAAAAAGAGATATGGGAAAAAAAGTGGTTTAGAATGGATGAAGATAAGTTCTCTTATGATGGGTCTGATGGGCATAATCGTTCTACGAATCGACAAAGGTCTTCTGGGCAAGATTCTTCCAATTCTTGTAAGTATAATGAAGATAGGTCATATAACCGTATGCCACAAGGAATTAGTAATGAATCCCTATGGGCTACTTATGCTAGGTGTGGAACGAAACATGAGGGTAGATGTTTATCCGGCATAAAGGGTTTCTTTAGATGTTATGAAAGTGGCCAGAAAATGAAGAATTGTCCTAAGGTAAAGGCTAAAGAAAAAGAGGATACTCCTAAGAAAAACCAGTTTTATGCACTTCAAGCTAGAGGTGACCGTGAGATTTCTCCAAATGTGGATCCCAGTATGCTGAAAGCATCTTAATTGATGTTTATGATTCTTTAAATTTTGATGTCGTTTGTGTGATGTTTTCGTTGAACTCCTATTATGCTCCTATGTGATATTAGAACCAATGTAGTCAATTGTTAGTTCCAAAATAAGCCTATTCGAGAATGGAAGGGGGAGGGGGAGAATCTATATCATAATTTTGGGTTATGTCTTGTCTTAAAGATGACTTTGAGTGTGACAGATAATGATGTCCCGAAATGGGTTTTAGAACCAAAGATGGTCATTATTCGTTTGTGGTTATGTCATTCGGTTAGTAGACTCTACCAAGGGTAGTGTTGTGATTTAAGTTGGTTCAAGATCGTCTTTTGTGTTATATGTGAAATTGAAGCAATGTATTGATCTAACCTTACTAGAAGAGAAAGAGACGGTGCTTAGAAAGTCCGTTGAGGCTTCGTCCCAGGGGGCAGATGGTGTGATTATATAGCAAGGTAATTATGTGTCCCAAATGTTTATGGTTGTAATTTGGGCTTACTTGAAACATCCCACCCATGAACAATGTAGTGGGTTTAGTATGAAAGGGAAGCTTAGTCTCCGCTTTGTAGGCCCATGAGAAATATTGAGACATGTGGTAAGTTTACTTATGAGTTAGATTTTTCAAATGAGTGGCATCGGTGCATCCGGTTTTCCATGTCTCAAGGTAGAAAAGAGTGTGTTGGAGATCTGACATCCCTAGTTCCCTTAGAAGGTTTGGGAGTAGATAAAAGTCCTTCCCATTAAAGAGATTTCCTTATGATTATCTCCTTGTTTGGAAGTCACGTGTGTTTCCATGATTTCCCTATATGCATGTTCATGAAAAAGCTTGTCTTGAATGAATGACTTATGTGAATTGTTTTCCTTATATTGTAGTGCATTGAGTAGAGTTTCCTATAGACTTCATGAGATGAGTTGATGAACATGTTTAGATATGCTTTTGAGATTGAATTGCATATGAGCTCCATGAGATTGTGTTAAGCATGATTTAACCCGGAGATGGTAGTTCCTCCTTGGACATGAGTAGATGTTGAAATTCATGCATTTTGGGTTGGTAGAAGTAGTTCCTACCTTCTAGGTGATGCATTGAGCATGTTTAGCTTGGATATGAAGTTTCTTCCTTGTAGGGTACATTTAGATGAGTTAATGCATGATGGGCAACTAGTCTTGAGTATTTTCGTCTTGAAATATGCAAAGAATCTCATTCGAGGATTAATGATCCGAAAAAGGGGACAATGTAACACCCCAAAATCTAGTAGGCGAAATTAGGGCTAAGGGAGAGGGCTGGGGTAGCAACCCATACCCAGAAAGGGGTAACAAATCAATTTTGGGATAGCTGCAGGTGCCATCCACGGCCTAACCTACGGACTGTAGGTCAGACCACGGTTCATGGGTCGAGGCCCTGAAAACCCAGCTTCTTACCACAATCTCACACCCGACCAGTACGGACCGTAGGTCCATCCATGGTCTGTCGGTGGGGTCTCGTGGTTGGGCCTTTTTTGGGTAGAAGAAGAAGAAGGTTCAAGCTAGATCAAGTCTTGAAGTATTCAAACTTTTGAGGGCTTTGTGATCAAGGTATGATGGCTTTTCATCCATGGAATCATTCCTTCCATGGAGTCCCCTAGAATTGCCCAATTTGATGATGAATGTTTAGCCAATTGAGTGGATAATGATTGTTTGTGATTGAATTGGTAGTAAATCATTTTTTTAAGGATTTATTACATGTATCCATGCCTAACCCATGTCTAGAAAGATGAAATTGATGTAAGTGGGTTTTATACCATGAAAGGGGAAATTGAGGATTTAGAGATAAACTTCTAAAATTGATGATATGTATAGTAGATTTCTTGAGAGTAAACACGTATAGACATGAATTGAATTAAATTAAAGTAAACATGATTGATCATGATTAGTAAGTGCTTGAGGTTGAACCTATATGATGATATATGATTTGAATTGCTTAAGAATGAAGTATGTGATTAGAATGTGTTGAGATCTATGCATATTTGATGATTGTTAGAAGTATTTCTTTGAGATTAAGTCTTGTAGTTATAAATGTTTAATACTAGGTCTTTGAGAGTATAACTAATATGATGAATTATGATTGTTAAAGTTTTGACAGTGAAGCTTATATGATAATTGCTGACTAGTACATATAATTGTTGTGGAAGGATTTTACCCACATAATCTACCTTATGAATGTTTGAATGTATGAATGCATGAATGTGAAAGGTTTCCTCACATTGAATGATTCTAGGTTGAAAGGTTTGTTCACCTAAAATGAATCAAAGCACGTTAATTGATATAGCCTGAAGCAGTGATATGGTAAGCTTTCACGAATAAGCTTGACTTGGTAATTTAAGACCATGCATGTTAGATTGAGTAGTAGATCTCATGGATAGCCTTGGATTGAGAAATCGTACCCTTCCAAAGGTTAGCTTGAACTAGCATAATAGAATGCTTGCATGATAGCATGACTTGGTAAGGCCAAACCATTTCATTGGTAGCTTGGATTGACCAATAGTACCTTTCCTTGAGTAGCTTTGCGATTCATGAGAGTGTGCTTTCCATGATAGCTTGGGCTAGCATAATGAGGTGATTTTCCTTGATAGACTTGTATTGGTAAATCGTAGCCACTAATGAGTAATGTTTGTGTTGGACTAGTAAATAAGTACTTTTCCATGAATAGTAACAAGAGCTAAAGAGGGACAAGTCCTTAATCAATATAGCATGTTTTATGATGAATCAAGGTTACTCCAAGGAAGTATCGTAAGTATGTTTTAATATGAAATTTACTTGTATAATGTTTGATTAGCATGGATTGTTGGTAGAGTTGTCTTCCTTGATATGTATGACTAGAGGTGGATGACCTAAGTCTTAGATGACGATAAGTTGAGGTTACATGAGAAGATTTTATTTTACCTTATGAGGATTTAGATGCATTGATTATGCTTATTACTATGTTGTTATCTCTGATACTTATAGCTTATGTCTTATGATGACGAATGCTTATGTTATGCTCTTGATGATGTTATGCTAGATATCATATTTTGTACATTTTGTAGTAATACATACACTTGCCTACGTACATTCTTATCAAATGTAGGGTCTGGCTATATCGACTTCCATCCCAGTGGCTAGGATCATAGTAGAGAAAGGATTGAAGCTTTTGTGAGTCCTCATAGTATCCGAGGAGATAGTCACCATGTTCTTATGTCTTTCATTTTATGTTTAGACTATTGTATGGGCTGCGTACCAAAGATATTCATGTACTAGATTGTTTGAGACAATGTGTAATAGACTTCCACTCGTTTTATAAAAGACTTTGATTGTATGGAAAATGTTTTAAATTTACACATCATTTCTATTATCTTATGTTGTCAAATCTAAGTGGCTTGTACGAGGTACTTCGGGGTCTATGTTACGTTTAAGGGGTACCCCTGGGTCATGACACTTGCATCACTCCAAAGATTTTTTTAACCTCATAATTGAATTTATATAGGTCCTCACCAACCATCTACCCTAGAAACTCAGGTGGATTCATCCGAACAAAATCTCAAACCCTAGTTGTAGCTAATCTATTATTTGTCTTAGTAGGAATGGGGGACTGCTGATTGTTATGATTTGCTACACTCTGAGCAAAAAGTTGGATCGCATTGCATAATTCTGTATTTGTAGCCTCATCGTCCGAAATTGGAGGAACTACGTTAGCATTATGTGCATTAGCATTTCGTGCATAAGCTCTACGACGAGGCATGATCTGAAACACATAACGAAGGATTATAAAGGAGATCATACGCACGCACGATAGGAATAACAAGAAAGTGAAGTTTTTCTTAAAACACATTATAGCCTCCCTTTCATATATGTGGTGCACTTCACACCCATGAAAGAGACTTTACTTAGTGAGGTGTTCTGACATCCTAGGACTCTTGAACCTAATGCTATGATACCAAGTTTGCCACACCCCTAGGCCACCCTTTGACGTAAACACGGGACCTAGGATCGCAAGTGACCCCAAGCTAACCCTAGAGCTGGCATATTGTAAGCATACTAAAAGAATCTAAATAACATGATACTATGCGGAAGTTAAAACAAGAGTTAACAGAAATATGGGGAATACCCAGTATTGTCTTGAATATATATAAAACTACTAAGAGTTCAACGGTAATGAATATTCACACAAATCTAAAGTTGAATCTAATACTATGTCTGAAAACCCTTTACCGACTAGAGTTGTAGGGACATGCCCCACGCTAACTGTAGGAAAACAGATAACTAAATATGAAGGACATGTCTATTGTCCTCGAAGTATGAGGACACACCATTGAAGCTGCTAAATAAGAATCGAGAATAGATCTATGTGTGATCTAGATGCTGAGCACCTAAACCTATAACATGAAAGGATGTAGTGCGTAGTATATGTCCGTACTTGGAATGTACTGAGCATGCATGATATAGATAATACTTGAATAAAGTATAAAAGTTGACCAAACATTACTGAGCAATGACATAATCTGAACAGAAACATAGATACTGAAATATAATTGAGAACTAAGCTAAATGCAATGACCAAGTATTAATCACAAATTCAACATGGTGAGACTGAATACTGAGTATAACTGAAAACCTGGTCAAATGCACTAAAGTCTGACTATGGGAGCTACTATTAACCGACATAAAACTACATGAGCTAAAGGCCGAGTCCGATGTATATGCCCCATCGAGAGGACCCAGTATACCGTACCAAGGGTATAGAGGCACGACTAACGTGATCACTAAATAGGATTTTCAACAGAGGGAACTTATAATCCTACGGGGGCACGTAGTTCTGGGACTATGAGGGTATGTTGAACCCTAGTCCAACTCATTGTTAAGCCTACTACCAACTGGAAATGTGTATGACACAACATAACTTAAATACTGCATAGCTCAATATTCTAACATGCAAATCTAAGAATGTAACATTTCGGTACTGAATATGTAACATTCGAAACTGGAGCATGTATATCTGTTTAACTGACGTAGCAAGTGTAATTCATCAACTAAAAGAATCTACACAACTAGGGTTCTTACTTTCATGCAAGGAACTAAGCAACAATTTCATGAAAACATGATAATTTGATTAAGAATAATATAATAGCTAACTCACAACCAATATCTAATGTTTTAGAAACCCTAGGTCTAAGATAGATATAGTGAATCAAGAATCTAACGAAATTATAGTTACCTAGTGGAATAAAGGAACCCACTAGTGAAATCCCACATACCTGGTGATGAAATCTACAAAGAAGTCCTTCGATTTTGGGGCTAAAATTTTTAAGAACACAGCTGCTAAAATTTTTTTCCTTCTTTTTTCTCCAAGTTTAGATGATTTTTGGTTAATAAAGGTTATGGATATGTCTGACTAAGTTACTAGACTTAAAATGAGTAAAACGACGTATTTTAGGCATTAATGACATAGTTTAAGGGCCCCAACACATAGAAAAAAGGCCTAAAGGGCCCTAGGTTAAAAGCTGAAGAAGGCCACCCAAGGAAGGACCTACGATCCATGGGTTGACCTACCAACCATAGGTAGAGGTCGTCGGTCAAGTCTGCCCGACATGGTTTCACTAAAATAAGCATAACTTTTTACTCGTAGATGCGATTTTTGAAAAGTCAGTGGGGATGGAAAGAAGAGTCAATTATCTATCATTTGGTAGGTCATGGGCCACCTAATTTATTTTGTGCTAAAAATTATGACCGTTTGAAGTTGTCCCAACAACAATTTCACCTTTAACTGGCTGCTAATCCTCACTTACGGTCAGACCTACGGTCCATAAGTTCAACCACGGACTGTACTGGTTGATTGTGGGTGGAATCAAAGACTATAATGATTTGGGTTTAACAACGGAACCCCACCTATTGTCTGTGGGTCGTTCCATCTGTACTGGTATTAGTTTTTCTGAAAACTAGGATTTTCTTCATTTTAAGATTCGAGGTGTTAAAATAGACCTCATATCTAGCTATCATCAGCTGAGACTGAGGGAACATGACATCCTAAAAACATAATTCAAGACCTGTCATGGTCATTATGAGTTTCTTGTTATGTCTTTTGGCTTGACTAATGCTCCTACAACATTCATGGATCTTATGAGCAGAGTGTTTAACCCATATCTTCACATCTTTGTTATCATCGTTATTGATGATATACTAATTTATTCGAGGAGTGAGGAGGATCATACTTTTCATCTTAGAGTAGTCATTCATACTATCACAAATAAAGTTTTTTATGTTAAGTTCTCTAAGTGTGGGTTTTTGATTGTGTCTATGGGGTTCTTAGGACACATAGTATTTGGAGAAGGGATTCGAGTTGATCCTCGGAAGATTAATGTAGTGTAGAACTGGCCCAGACCCACATCTCCAACTAATATAAGGACTTTCTTGTCATTGGATGGTTACTATCGAAGGTTCGTCGAGGGGTTTTCATCTATTTAAGCTCCATTGACCGAGTTGACTCTAAAAATAATTAAGTTTGCGTGGTTTGAAGCTTGTGAGAAAAGCTTTTAGGAATTGAAAACTCGATTGACTACTGCCCCACTGTTGACCCTATCGGAGGATACAAAAGGCTTTGTTTTTACTACGATGTGTCCAGAGTTGGACTTTGTTATTTATTGATTCTGGATGGTCAGGTTTACCCTATTCCTCCAAATAGCTCAAGATTCAAGAGAAGAATTACCCGACACATGATTTTGTCACGACCCGGGAGTACCCGCTTGACGTAACATGGCGTACTTGACCCCGAAGTGGTCTCATACAAGCCTCTAGCATCATCTACATAGGACATAGAAAATAATGTGGAAATTTAAAAAATTTACAATAGAAGTCCAGCTTCACTTTTCTTAAAGGAAAATCAATGGAAATCTATACTTTGTCTCATACACCATCTAAAACATAGGAATACAAAGTTTGGGACTTAGCCCTTTGCATCAATAAAAGTCTCAACATGTGAAGTACAATAGAAAATAAGAAATAGGAAATTTCGTCCTCTAACTTGAAGACTAACCACAACTTGGAGATAAGCAATCCAAGTCTTCTTCAAAGGGAGAGTGAAAGTCACCCATCCGGAACCTACACTCATTAAGACGTAGTAGGAAGAAGAGGTTAGCACATTATATGTATTACGTATGGAAACATACATCAAATCATTAAATATGATAAAAAGGACATGTTATTTGAAAAGTATGCCTGTGTCAAGTTAGAAACAAACATGCATTTACAATGTACAACACAAGCCATAATCACACTTACCCTCATTACATGATAATATGAACACCTTAGCAACCTCTAAGGAACACTTGTGCAATGTATGGTTGGCCTCCCATAATACCAACCCTACTAAGTGTCCCCTTGAAGCTCCCTTGGACATGCATATCATCTTTAGACCTCATTATAATCATTAGTCGGCAATAAGGAAATAGTCATGAAGATTACTTTGAATACAAGAAAAGTCATTCATAAAAACTAACCATTCAAGACACATGTATTCATTTGTATCACATATGAATATAACGGAACCATCCCACAACATCCTACTAAGTCCACTTGTGCAATGTGGAAGTGAAGTCCCATACCCCCACTCCTTCTAAGTAAACTCACCAAGAAGTCATAATATAGTTCAAGTCTCATTCATTATCTTTCATTTAGGGAAGAATACCCATATACGACAAAGACCATGTGAGCTACATGGAATCCGGTGTAGTGTAACCCCACACCGAAAGAAGGTGTCCTATTTGCGTAAGGTAGGACTAAATGTATTAGCATCTACGTGGATCCACTAGCTAAGTTATATGTTTGTACATAGTTATAGCATAGGGATATTGGTTCTAGAAACCCACCCTATTACATTAACGGAGGGGCTTCTATCGCATGAGTTCCCTTTAGATGAACCTCCCTATTGCATTGGCGGAAGGGCCTTTACCTCATTGTCCATATCCACTCGGTGCTAAGCATTATTTCCCAAATTGTACATAACTAAGTGTTGAATTGCATTTACATGTGTAGGAATGCTCTATCCCTCATTCAATACAATCCATCAAAATAGCTCATAGATTCATTACAGGTGAGAATGTACTTTCAACCTTAGAATCAACATTAGTGTGTGAGTATGACTTTCACATTACATTCATAGTCGTTTCATGAGAAATAGACTTCCAATCAACACAATACATCATCATCATCCTAGACTATTCATGCATCATCAAGTATAAGGGTAAGGGAAGAACAAGATTTCAACAATTCCATACTTTACACATTAGTCATAGGAGATTTAATTTCTAGGTGAATCAATAGGTTAAACACAACATTCATCAATATGTAGAAACACTAGCGATTTACCCCTTTCAAGGTCATGAATCATGTCTCACAATTACACCTAAAGATACTACAATAGGCATGAAAAAAAAAACAAGTTTCAATAACTAAATTCACATAAAACCAATTCATAGTAATCATATTGCATCACTACACCCATCATAATACTTGAAATTGGGGTCATGGGGGTGTTCATGGGTTCAAGGGGAATTTTACAATGAAAATCACCATTAAACATCAAATCATCCATAACATAAAGCAATTAACATAATAAAATCATTTTTAGGAAGAACCCATGGTTGGAATAGAAACCCTAGTTTTTGAACAAGTTACTAATTTCGAAATCAAGAGTTGAAGGACGTCATGGAGAAAAGTATTCCATGAATCAAAGTCCCCATACCTTAATTGATGTTTTCCCAGGAAGTTGGAGTGAGTATCTTGGAGCTTGAACCCTAATCTTGAGCTTCTTCTTTGTTCTTCAATGGAGTTTAGAGAGACAATATTTTGAGAGGAAAGTGAGTTTGATTTTGAGTTTATGAGTTATGAGAGTTAAAAGACTTATTTAATACTTAAAAATACTTTAATATACTTAAAACAACTAAAAATAAGCATCCCCCACCCTAACTTAATTAATTAGTGATTTTACCAAACCACCCCCAATTGGCTGAACCTAGATAGTTCACCCAGGCACGATCCACAGACCCCAAACCACGGAGCGTGACTGGGTCCACAGGCAGTCTTGGCTTTCCGTGGTTTGGTTCAGAGAGGGGTAGCTTATGGTATGGGTGAGGAGACTAAGTCTCAACTCACGAGACCCTTCCACGAGGTGTTACTCGGTCCACAGACCATACTGTACCCTCGTGGAATGGTACTGTGGCTAGGGACTTTGGGGGGTTCATGGAGGAAACCAAGTGTTGACTCACGACCCCAACCTATGGGGCATGAGTCAACCTATACCTCGTAGGTTCCCACACGTGGATGAGGCTATTTTTATAGCTCTTAGAGCAGACCCTTGGCTCTCATCATGTACCGTTAGGGGTTCCTCATAGGAGCCATGCCTTGCCGTTTAGGCACTAGGACTTTAGTACTAAGTCAGGGAAGTTATTTTAAGACTCTCACCTTACGTTTTAACTTCCTTAGGCTTTTACGTTAGGATCTAGCTTAGGTCATTAGATGTACAGGGTGTTACATTATATCCCCCTTGAGAACATTCGTCGCCGAATGATGACCAAGACACCAAACTAAGTTAAAAACTATAGACTAACAACTCATTATACATGAATCATTAAAAATGTGCAAAACTCACAATTGAACTCTTCACAACTTGTACTTTTCAAAAGGAGGAAGCCTCAACTCCTTTTTACAACATGGCCAAAACAATGCAAGAAAGTAGGAACTACTTCTACTAAATCATTATGCATGCAACCCATCAATTCACATAAGCATGGGAGAAACTAACTTCTCCAACTAAAGTAAGCTCAACACAACATTATAGAGTGAACATGTCATCTCATCAACATATCATTAAGCATGTTCATCATTTCATCTCATGGAGTCACAAATGCAATCATCATACAAAATGCAAATCAACATGAGGAATATGTACATCATGAAAACTCAATATATACTAAACATAAATTCTCACAAGAATATGCACAATATAGGGAAATAATGGAAAATCAAACAACACACATGACTCACAAAATGCATAAACTCAAGAGGAATTACTTACCCCAAGTTTGAATAGGAGTAGAAGGAAAAAGATGAGGATAACGAGACTTAATATCAGCCTCGGCCTCCCATGTAGAACCCTCAACTAAGTGATTCCTCCATAGAACTTTAACGGAAGCTACTTCTTTATTTCTCAACTTTTTCACTTGCCGGTCCAAAATATCCACTGAGACCTCTTCATAAGAAAGGTTTTCATCAACTTCTAAATCTTCTAAAGGGAGGATGGAAACCGGATCACCAATACACTTTTTGAGCATGGAAACATGAAACATCGGGTGAACCGGAGCCAACTCATTTGGCAAGTCCTCCTCATAAGCAACTTTCCTAATACGCTTCAAGATTTTCTATGGGCCCACAAATCAGGGACTAAGTTTCTTCTTCTTGCAAAACCTCATCACACCTTTCATAGGAGAGATTTTCAAGTAGGCCCAATAACCAAGCTCAAATTCAAGATCATTTCTTCTATTGTCAGCATAGGAATTTTGCCGACTTTGGGCCGTCTTCAACCTTTCTCTAATGAGTCAAAGTTTTTCAATTGCATCAGACTAGTTCATAACCAATTAGAGCAAATTCACCTACCTCAAACCACCCAACCGGAGATCTACACATTCTTCCATAAAGTGCTTCAAATGGAGCAATGGCAATGCTAGAGTGGTAACCATTGTTGTGTGCAAATTCTATCAAAGGTAGATGATCTTCCCAATTACCCTTGAAATCAATCACACTCACCCTCAACATGTCCTCTAAGGTTTGAATGGTCCGTTCCGCTGGACCATCCGTTTGAGGGTGGAAGACGGTACTAAGTTTAACATTGGTACCAAGTCCTTGTTGAAACGCCCTCCAAATATGTGAAGTTAATTGAGTACCTCCATATGATATGTTGGACAAAGGAATCCCATGCAACTTCACTACCTCCTTGATGTACAACTTAGCATAGTCTTCCGCCGAGAGAGTAGTCTTGACGGGAAGGAAATGGGCTGATTTTGTCATCCTATCAACAATGACCCAAATATAATCATGTTGCCTTCGAGTACGATGCAACCCCACAACAAAATCCATATTCATCTCCTCCTAGTTCCAAGTGGGAATCTTTATATCTTGGAGGAAACCTCCCGGTTTCATGTGTTCGGCCTTGACTTGTTGACAATTCGGGCACTTCGACGCAAATTCCGCTATATAAATCTTCATTCCATTCCACCAATAGACTTCCCCTAGGTCACGGTACATCTTGGTGGCTCCCGGATGAATAGAATATCGTGAAGCATGAGTCTATTGTAGAATCTCCCCCCTCACACCATCAATATCCGGCACACACAACCTACCTTGGTACCTAAGCATCCCATCTCCCCATTGGGAGATAACCTCAACAGACTTATTGAGAATCGACTCTTTCAATTCCATCAAAATAGGATCAAGATGTTTCTTAGACTTCACATCAACTACAAAGGATGTTTCAGAACTATGATAATTCACGAATCCACCCTTAGTGGAATCCACAAGTTGGACACCTTGACGGGCCAACCTATGCACATCACGACCCAATTCCTTCTTCTCATTCTCATCTTCTACAGGAGCCACACTACCCATGGACAATCTACTTAAGGCATCATCAACCCGATTGGCTTTGTCGGGGTGGTAAAGGGCACTCATATCACAATCCTTTAAAAGTTCTAACAACCTTCTTTGTCGGAGATTCAAATATTTTTGGCTAAACACATATTGAAGGCTCTTGTGGTTGGTAAACACATCTACATGAACCACATAAAGATAGTGTCTCCATATTTTCAAAGTAAACACCACCGCCGCTAGTTCGAGATCATGAGTTGGATAATTCTTTTCATGTACCTTGAGTTGCCTTGAATCATAGTCAATCACTTTACCCCGTTGCATGAGGACACATCCCAAACCCACTCGAGAAGGGTAACAATATACCACAAACCCATCAGTACCCACCGGTAAGGTCAACACCAGAGTGGATATGAGTCTATTCTTCAATTTGTGGAAGCTTTTCTCACAAGCCTATGACCACACAAACTTTGCTTTCGTTTGAGTTAAGGACGTTAATGGAGAGGCAATAGAGGAAACACTCTCAACAAACCTCCTATAGTAACCGGCCAAACCCAAAAAGCTTCTAATATCGGTAGGAGCTAGAAGTCTAGGCCAAATCTTGACCACAACCATATTCTTAGGGTCAACCTCTATACCCATGCCCAACACAATATGACCAAGGAAAGCAATCGACCTTAGCGAAAACTCACACTTGCTAAACTTAGCATATAATTAGTGGTCTTTAAGGACTTGCAATACTATCCTCAAATGCTTTATATGATCACCCTCACTCCTCGAATAGATCAAAATATCCTCAATAAAGACAATCACAAACGAATCAAGATATTGCCTAAATACCCTATTCATTAGATCCATGAATGCCGTCGGGGCATTTGTTAGACTAAAATACATGACTATGAATTCATAGTGACCATATCTTGTACAGAAGGCCGTCTTAGAAATATCAACCTCTCTCACCCTAAGTTGGTGGTAGCTCGACCTTAAGTCATTCTTTGAAAAGTAACTCACCCCTTGGAGTTGGTCAAACAAATCGTCAATTCTAGGGAGAGGGTACTTATTATAGTGACGTTGTTCAATTGGCTATAATCAATACATATCCTAAGGGACCCATCTTTCTTTTTTACAAACAATACCGGAGCACCCCATGGAGATATGTTTGGTTTAATGAAACCCTTGTCTAGCAAATCTTTGAGTTGTGCCTTTAATTCTTTTAATTCGGACGAAGCCATCCGATAAGGGGGAATTGATATGGGTTGAATATCTGGTTAAAGATCAATTCCAAAGTCTATTTCCCATTCGGGAGGAATTTTGGGCAAGTCATGTAACGACTCGAGAGCACCCCCTAGTCGTTACCGGCGTATTCGACCTCTCGAAGGTCTTATACAACCCCTTAGCATTCGTCATAGCATATATTATAGAAAAATAGCGGAAAATTTAAAACTTTTTCATAATATAACACAAGACATAAAAGTCACCTCATTAAACCTTTAATACAAAAATTGGAGTACTACGTCTCAAGGTAGCTATCTTAAAACATGACTACAACACAAGAGGGACACAACCCTTACAATACAAAAGAAACTACTATCTAGTACATAGAACTTAAGGAAACTCTTTAACATAAAGGTCCTTGAATCTTTAAGGACACACCCGAACTTGGGAATAGTAAGCCAAGCTCATCACTTCTAGGAAAGGCCCTTTAGTCACCATCACCTACACTTGGTGTAAAAAGATGAAGAAGAATGGTGTTAGTACAAGAATGCACTAATTATGATAACCATGCAAAACATACTCTTAAAAGGACATTTAGTTGGAAACTATGCATCATGCCTTTTTAGAGAAACTTCAAGAACATTTAGTACATAGGCACAATATAAACCACATACATCATCATACACACGGAAACCATTCATAATAGCACATAGAGCCACTTATAACATTTTAGGCACATTCAATGCATACAATACATTACCTTCCTCTTTATCTTAACTCATTTCCTCAAGCAACCCTTAGGGAATACTTGGGGCAATGTATTGCCTTAAGGTTACGAAAGGTGAACTTACATATGGCCTTCATCAATCCAACCACATATATTCATAGAGTCATAAGCACACCATAAGACATAGTCTTCACATAGGCACCAACACCTAAGACAACCCCTAAGTCACACTAGTGCAATGTGCAAGTAGCATCCCATAATACTACTCACACCAAGTGTTCCCAGGAAGCCACCATAGACTAGGCACACTATATTCAACAAGTCATAACATCTTCATTTAACATTAGACATAAGACCAACATACTTCATAACATCTTGTAAGGACTCATTCATTTACTACATCATTAGTCATAACCCATTTAGTTCATATCATAGGTAAACCACCCTGACATCCCCTTCACAAGCTCACTTGTTCAATGTACACATGGAGTCCCATACCCCCACATATACTAAGCAAACCCATTAAGAAGTCATAAGTGTAATTCACATGCATAAACATACTTCATGTGTTGACATAAGTAAAGTACACCTTAACATGCTTTCATATTAACATACATAGACCATAGTCTTCATTACATAAAGAGCATAATCATAACCTCTCTTAGAGTACAGTTGTGCAATGCATAAGTAGGGTCCATAGTCCTACCTACACTAAGTAACACTTCAAGAAATCATGACTAGAGTTCATATTCTTATCTTAACTTTCGGGAGACATATCCATACCCGACATAGACCATATGAGCTACATGGAATCCGGTGTTCTACTCCCACACCGAAAAGAGAGGGTACTACTTGTCAAAGTAGGACCTACATACATAATAGCTATCTAGTGGATCCACTAAGCTAATACCTACGGGAGCACGCAGTTATGGAACAAGAAGATTGCTACTAGAAAACCTTGACTTACTAAGCGTGGAGGTTTCCATGTCATGAGACAACATCTATGTTAGGAACCTGGACTTGCTAAACGTGAAGGTTCTCTTGTGGGAAGCCGAACT
The DNA here is from genome assembly GCA_036553675.1 of Solanum okadae. Lineage (NCBI taxonomy): Eukaryota > Viridiplantae > Streptophyta > Magnoliopsida > Solanales > Solanaceae > Solanum > Solanum okadae. The sequence goes on from CM071689.1 coordinate 27,616,324, forward strand.
TGCTAAACGTGAAGCCCCCACTCTCATTTTCATGTTCACTCGGTGCTAAGCTCCAACTCCCTTTTTAAACATCTTTAAGCCTTTACTTAACATTAGTTCATAAAGTAGGGTTTAGGGACTTAATCCCTCATATCATATAGCTCAACGGTTTCTAAGATGAGAATGACCTTTCATCGTATATCCTACATTATGTGAGAATGACCTTTCACATAATCATACCATATTCATAACATAGTCTAGTTTAGAGTACAATTGAGGAAGCCTTTCAAGAGACTCACTTTCACTAGATTATCATAAACCTTATTCATTCATTCATGTGTGTGTGTGTACATATGTGAGAAAGCCTTTCACATAAACACCTTTATACAACACATATGCATACCTTGCTAATCATACACTTTGCATGCATAATAAGATGTAAGGGTGCATATAAGAGTTCACTTTTCAATAGACACCATAACACATCATATTCATAGCTATACATGTAGAGTGTGTGTGTGTGCATATTGGTCCTCATAGTGACATATTAGCAACAACATTGATCCCCTCTCATTACTTAAAAATCCTTTTTTAATTTGTTGTATTTACCTTACTTGTGACGAAAACCCCAATTGTTAATTGACACTTCTATGTCCCCCTTTAATTTACCATATTTTTAATCGTTAGTGTATTTAGCTACGACTAGTTATAACTAACTTTTTTTTTCCGATTAATACTCAAAACCAATCCCCTGGGAACGATCCCAACCCTTGGTTGGGTTACTAAACTATTGTACTATCGCAGACACTTGCATTGGAAGTTGTGTCTTAATTACGCAGACATCATCGAATGGCTAGGGTCTCGCCTAATGTTCCAAAGTGCCAAGCCTTGAAGGAGAAAATCTTGTCAACGAGAGAAATAAGTAGTCGACGAGTCACCGAACGGTTCCATGATGCAGTGCCATATCGCGCAAAGTTACAGAACTTGAAGATGCTGGAGGCAAAATCAAAATAGTGATGAAAATGACCAAAGGGCGATGAAAATGACCAAAATGGCGATGAATAGAGTGACAATATTTCCTTTTATTAAGATTTGAATATTTCCATTTCGAAGAAATTTGAAGTGGGTTTTGAATATTCTTCATCTTAGACCTTTATAAAGACAATATCATCTTACCCAGTTGATGGAAACACAACTTGGTAACGATTTTTACGTTTTTACTATGTCTAGCTGAAACCCCAATTCTTAGGGTGTGATTATGGGTTGATTTAACTGCTGGGTATTGTTAATTGATAGTTTATTTACTGTTAGAAAGTGATTTCGTTCAGTAATTGTGGTTGAATTTAATGGGTTGTAGTTGGAAATTCAATCTTAACTTCCTGTTTTTGGCTTGCACGAGAGAGAGGTTTTAAAATAAAAATTACTGAATCAATGGTCTGTGGGTATTAGGTTGCCATGGGTTCAACTCGAGAGAGTGAACCCTAAACCCTTTTCCACACATTCAGCTCAAGAGAGTGAAAGGACTAAATCGAAGGATGTGCTTCATTGCTACTTATTGGTGTTCGAGAGAAACCAATTTGATTCGGGGTAAATTATTCGAGAGAAAGTTTACTCCCACTAAAGTCTAGCTTATTCACCGATTTGCAGTTGTTTACTATTAAATGCAATACCCGGTCGTTTACCTTAGCCCATAATCCAATCACATCCCAAGAATCCCGTCTCTGTATTCACATTTTCGTGTTAATTGTTGTTTTAGTTGATAGTACAAACAAACCCTCTTTATATTTCACACTTGTGTCCCCTATAATTTAAACCATGCTTTTATTCGTAAATGTTTTTAGCAATGATTAACTTGAGCATATTTATGCTTTTTTATTGATTCTTGAGTATGAACCACTCCCATGGGACTCGACCCCAACTCACTAGTTGGGGTATATTACTATTCAACGATCGCTAATCACTTCCCATTGATTGGATGAAATATCTTTGATAGTGTTACACTAATCACTTGCCATTTTCTAGGAACTTTTCAGTCCCTTCCTTTTGGCGACCCCGATCTGGCTCGCCTAAGTGACTCGGTGACTTGCCGACTGGTTCGGTGAGTCTTTTTCCAACCTGAATTCTATAATTTTTCTTAGGTATTTTCTAACTCTTTTAGATGTGTTTTGTAGATATGGATAGATTCAAATTACTAGGAGGAGACATACCACCCCGCAAGCGGGCAAAGGGAATCATAATCAATGAGGATGCTGCTGCATCCAAAGAAAAGGCGACTAAATTTCCTACCATGGGTGGGAAAGGCAAGGGAAAGGGCAAGGAACCCGCAACTGAGTTACCGGAGGTCAGCTCTAACAATTACAGAGTATATGGGACTCATGTCACCACTTCTGAAAGTGAGGGGGAACACTAGGAACCTCGGGCTGTTATCTCTGAGCCCAAGGATGATGGGTTGTTATTGGCCCAAAGAGCTGAATTGCTCTTCAAGAGGATGCATGCTCCGTCTAGGATCCGGGTTCCTTAGACCACTACTCCTTCTCCAGTTCCAGATCAGGCTATGGTCCTAGCACCACTTGAACAGGGTGCTTCTCCCCGGTCTCTCAACATACTAAAGGCCAAGGGATTGAGGACTATCATTGAGGAGAAGTGGTTGTCTATAAATGGTGTGATAGAATAATACCCGAAGATAAGGCACACCCTAAAGGCACGCAAGTTTGAGATCTTCACTAAACCCCGTGGTTCTTACATTCCTAATTGGGTTCGAGAGTTTTAAATTGCCTATGGAGCTCTGGTGCCACAAGGAAAGAGGAAGATAAATTGTGACAGTGTTGATATAAACGATGTGTTAGGATGCACTGACAACATTATAGTTGACTACCAGCACATGATCAAAAAAACATCCATGGAAGACATGAAAGGATTGTTGGACCCTCTTTTATCTTATCGTAATTTTAGGTAGATCAAGGTCAGAGTGCAAATTAAGAAGAAAGACCTCAATCTGGCAGTAAGCTATTGGTTTTGCTTCATTAGTAGCACACTTATGTCGTCCTAGAATGAGTCTATCCGCTGCCACACAAAGGCGGTCTGTCTTGGATCCATCATTGTAAAGATGCGCATAAATTTAGGTATGATCATTGGACTTGAGTTGGCCATGAGGACCAGGCAGCACCAGATATCTCTCCCATTCCCGATGTTGATCACCTAATTGTGAAGACGAGCCCAAGCGCCACGTGATAAGAAGAAGGATGTGGAAGCGATTACCACATCCTCTACTGAAATCCGGCATACTAAGGTTGAGTATTTGAAAGATGAGGTTGAGAAGAAGAGGGCAGCCCCGGTGGATGCATCCCTCACTATTGATATTGAGACACTACCTGCAGAGGTAATTTTGCCTACACCGGCCTCTAGCCTTCAAGTACTTTTAGCCCTGCCCCTTCTATTACTACAAGCTCTTCTACTGCTCCACTGCCTCCTGGGTATACTGCTAGTTCTGCTGCATCTCGACCTCCACTAACCTAAGCCATGCTACTATGGATAGGGTATCTAGCCTATTTTGCTGATGTTCGTACCTCCAGGCTAGAGGCTACAGTCCTTGGGATGATTGAGAGAGCTCTCACCGCTGTGGTGACACCTCTTAGAAAGTCTATTGATGTCCTCACTACAAGGATAGAGGTGTGTGAGAGAGGTCAGAGAGCCACTCCTGAGTTGACGGCCTTAAAGGCCGTAATTGCTGAGTTGAGAATGGATGTGGACCTGCTGAAGTCCACTAATATGTCGATGATTTTAAGTACCATGGAAATCCCTGAAGGCTTGCGCGCAAATATTCCAGCCTATTCTGATATGCCTCCGGCTACCATCAAAATGAGGTTAGAGCTGATGATATATCTACAGAGTCCGAAGTTGAGACTGATGAAGAGAAACTCAATGTTCAAAAGGAGACCCCTTATGAGGGCTTGACTGAGCTTGAGGAGGTTGTGGTGCATTCAACCATCCATACTTCGTTGAGAGAGACCTCCATGGAAGGCTCTCGTTGATCCACTATTGATGTTACCCCCGACACTGATGGCCAAGACTAGAGTGTGATCCCTGGCATTGATTCCCCGACAGACGGAGCGACTGTATAGACACGATTATTTTTTACCTCCCTCTCTGTTGTTTTTGTGATTACTTTGTTTTTAGTTGCATTTGTGGACAAGTTCTTTTCTTTTATGTGTGTGGTGAGGTATTTCTATACCTACCTCTTCTGATTTGATTTTTTTTGTGAATATTGGGTTTTGTGTTTTAATTGTTTTTGATCTTATCTTGTGGATATTTGAGCTTATGGCTTCTTGTTTTGAATGGAAATGGTTTTTTGACCTATTTTAAAATTTTTGTGCCACCTCTTTTGTGTATGAATGTGTTCGTTCTTGTGCGAATTTGAGTATCGATTATGATCAATACCGATGACTTAAATAGTGCTCTTAATTGAACCAAATGAATGTGCGGCTACGACGAGGACAAATGAATTGCATAGACAATGTGTGGATTTTTAGCATCTCGTTGTGACTAGCCGGTTATCGAATGACTCTGTTGTGATGAACATTGCACACTAGCTAGAAAGTTCGGAGTCTCGTTTGATATTGGTGCCAATGCCATGTGAGATGAGCTTACCTTGAATGTTGTGTGTGATGACACCTAGAATTTGTTTCATTGGTCCGGTTCACTAAGTGATGCAAACACTTGAAATGATCTTAGGCAACAATTTTAAAAGAGTGAAACAATTTTACAATATACCTCTTTTGTGGCCAACCTTGTGAGATGTGTGAACCTTGTTTGAGCCCTCTTAAACCTTATCCTTTTCTAGAAAGAAACTTGAACAACTATGACCCCTTTTTATCCATTCACCTATAACTCTCTTGAAGTGTAGTTTGTTTCAATAGTCAAGTTAGGCCAAAAGCCAAAGTTAGGGTTGTGGTAAAAACAGAAGGAAAATCAAGAAGTGTGACAAATTCCCCTGTGAGAATGATTTTGAAAAGGATGAAACCCCTGCATAAAAAAAAGTAAAGAGAAGGAAAGAAAAAGAAAAAGAATGAAAAAGTTGTGAAATCAGTGATGAAAATTTCGAAAGAAATGGGGTGTCCGGTAATATTTTTGAAAGTGAATAACGGGGTGAATTATGAGTACGATCAAAATGTTGAAGAAAAGGATGAAACTGGTGTTCATACCGCATTTTTTGAGGGTAGCAGCCACTGAGCCTAAATTACCATAACTTTACACTCAGCCCCATTACAAACCTTGTAAAGACTCTTGTGATCTTAAGTGAGCTGAAAGGAGTGTTGATTGGAAAATAATGGCAAGCATATGGGTGAAGTAATGCATGTATTCATCTTTGTGAGTGTGAGAGTCGTATATGATTCCAAAACTTTAAATTGTTGAGAAATTGAGTGTGAATGTGGAATCAGCTTTGTTGTGAGGGCATTTGAGTACCTTTATTGAGCTTGAACTTCCATTTGAAGCAAGTGTTGTGAACTTGAGCATCTTTGATAATGGTGAGTCACAATTTGAATATTTGAGTGCACAATTGTTCGTTGCATGAGTAAGCTGAATCTCGTTATGTGCATTCATGTTGAATCTTATGCAGCAATGTTTGAGACATCCCTTTTGAACTGTTGAACTTGAGATTTACATGAGGAGAAGCAAAAGTTTAAGTTGGGGATGTTGATGAGTTCTGAATTTGGACACATATAAGGCTTTGTTTATATAGATTTAGTGTCCTCAAATGCTTAAGTCGTGCCATAAACTGATATTAAATCCTTGATTTTTAGGTATATGGATTGAGGAACAAAGCAATGACACTAATAGGGATAAAGGAACAAAACAAGATGAAGACAAAAAGAAGGGAGAGTCTAAGGATCGCCAATAGCACTTGGCGAACCGCCGATTGGCTATCTGACAACCTAAAGTACCAGTGTGCTAATCCCAAAAGGAAAGAAATCAAGTTGGCGATGAAAAGGAGCAGTCGGCGAATCGCAGATCACTTCCGCGAATTAAAGATCAATCGCTCAAAGTTACAGACCTTAAGGATGCTGAATGCTAAGGCGAAAAGGCGATGAAAGAGGTCTAAGAGCGGCTTGCCGAGTGGTTCGGCGAGCCTGACATACTTCACCGAGTGTCACAACCCAAGGCTACACAATAGACGTGACATGGTGTTCTTGACCCCGAAAGGACCTCATAGCATTCTTGAACATAAGACCACTGGAAAATAAGGCAGAATTTAAAACTTTCTTTACAATTGAAATCATTTTTCATTAAAAAGCAAGTGGAAGACTTACTAGGCTTTGTCTCAAACCATCTAATACTTTGAATACAACATTAGGACTTAGCCCATACAAAAGCTTTAACATAAACTAAAGGACATAAAGAGCACATAATGGGTTTTGTCCTCGAAACTATGAGGACTCACCAAGTCTTCATCTCCAAGCTCCTTAGAAACCTATTCTTCAAGTAAAGAACACCAAATCTCCACAATCCTACACTTTGGTAGAAAGGAGAAATATGGGTTAGCAAAATTAAGTACTAAGTATGGAAGCCATGCAAAAACCGTGATCAAAATGGACACTTTTATTTGAAATGCATGCTTTTATGCCATTTTGATAAAACTTCAGGAACATAAACATAAGAGGAATAATATTCAAACACAACCAACATACAAGTCATTTCTCACATTCAAGACATAATAATTATATATACCATTACCTTCACATTAAGCCTTCACTTCAAGTAACCCTCATGCTATACCTTGTGCAAAGTATGGATAGCGTCCCATACCGCCATCCACACAAAGGTACCACATTAAAGACACCAAAAGTGAACTTACCATTCAACCTTTCCATATTTATATAATACTCATACATAAGAGACATAAACATTACATAAGTTATATCATCACATAAGGACCATCATCTAAGACAACCCTAAGTCAAACTTGTGCAATGTATGAGTAGCATCCCATACTACTACTCTCACTAATTACTCCTTTCAAGCCATCATAGACAAGGCACATTCATACTCAATGCATCATGACAACGAAGTAACTCATAATACAATCCAAGTATAGCGTGCACCATTACATTTAAGAATATAAGTAGGCATTCTTCATTAGCTTCATTTAGAGAACCTTCATTAATTAGATATTAGATCATCATTCTCATTAGCTTTATCATAAGAGGACATTCATACATTAGCCATTAAGACTTCGAGAACTCCTTATGACCCTCTCAAAGGCTACTTGTGCAATGCAGGGATAGCATCCCATACTACCACCAACACTTCATAAAACTCGTCAAGAAACCAAAATGCACATCTCACATGATGGGAATAGGCATTAACCGACATAGACCAAATGAGTTAAATCATGGAATCCGGTGACATATGACCCCACACCGTGAAAAAGGTGTTCTACTTGCGTAAGGTATAACTAGTAACATTTTAGCTTGGATGGAATCTACTAACTAATATCATATGTGGGCACATAGTTATGGGATATGAAAGATGTTCATTGAAATCTGGCCTAATGTAGGGAGAACCTCCATCTAACCATATCCTCTCGGTGCTTAGCCTCCATTCCCATAAAGTATTTCATTTTCATCAACATTATTGTACTTGAGAGGGCCACCAACGTTAGCCCTACCGACCCTAGGTACATTACACAAGAAAGGGACATTACCATTAGGTCTACCAATTCAAGGTATATTAAGGATAGCTCATTGACTTTCCAAGAAAGGCCAACAACAATAGGTCTACCGATACAAGGTTCATCATTTCACACATGAAAGGGCAACCAACATTAGGTCTACCGCTTCAAGGTTTTAACATTTCATTAGTTCCTAGACTCCTCATGAAGGGCCACCACCATTAGGTCTACCGATCCAATTAGGTTTTGCATAGAATAGTTTATCATTCATTCATTCATGAAAAGATGCCAACATTAGGTCTACCAATTGAACACATTAAGACGTTAAGTCAAAATACCTTCATTAGGTAAGAAGAGGATGCCTAAGCCTACCAATTCAAGACATGATATCACCTTCAAGGTCACATTCATCAATACAAGAAAAGGGTGCCTTAAGCCTACCAATTCAAGATATATCAATCCCTATTGCTTTCATTAATATAAGAATAGGATGCATAAGCCTAGCAATACAAGATGTACAATTCATACAAGTAAACCCTTCACATTCCATCATCATCTTTCATTAGTGTTAATTGAGAATATGCTTTCAATCACAACACTATTACATTCTAATCATGATCATTAGACATTCATTGAAATCACACACATATACTTTACATCATGATCATACATATATCTTTCATATATAGAGGTACAAGGAAGATATCCATCAATTCAATACCACAATATACATAGTATGTAAACACCTCTACCATTCAAGTGGATCAATATATCAAGCAAATTCTACTTCAATATGTATTTTGATCATAACTTTCCCTTCAAGGGTAATGGATCACATTCACCCACACACCTTAGATTAATACAATTTGGCAAGAGAAATAATATAATTTTAACATTCTATAACCATATACAAATAAACAACCCACATACTTCATAATTAGTCAAATCCTAATCACAAATCATAACTTAGGAATTTTAGGGGAAAACATGGGTTCTAGGGAGAAATCATCTTCATTCATCTTTAGAATCCACAATTCATTCATAATTCAATGCAATAATGCCTTTGAAAATCGTTTAGAATCGAACCAATGCCAAGATTGTAAACTACGGTTTTAGAGAAAACATTGGAGACTTGAAATCACTTTTGAGATTCGTTCCTTGAAAGAAACTAAGTCGAGGATGAAGACCATGATACCCTTTTAAGCAAAACTCCATGAAAATTCCTTGAAAAACTTGAAGTCTTGACCTTGGAAGCCTGGATCCTTAACCTCCAATAGAAGTTTCTATAGAGAGAACTTTTGGAGAGGTGGGTTTCTAATTTGAGTGATTTGGAAGAATGACTTTGAAAAGGTGTTTAATACTTCTAAAACACTTAAAATAACTTAATTAACCAATAAAACCATTCAATAACTCAACTAACCAAAGGCGGAATTTACCAAACTACCCTTCACTTGGCCGAGTTTTGGACAGAACACAGGTGCAAAGCACAAAGCCCTCATCCACGGACCTTGGATGGGGTCCCAGGCCATGCTTTTGATGCATGGTTCGTGGCTGCAACTCACAAAATGGGACCTTGATCCACGGAGGCCATCCACAGGGCATGGATGGACCTACGGGGCGTAGGTCCCATTCGTGGTTCACCATATTTTGGGCAGCTTTTGTTTTCCTTGTTGTCTTGGGGGTTAGGCTTTAGGGTCCTCGTCAAGGACCCCTAGGGTGGTCCTTGGGGAGTCGTACCTTTTCGTTTTACCCCTAAACCCATCAACCTAAGATCGGGACAACACTTTACACTCTCAAACCTCACATCAAACTCAAACACATAGACACGTTAGGCTCTAGTTTTAGTTATTCATTTTATGGCTCGTTACATTATCCCCCAATTAGGAACATTCGTCCTCGAATGACACTTAAAACACATTAAGGGTTAACGACACAAGACTAGCTGCCCATCATGCATATGACACATTATAAACAATGCACAAAACTAGGAGGAAACATCAACTCCACATCAATAAGCTCATGCAACACAATAAAGTAGAAACTACATCTACAAACTCATTATGCATAAGAACTTCATATTTCTCATTACATTGGAGGTACCTTTTCCAACACATATCATGCTCATCATAACATCATTAATCACATTATGCAATTTCTTTATAAAAGCACATTTAGGCATGTTCAACATTTATGTTCTTGGAGCATATAAACAACTCATACTAAATGCACATTAACATAAGGAACATAATTCATGAAAACTCATTTTCTCATATAAATAAGGATTCAACTAGCACATGCATATCATAATGAGACCATGGAAACACATTCACACATGACACCAAAACATGAAACAACCCAAAAAGGAACTCTTGGTCTCAAGCTTGAATAGGCATATAAACAAAGAGGTAAGGATATTGGAACTCTCAACAACCGTACTATTCAACATACTATCCCCCACTTAGGAGTAAGCCCAACTAAGGCTTATCATGAGTCCAACATAGGAACCTTTACAAGAAATCCACAACCATACGGAACTATCATAATACCGGTGCTCTTAAACTAGGAAGGTCCTCATTAAGCAACTCTTACTCACAAACAACCTTACCAACACCACTTAAGCTCTCATATGAGCCCACCACACCGGGTATAAACTCCACATATTTCACCAACTCTTTCAACATACCTCAAAACTCATCTTGACTAAGTCAGATTGTACCAACAACACACACAACCATAAATCAACCCATTCATAGTAAAGTCACACCACTATCTATCATCCCAATCTTTCAAGTCACATAACCATAATTGGCATCACAACCAACCTTCATCCCTCACACCTTTTAGCATACTCCTTCCAAATGGGCATACCCTAAACACCATTGGATAAGGAATAAGAGAGAAACATTATAGAGTTAAACTCTATGGTACGAGTTGAAGAATGAAGAAGAGAGACTTTCCTAACACCCAATAGCCTCCTATTCATAATGTGTCGCACTTCAAATTATGAACAAGTCTCAACTAGATGTTGTTTGAGACATCCGATGACCATTCCAAAATCTTGTTCTCTAATACCATGTTTGTCACAACCCAAGGCTACCCACTAGACGTGATACGGCGTACTTGACCCCGAAGGGGTCTCATACAAGCCTAATACCATTCTTGAACATAAGAGCATAGGAAAATAAGGTGGAATTTAAAACTTTTTTTACAATCGAAATCATTTTTGATTAAAAAGCAAGCAGAAGACTTTCTAGACTTTGTCTCAAACCATCTAATACTATGAATACAAAATTGGGAGTTAGCCCATACAAAAGCTTTAACATAAACTAAAAGACATAAAGAGAACATAGTGGGGTTTGTCCTCGAAATTATGATGACTCACCAAGTCTTCATCTCCAAGCTCCTTGGGAACATATTCTTCGAGTAAAGAACACCAAATCTCCACAATCCTACACTTTGGTAAATAGGAGAAATATGGGTTAACACAATTAAGTACTAAGTATGGAAACCTTGCTTAAAATAAACATTTTATTCGAAAGTCATGCTTTTATGCCATTTTGATAAAATTTCATGAACATGAACATAAACATAAGAGGCATAATATTCCAACACAACCAATATACAAGTCATTTCTCACATTCAAGACATAATCATTATATAAACAATTACCTTCACATTAAGCCTTCACTTCAAGTAACCCTCATGCTATACCTTGTGCAAAGTATGGATAGCATCCCATACAACCATCCATACCAAGGTACCACATTAAAGATACCAAAAGTGAACTTACCATTCAACCTTTCCATCCTCATACAATACTCATACATAAGATACATAAACATTACCTAAGTCATAGCATCACATAAGGACCATCATCTAAGGCAACCCTAAGTCACACTTATGCAATGTCTGAGTAGCATCCTAAACTACTACTCACACTAAGTATTCCTTTGAATCCACCATAGACAAGGCAAATTCATACTCAATACATCATGACAAGGAGGTAACTCATTATACTATCCAAGTATAGCATGCATCATTACATTTAAGCATATAAGTAGACATTCTTCATTAGCTTCATTTAGAGCACCTTCATTCATTAGATATTAGATCATCATTCTCATTAACTTTATCATAAGAGGACATTCATACATTAGCCATTAAGACTTAGAGAACTCACTATGACGCTCTCACAGCCTACTCGCGCAACGCATGGATAGCACCCCATACTACCACCCACACTTCATAGAACTCATCAAGAAACTAAAATGCACATCTCACATGATGGGAATATGGATTAACCTACAAAGACCATGAGAGCTAAATCATGGAATCCAGTGTCATATAACCCCACACCGTAAAAAGGTGTTCTACTTGACTAAGGCAGAACTAGTAACATTTTAGCTAGGATGGAATCCACTAGCAAATATCCTATGTGACCACATAGTTATGGGATATGAAAGATGTTCATTGAAATCTGACCTAACGTAGGGAGAACTTCTATCTAACCATATCCTCCCAGTGCTTAGCCTCCATTCCCATAGAGTATTCCATTTTCATCAACATTATTATACTTGAGAGGGACACCAACATTGGCCCTACCGACCCAAGGTACATTACCCAAGAAAGGGCCACCACCATTAGGTCTACCGATTCAAGGTACCATAAGGATAGCTCATTGACTTTCCAAGAAGGGCCACCAACATTAGGTCTACCAATACAAGGTTTATCATTTCACACATGAAAGGCCCACCAATATTAAGTCTGCCGCATCAAGGTTTTAACATTTCATTAGTTTATAGACTACTCATGAAGGGCCACTACCATTAGGTCTACCGATCCAAGGTTTAGCCTAGAATACACTTGTGTATTCCTTTCATCCAGGTATGTGGTATTTCACTTGTGTATTCCTTTCATCCACTAGGTCCCTAGAATTCAGTCAGTTCCTTTATTCTCTATATCTTATTTAGGCCCGGGGTTTCTAAAGCCTTGGAGAATTGTTATGATTTTAGTTTCTCTAGTATCAGTAATCTAAATATCATGTTTTCTTGGAAACTTTGTTTAATTCCCTGTATGAAATTTAGAACCCTAGTCTGTGTAGATTATCCTAGTTGATGAAGTGCACTTTCTACGTCAGTTAAACATATAATCATGCTTCAGTTTTTGAATGTCACATTGTCAGTTTATAAATGTTGCATTCTCAAATTGCATTTCAATATTTTTAGCTATTCAGTATGTCAATTAAATTTGTATCATATACATATTCAATTGGGAGTAGACTTACCATTGAGTTGGACTAGGGTTCAGTGTACCCTTATAGTCCAAAAACTACATGCCCTTGTAGGAGTATAGTTCCCCTCTGTTAGGCATCAAATTTAGTGATAATGCCGCTCATCCCTTTGTTCCCCTCTGCAAGGTTTATTGGGTCCTCTCGATGGGGGGTATACATCGGAATCTATATTTAGCACCCGTTGTTTTATGTCGGTTAATTGTTGCATGGTTTTCCGTATATATTGTAGTATTCAATTTAGCATGTCATGTTCATGATCATTACTTTGTCAATGCATTCACTTTAGTTCTTTAGTTATCCTTTCAGTATTTACATTCTTGCTCAGTTACAGTATTGCTTAGTGGTGCCTTGTTTCAACTTATATATGTTTGTTCATCTTAGTATCTATATCCTGCATGATAAGTACATTCAAAGTATTGGGGCATACTCTGTGCTACATCCTTTAATAATGTAGGTTCAGGTACTCGATCAACATCTAGATCGCACTTAAATAGGTTCTCGGTTCGTATTTCAGCAGCTTTAGTGGTGAGTCCTCATACTTCACGGACAATAGATATGCTTTCCCAACAACTCAACTCAGTTAGAGGCTTTTCAAACATAGTAGTAGAATCATCTTGAATTGTTAAGTTCATCTTTCAATTGTTATTAAACTCTTAGTATGTTTTATACATTCAGAATAGTTCGGTATTCCCTAATTTAAGTTATATATTGATTTAGTTTCTCCATAATTCATGTTATTTAGTTATTTTCAGTGTGCTTATGATATGCGAGACACAAGGTTAGCATGGGGTAATTTTTTATCCTAGGTCCTGTGTTACATCTAGGAGGTAACCTCGGGGCGTGACATGATGAGATCGCATGTATTTTTCATGATTTGACCTTTCTAATTTGAGAATTCTGGGTATGTTTGTCAAAATTTTGATTGCTGAGTGAAAATAAGGATTTTGTTGAGTTTGAGTTAGTCAGATATTTTGGTTAGATTTTTGAGGATTTTAGTTCAGTTTTTGGCGTTTGGGTTAGAAGTTTAGTTATAAGCATTAAGAGTGGTCTGGGAGGGTAATTTTATCATTTGACCTCTTTTAAGAAAATCAACAATTCTATTGAATAAAGAATGTCAAATTTAGTGGGAAAGCATGCCCAGTTTATTTTATCACACACCAAATGATTTCCAAATGTTCAATAGGAGAAATTTTCCTTGTGTTGGGCAGCTGTTTTTTCAGTTTTTGGTGTATGTCCTTTTGACTTTCACGATCATGATGTGTCCTCTCCATGGCCCATAGGCTTGAGATTATGATGAACCTTTTTCCTTAGAATTCACAATCGCTGATAGGGGTCTCGCGATCGTTATGTGAACTTTGTGTCCTTCGTGATTATGGGAGTTAATGAATTGTTATCGTGATGTGTAACACCTTAGAAGTTTGAAAGTTAAATTGGAAAGGAAAGATCTCATTTTTGGCTATTGCCTCATGTCTATGAGATCCATCTACGGTTCGTATGAGCATATACGAGCCATGGATGGAATTAGTAGGAACAGAGTTGAGATTTGGGAAATACACATTTGTAAAGTTTGACCTACGAGAAGACAAGACGAGCCGTAAGACATTCCATAAAAGTAATTTAGATTTGGTGGAATTTTGGACTTGAACTTGTGATCTACTAATGGGGTCTAAAGACCGTAGACCGGACAACATACCGTAGAAAGGTTTGGTGCAAAATTATTGAATTCTTGGGTTTCTGAAGTTTGTTTGACAGTTGACTAGTACGGGCTGTAGAATGTTCTACAGAGCGTAGGTCCAACCTGTAGAACTACTCAACATTTATTTTTTAATGGTATTTTGGTCTTTTTTTATACATTTGATAATTACACAATGACATTTTGACTGTAATTTAAGGTTTATAACCCTTCTATTCCTAAACACCCCAAACCGTCTCATTGTCTCCAATTCTCAAATCCCATCCAAATTCATCCCCTCTAAATCCTCTCAAGCTTCAAGGAAGAAATTCAGGGTTCAAGCTTCAAGTCTTCTTTATACTCCATTATTTTTGTTCTTTGATTATCACGGTGAGTGGGAATTCATCCGTCACTCCTCGAGCCTACACCCTGGACATGGCCACTCAAGAACCATCTCTTATCCCAAAGTGAACCCTTGGATTGACTCAATACTCAGTGGAAGACTTACTCAAAAATATATGAACTCAAAAGTAAACCCAATTCACGAAGATATCATTAATGAAAATAGTTTAACTCAAAGCTATCTGAAATACTCAAATGAGCATAAGTGTTCAACTCAAAGTCTTTAAAACATCACAACGGAACCGGGAAAATACTACTACACTAGTACTGTCTATAAAGCCTCTATTAATTATGATGGAAGTCGAGACATGACCCACGGCATCCTAACAAACTGGAAAGTGAATGTGGAACCCACCGGAAGCAAGGTGTCTTACCAAAGCTAACCGGTACTGCAAATGGTATCAATGGAGCGCCTATTGATGACCCTGAATACCTATATCTAAATAATGAAAAGATGCAGACCAACTGGCGTCAATATATTGAATGTAGGAGAATGCAAGGGGAAACTCTGAAACATAAACATGAGCTTGAACTGATAAAAAGGAAAACATACTCACATTGTTTCAAGTCAACGCAACTCAATATCAAACCAACAATAAATATGGAATATTTATAAAGCTTTTTAAATAGTAGATAATAACTCAATGTATATTAAAATACAATAATAAATGCTTTACTCTTATTTTGGAGATTCTCTAACCGACAACCATCACTATGAGCTATGTGATGATATAACGTCTTGCCTACGCTGCCAGAACTGTCCTTTACCTTGTTGGAGTACATGACATCCTCAACTAAGGGGATCCACTAAGCTATGCTTAAAAGCAATAAGGAATCATTTAAAAGTATGATCCTTTACCCATGTTGGCATACATGACGTATGAGGATTGTGAATTGTCTGAACTCATCCCTATATCGGTGCTCAATACTACTCCCAATAATATATAACTCATGCTAATATGTTATAAAACATAAATCCTCCTCAATTTGAAATAAATGCTGAAAAGATTCTCTTAAAAGAGATAATGCTCAAAAACTCCTCATGAACTAATTTAGAAATTAAGGTTTCCTCTCATTTTAAATGTAATAGTGTTACATACTTGGGAATACTTAGTCCCCTCATACTCATTTGGAAATATGAACTCAACTCTCCTCCTTATCATACTCATTTACTCAAGTCTTAAAACAAGTTATAGAAGACTGTAAAAGACTTCTCAAAATTACTAAAAAGGTTTTCTTGAACATTACTCTTAACCTTTACTTTGATTTGAAATGAAGATTTATGAGCTATGATTATTTCTCAATGTTTTAGGAAGGTTTAGATAGTTGACACAAATTGGAGAACACTGGCACGACGCAGAGGATGAATTAAATTTTTGGTTGAGAAATATTTTTAAGAAAGAGGACTCCGTATCCTCAGCAGGAAGGGGAGAGGGGGCTAACTATCTGACTACCAAAATTTTAAAGCATCTCCGTGACGCAGACATGGGCTCATATTTTTGCCTCATCTTTTCTTTCTCTCCTTTACTCGTCTCAAATCTTACCCACTGCAATTCCATTGGCCAAATTTACTAAATTTCATAACCCAAAACGTTTACAATGAGACCTGCACAAAAATCTACCAAGAGACTCAACTCATTCTCAAAACCCCCACCTCAAGAACTCAAAGTCCTCCATTATCAATCAAACTCAAGAATTACTCATGAACTCTAAATCAACTTCAAGAACGAATTCATGGGTACACATTTATATGATTGGCGTGATGGTGAACAAACCCAACAATATGAAAACTTACATAACTTATAAGAACTAGGTTCTTGGCAAAAATCCTCAAAGCTTGCAAGAATCTTGAACGCTCTTCTTTTTCTCCTTTTGAATTTTTCTCTAAAAAAACCTTAAGCTCTATTTGGAGTATCACTAATTCCAATCATCTTATACCCCTAAAAAGGTGAAAACAAACGTGCAGGCCTAGTGGGTTAAGAAAAAGACAAAAATGCCCCTCATTAAAATGGGTGAATTTCCTTAACTAGACAGGCTGCACTCAAACATACATATCTCCTTCATCCAAACTCAGAATTTAGCAAACTTGGTTCCATTGGAAAGAGGACTCAACGACATTTGATTTGATCCATATCTGAAATTTATGGTTGTTCGAATTTGACCCAAAACTCACAATTGAGCAGTAACTTGTACCAATCTCAATTTATCTCTTCCAAATTTAGCACTTACTAAATTTAGCTTTCTAAGACCAGGTTGTTACAATATCTCCCCCTTGGGAACATTCGTCCTCGAATGTGATCACTCTAAATAGAACTGAGGGGGAAACATCTAACACCTATCATGTAATTCACATAAGTTAACATATCAACTCAAAGAGTATCAGGAAAAAAGTTAATTCCTTAGTTTGGAATTTATGTGGAATCAAAGAGATGTGTAACACCTCGAAATCTTGTAGGATAAGCTAGGGGCGAAGTGCAAGGCATGAACTAGAGATTTGGGCCTTTGTGAAGGGCACCACGACTCTAGGTGGTGCCCATGAGGCCTAGGAAGTAGCTAAGCAAGGCTGTCCACCTTCCACGAGAACCTAGACAGATCGTGATGGTCAACACGGTTCAT
Organism: Solanum okadae; assembly: GCA_036553675.1. NCBI lineage: Eukaryota > Viridiplantae > Streptophyta > Magnoliopsida > Solanales > Solanaceae > Solanum > Solanum okadae. The sequence continues at coordinate 27,633,952 of CM071689.1, forward strand.
GGGACCACACGTGGTTGTGAGGCAGTAGCTCCTCCAAGCTTCCCAAAAGTTTGACCCTCTCCACAAGCCACTAGACGGCTCGTGAAGGCCATGACGGACCATGGGAGAGGTCGTGAAGGTAACTTAGACTTTTAGGGGTCAAGGAGTGGCTTCCTTGCCACTGGTCCAAGACCACGATGGGGACCACGAATCGTGGAGCCACTGGTGAAGGTTGGGAATCTACTGTCAAGTTGAGGGTTAAATGGTCTTTTCTAGTTTTAATTAGAATAAAGCTAGGTCATTTATCCTAATCCTAGGACCCTTATATAAGTTATTTTAACCCTTAAACTCACCCATCCAAATCATTATTTCTAAAACCCAGAAGAAATCCCAAGTTCTTCTCTCAAATATTTCTCTTTCTTGAACTTGAAGAAGACAAAAAAGTTTAAGTTATGTTCAAGGTCAAGTCTCCAATCCTCAACCATTTGTGGGCTTTGTAATTAAGGTATTATAGCTTATCATCCATGGATTCCCTTCATCCATGGAATCCCTAAGTTTTCCCCAATTGAGAAGATGAAATCCCGAATTTGTGTTAGGGTTTCTTCCAATGTTATGGCTATTGATGGATGTTGATCCAATTGAGTGGATTATGATTGTTTCGGCTAGAATTGAGTAGATTCAATTATTTTAAAAATAATTTGCATGTGCCCATGCCTAACCCATGTCTATAAAGATGAAATTGATGTAAATGAGTTTTATTCCATGAAAGGAGAGTTTCTGGGTTTAGATGTATTTAATCTAGGATTGATGAGATACATTAGAATTGATACTTATATGATGAATCATGATTTTTAGTGCCTGAGATTGAGGCTATGAGATGAAGTTTGATTACAATTTCTTGAGAGTAAATCATATATGAGAAATTATGATTAGACTTGTCTTGAGATTTAAGCATATGTGATGATTATGAGATGGATTGCTTTGAGAGTCAAGCATGTATGATGAATTATGATTATTAGGACTTTGAGAGTAAAAGCTTCAATGATGAATGATGATTATTAGATAGAATTGTTGTGGAAGGACTTACCCACATGATCTACTCCATGAATGTATGAATGTATAAATGTGAAAGGTTTTCTCACATAGAATGATTCTAGGTTTAATGGCTTGCTCACTTAAAATAATCAAAGCACTTATGAACTATGATAGATAAGATTTATCTTGTATTTGCATATAATGAGATGTTTATCCATTGTAGCTTGAAGTAGTGATATGAGATCTCTTCATGATAGCTTGACTTGTTAAGACAAAACCATTTCATGGATAACTTGAGTTAGTTTATCTCATGGATAGCTTGGATTGAGAAATAGTACCCTTCCTTAGATAGCTTGAACTACCATGATGAGCTGCTTGCATGGTAGCTTGTCTTGGCATGGCCATGCCAATTCATGATAGCTTGAATTGTGCAATAGTACCCTTCCTTGGATAGCTTGGACTTGCATGATAAGGTGCTTTCCACGATAGCTTGGTCTAGAATAAAAATGTTATTTTCCTTGGTAGCATTGAATTTGTAAATAGTAACCATTCATGGATAATGGATTAGCTTGGATTAATAAAGGATTGCTCTTCCATTTATAGTAGAAATAACTAAGGAGGGACTAGTCCCCAATAAAAGTAGCATAGTTATGATGAAAGGAGGTTACTTCAAGGAAGTATTGTAAGTGTGTTTTAATAGGAGATTTTCTTGTATGGTGAATGATTAGCTTGGATTGTTGCTAGAGTTTGCTTCCTTGATATGTATGACTTGTGGTTATGACCCAAGTCTTGATTAAGGATAAGTTTATGTTACTTCAAGAAGTGTTCCTTTTATATTATGATGATTTATGTGCATTGATTATGCTTATGACTTATGTTGTTATCTCTTATTCTTAAGTTGATGTTTATTCAAGCTATCATATTTAGTACATGTTTATACTAACACATACTCTTGCCTACATTTCTTATACAAATGGAGGGTCTAGTGATACCGACTTTCATCCCCGCAACTAGGATCTTAGTAGAAGCAAGGATCAAAGATTGGTGAGTCCTCGCAACATTAGAAGATATAGACACCATTTCTGTTATGTTCTTTCATTTTAGTCTTTGAACACTATTGTATGGGTTGTGTCCCAAGGATATTCATTCTTTAGATGGTTTGAGGCAAAGTGTATTAGACTTCCGCTTCGTTTATAAAAGACTTTGATGTTGTTGAAAATGTTTTAAATTTCCGCTCATTTCTATTATCTTATGTGATGAAAGATAAGTGGCTTATATGAGGCCTCTCACGGTCTTGTATGCAATGTTACCTCTAGGGTGTACCCCTGGGTCATGACAAGATGTGGATATCTCTTCTTCATATCCACCTTATCCTCCCAAGTAGCTTCCTCAACAAATTGATTACTCTATAAGACCTTGTCTGATGCAACCTCCTTAATTCTCAACTTGTGAATCTGTAAATCAAGAATCTGAATGGGTACATAAGTTAAGATGTGTGCAATAAAAATATTCCCAATAGGTACAATAAGTAAAGGATCGCCCATACACTTCTTCAATATAGAAATGTGGAATGCCAGGTGAACTGCTGCAAACTCTGATAGTAGGTCTGACACATAAGCTACATTGCCAATTGTCTTGGATATTCTCTATGGACCAATATTCAGGGGACTAAACTTCCCCTTTTTACAAAATCACCTAACACCCTTCATGGGTGAAACCTTCAAGTAAACCCAACCATCCAACTAAAATTCAAAGTCTCTTCTCGTAACATTTGTATAGGATTTCTGACGCCTTTGTGCTATTTTCAACCTTTTTTGAATGATCTTCACTTTCTCCATACCTTGATGAACCAAGTCTGTTCCTATCAACCCAGCTTCCTTAACCTCAAACCATCGAATAGGAGACCTACATCTTCTCCGATAAAGACCCTCATAAACAGCCATCTAGATGCTAGAGTGAAAATTGTTGTGGTGAAGAAAGTCTATGAGAGGTAAGTGATCATCCCATATACCTTTGAAATCGAGCACACAAGCCATCAATATATCCTCCAAAGTCTGAATCGTACACTCGGATTGACCATTAGTCTGAGGATGGAAAGCAGAACTCAAACTTACCTTCGAACCCAAACCTTTCTGGAAAGACTTCCAAAATTATGCGGTGAATTGTGCGCCTTTATCTTAAATGATGGTAACAAGAACTCTATGAACATTGAATATCTATTGAATATATAACCTGGCAAAATTTTCTATCGAAAAGGTAGTCTTTACCGATAAGAAATGGGATGATTTAGTCATCTGCTCCACAATAACGCAAATCGAACAATGCTGCCTGCGAGATCGCGATAACCCAGTAATGAAATCCATATTGATCATCTCCCACTTCCATTTTGGGCGATCTTTATTCTGAGCCATGCCACCGGGCCTTTAGTTCTCTACCTTGACTTGTTGGAAATTGGGACACTTATCAATTAACTCTACATTAAACTGATGTTTGCGTATTCATGACCCAACTTCCGATGCAAGTGTCTACGATCTTACAATAGTTTAGTTACCCAACCAAGGGTTGAGGTCGAGTCCCAAGGGATTGGGCGTGAGAATTAATGGTTGAGTGCGAAAGTGCTGAAGCTAATCGTAGCTAAAGACTTTGGCGAATGAAAACATAACAAATTAAAAAAGGTGATGCAAGCGTCTAGTAACAAATGGGGGTTTTGTCACAAGTAAGTAAAAACAACAAAATAAACAAAGAGATCTAATAAATGAAAGGGGGGGTTCTTGGGATGTGAATGGAATACAGGATAGACTAAATCATTGGTACATGATTTTGATAGAGAACTCGTACAGTAATTATGACTAGGCTAGACTTTAAGGGGGATAAGCTCTCTCTCGAGCAACTTACCCCATTTCAAGCGGGTTCCTCTCATACACTCACTCACCGCATAAAGAACAGCCTCCGCCTTAACCCACTCACTCTCTTGAGCTGAGTGTGTGGACATAGGACTAGGGTTCAGTCTCTCAAGCTGAACCTCGTGTCGACCCACTAACACTGGCCACCAATTTAGTGGTCTTAGTTTTACGACCTCTCTATCTCGCAAGCCAAAAACACATATATAAGATTATATTTGTAACTACAACCTCATTAAGTTCATCCACAACCACTAAAAGAAATCACATTTGAACTACAAATAGACTATCAGCAAGCAAGACCCAACAGCTAATCTAACCCATATTCACAAAATCACATCCCAAGAATTGGTGTTTTATCTACTCATGCAAAAGAGATAAAGACGTATACCAATATCAATTTCCATCAATGGGCATGCAAGATTAAGTCTTAAACAAACCAAAGATGAGGAAACTAAGCGACCCAAGTCTAATTTCTTGAAGATGAAACCCTTGAAAGGTCCAAGTTCTTTAAAACCCTCTTTAATACATAGAGAGAATATCTCCAAAAGCTATGTCTAAAACTTAATACTTTAAAAACTAGGTAAAACAAGGTGAAATTCGCTCCTAAGAATAAAAGCTTAACTAGTATTTATAGCTTTCAGAAAATATTCTATAAGGGATCTATCGGCGACGTAAGTGGGAATCGTCGATGCATTCGGCGATCCGCCCTTTTGTCTACTTCGTCGCCTTTCATCAGTTGCCTTCAGAATGTTTATTTCCTGGATACTTAGGTGATGTAGCACTGCTTCACTGAGTAGTTCGGCGGAACGCCGATTGCTCCTTTTCACCACCGATTTTCTCCTTTCCTTCCGTGCTGAGCACACTGGAACAAAAGGCAAATATGCGATCTGTTGGTGATTCGCCGAATGGGTTCGGAGATTCCCAGATCTTCGTTTCTTCATTCACTTGGCTTCTTTTGCTCCTATTTGGGACGTAGTGTCCATGCTTTCCTTCAAACTTCAAATACCTAAAACTTAAGGGTGTTTTATCAGATATTTAGATAAACTAAGCATTTGAGGACACAATATCTATTAAAATATAGCCCTAAATAAATCCAATTTGTGGACTCATCGACACCCACATTTGAGGACACAACTTTTCCTTGTCCTTAGCAATCTCAAGTTAAGCTGTTTAAAAAGGGTGTCTTGAACAGTGCTACACAAGACTCAATTTACTTATGCAAAAATCAATAGTGCAGTCAAAAATTCAAGTAGTGACTCACCAATATCAAAGAGTCTCATGCTCACAACAGTTTCTTCAAATGCAAGTTCAGGCTCAACTAGAGTGTTCGAATGCCCTCACAGAAGTAATGATTCCATATTCGCACATAATGATTTAATCATTTAAAGTTCACAAATCATATGCAACGCTCACACTCACAAAGAGGAAAACAATGCATGCTTTCACCCATAGGTTTTCCCGTATTTTCCAATCGACATTTGTTTCAGCTCACTCGAGATCCAAAAGGTCTTTTTAAGGCTTGTAATGGGGCTGAGTGCAAAGTTATGGTCATATAGGCTTACTGACTTTTATCCTCACGAGATGTGGTATTCACAACATTTCCTTTCCTTTTCCTTCATCATTTTTGCTAGTGCTCATGAGTCATCCCATTATTCACTTCCCATGGATTGTTTGGAAACCCCATTTCTTTGGTACTTTATTCTTTTTCTTTTCTTTTTCATTCTTTTTCTTTCTTTTTCTCTTTCTCTTTTCTTTTTCTGTTTCTCCTTTCTTCTTCTTTTTTTTTTTTATATGGAGGGGTTCCATTTTTTTCTCAGCACCATAGGTTAGAGGAGACTTTCCTTGCACTTCTTGACTTTCCCTTTTCTTTTCATCACACCCCAACTTAGGCTTTTGGCCTAAGTTGGCTATTAAACTCACCAGAAATCAAGAGGATTATGGGTAATGGACAGAAAAGGGTCATGTTTTAGTCATGTTTCTTTCAAAAAAGGTAAGCCTCATGGGGTGTTCAACAGAGCTTAACACATGCTCACAAGGTAGGCCACCAACGAGGTATATGTAAAATTGGCTCACACTCTATAAAGTTGCCTAAGATCATATCAAGAGATTGCCTTATTTAGTTGATTGGACCAACGGGGCAAATTCTAGGATTTATCATGCATGTTTCAAAGTATGCTCAGCACACAAGCTAAGCATCGACACTAAAGTCAAACAAGACTCCACACTTTCCCTAGTGTGCAACAGCATTACAAGAGACTCAATTCGATACTTGGGTAGTCAAAATGAGATGCAAAGAGTTCACATATTTTCTATGCAACTTCATTTGGCCTCATCGTAGCCGTGCATTCATGTTCGTTCGATTGGGAGGACTATTCAAGACATTCGTACTGATCAGGACCGAGACTTAAATTTTGAAAAAGAATAGCCACATTCATCACACAAGAGGTGGAAAAAATTTTCAGACGGGTTAGCATCATTTTGTAATATAAAATAAAAGGAGCCATAAGCTCAATCATCCACAGAAATAGATAAAACACAATTTTAAAGCAGAACAACCCTAAAATATACACAAAACACAACTATAAACACAAAAGGTGTGGGCCTCACCCCACCACAATTTAAAAGTATTGGTCCTCAAATGCAACTAAAAGTATCCAAAAGTAAACATACAATAAGACAGAGAGGGAGGTAAAAAAAGGTCATGTCTATGCAGTCTCTCTCCCTGTCGGGGTCTCGGTGGCTGGTGTCAAAGTCTGTATATGGGCATCAGTGCCAAGAGGAGCCTCAGATAGAATAGGAATGCCAGATCCACTAGGAGCTATTGTGGACGTCTCAGTCGGCAATGTCTGGATCACCGGCTGCACAACCATCTCTATAAGATATGGCAAGTCTTTGAATATGCCTCATCTCTGCTGTCCTCAGCATATACTGATATCAACTCCTCATCAGTCTCTACATATGACTTTACATGTGTTGTGCCATCCCCCTGCACATCTCCGGTGGTAGCTGAAGGAATCCCCGATGTCTCAAGAGCATCCTCATCATCTGCATCCCGCATTAGGGAAGTGATGTCCGTAGCCTTCAAATATTCTACATCCTTCATCAAACTCGCAACAACAACTTTTAAAGCCGTCACCTTAGAGGCTTCCCCCTCTATCTACTCTCACAAGCAATGAATCTCACTGTCAAGACATCAACAGAAGTCGAAAAGGGGGTAAGTGCTGCTAGTATGGCAGTATCAATCATTCTCGAGATGGATCTGTCCAATCGGGTAGCTCTCACATAAGCTGAATAGGCCAACTGCCCCATTTTCAAGATCATGGCCTGAGTAATCCTTGCAGGCTGGGAGAATGAGGAAGCACCTGGAGCCTGTGAGGAAGAGGAAAAAGGAGCAGGTATACCTAAGGGATTAGAGGCCGAAGTAGGCGAAGGTGCCTCTGCTGGTAATCAGTCAACATTGACCTCTGGAGAAGTGTCTGCTAGAGCTGCTCTCCTCCTGTCAACCTCCTCTCGTGTGAACTAGTCCTCAATATGACGGATATCCATGGAGGATGATGGGATGACCTCTACATCATGCGAAGGATCCTGGGGTACTCCTGAATGCCGGCAAAACTCAGAGGTAAGTCTCTGCTTGGCTCTCATGGCCATTTCTTGCGAAGTCAACAGTCCTAGGTCGATCTGTCTGCTGGCCATTATAAAACCGAGGTAAGCCGCCTTAAGATGGCGCAAAATATACTCGTTCTGAGATTGCATTATGGTGTTGCTGATGAATCCAAAACCTGAACTTGGAGGTGATGTTCATGTTCCTCTTTTAAATAGGAGCTCCTGTATCCATCTACCTCAGGGTGGTGTCAGAAATCATCGGAGCCAACCAACCCTTCAAATCATCCAGGGACTGAAAAATCGGCAACCCTCGTAAGGGAGTGCAGAGTGCAGCGGTCTACCTAATACAATATTAGTATACTCGATGTGACACTCCACCTCTTTGCCTCTGACCTTGACCGGTGAAATCACTTGCCTTCTTCTTGTTCTTAGGCACCAACTCCCCATAAGCAGTGTAAAACTCTCTTACCCAAGAAGGAATGTAAGGCCGTCGGGGTCGTGTGAATTGGTCGAATCCATGGTATCGGAGAGTTTCAAGCACATCAGGATGCTTGCCTTCCAGACCCTCTGTAGATAGTAACTTCTCCTCGGTGGAGGATCTATAGGGAGTGCAGGGGCCACTGGAGGTGGTGCTTGAGCTGGCACTGAGTCTGTTGTCAAAGGACTGGCAACTGGAGGAGTTCTAGTAAAAGTGGGTTGGGATCTGACTCGGAGCGCATCCCTTCGGTTAATAAGAGGTTGTTCATCCTCTGGTTCAGAGAAATCTGGCTCAATAGCTTCTACTTTTCTAGATATATGTTTCTTCTTCTTGCCTTTGTCTTCCGGTTGGAGGTCATCCCCTCTCCTCTTCGGAGGATTTGATCCTTCTTCATTTATTGTAATTCCCTTTGCTCTTCTTTGGGGTGGTTCGGTTAGATTGGTGCGTACCATATCTGCAAAAGATCGAGACAAATGAAGAAAAGAAAATCAAACTCTAGCACAACAAATCTTGTTGCAGATAAAATCGTCGAACCGCTTTGACGAGCTAGGTCTGGCTCGCCGATGGGGTTTGCTAAACAATTAAGGCAATTCGGCGATAGGAGAGTCCTTTCGGTGAATTGCCGACTACTTTCGACAAACAAGGGTTTGTCCACTGAAAGTTACAGTGCATATGGGTCTTAGGAGTGCAAATAAAGAGCAATAAAGAGTACTTTCGGTGAGTCGGTGAGTGCCTTCGATGCACTTAGACATCTCACCGAAAGTTACAGACTCAAACCACAAACTTGACACGAAATTAAACGCGAGATAAATAAAATAAGCGAACCGCCGAGTGATTCGGCGAGCTATACTCAGCTCACCAAGTGACCCAACGTGCCCATTTTCAACCCACCTTCTCTAATTAAACTCCGCAACCCCCAAAAGTGAAATCAAAGTATACACTAATGAAATTTAAACAAGACCCATACTACACATCACCCCGTAATACTTTGACTTCTCCGAGATTTGCCGAATTTAGCCATTTGACGATATTTGCTCTTAAGAGTGGTGTCACCGCTCTATTATTGCACAAATTTTTGACATTTAGCACAAACGTGTGCTACTCAGACTTCAGTCCAATTTAACAACACATAATCACAATCCAACTCATTAAAAAGCACAAAAGCTACGGGCATTTGGCAATCAAACATTATGGGAAAGATTTTGAAGTTAAAATAGGCATTTCATTATTCTAATCTTATCAGAGAGGCCCAACACATATTACTAAGAGACAATTATTGCAAATGAGTAAACAATTTTTGAATGTAAACTCCAGATTTGGAAACCAACCATTGATGCCGATTAAATTGCCATTGAAAAGCTAGGCGGCAAAGTATTCTTACTCTCAGCACAAATCAACAAACTAAAATGCTAGAAAAATGCTAAGATTAAGAAAATACTACCTTAGTCTTAGTTTAAGAGATTCAAGAGCGAGGGAAAGTGAAGACTTTCAAATTTTGTGATAGCTATGGTTGATACAGGGGCTACTCATACCTTTATTGATGTTAATAGTACTGCAAAATTGGGACTTAAGTTGACTAAAAGTCCTTCCTATGTCAAAATAGTTAATGCTAAGGCACAAGCCATTGTGGGCATAGCTTATGAGATGTCTATGTCGACTGAGAATTGGGTGGGAAAACATAACTTAATGGTGATGCCGTTAGGAGATTTCGAGATCATGCTTGGTATTGATTTTTTGAGAAAATTTCAGTTTGTTCCTTTCCCACATTTAGATGGGATGATGATTATGAATGAGAACAATGCTGGATTTGTGAAAGATGTTTATCCGTTTGGGAAGGTCAACAAACTTGCCATAGAGAAAGACAAGGGGATGTTGCTTTCTGCTACGTCAATCAACAAAGGGTTGAAGAAAGGTGATGAAACTATACATGCTGCCTTAATCGAATTGAAGCCTGATATTACGGTAGAGGTGCCTGATTGTGTGGCCGAGTTGCTGAAACAGTTTGCTGATGTGATGCCACCTGAATTGCCAAACAATATGCCGCCAATGAGGGATATGGATCATAAAATTGAGTTGCTGCCAGGTACTGTTGCTCCTGCACAAGCTCCTTATCGTATGGCTCCTAAGGAGTTGGCTGAATTGCGCAAGCAATTGAATGATTTGTTGGATGCTGGACTGATTCAGCCATCTAAGGCTCCTTATGGTGAACCTGTTTTATTCCAAAAAAAGTAGGATGGGACGATGAGAATGTATGTAGACTATAGGGTGTTGAAGAAGGCAACTGTGCAAAACAAGTATCTGGTTCCGTTGGTACAAGATTTAATGGACAAGCTGAGCAAAGCATGCTGGTTCATAAAGCTTGACCTAAGGGCAGGCTAATGGCAAGTTAGAATAGCTGAAAATGATGAGCTTAAGACTACTTGTGTAACTAGATATGGCTCTTATGAATTCCTTGTAATACCGTTTGGACTAACAAATGCTCTGGCTACCTTCTACAACTTAATGAACAATGTGTTGTTTGACTATCTTAATGATTTCGTGGTTTTCTATTTTGACTAACTTAATGAACAATGTGTTGATTATATTGTAATACCGTTTGGACTAACAGAACCATATATGCTTTATGTTAAGATGGAAAAGTGTGAATTTGCTCAACAATAGATAAAATTTTTAGGGCATCTTGTTAGTAAAAACCAAGTTAGGATGGATCCTAAGGAAGTGCAGGCCATTGTTGATTGACAAGCACCTCGCAGCGTGAAGGATTTGAGATCGTTTCTTGGGTTAGCTAACTATTACAGAAAGTTCATTGCTGTTATTCGAAAAGGGCAGCGGCTTTGAATGATTTGTTGAAGAAAGATGTTAAGTGGGTGTGGTCAGTACGATGTCAAGAAGCTTTTCAAAATTTGAAGGAAGCTATGGTGTCTAAACCTATATTTAAGTTGCCTGATTTTGAGTTACCATTTGAGGTACATACGTGATGTGTCTGATAAAGCTAGTGGAGGCGTGTTAGTGCAGGAAGGTCATCCTGTGGCCTTTGAAAGTCAAAAATTGAATGATACAGAACAAAGATATCGACTCATGAAAAGGAAATGGTTGTTGTTATAGATTGCTTGCAGTTTTTGATATTCTATATGTTGGGAACTCGATTTGTGGTGCGGCCTGACAATGTTGCTAATACATTCTTCAAGACACATAAAAAGTTCAGTCCAAAACAAGCAAGGTGGCAGGAATTTCTGGTGGACTATGACTTCAATGGGAACATAAGACAGGGAAACACAACCAGGTTGCTGATGCATTGAGTCGAAAAGAGGTATTTGCTGCTGTATATTCAATTTTAATACTTCAAACTGATTTCCTTGATAGAATCAGATTGTGTGCTGCGAACGACTCATTATATATTAAGTGGATGGGTCAAGTGCAAGATGGAACAATGAGATGGTCTTGGATCGAGGACGATCTTCTTCATTTTAAAGGGGGGAGAATCGTTGTACCAAATGGTGGGGGACTGCGCAAAGACTTGATGAAGGAATGGCATGATACTACCTAGGCTGGTCATCCGGGTGTTGAACGGCTGTTAGCTCTGAGGTCCTGTGTTTATTTCTGGCCAAAGATGGAAGACGATATAGAGGCGTACGTGAAGACTTGTCATGTTTGTCAAATGGATAAGACTGAACGTAAGAAGGAAGCTGGTTTGTTGCAGCCCTTACCTATTCCCGAAAGGCCTTGGTTGTCGGTAAGCATGGATTTTGATTTCTGGTATTCCTAAGGTAGATGGCAAGTCATAGATTATGGTTGTGGTGGACAGGGTTCAAAAATGATGGGGACTGAGTTAAAATTCTCTACTACAAATCACCCACAAGCTGATGGACAGATGGAAATGATTAATCATTTGCTAGAGGAATACTTGAGGCATTATGTAACAGCAAGTCAATGGAATTGGGTTGCTCTGTTGGACAGTGCACAGTTTTGTTATAATCTGCACAAGTCGTTTGCAACAGAAATGAGCCCTTTTGAAATAGTTTTGGGCAAATAGCCTATGACACCATTAGATATTGCCAAGACTAAGAATCAGGGGAAGTGTCCAGCAGCGTACAGGGTTGCAAGGGACAGACTTGAAATGTTTTCTGAAGCACAAGATAGCCTGCGCAAGGCTCAGCGGTGCATGAAAAATTATGTTGATCAACATCGGCGCTCAGTAGAGTTTAATGTGGGTGACAAAGTATTGTTGAAACTTACTCCTCAAATATGGAAATAGATTGTAAGAAAGACAATACATCGGGGTTTGATTCCTAAACATGATGGCCCATTTGAAGTGATGAAGAAAGTGGGTGAAGTTGCTTATAGGCTGAACCTGCCAGAAAGGTTGAAGATACATCCCACTTTCCATGTGAGTTTTCTAAAACCTTACTTTGCAGATGCAGATGATCCGGATAGGAATAGATTGAAGAGCGCTCCTCCATCAATACCTACACAGTTTTATGCTGAGATTGAGAAAATCCTTGATCACCGAGTTGTGGGCACAAGTAAGAAGAATATGAAGACAGAATACTTGATTCATTGAAAACGCAAGAGTGCAGCTGATGTTGTTTTGGAGAAAGCGAAGGACCTTTGCCAGTTTGATGATCAAATCGAGGACTAACTTAAAACAGTCTCGATGAGGACAACGAGTTCAAGTGGTGCGGATGGTCTTTTAGGCCCGTAGTCTACTTGAGCTAACGACATGCAGGCATGGCAAGGATTTGGGCATAGGTGTTGCCATGTATGTGGGCAAAACATTGCAGCTGTGCAACTATGAGTTAGTGGGGAGCAAAAGAGTTCAAGGTGCTTGGGTGTTGTCAAGGCAGCTTGGATGTACAAGGCTTATGTGTGGGCAAAGTCGTCGGCAAGACAAGGCGGTGTGCTGGCTTGACAAGGCAAGGCTGTGGAGTTGACGTTGGCAAGACAAAAGTTGAAATAAAACTAAGTATTGGAAGCATGCTGAAATATTCTAAGTGTTGGAAGCAGGCTGAAATAATTCTAAGTGTTGGAAGTAAGCTGAAATATTCGAAGTGTTAGAATGTTGTAAATTCGGTTAAGTGTTAGAATGTATTTTAATTCAAAATATATTCTATCTCTTAGAATATTTAGTGCTGGAACTTAGTTTGAATTCTGTGAGGACAAGTGTTATACACATGTTAAATGTAACCGCGGATGTAACTGCCGTAACTGCCTTGTGCAGAAATTTTATAAGGGGTGGAAATTCGTCTAAGGTAGGGAGAGGATGTTCTGGTCTTAGACAAATTCGTGAAACCTTTTTCCTGTATTAATATTGATATTAATAAAGGTTGGGAAGAGTTCCCGTACGTTGGCTGTGTTGTTACTTTTATTTGTTTGGCTAAAAAATACGTTAAGTATTTCTATACTTAGTCAAATTCATAAGAGTGTAAGCCTGAAATTTTCAAGATTTGTAAACTGCCTAGGAGTGGTGTTAAAGAAAAAAATTGACCCTCTTTCACTTCCCATATAAGTCACTTTGATAGTTTTGAGGTAGAGTCATTTTAGTATTTTCCTAAACTGGTTAGTATCTAAACTACATAATTTTAACTCCTAATTCAAGCATATATATGTGATTTATGTTCTTAAACTACCCATTCTAAATCATTCGCCTAATTTCCAAATTTCCCTCCAAGATCACCCTCTCTCTAGAGCTAAGGAACAAAAAGCTAGGGTTTCACTTCAAGATTCTCATTTCAACATAGATACCGGGCATTGATTACTAAGGTATGTTTCTATTCACCTATGGAGTCCTTTCCTCCATAACATTCTTCAAATCCTTAAGTTTTACTAGTTAGAATCGCAATTCAAAGTTATAGTTTTCTTCAATCTTCATGAGTTCTTTTGAATTATGATTCAATTGATTGTTTTCTATATTTTTATGCATGAATTGAAGTAAATACATGATTTTTTGTTGAATCCATATGAACCGATGCATGATCCGTTATTTTTGATAATGAAAAAATAATGAAGTTTATGAATTATAAAACTATGAATTTGTGAAGATATGCATGCTTTTATGAAGTTGATGTACATGATTTTAGGATGATTTGAGAGGAAAGTATCAATGCGGTTATTGTGAGAGGTTTTATCACATACTACTAAGAATATAATTGTGAATGAATCTCTCACATAAAGGATTCATAAGATAATTGAAAGGTCTTCTTTCCTAAGTTGAATAAAGTTTAGGAGCTACTCTAAATGAATTTTAGCTTGGATTGGTTACTTAAATGTGTTTTTCCATGGATGATGAAAAGAATATAATTAAAGACTTTTCCTTAGAGGATGTTTTACTTACCAATGAGTGGAATAGCGACGATAATTCACAAAGGACAAAAGTTATTGGTTGATATTTGTATAAATAATAATATATACCTTGTGTTTAATCTAAATAACATATATTTTAGACTGGTCAAAATTGATTGGATTGTAAGGATGTTGTTTCGTTATCGAACATAAATCAGAATGAGAATATATAATCCCCACATAAAATATAGCATAAGGTGTATAATATCTGATTGATTTATTTTTATCTAACTTATACATATATGTAAAAGTTATCAAAAAATCTATAAAACATATATATGATAAATAAAGATTATGGTAAATAGGTCTTACGGTCCGACTAGTTTAGTTTTATTTTTGCGTGTGTATTCTTGTGTATGAATAGATAGTCATATCCTTTAATTTATGTCTCTTTGTTCCTTTGAACTTAATATGGTATCAGGGTTATACTAACAAGATTACATAAAACCTAGATCACATGATCATGGTAGGAGACAATGCCAAAGGGATCAATGTGACAGAGGATTCAAATCAAAGAAGGACGATTTCATTGTATGACATTGTACATGCATCAAATGATAACCATAAAATTGTGATAATACAGATCCAATTGAAAGGTAAAATTTATGAGGGATGAGCTTGGTATATGAGGAGACATTGTGAGCAAGGGCACATGCAAAATGTCCTAAATATTGAAGTCTCCTTCGTTTTCTCTCTTGAAAATTAGCAGAATCTATATATATATATATATGAACTCTATATTATTAATTTCATTATCTAGGGGTGCGGGAAGGAAATTGGGGGCCGGGGTCAAAAACTGGCACGAAGGACCTTTCGGCGAGCTTAGTCGGTTTGATCGCATCTTTGGAAACATAGCTTGAAAGAGTAGGTTTATAAAGGAATTGGGTTGTTTGGTAATGTTAAGCTTGTTGAGGTTCGAGAGAACCCACTTGAAACACATTAGTTGATTGAGAGATGGCTATTGTTTCCAAATCCTAGCCTACTCATCAACAACTTTAAGCAACTAGTAATTACACGTTACACAAAATTAGCATTCGACTGATCACATTCTTAAGCTCTGATGTCTAATTTCTTACTTCCCGTGTTAAGTATTATTTGTCATAAATTTGTGAATAATTCCCCCATTTCATATTAATCATTGAAATTTCGTGATTCATTTTTACTTTGTAATTGAATTCTTTACCGTATCACTTAACGTGGGATCGAGCCCAACTCTTAGTTGGGGTTATACTTGTTAGCGACCACCTACACATAGAATTGGATTAAGTGTAGTTAAGAGCTATCAACCTTTCCGAGAAGTCACAACCCTTTGTAAAAGTCTCAACTTATTGCAAAACTCACAACTCATTCGAAAAGTCAGTACTTATCGAAAAAATCACAACTCATCGAAAAAGTCACAACCTAAGTTAGGGATATTATAGTAATATAACATTCAAGTTAGGTTTCATGCTTTTAAGGTAATATAGACTATTCTAACTCAATATTATGTCATTTTACCTTCGATTAGAGACTACATATAAATGTTTTTACCCCCAAATTTCCCCAATAGAAGTCATTCTATCAAATTCCCAAAGTTGATTAAAGTTCTTCCCCAAATATTTCTCTGTTCGTGTTCGATAGTCCATGGATATTTTTGTGATCCGAGATTCTTGCTTGTTTCTTGCTGAAAGTTTTCATGGACTTTCGTTAAGACCTTAGTAATGGAGCTAGTTAGTCCCGAGGGCAGACGGGCTCATTTTCATGTTCAAACGAGCCCTAAAGCACCTAAACTAAAATTTTCCTTCCAACCACCTGCACTATCTCAACTTATGGTCACTCTGGCTGAAAATATACTTAAGACTACAATGGTCCGTGAGTATGTCACAGTAAACTCCATACACATAGTTCTGCAAAATATTCAAATCGAAGACTACTGTGGCCAACATGAAGTCATCAGTGGGATAATTCCTCTCGTGAAACTCTAATTGCCCGGAAGCATAAATAATAACTCTATTTTGCTGCATCAAGACACAACCTAGGCCTACATCTAAGTCATCACAGTAAATTGTAAACCCTTCGCCCTCAATAGGAAGAATCAAAATTAGTGTTGAAATCAACAAGTCCTTGAGTTTTAGAAAGCTCGCTTCACACTCATCTGACCACCGGAAGGGAATATCCTTCTAAGTCAATTTTGTCTTGGATTTTTCTTTTGCCGATATTCGTGTGCTATAGTTCATGGATTTTTGGTGATCCGAGATTCAGGATTGTGTTTGGCCAAAAATTTCATGGACGTCTGTTAAGACCTTAGTAATAGAGCTAGTTGGTCCCGAGGGGAAAACTGCTACATTTTCAAGTACTAACGATCCCCAAAGTAGGTAAACCCAGATTTTGCATGACTTTCCCTCTAAGAAAACAATTTGAAGGCTAACTTGATATAACTGAGCTAGAGCTTTAAAGTCTCCTATTATAGTAGAATTCTGCCATGGAATCTCCCAAACTCCAGAAAGAATTGGAACCGTAACTAAAGAATAAGTCTCCAAAATCACGTTAGAGAGGCTCATAGGAACCGAATGATAAATAGCCTCCATGATTACAATGTCTTCCCCAATATTTGTTGTCTCATGAATTTCCTCCCCTAGAGCAATTATTAGATCCTCTGTATGATTCCTTAAACAGTAACCATAGGAACTCTAGCCGAGATTGCTTCTAGATGTCTAATTTGTATTACATCTAAACACTTGTTTGTCATGTGGTTTCCATGTCAAAGCTAAAGACAAAATCTTAGTTTATAGTATGGCAACAAAACAACCGTAGAATTTATAAGATGAAATCTATGTAATTCTACCTACTAATTTTCATGATTACTAATTGTATCTTTCTTAGTTAGATAAATCTGAAATAAGTTTCATTTGTTATTGAAGTGTCTGAATTAACTTAAATATACTTTTATATTGAACAAAGTGATTCTACCTAAATTATTTTTTTGGTTACAAATATTTTTGTAAATCTTTTTATGATTGTGCGAAGCTCAATTATATTTACTAGTTATGGTATATTTTTGTTCACTTTAAGTTGAAAGATCGGTATTTCGATACATATTACTATTTATCTTCTTATGCTTCACTGTTTTTTCGACGACAATACACATCCTCCATGAAAACTAGAACTCTCTTCAACCTTGCTTTGCATATAGAAATCAATCACTACATAGTTAAGCAAATAGGGATGAAAGAACGACTCAATTATATAAAAATATAACAAGAATTCATCCTAGAAAAGTTTCTATCAAATTTGTAGAAAATAATATAACTGCTCGTAATAGAGATTGAAAACATAACATAGATTTGCATAAATAAAATTTTGTGGAAATATTGTTGATTAACTAGCACACAATCACAAAAAAAGTAAATAGAAAAGAAGAATAACATAAGGATTGAATGAGGGTTAGCTAGGCTTACTTCTCCCAGAAAAGTAGAGAGAATTTTCCTATATGAAAGAAAGAGAACAAGTTTTGAAATACTTTCAAGCCCTTAAGATTACATTGTTTGTCTTGCATAATGCATTATGATTCCAAACTATATCCGTATACATAGATTCCAAATAATACCAAACCTACAAGGAAATGGTTTCCCAATCCTATAAAGACAATTTTTCCTTTCTCATATCTATTAGGACAAAGGGTCTCCTAAACTAATAGCATTTATAGGTTTCTAAAATATACAAGGAAAATATCCAAGACTTCATTCACAAATGTTCTCTTTGGCTTGAATTCCCTTTATCAATAGGAATAACGTCCATCTACCTTGCTCTCGGCTCTCCAAAGGGCTTATTATGTATAACCCACATCCATCAACTCTAGGCAATACAAAAATTTATTGGTCAGGACTGTCTTGGTCATCATATCTTTGTAATTATTATGTGTAGATAATTTCTTCACATTGGTAACCCCTTTAGATATAATATCTCGGATATAATGATGTCAGACTACCATATGTTTTATCCACGCCTAGCCTTGTAGCCATATAACCTCTTTCACTACTTTTATAAAGAAACACCAGATTTGCAAAGTTACATTCCAGTGGATGACACTACTAGAAAGTGTAAAAACATAGCATATGAGAGATCTTCTCTTATCCAAGTCACTTGCATAGTCTGAATCCACATAATGTACCTTTTGGTTCACTTAGCATGTCTTTGGGAAATGTTAAGCCCACATCTGCAGTACTCTTCAAGTATCTCAAGATCTACTTGACTTCCTACCATTGTTCATTACTTGGACATGCCATGTATCTACTCACAAAATTAAAAACATGTGAAATATCAAGACGGGTGCAAATAATGGCATACATAATGCTACAAACTACACTCTAATACGGAACAACAGACAGTCAAAAATTGTACAAATTATTTTTCAAGTCTACTCTTTCGAATTCTTTCAACCCTTCTCAAATAAACTCTTCAATTGCTTTCCATAACCCTTGTAACACCAATGTCAATCTCTTTCTAATCTTTCACAAAATATAACTAGATCACTCATCAAATTTCCTTATTTTATACTTTGGTAAAGATGATGAAGATATCCTAATCCTAGATTATGTCAAGGAGCCCTAACCAGGCTCCAATACCAATTGTTACAGAAATATCATGGATTAACTAGCACACAATAACAAACGAAGAAAATAGAGAAGAGAATAACACAAGAAGTTAATGATGTTCGGCTAGGCCTATGCCTCCTAACAAAAGCAGATAGTGTTTTCCACTATTAAAGAAAGATAACAAGTTTTACAGTGCTTCCAAGTATTTGGGACTACATCGTGTAGCCTTTAAAATGCCTTAGAATTCCCAACTATACCCTCTATATTAGATCCCGAGCAATCTCAAACCAATAAGGAAAAGGTTTTTAAAATACTATAAGGACAATATTTCCTTCCCAAAATCTATTAAGACAAAGTGTTTCCTAAACAAATAGGAATTATTGTTTTCTAAAATATACAATGGAAAAATTAAAGACTTAATTAACAAAACAAGTAAAAGAGTAGAAGAAAATGAAACTCTATGATGAATTTCAACTTATTCTCTTATCCTTGATCTTGCGTCTAAAAAGTTGCAAAACTTCAAAAGAAGTGTCCCCTATAGGTCACTGAGTTAGTGCACTATTCATACCATACATATTCACTAGGTGGATAAAAATTTCCTTCAACATTAATAAATTTGAACTCAATCATTTTTGTCTATAGGGGATGCGGGCAGCGTAGTATGGCCACGCTGCGCACGGCTGATTCTAGTAACACCCTTTTTTGTGGTTATGTATGTTTCCTCTAGGAGCAGCGCGGACTTGGTAGCATGACCATGTCGTGTACAACCTATTGTTACAGTGTCATAATTTTCTTGATATTCTTATGTCCAATTTTCCTCATGACGCTTAGACTCAATCTTGATCACATCCCTCACACTTCTACTCAGCCTTCGAAGCTCCATAACAATTCATTTATTTCGGCAAAACATGTATTTTAGCTCTAACAAAACCTCTATTCAAAGAAGCACATAAAATAAGTACATAATTATTATAATAGAGATAAAGTGATGGTAAAAAAACACATATGAAGACTTTATTACAGTTAAATATATGCACTTTATGCTGAATATCAATTATCATCAATGTGGTTGTGATTCATTTCTTTTAAGTTATTAGTCTTATTTTTCTTTTTAATTACTAAATACATCATGACTTATGTTTTTTTTTTTTTGCATTTTATTAAGTTACCATAAATGACATAGTCAAGATTTCTACATTTGAGGCGCAAAGAAATTATATTATTAAAATTTCCAATTTAAAATACGACTATTCTAGTGTCATTTTCCCACTCTTCACTATTTCATTTCCACCTCATTCTAGTTTTTGTGTGCTTCAACAACCAAAATCCCTTTTTATTCCTGTCAAGAAATTATCTTTTTGGTCATCTTTCTCTCTGAGAGATCGTTCCTTTTTCGCTTTGCTTTAGAGCTATCACTCACTTTTTCATCCAAGAAGAATTCCTTTTTTCAAGGAGAATTAAGTAAGAATGTCATCACATAAAAATGAAACACAACCTCCACCTGTTTTTCCAAGACCTTTGGCTCAGATTTCATCTAGATATAGTTTTGATTATCCTTTAGTCAAACGTGATCATCAATGAAACGTTGGTGATTGGACTTCTATTTATAGAAGGTCTAGTTCAAGAAAAAGGGGTTCCCAAAATCTCTTTGGTCCCACCCATTCATGCCTTTCTCCATGACCACACGACCAAGTTTTATGACGTTGTCGCGTCTGCCCTCAAAAATAAAGATGAGATGGTGAGATAGCAAGCCTCTTACTTTTTCTTCATAATTTTATATATGCCACATTATTAGTGTTTTAATTCAAAGTTTGTTTGGGTTTAGTAAACTAGTTTCAAAGTCAGATTCACAGGATTTTAGGATAATGACCTCAATTGATATTAACTTTCTCTTTAATTTAACATATTTATAAAATTTAAATTGATGACCTGGATATGTATAAAAATTAAATTAAAGAACAAGTTTATATCACTTGAGGTTGTTATCCAAGAATCTTATGAATCTTACTGTAGAACTAGTTTAATACTAAGTCCAAAACAAATTTTGAGCTAAAACACTGATCATGAAGCAAATATATAATTATGAAGCGAAAGTAAGAGACTGGCTAGCTGACCATTTGATTTTTATGTTGGAAGGTAACCACAGCTGTGTCATAAAACTTTGTTTTGTGGTCATGTTGAAAGGCGTGAATGGGTGGGACATATGAGATTTTGGGAACCCCTTTTTCTTTAATTTAGCCTCCTAAAAAAATAATTCCAATCACCAACTTTGCATTGATGATCACGTGTGATTATATGATCATCAAAACTATCTATAGATGAAATATGAGCCAAAGGTCTTGGAAAAAGTGGTGGAGGTGGTGTTTAATATATCTATGATGACATTCATACTTACTTCTGCTTGTAAAAGGAAATCTTTCTAGATAGAAAAGTGAGTGATAGCTCTAAAGCAAATCGAAGAATGAAAGGGCTCTGAGAGAGAGATGATTTCATGACAGGAATAAAGATGGATTTTGCTTGTTGAAACACAGAAAAATTAGAATGACGTGTAGATGAAATTGCGAAGTGTGCAGAAAAGACTCTAGAATATTCCTATTTCAAAATTTGACATTTTAATAATATAATCCCATTGTGCGTCAACTCTATTTCCAAACGGTTAGACTTTAGTTGTACAATAATTTCCTTATGTATACATGGAATCTTACTTAAGTATATATATATATGTTTGTAAAATTCATAACAATAGTTCTATTTGTTCAAGGAAGCGATCCTTAGGTTTGTATTTTCTCCAATAAGTTCAATATTTAATAAATTGAAACTTCTCTTTTGCTTTTTCTTTTGTTTTAGTTCTCTTATTTATCGTTCAACTTCATTTATTTAAATTTACTTTGAAGAAGGAACATTCGGTTTTTGTAAGATTGTCCGTTTATTGGAGACTTAAGTGTTTTATTTTGAAAACAAATCGTGAAAGAAAACTATGCACCAACATAAGTCGTATTTGAACTGAAAGTAAATAACACTTCATGTTTTCGTCAAAAAATTTCTTGCTCTAGGGAATTATAAAAACCACGACCTACAGTGTGTGGAATTTTCAACCAACCTCCACTAAGTTCAAAAAGTGGTTTCATATTATAACTCTATAATCTAAGGGGTTTACTATAATACCTCAACTCAACATTTAACTCTTATTGTTCTAACAATTCTCCAAGAAGATAAACTCTTCCTGTTACAAACCTCACTAACTACTCGTCAAGTGGTCAAACTCGCTTCTTGTTACAATCTTCACTAACTACTCTTCAAGAAGTCAAACTCGCTTCTTGTTACAGATGTCACCCACACAACTACTCTATTCAATCTTGGAATTATTACAAATGAATAATAAACCTAGAGTAACTCAACAAAGATTAATAACACTAGCCTTTTTGTAATCAAACTTCATTATTCAATAGAACAGTCTTGAAAATAACTCGTGAACCAGGTTCTCTATTGTTTTAACGAAGTCCTGTAGTTTTGCTCCAATGGCTATTTCTCTCAAGAAGATAAATTTCAGGAATATGCAATACGTGTGGCTTTCAATGGTCTTCATGCCATACATATAATAGAGATTTTTCATGCCCTAGTATTTCACGGACTAGGACTTTTACTTCAAATAGGACTAAGCCTCCTATAAGAAAATTTATGATTTAGGAGGATCTTTGACAAATGAACCAAGTCCTCCTTATCAATTGGAATTAAAGGAGAATATATAGTCATAGTTATTGGGATTTTGTGAAAGACATATAGCCAATTAGAAACTTACTACCATAGCCCGCAATGCTCCGATCATTCTCCCATCCTTATTAGGACTGATGTAATAAGAAATTATTTGCCTAATCCATATAGATTATTAAATGTCTTGCTGACTCAAGAACCTTTCAAAAACAAGAACCCTTCAAAAAGATCGTTGTTGAAGTCTGGAAACAAGATGTCTGAAGCTATGCAATGTATAGAGATTTGAGGAAACTCATGATGATATATAAAGCTTCCAGAAAAATAAATAAACAAATGTCTTCTCTGGACATGAAGTTAGCACACATCGAAGAACAACTCTGTAATACCCTACAAATTCATGAAACGTATCCATTTTATGAACTTCTAATTAGGGAGGAAAGGGAACTCATAGCGAATCAGGAACACCCGAAACGTATCCATGAAAGAGTGTTGAAGCATAAATGACGGGCAATTTGGATTGTACAAGGAGACTCTTACTCCAATTTTTTCCATGCTTCTCTCAAAGAGAGACATGCAAGAAATAGAATTCCATCAATTTGCATTGAACAAGGAACCCAATTAATAGACCCAACAATGGTTCAATAGGAATTTGTCCAATTCTTTCAAAACCTTTTGGGTAGATGTAATACCTCGGATTTAGGAAAGAAGGAAAAGAAAGTTTTTGGGCTACATGCTTTGTCTATGGGTGTCACAACCAAAAAATTAACGTGATGACACTTGTCTATACCCACTAAGACAAGTCAGCCTCAACCCAATGAAAACCCAATAAATGCAGAAATGAAAAGAAAGTATAAGAGAAAGGCGGAAAACTTATTCATTCTAAGCAATACCTAAAAACCTGGTTGTCACGTGTACAAGCCACTAATGAAAATTCAAAATTCGAAAGATAAATATAAGTTTCAGTTTTTGTTTCTTAAGTAGAACAAAGTTTAAAGAAAAAGAAAAAGATGGTCTGCCAGGATAACAAGCATCTACCTCTAAAAATCCTTCATAAGCCTTGGCTATCAAGAGAAGAAAAATAAGATCGCAAGGGTCCAGGTTCGGAACATACACAAGTGTGGAGGCAAGGGATGAGTACCAACAACAAGGTACCCACAAAGCAACCTACTTAACAGAGCAACTAGCTAGAAACACTACCATTTTCACTCCATCTACACCTCCTAAAACTACAACCTGCACAGAAATAAGCCCAACATAGCAATTCTAAATACGCGGTTCACAATTCCCAATATTCATAGTCTAATATGCGGATAACAACAATCAAACGAATCAAGTAAGTCCATTGAATGGCAAGTTGTTCAGTCACACGCAACAAGTACATCAATCTAAAGTATAAACCAAGTCAAACATAAGCATCAAGGTATCAAGTCACATAACCAATCTTTTGCCGGAACCATTTCCCCTTAGACAAATGTCACTAGCTTGAACCATTTCCCATTGGCTTTATATGTAATCAACAGCCGAAATCATTTCCTATCAACTTTATATTAGATCTCTAGCTGGAACCATTTCCCATTGGCTTTATATCAAATCACAAGTCGGATGCATTTCTCATCGACTTTATATCAAATCACTAGCTGGAACCATTTCCCATTATCTTTACATCACTAGCCGAAACCATTTCCCATGGGCTTTATATAAAATCACTAGCAAGAACGATTTCCCATCGGCTTTACATCACTAGTTGGAACTTTGTCGTCGACTTTATATCACTAGCCAGAACCATTTACAATCGACTTTATAAATAATCACATGTCTCATGAAAGTGTTCACACTCAATGCACACAAACAATATCACACCAAACAAAAGAGACAAAGATTGATACAATTCAAGTCCACATTCTTGCTTTTAAGTATTTTATCAATCAATCAAAAAGGGTACAATAAGGCTATTTAAATCAATATGTTCAACACATAGCCTTTTTCATTTCAACCACTTTTTATTCATTTATATGAAACAAGTGGACAATTTAACCCTTCACCTCATCTCCATTACTACCAACACACAGGCAACAAAGGGAACTTATGAATTCAACTAGATAACCTTTGAACATATCTAGCCAATGGCCTCTCCTCCACAATAATAGAAGCAAGACTTCCCTTTCTACAGATTTTTCTTCTCAAAGAATCGGCCACAACACTGTCCTTCCTTGATGGTATAAGATAGTAATATCATAGTTCTTCTGTAGCTCAAGCCATCTGTGTTGCCTCAAGTTTAGATATCTTTTATTGATGATATACTTAAGACTCCAATGATCCGTGAAAACCTCAAAATGAACTCCATACAATTTATGTCGCCATAGCTTAAGCACAAAAAATATGGCTTCCAACTCTAAATCATGGGTATGGTAGTTCCTCTAATGGGTCTTCAACTTCTAAAAGCATAGGCAATTACCTTACCCATCTCCATTAGAACACTCCTTAACAAGACTCTAGAATGATCACAATAAACAGTAAAATACATACACTTCATGGTTAAAGTTAAAATAGAAGCTGAAGTCAACAAGCTCTTTAGCTTTGGAAAACTCTCCTCACACTCATCAGACCACTGAAAACTCATACTCTGCCAAGTTAATCTAGTCAAAGGACATAAAATGGTAGAGAGGCTCTAAACAAACCACCAAACTCTAGATCTACGTAATTGGTGTAGATCCACGTATATACCATCTTTGGACACCAAGTGTGCCTAAAATGCAACAAAATCAAGAAAAAATTTGAAGTTCAAGAACTTGGCATAAACATTATCTTCCCTCAATCTTTGGAGTACAATCTTGAAAGGCAGATTTGTGGTCCTCCCGAGTCTTAGAGTACCCCAAGATTTCATTAATAAACTGTATTACAAAAGAATCCAAATAAGGTCGGAACACACCGTTCATTAACTACTTCAATGTTGTAGGGGAGTAAGTCAAACCGAAAGATATCACAAGAAACTCATACTGCCCATAACGAGTCCTAAAAGGTGTCTTATGTATATTCAGTGCTCTAATCTTTAGCTAATCAAACCGGACCTCAAGTCAATCTTAGAAAACAGTGATTCACCCTGATGTTTATCAAACAAATCAGCAATACGAGGAAAATGATACTTGTTCTTCATTGTCACTTTATTCATTTGTCGATAATCAATACACATCCTCATAGATCCATCCTTCTTCTTGATAAAAAAACACATAAGCACCCTATAAAGAAACAATAGGGTGAATGAACCCTTTACTCAACAGATCCTTATATTCCTTGAACTCACATGGAGCCATACGATAAGCAACAATATAGATGGGCTTGGTGGCAAGCTTCAAGTCAATCGTAAAATAAATATCCCTATCCGGAGGAACCCCTGGAAGATCAGTAAGAAGCACATCTACAACTGTTGAACTACGGGCACAAAATACATGGAAGATGTCTCTATCCCAAATGAATGTCAAAAAGGCAAACAACTTGTAACAACAAATCTCTGAGCTCTAATGAATGAGATGACCTTTCTAGGGTACGAACCACTAGCTCCCATTAACTTAACTCTCAGGACACCCAACATCACTAAGGTCACAATCATAGAATAACAATCAGGAATAACATTTAAAAAAAAAAGACAATCCATACACAAGATAATATCAAATTCTATAATTGGAAAAATTATTAGGTCTACCCAAGTATCATTCCCAGCCAAAGAAACAAGACATGATCGATACACTGGATTCGCCACTAAGGATTCACCCACTAGTGTACAAATATGACTAGGCATATGCATGCAAGCACACATCATATCAAATCTAGCAACACAATAAGTAGACACATATAATAAATTAGATCCCGAATCAAATAATACATACATAGGGCGATGAAAAACTAGGATGATACTTATGATCACAACATTAAAATTATGAACTCCATAAAAGCATAGAACTGGCCATCTCGACAACTTGTAGCATCACTAGAATCTCTACGTCAACGTTGTGGAGCTGGAGCACCCCTGAAAAGGACATTGTCACATCATATGACTTGGATCACCACAAGTATAACAAGATCTTGACAAAAATAATTGTTGATGTGAACTAGACAAACTACCATCGAAACCTCGGCCAGAACCATAAGATTTTTGGAATGACTACCCCTATTGAGCTACTGGCCTTGAAGCATGAACCGGGCCATGGCGCTTGAAAGGACCACTACCCATATGTGAACTTCTGCCTCTAAACGAAGCAAGAAAATTGACTAGAAGAGTGGACCCTCTTGGGCTCCGGAAACTCTTCTAAGACGATCAACTTAGCCTTCTTAGCGGTACTCAGGTTGGATTGGAAGGAAGCTCCCTCTCTAGCTACCTTGAACACATAATATTTGACGAAGAAAGTCAACCCTCTCACAAATCGGCAAAATCTCTCTGCCTCATCTGGCATAATAGTCATAACATTCCTAGAGGGCTCATAGAAACGAGGCTCATACTTGTTGAAAAATAGACTTCCCTAAACAAAACACTCAAATCTGAGACGACTATCCACTCTCATGCTCCAAGGAATGAAAGCGTCCTAAAAGAACTAGAAAACACATCTGACTCTTGCGGAGGAGATCCAACTGGTGTAGACCTCACATAAGTCCTCCACCACTCTCTAGCGCAACCATGAAGTTGAAGAGCAAACAACTAGACACCACGAGCATCCACAATACCCAATGCCTCAAGCATCTGATGGCACAAAGGTATAAACTCATGAGCATCTTAACTACTACAACCCTAAAACTGGGTGGTATCATCTTCTGAAACCTCTCATAGCACGGCTGATATCCCACTGTCAAGATAACCTCATGGGTAATCTATGCACCTACAGTTGGTGTAGTAACTACTAGTGGCTGGACCCACTTGAAAATGAATATATGGAGTCTACTTCCCTACTCTGGTCTAAGCACACTGAGGTGTTCCTAGAAAATCACCCAGAGAAAATTTCTCTATCACACATAACATACTCAACACGGTCTCCTAAAACAACGGAGCTCCAAATTCTAGAGGAACCTTGTCCTTAGTAACATCAGGTAGTGGATCAGGAGAAGCCTCTCTAGCTCAACCTCTGGCTGGTGCCCCTCCACACGCATCCCCTCTAACCAATGCTACTTCTCTTGCATGACCTCTAGCTCGGGCCCTACCCCTACCTCTAGCTATGGTCTCAACAATGGCCTAAAGGATCGCCTCCCCTCTACCATTGGAAATTGAAGTTGTGGTTATCGACATGTGCCAAAACAACATGCGACAACTCAACATTAACGAAGGTTACCATACAGGATAAGAAAGAATTAATAAAATGAAGTTTCCTAACAATCTTTGTACCCCCTTGAAGATAAGTACATACATCTCCGTACCGATCCTCAAGACTCTAGTTTGACTTGGATTTTAAACACGTGAGACCTATGAACTTGGGCTCTGATACCATTTGTCAAAATAAAAATGTGGACGTGATGACACTTGTCTATTTCCGGCAAGCCAAGTCAACCTCAACCCAACGAAAATAAAAGAAATGCGGAAATTAGAAGCAAGAATAAGACAAACAAAGAAAACTTATTAATTCTTAACAATATCCCAAAACCATGTTGTCAAATGTCTAATCCACTAATGAAAATATAGAATTTGAGAGATAGATACAAGTATAAATATTTTTTTCTCAAATAGAATAAAGCTTAAGGTAAAAAGGAAAATATGGCCTGCCAGTATGACAAGCAACTTCCTCTCAAAATTATTCACAAGCCTCGACTATCAAGAGAAGAAGAAGATCACATAGGTCCAAGTGCGGAACCGACACAAGTGTAGAAGCAAGGGGTGAGTACTAACAACACAGTACCAAACAAGCAACCTACTAAAAATGCAACTAGATAGAAAATGAATACCCCTATCACTGAATCTAAACCTCCTTAAACTACAACCTGGAAAGAAACTAGCCCAACCTAGTACTCTACAATTCACGGCTCAAAAAGCCCAATATACAAAGTATAATAGACACAATTCAACAATCAAACCAATCAAGTAAGTCAATTTAAATAGCAAGCAGTTCAGTCACACACAACAAGTAGATGAATCTTGTGTATCAAGAAAGTCATGCATAAATATCAAGGTATCAAGTTTCATAATCAATCTCTTGTCGGAGCCATTTCCCATCGGCACAATATCACTATTGGAAACCTTTACTCATCACATTTATATCAAATCCCTAGTTGGAGCCATTTTCCATCGGCGTTATGCCAAATCTCAAACCAAAATCATTTCCCATCGGCTTTATATAAAATCAGTAGCCGAAACCATTTTCCCATCTCCTTTATATAAAATCACTGGCCATAACCATTTCCTATAGAATTTACATCACTAGCCAGAACAATTTCCCATCTTCTTTATATCAAATAACTGGCTGAAACAATTTCACATCGATTTACATCACAAACCAGAACCATTTCCATCGACTTTATCATAGTAGCCGAAACCATTTTCCATCGACTTTATAAATCATCACATTCTCTTCATGGTGTTCACAATAAATTCACACAAGAAATATCACACCACACGAAAGAAACAACAATTCATAAAATTCAACTCCAAATTCATGCTTTCAAGAATTTCACCAATCAATCAACAAGGGTACAATAGGGCAATTTACATCACAATGTTCAACACATATCCTTTATATAGGTGTAACAAGTCGACAATTTAATGCTTCACCTCATCCCCATTACTCCCAACACACAAGCAACAAAAGAAGCATACAAATTCAACTAGAATACAAGGTTTAGGAAGCCACTTGTTGTAACACCTCAAAACTTAATAGCCTAAGCAAGGGTCCAAGGGAGAGGTTACAAGCCTAGGATTTAGCCTTGGCACCCTCCATGATGTTCACATGAGTCATGAAAGGCACCACGAGTTGTGGTGGTGCACATAGACCTTAGGCAGTAGCGAAGAATAGTGTCGTCACCTTCAAGGATGGACTCTTATTTTTTAGTTTCTTTTATGTATTTCTCTTTTGGACATGATATATAGGTTAGGCCCGATTTCATTCTATTGTATTACATGGTTATAATGAGACAAGTGTATTAGACTTCCGTTTTGCTTTTATAAAAATGTTTTGGACTTGGACTATTTTTACTCTATTTTTGTATTTATTATGTTATGAGAGCTACGTGGCTTGTATGGAGTCCTTCGACGTTCTATACACAATGTTACATCGAGGGGGTACCTGTCACGACCCGGGAGCACCCCCAAGTTGTAACAAGGCGTACTCGACCCCAAAGGGGTCTTATACGAGCCACATAGCCATTCATTGCATTCAATACTGAAAATAGTGCGGAATAATAAAAAACTTATTTACATCCACACATTTAAACTTCATTAAAACAACTTTAAAAAAACACACAGCGGAAGTCTAAGTCTCACATGGCCATCTTAGACACAGTCGCAAAACATAAGTAGGGACACGGCCCTTTACAATCAAAAGAAGTCTATTGCATGAACAAAAGAACTTAAAAGTCTTATCCTCGAATCCATGAGGACATACCAAGTCTTGGAGGAAAGCAATCCAACACTTCAAACTAGCTAGGAGGGATCACTTGCCGGAACCTACACTTATAGTAAAAATATGAAGAATATGGGTTAGTACACAAAATGTACTAAGTATGATGACCATGCAAAACATACTTAAAAAGGGACATTTTAGTTAGAAACCATGCATTATGCCACCTTTTTGAAATATCATGAACAATAGCATAAAAGACATACAAGACAAGCATAACATCAAGTAAGTCATAATATCACCTTTAAACAATATCAACATGAAAACCTTTACCTTGGACCTTCACCTCAAGAAACCCTTATGCTATACCTCGTGCAATGTATGGATGGCGTCCCATACCACCATCCATACTAAGGCACCACATTTAGGTCACTTAAAGTAACTTATCATTCCTTTCTTTCACCTTTGCACAATATTCATA
Organism: Solanum okadae; assembly: GCA_036553675.1. Taxonomy (NCBI): domain Eukaryota; kingdom Viridiplantae; phylum Streptophyta; class Magnoliopsida; order Solanales; family Solanaceae; genus Solanum; species Solanum okadae. The sequence goes on from CM071689.1 coordinate 27,664,584, forward strand.
CATAAGAGGTATATCATTAATTAAGACATGACAAGGGAAAATAACTCGTAATATAACCCAAGTATAACATGCATAACATATTAAGCATTTAAGAGCCAACATTCTTTAATAACCTCATTTAGGGTACATTCATGTCACAGTCATTAGGATTTAGAGAAACTCACTATGACCCTCTCAAAGCCTACTCGTGCAATGTATAGGTAGCATCCCATACTACTACCTACACTTTGTAGAACCTGTCAAGAAACCATAATGAAATCTCACATGATGGGAAGTAAGAATTTAACAGACATAGACCATGAGAGCTTGTCATGGAATCCGGTGTCATGAGTCCCCACACCGAAAAGAGGTGGTCTACTTGCCTAAGGAAGACCGGTATATATAGCTTAATGGATCCACTAGCTTCCTATGCGGGCACATAGTTTATGGGATAAGGTAGACGATCATTGAAACTCATGCCTAACTGTCGGGAGAGTTTCCATCTAACCAAATCCGCTCGGTGCTTAGCCTACATTCCCATAGAATAGTTCATTACTTTGACATCATCACACATGAAAGGGTGCCATAAGCCTACCGATTCAAGGTACATTATTTAACACATGAAAGGGTGCCATAAGCCTACCGATTCAAGGTACATTTAGGAAAGCTCATTAACTCCTCTTGAAAGGGTGCCATGGGCCTACCGATTCAAGTCTCATCATTAACCTTTATGGAAAGGTGCCATAGGCCTACCGAATCCAAGGTTCATTATAAGCATGTGTGGAAGGGTGCCATAAGCCTACCGATCCAAGGATTCAACAATCAACAATATAATCATTTATACAAGAAAATGATGCATAAGCCCTACCAATTCAAGGTATACTTTATATTGAAGAATCCTTCATATTATATCATCAACATTCATGAGTGTCATCAACACATCTCTCGATTTCCATACATCTCATAACTCAAACTTTAAAGCATCGATTCATCAATTCTCCATAGTTGGACATTTTGTCAAACACCTTGAAGGCATGTAATGGAATCAAAGAGCATGGAAAATAGGGTAGTAATTATGCAACCAAACCAGTGAACAACCTACAACAACACCTTTACATTCATAACATGATCACATTATCTTCATTGAATTCTCATTCATATAATGTCATGATAACACTCCAATTTCTCATACTATGCCTTTAAGGCCATAAGCCTCACATACCAATACACCAACAATACACCATAAAATAAGCATGGGTAATGACATACTTCAACAATCTAAAGACCTTTAAACAAGTTTGATTCATATACATTCATTATCTAGCAACCCACTTCATAAAGGCATAAACTAGGAATAGAGAGAAATCATGGGTTCATGGAGTATTCTCATCTTAAATCGTCAATACAACAACAATATAACCATAAAGTGCCATTAGAAACCTTTTAAAACCATTTGGTGGAAGAACCCATGAGATTGAGTGAAAACCTAGATTTTTCATACTTTGAAATAACTTTGGATTTGGCTCCTTGAATGGAAAATTAGACAAGGATCAAGACCACCATACCTTTGCTATGATCTCCCACGAAATTTGATGAAGAAAGCCTTGAATCCAAAGCCCTAGCTCCCACTTCTTCTTCTTCTTAAATGGAGGATTGTAGAGAGGGAAATGTTTTTAGGGATGGGAATGAACTAATGGTATACAGGAATAACATATGCCCTTTGAAAAAAAATGGTCCAACACTTAGAAAAATTTCAGGCGGGTGAACAGTAATGAACAGTAAAATTAGCTACTGGAATTTGCATTTTCTGCCGGACAGACTTTATGAAAATGGGCATAACTTCTTCGTCCGAACTCCGAATGAGGTGAAACGAAGTGAGTTAGGTAGCTAACTCAAAGGGCTTTCCATGGATATATTATTGGCCACCTAAATAATTTGTGTGCTAGGAGATATGACCCTCCAAAGTAGACCCTCGAAAAAGGCTTCACTTGGAAATTTCAGATTTTGATACCGTTGCTCTAAAATTTGGGTTAGACCCATTTCCCACTCAATTTGACCCCCTAAACAAGAGTATGAAGTCGGATGTTCGAAAAACGAAACGGATCTTTTTATATACAGCTAAACAAGTTTCCGGTAACTTCCGAAGCACATTTTAAAGAACTTTTGGGTCAAATTCAAATATAATCATTTCATTAAGTTCTCGACTCCAAACTCACCTGTGAGGCTCTAGTTTCACTCTATCATTTTCTGAGTCGTTACAGTACCCCTGGGCCATGACAAACTTGGTAATTAGACCACAAGGTTTAGAATGGTCCTTGGATGTCTCATAAACCACGTCTAGTCAAGTCTTGTTCATGAATGTTAATCATGCCACATTTATTAATAAGAGGTTACAAGATGATTAGGAAACATCACTTCTTTCATTACTCTAAAGTCGTACGATAGAGTTTAACTCTATAGGGTCTCTCTCCTAATCCATATCCTATGTTCTTTAGGACATGGCTACTCAAAGAGATTTTCTAGAAGGAATGAGGGAGACAATGTTGATCAAGAAGCTCCTCCTACAGCTCCTTAAGCTCCGGTCAACCCTTTGGTCGAGAATGTGACTAATGCAGAGTTTAGGACGGTTTTTCAAGTGTTGGCTCAGGCCGTGAAGGACCAAGACAATAGAGAAGGTTTGAATCCCATGAACCCAATTATGGGTTCGATGACTTCTTGAGTAATGGACTACACAAGGATGAACCCACCAGAATTTTATGGTTCTATTGTTGAGGAAGATCCTTAAGAGTTCATAGAAGAGGTATATAAGGTGTTAGCTGTCATAGGAGTGAATTCATTGGAAAATGCAGAATTAGCCGCTTATCAACTTAAAGGGGTTACTCAGATTTGGTTCAACCAATGGAAATAAGTAAAGCCAGTTGAAGCACGTCCTAGAGTGGGAGAGGTTCAAAAATGCTTTTCTTGATAGGTTCTTCCCTCTAGGGGTGATAGAGGCTATGGTACTTGTTTTTATTAATCTTCGACAAGGAAAAATGAGTGTTAAGGATTATGCTTTGAGGTTCACTCAGTTGTCAAAATATGCTCCTTCTATAATGGTCGACCCTAGGTCGAGAATGAGGAAGTTTGTGTCGGGTGTATCAGATTTAGTAATGCAAGAATGTCGTATGGCTGTGCTTGTTCATGACTTGGATATTTCTCGCCGTATGGTCTATGCCCAACAATTTGAAGAAGAGAAACTTAAAGGGATACCTAGGGAGGACATGAGGTCTAGAATTTATGATGGTAATACCTTTTGTGTTATGTTTGATGGATATGGTCGTCTTACGAATCGACAAAGGTTTTTCAGACAAGGTACCTCCAATGCACCTAGGTATAATGAAGAAAGGGTGTCTAACCCAAAATCACAAGGAATTAGTAGTGGATCCCTATTGCCTACTTGTGCTAGATGCTGAAAGAGATATGAGGGTAAATGCTTTGCCACAATCAATGGTTGTTATGGATGTGGTAGACGTATTCAGAAAATGAGGGATTGCCCAATGCTTACGGCTAAAGGAAGACAGAGCAAGCAAGCTCCTCCTAGTGGTTTGAGTTTCAATGCTCCTATGTTTAAGCAAGGAAAGGTTTCTAACCCTAAACATCAAGGAGATTATAGTGGGGTTTTATTCCCAGATTGTGGAAAATGTGGAAGGAAGCATGCGGGCGAATGTCTAGCGGGTTCCAATGTTTATTTTGGTTGTGGTAAGATGGACCACAAAATAAGGCACTGTCCCAGTTGCTAGGAATAAGGGAGATAGTCGTCAAAGTTCTTAACCCTATCCTTCATCCGTTTCGAGTGGTTTGGGTATTTTTTTCTCCAAAGCAAGATAGGTTTTATGCACTTTTTACTAGAGGTGAACAAGAGTGTGTTCCCGATGTGACTATTGGTATGTTGAAAGACTTTCAATTTGATGCTTATGCATTAGTAGATCCCATTGCTATCTTATCTTTTGTGATGCCATAGGTTGCTATGAGATTAGGTGTGCTTGTTGATATGTTGTTAGATCCCTTTTCTATCTCTACCCCCATTGGTGATTCAGTGATGGATGAGATTGTCAATAGAAAATATCCCATCTCCTTATCCCATAGAGTTACTCTTGCTTAATTTGGTAGAGCTATATATTCTAGATGTTCATACTTAGGATGGATTGGTTGCACTCTTGTTATGCTTCTATTGATTAGAGAACCCATGTAGTCAAATTTTTAGTTTCCGAATGAGCCTATCCGAGAGTGGAAAGAGGAAAGTTTATGCGAAAAGGTTTGTTTATTTCTTGTTTTAAAGTTAAGAAGATGACTTCTAAGGGTACATGTGCCACCTAGTTAGGGTGAGGGAAATAGATTCTTGTATTGACATATTCTAAGGAGCTAATTACTTCTCCATGATTGACCATACACCGAGTTATCACCAATTGAGGGTGAAGAATGATGATATTCCGAGAACGGCTTTTAGAACCCGATATGGTCATTATGAATTTGTGGTCGTGTCGTTCGAATTGACTAATGCTCCAGCGGCATGAATGGATTAGATGAATATGATATTTAGACAATACCTTGACATTTGCAGTAGTAGACCCTTCTAAGGGTAGTATTATGGTTGAAGATGATTCTGAATCGTCTTTTGTGTTAGATGTAAAATTTAAGTATTGACTTGATCCAACCTTAGTAGAAAAATTGAAAGAAAGTGGTACATAGAATGTCTATTGAGAGTTCCTACCAAGGGGGAGATGGTGAGCTTAGATATCAAAGTCGTTGTGTGTTTCTAATTCTTATGATTTGGGCTTACTTGAAACATCTCACCCATGAAGGGTGCGGTGCAACGGCATATGTAAGAAAGGAAAGCTTAGTGCCCGTTTAATAGGCCCATAAGAGATCTTGAGATTTATTGGTAAGGTTTATTATATGTTAGCTTTGCCTAAGGAGTTGGCATCGGTGCATCCGGTTTCCCATGTCTCTAGGTAGAAAAAACGTGTTGAAGATACGACATCCATAGCTCCCTTAGAAGATTTGGGAGTTGATGAATGTTCTTCTTATGAGGAAGTTCCGGTAAAGATGTTAGACCGGAAAGTTAAGCAATTTTGATTCAAGAAAGTTGCTTCCGTGAAAGTTTGGTGAACAAATCTTTTAGTTGAGGATGCTACTTAGGGGGACGATGCCGATATGATGTCCAGATATCCCCATCTTTTTCCTTCTACTCTAGCTTGAGGTAATGAGTTCCTCATGGTTTGCTCTTTCTTTGAAGTCATGTGTGTTTTAGAAGTTCCCATGATTTCCTTATGTTATGCATATTCATGAAAACTTGTGTGTTGAATGAAATTGAGTTTATATGATTTTTTTTCCTAATGCTATAGTGCATTTAGTATGAGTTGCCTATAGACTACATGAGATGAATTGATGAACATTCCTTAGCTTTGAGTTGAGAATTCCTCCTTCGATATATGTTTAGGTGTATAGTTTGCACATATGCTCCATAAGATTGTGTTGAGCATGTTTTTACCTAGTGGATGGTAGTTTCTCCTTGAGCATGGATAAATGCTGAATTTCATGCATATTGGGTTGCTAGATGTAGTTCCTACCTTCCCTTGAGATGCATTTAGTATGTTTATCTTGAAGATGAAGTTCCTTATAGATTGTGTGCATTTATATGAGTTGCATGCATGATGGGCTTCTAGTATTGAGTCTTTACTTCTGAAGGGTGTCTATAAATTCCATTCGAGGATGAATGTTCCCAAGGGGGAGATAATGTAACACCTCAGAACTTAGTAGCCTAAGAAGGGGTCGAAGGGAGATGTTACAAACCTAGAATTTTTCCTTGGCACCCTCCACGAAGTTCACACGAGTCGTGAAGGGCACCACAAGTTGTGGTGGTGCCCATAGACCTTACGCAGTAGCCAACATCACTACTATCACCTTCAACGACCACCATGACGCATCGTGGTGACACTTGTAGGGGGCTAGGCTGTAGCTAGGAAAGGCTGCCCAATAGAGGGACCCTCCACACGAGCCACTAGACGGCTCGTGAAGGCCACCACGAGTTGTGGTAGTGGTCGTGGACAAGAGTTGGTTTTTAGGGGAAGAGGGGTGGCAAACCTGGATACTGGTCAAGGGCCACGGGAATCACACCAGTCTGTGAGTCCCCACACGGAACGTTACGTCATCCGTGAGGGGGTTTTCTTTAGACTTAGAGTTTAGGGTGAAATTCAAATGATCATATCTTTTAGCTCAAAATGAATTAGGTGTCCCATGAATTATCAAATTAAGGGTCTTTGAGTCCTCTTTCCAACGCCACTGAGTATGCCCAATTCCTATCTCGGAGTAAATAGTTATGCCCAAAATAGTGAAGCACTGTCAGGCTGAATTTCTTCACGATTCGTTTGGCGGGGAGTGGTGGTCATGATGACCCGTGGTGAGCTTCCAGTGAGCCAATTTGGCAGTTTTTAAGTCAGGGGTTATTGGGTCTTTTCCCAATTGTTTAAACTCAAAGCTATGTTGTTTTCCCAAGCCTAGAACCCCTATATAAGTTATTTTAACCCCAAAACTCACCCATTCAAGTCACTATTTCCAAAACCGAAAAGAAAATCAAAGATCTTCCTCCCCAAAATATTTCTCTCTCTAGAAACTTGAAGTTGAAGAAAGGATTTAATCTAGGATAAAGGTCAAGCCTCAATTCCTCCATTGAAGTTAAGCTTTGTTCTTTGAGGTATTATATTTTTCATCAATGGGTTCCTTTCATCCATGAAGTTTCAAATTTACTCAATTTCAAAGATTAGAATTCCCCAATTAAGTTGGGGGTTTCTTCAATTATCATGGGTTCTCTAAATTGTTGATTTAAATGATTGAATTATGATCTCTTATGCATTAATTGATGAATTAAAATGATTTTATGATGATTTCCCCCATGAACCCACGTAATCCCCATGTTTTCAAGTTATGAATCAAATAATGTGGGATTTTGATCTTTAAGGAAGAACTTTATGAAATTAGGCATGTATTGCAAGCTTTACATGTATTTATGATGAAATCCATATTTAACTCATGTTTCTAAGAGATTATGATTGAAAGTGGGTTTTGAACTCAAGAGATAGATTATGGACTTATACAATGTTTTATGAAATCTATGCAAATGATTTAAGAGTGCTTTGAGAGTAAAGTACCAATGATGATGTTGTTGTTGTGTTGTTGAAAGGACATTCTCACATACATATAATAGCATGATGTGAAAGGCTTTCTCACATAGTAAGGATTCTTAGGTTGAAAGGATTTCTTACCTAATTGAATCAAAGATCGAAAGTGATTATAAAAAGATCATGGACGGTGAAAGGCTTTCTCACGAATGGTCTAAGGAGCTATCCTAATGAAACTAACTGGGTTTTGTTGTCTAAGGGAACCATTCAATGGATTATGAGATAAGTCAAGACTCAATAATAATTCCGTGGGATTTATGCTTAGCACCGAGTGGATATTGAATATGAAATGGAAGCTCTCATGTCAGTAGAGTCCGGGTTTCAAAAGTAATCTCATGAGATGGAAGCCCTCACGTAGTAGAGTTTGGGTTTCTAGTATCAATCTCCTTATACCATAACTATGTCCCCCATAGGATTATTTTTTTAAGAATCATTAGTTAGTTGATCCACTTATGCTGAAAGTTGACGTTCTACCTTCCGGAAGTAGAACAACCTTTTTCTGTATGGGAGATACCGAGGAATCATGTTTTAGCTCACATGGTCTCATGTAGGTTAAGTTTAATTCCCCACAAGTAATAATGAACTAAGGTTACTCCAAGAAGGATCATATATGAGCTTCAAAGGTTGTAAAGATGAAGTTAATTTGCATTGACCGTGATTTATGACTTATGTTTTATAACTCTTTCACATGATGTTTAACTTGGTCAATTGCATGTCATGACATGAAATACCCTTTTAACATGATTTTAAATGTTTTATACATGACTATAATACTTGGTACATTGTTTTTGTACTAACGTATACTCTTGCCTAAATTTTTCCCAAATGTAGGGTCTGATATTCAGGGTGCTCAGTTTCGGGGCTAGTTGGTGATTTGATTGATTCCCGCTCTTTTGTGAGTCCTTATGCTTCGAGGACGGACTCTTATTCTTTATTTTTTTTCTTTTATTCCTCTTTTGTACATAATTTATGGGCTAGGCCGATTTCCTTCTATTATTTTATATGGCTATAATGAGACAAATGTATTAGACTTCCTCTTTGCTTTTATAAAAAAAAATTGGACTTGGACTATTTTTACTATTATTGTTCTCTTTCTTATGTTATGAGATCAAAATGGCTTGAGTGGAGTCATCCGGGTTTCTATACGCCATGTTACATCAAGAATGTACCCCTGGGTTGTGACACTTGCCTTAAATTAATCAATAATAAGTCCATGAGTTGAGTCTTCCCTTTACGAATCACTCCATTACAAAGCCAAACAATCTAAAATAATCAAGTGTTCACAATCACCCATTGGAAGAAACAGTTCCCACATCAATTATGTAAAAACAAAGGGATCAATCAACTCAAAACCCAATATTATAAGGGAAGTTTGAATCTAGCAAGACCGTACTTGAAAATGATGTTTAATGGTCTAGAAACATGTTAGTGAAAAATCATTTCGACAAGGGGATCAAAACCACATCAACATCACCATTTTACTAAATTCTTGGGTAATTGAAGGTGATACCAATTTTCTCATTTGAAAACCTTAATTTCAACACATAAATCCATAAAATACAATGTGTAATTGAATATTTAGAGTTAAGAATCGTTACCCAAAAGATTTTCTTCAAAAATGTGGTCAAAATCACCACCGCAAAGCTCTTAAAACTCAAAAATAGTGCAATGGGATTAGAACTCCTATTTAAGAAAACATTCTACCTAGGTCTTAAATGCTCACTGTGATCAATACCCACACTCACGTGATAACGATATGTAAAGCAGTCAACTCATTAAAGTTGACCATCGCGATCACGGAAAGACACTAACAATTTTGATGCACCCCAGTAAGATGCTATGCAATCACGATGAGGGTGCGTTGGGATTGCAATGAACAACATGGTCATGCACCAGAACCAAAAACCATTCGAACTCAAAATCATCAAAACAAACCTCGCGATTTGTTCGGAACCCTATACATATAAACCATATATGCAAATTAAGTATACTCAACATTTGAACTTAATGGAACCATTAAAATATGAGTCTGAGGTCTCCTTTACCCGACATCCGTGGAAACAATAAGAACCTAACTTATGCCTAAAAAGGCTAAAATACACTCAGGACTTCTCAGAATCATCCCCTGAATCCAATGAAAGTCTCAGAATTCCGATCTAAGCATGCAAGTCCCGAACATTGACCAAAGTAAACCTAAATGCTAAATTTCCATATTTTCACAACTTTGGACCTCAAATCCTGAATCCAACTCGTAATCTGAAACTGACAACTCTCAGAGATCATATTTCACATTCTTGACTAATGTAATCAATAGAATTCCATTCCTACACTTGTAACTACAAAAAACACTTTCTTAAAAACATAAACATTAAAACACACAAACTTAAAAAATTCTAAACTCTTAACTCTAAGTTCAAAACCAACTTTTAAGACTTAATCATAAAAGACTCAAGGTTGATCGGTAGTGGCAAAATAGAATATCACCAAACCTTAGAAAAATGAGTGATTGAGTCATTACAGTAGGAAGAGGGAAAATAATTTTCTAAAATCAAGTCCACTACACTTTTTACGGTTTACCAGGATGGTCCGTCATCCTATGTACAAGTCGTAGATAGGTCTCCTAGGTGAGTCCCAGACTTAGTGGAATTAAGAGGTCAAGATAGTTCTTACGGTTGGTATTTACAGATGGTAGGAAAACCTATGAGCCATAGAAACGTTCTGTGAAAAGATAGGTAGATTCATGGTCCTAGTAGTTGGTCTACGATTGATCAATAGGAACCATATAATGTTCTATGGTCCGTATATCGAAACCGTAGGTCGAGTCTGACAATTATTTTTAAGGTGATTTTTTATTTTTTCCTAATTGTTTAATCTAATACTATGTTGTGTTGTCTTCTACCCTAAGCCTTATATAAAGCTTTTAAGCCCCAAATTACCCATTTTAAATTGATTCTCCTAAATGCCTTAAATCTAACAAAACCCATCCTCCCGAAATTCTATCCAAGCTAAGGAAGAAGAAGAAGATCTAGGGTTTATCCAAGTGTACAATCCTCCATTCTATTTGGGCTTAAAGTATCAAGGTATATGGGTATTCACCCGTGTAGTCTACTATTCCATGGGGTCCCCATGTTTTTCCAATTTTCAGTCTGAAATTGAATTGTTTAAGTTAGTGTTTCAAATCATTCTTTATGGGTTGCATTCATTGTGATTGAGTATTGTTAAATAAGTCTTCTAATGCATGATTAAATTTTTCTACCTGATATTTAGTTTAAATTATGTTGACCCATGCCTAGATTATGATTTTTCAACTATGAACCTGTGATGAACTCATGAACCTATAAATTTTGATGTTATTGTAAATAATTTGATCATTGCCTTTTCTATGTTAAATTGATATTTGATGTTATTAAAAATAATTTGAGGATGCTTTGAGAGGAAAGTATCAATGTTATTATGAATGGCTTTTTCACATGTTATTATGATCATGATTCTGAAAGGTATTTCTCACATATGAATTCACGTTATTGAAAGTATTTCTCATATTGTTAAATTATGTTTAAGGAGCTATTCTATGTTTTGATGTTGAAAGATGTTGATTGGTATTGATCATTGCCTTTTCTATGTTAAGTTGATAATTGAATTTTATGTATTCATTGGGGTTTAGACTTAGCACCGAGAGGGCTTTGAGGTGGAGGCTCAAATAGGTAAGTCTCTAGTAGCAACCTCTAATCCTAAACTATGTGCCCCCGTAGGATAATCCTAAGTGACCTAGCTAGTGGATCCACTTTAGCAAATAATGACATGTACGTATTCTACCTTGACAAGTAGATTCCCCTTCTTTCGATAAGAGGGATATACCAGATTCCATGATATAGCTCTCTTGATCTTATTTTTAGATAAAGCTAAGATCACATAAAAATGACTATGTTTTCTTCAAAGTTGTTCTTATGTACTTTATATAAAATGCATTGACTATGCAATATAATTTTCATGTTTTACCTTCTTATGCTTAAAATATCTAAAAATTTATCATGTCTACATGTTGTAAACCATTATGCCATCATGTCAATGTTTATGAATATTACCCCACACTTAGTACATGTCATGTACTAATGCATATGTATGCCTACATTATATCATGAACGTAGGGTCCGACGTTCCTACCTTGCACATTCTTGGCTAGACATCGATGTGGTGCTTCATGTAACACCTTGGACTAGGAGAAAGGGCTAAAAATGACAAACACGTAACTCTAAGAACCCAAAATGGACCATGGTCTCTTCACGGCACCATAGATAGGCCTATAGGGGTCCACAACCCGTTAAGAGCATCCTGAGACCATCAAGGACTTCCTCTAGGTAGGGGTTACCTAGAACTGCCTTAGACGACTCATTGTGAGTTAGACGGCCTACCTAGGGGTACGTATAAGTAATCCAAAAAGTGAGGTTGTACCCTAAGGTAACTATGATGGAAGGTAGACGCCTAGACAGTGTGTGAAGCTTCACATAGACCATGAAGTCGTGTGTGAAAGGGGCTTATCAGTTTTGAGTTTTGGTTCAACTTCAAAAAATTATATCTTTTAACACAAAATGAGTTAGTTAGTCCATGATCTGTTAAATTAAAGGTCCTTAAGTCCTCTTTCCAAAGCCACCAAGTTTTCCATATTTCGAGCCCAAAGTAAAAAGTTATGCTCGTTTTAGTGAAACCCCGTCAGGCAGGGCACTATCAGAACCCACTAGACGGTCCATGATTCTTTAAACGACCCATGAAGCAACTCTTGCAGGTCACCTTGTCAGTTTTGGTCATATTTATCTTTTACCCTATGCGCTGGGTACTTAAGCTACACCATTTTACTTTGTATTAGCATAAATAATTAGTCAAAAACTACCAAAATAATTCATTCTCCTAAAATCATCAAACATAGAAAGAACAATAGAGAAAGAAGCGACAATTTTTTTGTCAACAACAAGGATATCACTTGTTGGTCCCTTTCACCCATTAGAACCCAAGAATTTAGTGAAATTTTCAACTTTTTCTTAAATTGTTCAGACCTAGGGTTCCTAAATCTTAGCTATGCTTTGTAATTTAGCTGTTATAGTTTCTATGATATTAATTACATGTTTCTGGGAGAATTAGTGTAGTCCCATGTATAAAAGTCAGAAACCCTAGCTTGTGTTAGTTGTATGTATTTCATGAATTATACTTGTTAGGTATATTAGTCAAACAATCATGCTCAAAATTCAAATGCCAAATCTTTCAGTATATGCATGATGCATTCTTAGATAATTATCAATATTTTGAGCTATCCGGTATTAGAGTTGCATTTTTAGCTCTATATTCAGTTTGGAGTAAACATAGCACCGAGTTTGACTAGGGTTTAGAGTACCCTCAAGTCTTGCAACAACGTGTCATCATAGGTTTATAAGTCCCTTATGTTGGGCTTTATTTTAGTGATCATGCCACAATTATGCCTCCATATGCTGGAAAGGTATATTGGGTCCTCTCGATGGGCCATATATATCCGACTGCATGTTTAACTCACGTGGTTTATATCAGTTAATAGAATCTCCCACAATCATTTTCATGGTGTATTGACGATTTATTCTGTATTTATTTCATTATTCAATTCATCATGTTATATCTTAATGATTAGTACTTGGTCATTACATCCAACTCAACTTTCCATTATGCTTCAGTATATCTATTTCCATGATCAATTTCTATATTGTTCAGCTTGGCATATATCTCGCATGCTCTGTACATTCAAAGTATTGACGCATACTTTTGCGTTACATCGTTGTATGATTTAGGTTGAAGCGTTAAACATCTAGACCGCGCTAAACTTGACTTCCAGTCCATACTCAATAAGTAATGTGGTGAGTCCTCATAGTTTGAGGACGATAGACATGCTTTACTTTTGTATATTCACTTTTCAGTTTCAGACCTATTAGGGTTAGCTCGGGGCATGTCCCAGAAACTCAGATTAGTTAGAGGATTTCAAATATATATTAGATTCATCTTGAGTTGTTAGTCTTATTTTCAGTCATCACTATACTCTTCATATACTTTATATATTTATGCATGTTGGGTTTTTCCCTATTTCTGATATGAAACTATTTTTGTCTTCCGCATAGTACTTGTTTTAATTGAAATTGTATAGATATGCCATGCCATGGGTTAGATTGGGGTCATTTATGACACTAAGCACCATTTTTTATCTAGGGGGTAGCCTCGGGGGATGACAAACTTTGTATCAGAGCATCTGGTTTATGAGTCCAAGGGTGTCTAAAACCCGTACTAAGTAGAGTCTCTTTCATGGTTGTAAAGCGTGCTACACTTACGAGGGGGAAATTTTGAGGTGTTCTAAGAAAAAATGACTTTTATGCTATTTTTATCATGTGATGAAGTGTGAATCAACTTCTCCTTTCTAATCCATCCCTATGCATTTCAGATCATGCCTCCTCGCTATGCTCCATTATTGTTTCTGCGTAAGAAAGATGGTTCTCTCAGGACATGAATTGACTATCCTTAGTTGAATCAAGTCACAATAAAGAATAACTATCGCATCCCCAGGATTGATTACTTGTTCGACTAACTTGTAGGTGCTAGTTATTTTTCTAAGATAGACCTTAGATGTAGCTATCATTAGCTTTGATTCAGAGATAGTAACATCTTGAAGACAACCTTCATGACTTGATATGGTCCATACGAATTTGTAGGTATGTCTTTTGGACTAACAAATGCCCCTACAGATTTCATGGACATAAAAAATAAGGTATTCAAGTAGTATTTGGACTTGTTTGGTAATCTTCTTTACTGATGATAACATCATTTATTCTCGGAGTGAGACAGAAAATGTGACTCATTTAAGAGTTGTTCTGCAAACCCTTAAGAATCTCTAGTTATTTGTTAATTTCGGCAAATGTGAATTCTTGTTACAGTCAGTCTCTTTCCTTATTCATGTGGTATCCAACAAAGAAATCCGAGTGGGTTCTCGAAATATTGAAGAAGTAGAGCACTATCCAAGAACCACCTCTCCTAATTATATCAGAAGTTTCTTGGGTTTAGCTGGTTACTATAGGATGTTTGTTGAAGGATTTTCATCCATAGTTGCTCCATTGACCAAGTTGATTTAGAATAAAGTCAAGTTTCAATGGTTATATGACTAAGAAAAACTTCTTATAACTAAACACCAGGTTGACTACAACTCTTGTCTTGACTCTACCAGATGGTTCAGACAGTTATGTGGTTTATTGTGATGCAGCAAGGGTCGAGTTAGGTTGTGTGTTGATGCAACAAGGTAAGGTCATAACTTATGCTTCTAGACAACTGAAGGACAATGAGAAGAAATACGCGACTGATGACCTCAAGCTTGGATTCGTCATGTTTTCCCTTACGATTTGGAGACACAACTTGTATGGTGTTCATGTTGATGTATTCATAGATAATAAGATCCTCTAGTATGTGTTCACCAAGAAATAGTTGAATCTTTATCTAAGGAGATGGCTTGAATTCCTCAACGACTATGACATGAATTCTCACTACCATTCGGGTAAGGCCAATGTAGTAGTTGATGCCGTTATTGGACTATACATGGGTAGTGTGGCATATGTTGAGATGGAGAAGAAAGAATCAACACGATATATTCACCGGCTTGGTCTCTTAGGAGTTTGCCTTATAGACATGTCAGATGGTGCTGTGATAGTCCATAATGGATTAGAATCTTCATTAGTAGGGAAGGTTAAGAAGAAATCGAATAGTGATCCTATATTGCTTCAGCTAAAATGTGCAGTTCATCAGCTGAGAGTTGAGGTTTCTCCCAAGGGGGAGATGGTGTGCTTCATTACCCGGGTAATTTATCTATCCCTAATATGGGTGATTTGAGGCAGCAAATCCTTATAGAAACCCATAATTCTAGATATTCTATTCACTTGTGTGCTACGAAGATGTACCTGATCTATGAGAAGTCTATTGGTGGAACATCATGAAGAGTGACATTGTAGATTTTATGGCTAAGTTTCCTAACTATCAACACGCTCAAGTAGAACATGAGAAGCCAAGAGGTGTGACTCATGAGTGTAGCATCTCTACGTGGAAATGGGAAGTGATAAACATGAATTTAATTACTAGTTTACCCCGTACTCGCAAACAACATTACTCCATTTGAGTTATAGTGGACAGTATATAAGTCAGCTCACTTCTTGGGGTTCCATTGTTCATAATTTCAGATAGAGGTCCTCAGTTGACATCTCATTTCCGGAAGTCTTTTTATAAAGGTCTTGGAACTCAGGTAAATCTCAGTACAACATTTAATCCACATACGGATGGTCAGGCAGAGCATACCATTCAAACCTTATAGTACATGTTTAAACCTTGCATGATCGATTTCAAAGGTAGTTGGGATGATCACATACCTCTTATAAAGTTCGCCTATAATAACAACAACTATTCCAGTATTTAGATGGCCCCTTATGGCGCACTGTATGGGCGTAGATGAAGGTCTTTAGTTGGTTGGTTCGATGTAGGTAAAGCAGCCTCTATTGGATCAGGTTCTATTCATAAAGCTATGGAGAAAGTTTAGCTCATTTGAGATAGACTAAAGACAGCTCAGAGTCATTAAAAGTCCTATGGAGATGTGAGGATAAGGGACTTAGAGAATGAAATCAATGATTGGGTTTTTCCTGAATGTGTCACCCATGAAGGGGGTGATGACATTTTGCAAAAAAGGGAAGCTCAGTCCTAGGTATGTAGGTCATTACAAAATAATGAATAGGGTTGGTAATGTGGCTTATGAGTTAGAGTTGCCAACAAAAATAACATCGTTCGTCCAGTCTTTTACATTTCCTAATTTAAAAAGTGTATGGGTGATCCAGCAGCGATAGTACATTTTGAGAGTGTTGATGTGAAGGATATCCTTACCTATGAAGAGGTTCAAGTTGAGATTATTTACTATTAAGTTCGTAGGTTTAGAAATAAGAAAGTCGCTTCAGTAATGGTTTTGTGGAGGAATCAGTACGTAGAAGGAGCCACTTGGGAAGCCAAAACAACCATGGTTGCCAAGTACAATCATCTCTTCTCTTATAATTCTGTTTCAGCTTGAGGTAATAATTCCTGTCCAATCTCTCAATTTACTCATGAGTAATTTCTTCTTAGTATCATGTTCCCTTAGTTATTGATACATTTTGGCATATTTTAATGTTCATGGAACGCTGTTTAGTTAGATATAAGTTTTTAGTACTCACTTGGTAGGGATTGCACCTCCTTCCTTCGAATGACAGCTTGTTTAATCTTCATTTGAGGACCAATGATCCAAGGGGTAGATATTGTAACACCTGAGACATCGAGAAATAACTAGAAAGGATGAATGGGTTTCACGGCACCCAAAATTTAGAATTTAGGGGTACACGCCTCGTTAAGGGCATTGTAAGACCATCTTATATTGCACCTAGGTAGGGGTCAACTGGATAGTGCCTTAGATGACTCGTGGTTACTTGAAGAGCCATCTAGGTGTCCGTATAAGTCACCAAAACAATTAGGTTGCACCTCAAGGCAACTGTGAAGGGCCACAGACGCCTATACGGCTCATGAAACTTCACACTGACCGTGAAGTCTCTGGTGAAACGGACTTTTGAGGTCTTGAGTTTTGGGTCGACTTCAAACGATCAAATATTTGAGCACAAAATTAATTATATGGCTCATGAGATATCATATTAAAGGTCTTTGAGTCCTCTTTTCGAATGACACCAAGGTTGCCTAATTTTGACCCCGGAGTAAAATGTTATGCTCGTTTAGGTGAAGCCCTATCGGGGAGTGCAACATCACGACCCACTTGATGGGCCATGGTTCTTTAGATGGACTGTGAAGCCCATCTTGAAGGTCACCTCATTAGTTTTAAGTGAGGTCCGTATTGTTTTTTTAAACTATATCATTTGATACTTAAATTAAGTCGTTTTACTTTGTCTAAGATTTGGTAACTAGTTAGAAACTACCAAAAACATTCGTTCTCCTAAAATAATAACACTTAAAAGAAATAAAGAGACAGAAGCGACAAATTTTTCCTCAAGAAGAAGTAGAGTTCTCTTTCAAGTTAAACCCCGAAATCCAAAGGATTTTCTCTATAATTTTCTTCACCAGGTATGTCACGGCCGGAGCCTACACCCTGGACATGGCCTACACTCGAAAACCATTAATTGCTGGTTCCCAAGCAAAACCTGATCTTGGCTATCTACAAGCGAAAAACAAATTCAAGCAATAAAATTCTATAAAACTGAAATAAATTTGTTGAACTCAAATACTCAACTCACAAAGTCTTGACAATACTCGATAGAAATACTAATAGTTTGTAATACAACTCAAAATAAAGTATATAATGAAAGACTCCTCAACTATATCTATCTATGAAGCCTTTACTATTATAGAAAGATATCGGGAAGAGACCCACAACTTCTCAAAAGTATTAAATTTAAGGTAAAGGTGAAGACCTCCGGAATGTAAGAAGGCCCACAAAAGCTAACTGGATTGTCAAATGATCTCAACAAAGCACTTGTTCATGATCCTGGACACATGTATCTTCATTGATAGTGCTCAACTACAGCTTCAACCAATTCTAAATGTATGTGGTTGCTAACAAGTATAAACCCAACTAAGAGTTGGGGTCGAACCCATAGGGAGTCATAAGGTAGAAAATTCAATTAGGAAGTAAAAACATGCCCTAATCGTTTGTAGAAGTGAAGGATTCGTAACATGAAATTAAATCACGAAGTTTCAATGATTAATACCAAATGGGGGAATTAGTAACCAATTTACAGATTGAGTATTTAACACGGGAAGTAAACAAGTAGAGATCAGACCTTATGAATGTGATCAGTCGAATGCTAATTTCGCGAATGGGTTATTACTAATTGCTTAAAGTTGTTCAATCTCAATGGGTGGGCTAGGTTTTTATTACAATAGCAATCTCCATATAAACTATCATGTTTCAAGTGAGTTCTCTAAAATTTCAACAAGCTTAACACTACCAAAAAACTGAATTCCTTAATTAACCAGCTCTTTCAAGCTGCGTTTGTAAAAACTCAATCAAAACCACTTTCTAAAGCTAGATTTTGAACCCACAATAAATAGAATAATCAATCAATCATTCTACTCTATTACTTATTTCTAAGGCAAGAATAGAGTGCTAAACTAGAATTTAATTTGCAACTTTAGTTCATTAATTAAAACACCAAAAAATAATTGAACCCAGTTGAGAAGAACATGAATATCAACAATTAGTAACACCTATTAACTAATTAAATAATTGAACCCAGTTGAGAACAACATGAATATCAACAATTAGTAACACCTATTAACTAATTAACGCATTTGAATACATGATCACACCCCTAAGGTAAGGGGTTTGTGCTAAGCATAGTTAAAAGCAAGAAATCGTTACCAACAAAGTTTTCCATAACAATTCCTAACGATCTGCAAAAACCTAAATGTTGAAATCCAAGCTAAAATCTTATAATCTCCAAACTCTATTAAAAATGTTGAACAAACTAAAAGAAAATGTAAAAACTCTCAAAAAACCCAGGACTTAATAGTGTAGGAACTCATTTTATTCTTTGGAAAATTAAAGTTATACGTTCCCAACAACTCAGCATGGAGTCAACTTGGCTAAGTTAGTCGGGGTCTCCGACCCATTTGATGATGCGCTGAGTTTCTCTTCTTCTCACCTTTTGGCTTGTCTCCTACTTCAAACTGTTCTAGAACTTTTGGGGAACTTGATCACTATCTCTAATTAATTCAGCGCGTCGCCGAATCACTTTCTTGCTTGCCTAGTTGGTTTGATACATGGGCTACTTCGCTGGATCTTTAGGCGAGCTAGATCATTGTCGCTGATCCATTCTGTTTCGTGCCGAATAACATGTTTGCTCACCAAGTTTGTTTAATACCTTGGCAACTTCGATGGAACTTTTGGCGAGATGGAGGCTCACTCAGCAATTCACTGCGTGCCTCTTACGCGCTCCAGCTTCTCTGTTGTTCAGCTTTTCAACCTTCTTCACTCTTTTTTGCATCATAATATCGTTGCCTCACTCTTAAGACTTCATTGCTGTATATAAACATCAATTATGAGCGTAAAATAAGAAATAAGCTCACTAAATCATTCGAAAATAAGCCTTCAATGAGTCAAATATCCTGACTTCTCAACACCCCAACTTAGGCTTTTGTTTGTCCTCAAGTAAAACACAAGATCAATCAGGCAGACAGGGATGTCTATAGATAGTGGTACTTGAGTCTCAACATGAATGCACACAATGTTTAATCAACACATGCAATGTTCAATTGTGCAGTAAAAGTTTTAAATTATGACTAGCCATCATCCAATAGAGTTCAAGCTCATAATGGTCACTTCAAATGCTAATTCATGCTCAACAAAAAGTATTTGAATGCCCTCACATAATAAATGAGTCAATGCTCTCTCAAAGACATTCAAAGATTTCAATTTAAGGTACCAATATCAACTCTTACTCTCTCAATGAGAAATACATGCAAGATTTTAGCCATAGGCTTGCTCGTATTTTCCAACCAACACATCATTCGGCTCATGTAAGATCAAAAAGGTCTTTCAAGGCTTGTAACAGGGCTGAGGGTAATGATATGATCATTTCAGCTTAGTGACTTCTACCTTCACGAATCATTGTAAAAATTTCACTTCTTCTTTTTTTCTTTCATTCATTTCATCTTCATAACCCATCCTTAGCATATTCATAGCACACAAATTTTTGGTATAGCTTATCCAACACCCCATTTTATTTCCACAATGCACGATTAAAACAAAATTTTCATTTCTTTTCTTTTGTTGTTTTTCTCTCTTTTTTTATAAGAAGGGGTTCCATCTTTTTCCTTAAAAGAAGTTTCCAAGGATAGATTTAACAAATTTCTAGCTCGATTTCTTACTTCATTCATTACCACACCCCAAATAGACCAATGCTTCACGGAGGTTTTACGTGGTGAGGGCTGAACCAAATCAGTGATGCAAAGGGGTCTCCCCGAATATGACAGAACAATTTAGAAAAAGGCAGGCTACAAGAAGGTGAGGTTAAGGCTATTCGGCAAGTCAATGAGTCATCTCGGCAAGCAAAGGCATATCATCGAAAGTCATAGAATAATTCAGCAACAATTACTTTAAGAGGGCGTTAGGGGGAGTTAGTTGGCGAACTGTGGAGTCTCTCTGTGAGCTCGACTAAGGCTGCTGAATGGCCCAACGTGTCAGATTCTAACCCCAAAAATCAAATTCTCAATGCACATCCAATGAAAACCAATTCTAACATAATTCTATGCAATTCTAGCCTACCCACTATGCAAACTTAAGCTGAGGTACTTAGACTTACCTTAATCAATTAAAATTCAACAAAATGATGGTGTTTCCCTTATCAATGGGCCATTATTGAGAAAATTCAAGCGGTTTGGTTCAAATCGGGTTACTTAGACTTCACCCACACAAAACCTAACATACAACAACTGCATTTCACACAAATTGAACACAAAATTCAAACTAATTTAGGCTTAACAATTAATTGGGCAATATTGACTTCAATTAACAATTAAACGAGCAATTAGACAAATAATTAAGGCACATGATAGATAGATTAACTACTCATAAGCATTCTCACTAAAAAATCATTCAATTAAAGCTAATTCGCAGAACTGACCTCAATTTAAGATAAAGGACACTAGGGCAAGACAGAAAACGATGAGGAATTCATCAAATTCTTACCACACGAAGATATAAGTAAAGGCTATAATCTAAAATTTAATTGTAAGAGTGCAAGAGCTGAAAAGTTCAAAATAAGGAGAATATTTGAATTTAAAACGGTTGAAAGACCCTTGACACTTCAGTTTTCTCCTCAATCGGCGAAGTTCATTAATGCCCCTGATCTATTCGATGATGCACAAATTGGATTTTAGCTCACCAAAGTTTATAGAACTTCAGCCATTAAGTTGGTCCATACGACGATTAATGTTTGTCTTGCCGAACCACTCGACAGTTCGTCGAGTGGACTTTATCTCACCAAATTGCCTTTTTCTCCAAAAATTTGAATCTGAGCCTGCACATCCAAGAAACGTTATTCAAATGAAAAATGTAAACCTTGAGTTCTGTCCCAAGAAGCGTCTTATTTAACGTCTTGGCACGACATGGCCATGTGATCACGCCTCATTTTTTGGGTTTACCATAGTATCACTTGGAAGACCCCATTTCGTTATTGGATTTAAATGAGTTGAGATTTGACTCATCTATGTTTCAAGCTTCTTAATGGATATCGAGTGTGATGTGACCATTTGGTTAAGAGAAGAGACATTATTTTTGATCTCCTTGAGCACATTGTCTGATCCTTCGACCTTATTCAAAAAACGAGCAAGCATATCCTCGGTCCAAATGATTTCAGGATCATTACTTGGTTTCATGGGCTTGTCTCATTCATGAGGAGGCCCATAACGATCATTGTCACTATCTCTATCTCTCTAATTTGGACCACGGTCACGCCATTAACGATCTCGATATCTCCAACTATCATCACGATCTCTATTCAAAACTTTTTCCCCACCCGACCTTGGATTGCTCGAACGAGAACCCCCTGCTTGGTTTGATAAGAACTACACCTCTTCATTGTACATGCCCTCAAATTGTGTGTCAGCATGGCTTGCACCACTACTAGTACCAACCGTATTCATAATCTTGTAACCACTTCTCATTACATACTTCATCAATAGGTCCATTTGGATCATCATCATAGCCATGTTTTTATCTCGTTCTTGATTCTTTTCCATTTGTTCCTTCGTTAGCTCAAGATTAAAAGGAGACACCTGACCTTCTCTTGTGTACCATGCACAATTAATTTTTGTCATTGCAACAAGAAATGCTGATGCAATATCAAATGGTTGTATCAGGATTCCGCACCAAATGAGTTGGTCAAGGACACCTTTGTTGACTGTGTTGAGACTCCGATAAAAATATTTCAATAATACATTGTCCGACAAATCGTGAGTCAGAAATTAAAGAAACAGCTTTTGGAAGCTCAACCATATTCCAGGGATGGGCTCACCATCAATCCTTTTGAAGTTCTAAATAAATATCCCTCAACTTAACAATCTCTGAGGGACGGAAAACCCCTTCATAAAACACTTCCGTGATATTCTCCGAGGAAGTGATCAATTCCCTTGGTAGTTTGGTCAACCACTTTGTTGCTTACCCTATTACACAAAAGGGAAACAAACTGAGTCGGACTGACTCTTGGCTGATGTTCTTTAAAGAAAACGTCAACATAAATCCGTGAAATTTCAGATGTGGTCATGAGGGTCCTCATGAGAAAGTCCTCCAAAGAGACCCTTCATTTGTAACAAATGCAACATCGTGCTGGTCACATGAAACACCGCATTTCCCACAGTCGGAAGCAATCGAATAGCACCCGCATTTCTCACAGTCGGAAGCAACATAATAGAACCCGCACTACCCAACTGATACTCGTTGACATCATGCAAGTTCCCAATGTCATTATTGTTCTCATGTTGACATGTATTGCTCCCATTTATACTTGTTTATTCACATGTTTTATAGCAGCCAAAAAGAAGAGAAGTAAGATAATTCACCTACAATAAAATTAGTTCAGTAATACTCTCTAATAATAGATTTTTAAACAGCACTCACTGGCAGCGACAAAATATTTAATAACACTCATCTGCACTTTCATGCAATTATAAGTTTAAGTGGCCGCTAAACATTCAAATGTCCATACTTTAGATGCCAGACGCTAGTATCACTATTTTTTTTTCAATTGAAGCACAATTTTTCACACTACACTTCAAAGGGAACAAATGATTTTGGGTCATAGAAATGTTTACAATGCTCTACACAGATTTTGCATCATATACAGTGCAACAACAATCATCAACCAAAACAGAGTAACCACTAGTTATAAATTGACCAACACTTAACAAATTCTGAGCTAAATTAGGAATATATTGCACATCATGTAGAAGCTTTACAATACCCTGGGTAGTTTTTATGGGAATTTTACCTTTCCCTTCAACCTTCATTAGTTTGTTTTGTCCAAGTCGAACCTCACTTATCTTGGATTCATCAAGTTCTTTAAATAGTAACCTTGTTCGGGACATGTGGTTTGAGTACCCACTGTCTATGAACCACACTAAATAAAGGCCATCATCGACAGAAGATTGGGTCATGAATAGCTTACTCCTCTCTTCAACTTCCTCCGTGAAATTCGCTTGATTTTGGTCATCCCTCTGCTTGGTCCAACAATCATCTTCTATGTGGCCCAATTTCCTGCAGTGTCTAGACATTATATATTTTTTTTTGAGGTTGTTCACAAAATTGGTCTCTTTCTCTGTTGTTTCCACGACCTTGACCTCGATAACCACTTCTTCCTCCACCGCGACCTCTTGAATATTCTGATTTTCCATTGTAAAAAGTCTCCCCCTTCACCAAAAAAGCCTTCCCCTCTACCTTTTCATAGGACCTACTAATTCAAACTTCGTGGGCTAACAATGAACTCATTAATTCATCAAAATTATAAGTAGATAGATCCTTAGATTCTTCTATTGCAGTAACAACATGGTCAAAGCCTTTAGTTAAACTTCTTAACATAGATTCTTGAACAATTATTTTTTCTTTCATGCCTAAAATTTCAAACTCACAACGAAGTACTTGTAATTTCACAGTAATAACCTTTTTGTCGCCCAAATATTCTTGTTTAAGAGTATCCCATGCTTGTTTGAAATTTGATACTATTGCAATTCTCGAGAAATTTTAATCATCTAATGTCAATTGGATAAGAAATAATGTCTTTACATCTTTCTTGCGAGTCTCCCATAGTTAATTGCCAGGTTGAGCCGATGCCAGATTTAGCTCAATATATACCTTATCAACCTAATCCCATAGCTCCTGGGACATGAACATTTTCTTTATTTTGAGACTCCAAAGATGATATTTCCCCCCTTTGAATATTGGAATCAAGGGTTGATAGGAAGATTGTAACCGCTGCATGTATAAATCTATCACCAAGTATTTGATCTTAAGAGAGAAATGTTGTTCTCTCTTGCTTGATCTGATACCAAAATATTGTTGGGGATTGAAAAGAATGCAATAGCCGAGAAAAGATATTTTTTGAAGTACTTTAATTTCAGCAGATAAGGTACATTGGTGGCCTGTTCAATAGGCCAACAACTAACTAATATTAGCTAAAAATAAGCAACTAAAAAGAAAGAGTGGATAAAATTGCCCACTAACTGTAACAACTATGATTTGAGAAGATGGAGAATATTGCAGCTTTCCATGGTATCAAAACCAATGGAGGCCGCCGATGGACTGTGTATCAGATGACGGACCGTAGGTGGGTTCGCATTGTTGGGTTCTAGACTTAAGGGTTTCTGATCCCACTAACAGGCGACCAATATGATTAGTTGATGTACTATGGACCCTAGGTGATGGTCATCAACTATTTATAGAAAAATGACTTTTGGATGAAGTTGAAACGGTCATATCTTTTCGCACAAATTGAATAAGGTAGACCATGACCTATAAAATTAAAAATAATTGAAACCTCTTTCAAACGTAACCATGTGTGCTAAAATCCAAGCCCAGAGTAAAATTTTATGCTTGGTTTGGTGAAGACTTGTCGAGCAAAGCACAAACCACGGCCTAGTTGACGGGCAGTGATTCAAATGGTAACCCGGCAGTCCCCTCGTGGGTGGCACTTCGTTAACTTTATGTCAGGGTAGTTTCTATCTTTTTCCCTATGCTTTGGGCACTTAAACTATGTTGCTTGATGCCTAAACTACGTAATTTTACTCAATCTAAGCTTAATAATCTAGTCAGACAAACCAAGAACCCTCATTCTAAAAAAATCATCCAAGTTAGAACGAAAAGAAGAGAAAGAGGCGCCATTTTCATTTCAAGAACAAGTAGCAGTACATATTAAAAGTTCAGCCTCAAAATCCAAAGGATTTCTGCGTAGATTTCATCACTAGGTATGTGGGATTTCACTAGTGTGTTCCTTTTACCTATTAGGTCCCTAAAATTCAATTCGTTCTTTATAGTCTCATAAAATTTTTAGGCCTAGGGTTTCTACATTGTCATGATTTATTCTCATTACGGTTCCTTTGATCTAAATAAACTTGTTTCTTGATAATTTAGTATAATTCCTTGCATAGAACACAATACCCTAGCTTGTGTAAATTTATCCTAGTTCATCAATTTAACTTGCTAGGCTAATGCTTCAAATATCAAATGACATATTCTCAGTATATAAATGTTGCATTGTAAGTTACCATGTCAGTTTGAGCAATTAAGAGTTTAGTGCATTTAGCTTAATGAATATTCAGTTGGAAGTAGACTTAGCACCAAGTTGGACTAGGGATCAACTTATCCTTAAAGTCCAATAACTACGTGCCCACGTAGGTTTCTAAGTCCCCTCTGTTGGGCATCAGTTTTAGTGATCACACTACAATCATGCCTCTATACCCCTGCGAAGGTTTATTGGGTCCTCTCGATGGCGCATATGCATCGAACTTCATGTTTAGCTCAACGTGGTTTATGTCGGTTAATAATAGCTCCCAAAGTTGGAGTATTAGTGCATTGACCATGTTTTCTGCAGTTACTCCAGTATACAATTCAACATGTTATCTTCATTATTAGTAGTTGGTCATTGCATTCAGTTTATATTTCATTCATACTTCAGCACAAATCTGTATCCTTGTTCAGGTTATATCATTGTTAAGTTATACATTGTTCAACTTATAAACTTTGTTCAACTTAGCATATATATATATATATAATGCATGCTCAGTACATTCGAAGTTCTAATGTATACTTTGTGTTACATCATTTCTTGATGTAGGTACATGCACTCAGCATCCAGATCACGCTTAGTTCGATCCTCAGTCCGACTTCAACAGCTTCAGTGGTGATTTCTCATACTTCGAGGACAATAAGGATGTTTTATCTTTTAGTTTTTATTTTCAGTTTTTAGTTTTGTTAGAGTTAGTTGGGGGCATGTCCACCAACTCAATTCTATTAGACGCTTTTGAGACATAGTAGTAGATTTAGCTTGAGGGTTAAGTGGTTGTTTCAGTCATCACTAAACTCATATTATTTTTATTTACATTCAGGCTATTTTTTTGTTTCATATTTTACTTAGTGATTTTCAGTATGCTTGATATATTCCAGACTTAGGGTTAGCTTGGGGTCACTTGTGATCCTAGTTCCCATGTTACATACATCTAGGGGGTAGCCTCGGACGTCATAAACTTGGTATCATACAATTATGTTCAAGAGTCCTAACGTGTGTGAAAGTCACACTACGTAGAGTCTCTTTCATGAGTGTGAAGCATGCCACACCTATTAGAGGGAGGGTACTGATTGTTCTAAAAAAACTTCCCTTCTTTCTTTTACAACTCGTACTATAGAGAACAAATTCTATTTAATCTCCTTCTAACCCCTTCTCTTTGTATTTCAGAAAATTCCTCCCAGAAGAGCTAACACAAAAAATTAGCCAACGACTCAAACAAGACCATTGAATGAGCAGGTCATGCATGCCTAGTTCAGGGATGCTTTAAAACTGCTTGCTCTGGTCATGATCACCAAGGACAATCAGCACGATGTGGCCCCAGTTTCGTCCTAGATTTACTGTAACACCCCGTAATTAAAAATGGAAAAGAAGCAACTTTAGGAAAATGCAGGTGCCTGCTGTGAGGGCCTTCCATGGCCCGTGGATGGCACCACGGACCGTAGGTGTGGTCTGTGGATGGCCCTACCAAGTATGATCTAGGGGCTCAGGATCATGGTAAGACCCACGAACCATAGGTCAGACCATGGTTCGTAGTCGGGGTCCTTGTTCGAGGCCCCAAATCCACATTTCTTATACCAATCGATAGTCCACTATGACAAGTCTGGGTCAAAGAACATTCCCTCGACTAGACTCCGTGAATGGTCACGTAACAGTTATTTTAAGGGGCAGATAGGTCATTTCCTAATTAAATAGTTCATATGCTATGTCGTTTTACCCTTTACCAAGACCCACCTATATAAGCTTTTTCAATCCCCAAATTAAACCATTCACTTCAATCTTTATAATTCACAAAAGAAAAACCAAATCTCCTCTCCAAATTTTTGTCTCTCTAGAAACTTGAAGAAGAAGAAGAAGATTCATCCTAGGGTTTTAAGTCGAGGTCTCAATTTATCCATTGAAGGCTAGATTTTGGATTCAATGTATGATAGTTTTCATCCTTGGATTCCTTCTATTCATGTAGTTCCCTAATTCCTCTATTTCTAAAGGTAGAATTCCCCAATTGAGTTAGGATTTTCTTCAATTATCATGAGTTCTCGTAAATGTTGATTTAAATGATTGAATTATGATCTCTTATGCATGAATTGATCATACATGATGATTTTTATGATTATTTCCCCATTAACCCATGTAATCCCCATGCTTTCAAGTTATGAATCATATGATATGGGATTTTGATCTTCAAGGAAGAGTTTTATGAAATTGAGAATGTATTCAAAGCTTTATATGTATTTATGATGAAATCCATATCTAACCCATATTTTCTAAGCATTGATGATTAAAAGTGGATTTTGAACCTCAAGAGGTAAATTACGGACTTATGCATTTTCTTAGGAAATCTTTGCAAATGTTTTGAGGATGCTTTGAGAGTAAAGTACCAATCATGATGTTGTGTTTTGAAAGGATATTATCATAAATACATACTAGCATGATGTGAACGGGTTTTCTCACATAGAAAGGATTCTTTGGTTGAAAGGCTTTCTCACCTAATTGAATCAAAGACAAAGAGCTATCTTAATGAAACTAGCTTGGTTAGGTTTTCCAAGGGTACCTTTCCATGAATAATGAAGTCAAGTAAGAAATGACTATTATGTGGGATTTATGCTTAGCATCGAGAGGTTATTGATGCTGAGATGGAATCCCTCCCGTTAGTAGAGGTCGGGTTTATAGATGCAATCTCATGAGATTGAAGCTCTCTCGTTTGTAGAGGCCAGGTTTGTAGCAACAATCTCCTTATCCTAATGGATCCACTTAAGCTAGAAGTTCATTGTCCTTACCTTGGGCAAGGAGGACAACCCTTTTCGGTGTGGGAGACACAAGAAGATCATGTTATAGCTCACATGGTCTCTATGTCAGTTAAGGAAATTCCCCACAAGTAATAAGGAACTAAGGTTACTTCAAGATGTATCGCATATGAGTTAAATGATTTTAAAGATGAAGTTAGCTTGCATTAACCATGGTTTATGACTTATGTTCTATAACTCTTTTATATCATGTTTTAGCTTGGTGCATTGCATGTCATGAAATGAAATGTCCCTTTTTGATGAGTTCTGATGAGTCTGAGATTTTGACTCTTTTAGGGCTTTGTTTTGATAGTTTAACTGTCTTTAATGCCTAATTTATGCTCTAAACTGATATTAAAGTGTTGATATGCCGCAATGAAGGCTAACATAGCAAGTCAAGGACATTATTGAGCAAACATGAGCAAAAGAGCTGAAGAACTTGATGGAAGGAAATCCTGGTGATCACCAAGACCACTCGATGAGCTTTAGAGTGGCTCTATAGCTCGCCTAATGAAGCGTGCCATTCCTGGGGAAGAACTTACTTGGCAACAGAATTGGACATTCGACAGACCGCCGAACAACTCAGCGTGTATGATCTTGATCGCCTAAAGTCACAAAACCCTGAGGATTAAGAGCTAAGGTAAACGGACGATGAGGTAGAGTAAAAGGCGGATTGCCGAACTGGTTGGCGAGGCGTGACTTACTTCCCCTAATGGTCCTAAAGGGAAAAAATTGGAAAACTATTAATTGATAATTTAAAAAGCAGGAAATGTATCAATCTTCTAATCTAAGCATTGTAGAATTTAAATATATTTCTCCAGAGTTTTCAAGTGTAGACTTTGTAGCTTTTGAGACATGGTTTTGAGGAATTGCAGTTGGGTTTTTGAATTAATTCAATTTGAAGAATTGTAGAGACTTGGAATCTATTACCCAGCTCATGGCTAATATAGTTGGTAATTGTTTCTCTCTTTTTATGATATGTAGATAAAACCCAAATTCTTGGGGTGTGATCATGTGATTATTGCTTTAATTAACATATGTGTATTGCTATTTACTAATTTAAATTCTTAATTGAAGTCGGTTCGATAGTTTTGTTTTAATCTATGAATTGTAGTTGCAAATGCAATTCTAATTTAGTTCAGGGCTGACTTGAGAAAGAGGTTTTAGAACCAAGGTTTTCGATTAATGATTGTAGTTATTGGGTTGATGTGGGTTCTGCTCGAGAGAGTGAATCCGAAACTCGATTCTACCTATCTAGCTCGAGAGAGTAGATAAATTAAGGTTTTCGTTTGTTTATATTGTTAAGCATGTCGAGGTTTGAGAGAATTTGCTTAAATAGTAATAGTTGTTCGAGAGAAAGCTATTGCATATATAGTCTAGCCTACCTACTAAGATTTAGCAATCGTTAGTTAATTTTAATTACCCATATAGAGAAATTAGACTATAATCGATCACATCCCGAGAATTCCTCTCTACATTGTTAATTCCCATGTTTTCGTATTTATCTTAGTTGCTAATTGACAAACTAATTCCCCCATCTGATATTCATTGTCAACCCCTTCGATTTATCTAAAGTTTTTCAATATTTTTTCCTACCACTGACTAGTTTACATTTTTAATTTCATAACTGAAATCAAACTTGTACCGCTCCATGTGGGTTCGACCCCAACCCTTTGTTGGGTTTTATAGTAGATAAAGATCGCCTACACCTAGTATTGGATAAGGTGTAGTTGAGCGTTAATTAAAAATGGCACCACTATTGGGCAGTGTTGTTTAGAATTTTATTATTGAAGTTTAAGTGTTGATTTTCTTGTGTTGTAGTTGAATCTACTTACTTTGTTTTCTGTTTGTGGTGGCTGTGTTGGAACTGTAGAAGAAATGAGCGTGACCGGGAGTAATGGTTGCCAAATTGGACACCAAGATGATATCATAAATCTGAATAATGTTAATGACGCGATCCAATTGGGTGGTATTGGTGTTATCCGTCTTCCTCATGTTGAGGTGAATGTTGTATTCCATGTCACTAGCACAATGCTACAACTCTTGCAAATGAAAGGATTATATAGAGGGATAGCCCATGAGGATCTCCATTAGCATATTAGGAATTTTGTGGACGTATGTGGTCCATTCTAGTTTAAGAAAAACTCACAAGAATCAGTCCGTCTCTGGTTGTTCCCATTCTTTTGTATGGGGGAAGCTACCAAGAAGTTAGCTGATCTACCGAGGAACTTCATCACAACTTGGGATG
Source organism: Solanum okadae (assembly GCA_036553675.1). NCBI lineage: Eukaryota > Viridiplantae > Streptophyta > Magnoliopsida > Solanales > Solanaceae > Solanum > Solanum okadae. The sequence continues at coordinate 27,695,155 of CM071689.1, forward strand.
AACTTACCACTGCATTCTTTGTAAGGTTCTTTCCTCCTTCAGTGATGATGGCATTAAGGTATAATATTCAAGGATTCAAATGCTTTGAGGGTGAACCAATTCATGAGACATGGCTGAGATTTCAGAAGTTGGTAATTCAATATCCGACTCATAGACTTCCAAACGACGTGTTATTACAATATTTCTACAGGAGTCTTGACTCGGTGAACAAAGGTGTTGTTGATCAACTTGTTCCTGAGGTTATAATGCAAAAGCCATTTGAAGTAGCATCTCATTTCCTCGATGGCATGACCAAGATTAATAGAGCATGGTACACTCGTAAAGGACCAAGTGTCTCATTTCACTTTTAGAATGACAAAAGATCAGATCGAGAAACACCAAGAGAGAAACCAAAAATATAACCAAAATGATGACCTAGCTGGATATCTTGTCAAAAAATGTGATGAGTAGTGGTTGAAGAGTGTAAATGTTGTTGGTATTGGTGGAGCAAACCCTAAGGAATAACACTTTGATGTGCTATATATAATGAGGAAGTTAATTCCTTTCAAATCAAGAAGGATGTTTTCGTCCAAGCTATCCAAGTCCGGGTGGAAATTCGGGTTGGAATAGAGATGATGGATCGAGAGACCGTGACCGAAAAAGACGTGACTATAATGCTACTTGGACGGAATGCCATGGCGACAAGGAAAAATACGTCCCACCCCATGAACGTCAAAAGCTGAAGGAGAGAAGGGCTGACCCGGAGAACTTCTGTATGGAAGGCATGCTTGCACGCATTCATAGTAAGGTGGAAGGGTCGTACAATGTTTTCAAAGAAATGAAAGAGGACGTCTCCACACTCAATAAGATGGTCATCTCACACTCAGTTTCCATCAAGCAATTGGAAACTCCAGAAGATCAGCAGTCTGGCCAATTTATTCGCAGTGGTGATTACAGCCTCTTACCCAGGGTCAGGCTACTCCAGAAGATCAACAGTCTAGCCCAGTTGCTTCCCCTCTGGTCACTTCGTAAAATTCTATATCCCGCTCTCAGCGTCGTCGATCCTCTCAAGTTTCATATCTTTTTGAAGGCTTATGAATCATTTCCCCCAAATCAATATATCGAGCTTACCTCATCTCAGTTCAGTCTTCTCATGAACCTGAAGCCTCCAATCATTCTTACTGGAGAGATGTTATACAGGAAGAAATTAATGGCCAAGAAAAAAATAATAAGACTTAGTCTCATTGCCTGTAGGGAAAGAAGCCAGTGGCTGCAAGTGGATATACATGATCTAGCATAAAGTAGATGTCTCTGTAGATAGATACACGGCTAGATTAGTAGCTAAAGGATTCCTTCAACAATATTGAGTCGAACCCCTTTCCTTACAGTCAAGTGGCCCAAGGGCCCCTTTAGAGATACGTAAAACATTTGCTCTAGGTTGCTAAACACCATTTGTGGCATTCTTGCCTTGGCTGCAATCAAAAGGTGGCCTTATTTCAATTTGACGTGCAGAATAGAATGCCTTTCAACAACATAATGGAAGGGGGCAAGAATAAGTTTCTATTCAGCCTCCTCCAACTCCAGGCTTCTCTTCTCCTAGGAATCCTAACTTGGTATGCATGCTCAAGAAAGAAATTTATATTATGGCCTCCGGCAAGCTAAAGCAGGCAGAAGAGCTTGGTTTGAAAGGTCAGTAACATGTATAAGAGCCGACATAGGAATAGAGGAAGGAGCCAGGTTCAAATAAGCAAATAGAATAATTCAATGTTTATAAGGAGGTCGACATGAGGTATTGTCCTTTTTCTGCGTGGATGACATTGCTTTCTCTAGCAATGACTTAACTTCGATAAATGAGCTTAAGAGAAGGTTAAGAACCCATTTTGATATGAAAGATTTAGCAAACTCAAAGTCTCTTCTAGAGATTACGGTGATAAGGTTGCAAAGGGTTTTGGAACCCAGTGCAAGTATTCATTGGATTTATTGTCAAAAGTTGGTCTTTCAGCATGCAAACCGGAATAAGATATAAAATTAGCCTCATATGTAGGAGAGCTATTGGATGACCCATCTACTTGCAAGGAGACCTGTTGGGACTCTTTTCTACCTGACTAATTATCGCCCAAACATTGCTTACACTTACAACATTTGGAAAAACCGAGATCATCTCACTTAGAAGTTGATTTTCAAATTCTGCGACACATCAAAACCTCACTGGGAAGAGGTTGATTCTTGTCTACATCATCCTCTATTTAGCTATCTTGTTACTATTATACTGATTTCATTAAGGCAATAGATTATTCTGATTGGATTTCGAACATCGTCCCCATGCCCAAGAAGGATGGAGGTGTTCGCGTATGCATCTATTTTTCTCAGTAAAGCATGTTCCCAAAGATGATTTTCCGCTGCTGAACATTGATTTTATTATGGACAAGACTATTGTTAAAGTATGCCTACTAATCTTTTCTAACGATTAGAAATTCTCGTCGTCGCCTTTCTCTCCAAGTAGGTCGATCTTCCTTTTCGGCCCTCTCACTTCATTCGAGCTAAACTGCATCCACCCTTGAGGTAGAGCTCGTTTTATAATAGGAGCCCCATTGGGCCTTTACGGAGCTTGGCCTGCTTTCGCCTTAACTCACTATTTAGTGATTTGGTTTGTAGCAGCCCAAATATATCCAGGAGTTCCTTTTACACGCTACGCTATCTTTGGTGATGATATAATCATCGGAGATGAGTGAGTGGCTAAACATTATCGTCAGCTAATTCCGCCTCTGAATGTTCCATTTTCGTTAGAGAAATCGTTAGTATCACCAGTTGGACCTTTAGAGTTTCCTAAGAGGTTCTTCGTACTCGGAGTGTCTAAGGACTTTTTTCCTGTCTTCTGTAACATGTTAAGATCCTTAGTTAGTTCCATATCCCTTGTTCCTGTAATGAGGGCTATTATGTCTAAGAATCTTCCATTGTCGTATCGTTTATGGGAAGCTGGGTACCGGGTGTATACTCGACTCACGGTGCCTCCTAGGATACACTGGAATCCTCATTTCCTCGTCTTTAAATCACCGAACGATGTGTGTCCTCTTCTCTTTTGGATCTGGTTAAGCGCAACCACTGGTAAACACTTAACCTCTTATCAATAATGTATGGTGAGGGACCTGATTAAGATCTTAACCCCTTGATTCCTGAGAAACTCGGTGATCTCAAAGTTTTTTGAAGCCCGGTCAGAGTACGACTAGTTAGGGCGGCATGGGTTTTCTCCGAATGGATGTAGTGGTCTAGGTATTACACTAACGCGGAGGAAAAAAAGACTCACATTGAGGTGCTACATAGCCAATAGGTTGTGCCACTGGTGACTTACCATACAATTAATTATAACATTTTAATAATAACTAATAACGGCATAGTCTTCCGGTGTTACGACCTGGGGCTCTCTTGTGAAGAGCCAAAAGCTCTTGACGTAGGGATGTTCGGTCCAGTCTGTTCACCTCAATTTGTACCCTATTTGAGACTAAAGCAGGCGGGGTGGCGACCTCGTGTTAAGATAAGATATTGGAAATAATACTTTAAGTACACCTGAGCACCTTGGCCCATAGAGAATATTGGAGATGAAAGTCTCTGGGGGTTCTATGGAGCAAGTCACCAATTGCTTTCGCAAACCAGTGTGGATAACCCCCCAAAAACTGAGTTTTACACACGGCGATCTTTATTTGAAACATAAGCCGCTAAAATGTCTCCCTTTTGAATTTATTTACCCCTATGAACCTGATGTATACAGGTCTTTCTGTTTGTTGTAAGGCATATACATAATACATAACCAAATGAATGCTTTTAGTGTACCCATTAACTAATAAAACGATCTCTTCCGGTAAAAAAAATTAACTTTCCCTTGTGCTCGATAATAGCGGAAACCATAAAATCTAGAGCTTATGGTCTTAAGTTCCAACCCGTTTCCAACAATGCACTTCTGGCACATCATTGGTAGGGGAAAGCGGAACTACTTGACGTTGTATCCTAAATACAACTAGCCTGATTTACATCATTATTTTCAATAAAAGGAATGAGGGAATCTAAAATCCAAAATATTGGAATTGGAAGGAAGGGAAAATTGGAAATTGAATCTTTTCCCCGAACCTGGAACCACTTGTTCTTCCTGACTCGATTCAACGGCAAAAAAGGGCTTGTCCCTACCAGAAAGTATTCATATTTCTTAAAGAAAGCATTTGTTCCTTGATCTTAAAGATATTTCAGAATACTCTATCTGGATCCTCAATCACCAATCCTTGCATAAATATGGGTTGTGCTTGAGAGGTTATGAATAGATTGGACCTACCAATCGAATGAATCATAAAACTAGTAATAATCAACTTTACGAAGATTTCATTGGATTCCGAAAGCTAGTAGCATTCGTCCGGCACAATTCCCAAGCTTAAGAAGTTGGGGGCGTGCCAACCGGCCCCTCACTGGCTCCGATTATTGAAAATGAATTTGTTTTCAATTATCCTAAGCCGACCTATCATTCATTGGTTAGGGTTAGGGAAAAAATCTTGCTCGAAGTAATATCTTCTTCTCAGTTAAAGCTAAACGCGATGGTATAGTAGGAGTGTGGTGCATGCTCTCCTTATTCTGTAAATGCACTCCTGGGAAGGGAAGCCAGAATTTTGGATGTAGATTGATCAATCCCACCCAGTTCAAGTGATCGCCCCGAGCCGAGCGAGATTGGAGACTGCCTTAATGATTGTTCGTAATGTGCCTACCATTTAAAGTACGTATGTCAGGTAGTTTTTGTTTTTGTACCTTTGTCGTCCCTCAGCCCCTCTCCCACCCTTTCTATCTATCATTAGAAGTAGGGTGGGTGGCGTACCTCAATGAGCTATCGATCACGAAGCTATTGCCCAGTTCAACCAATTGTCTGTCGTGGTGCCTTTTCTATTGATTTGACCGCTTCTTATTGTTAATATGGGTTCACCTTGGCCCTTGCCCCAGAGTTCCTACGAAGGCTTTGGTGGTGCATGTGTATGATAGGCCCCCCATAAGAACCAACGATCCGTGATGTACTCATTACAAGTGTAGGAAGTCGATAGTGTACTCAATGATTGAAGGACCTATCGACTTGCATTAACATCTTGTGTCTAGTAGGGAGAACTTTAATGTAATTGCGGATCCATTAGAAAAAACATGAGGGTCGGCCTCCTAACTTAAATGCCTTTATTGATGTGATGAGCTTTGATGATATGATTTTCTCGTTTGGATGATTTGATTGAGCTTTCAATGACAGCAAATTGACTCGTAGCAATAATCAAATCAGTCAACATTGTATCTAGGCCAGACTAGATAGAATCCTTTTGAATTGGGACTACACGCTTCTACATAAAAGTCGGTTTGGTTCCACTAAAGTTGACCATTTGCCTAGAGTATCCTCTTATCACTCTCCTTTAGTAATTTGTTTAGAAAATTATAATACTCGCAGGCCTGGGGTCTTTCGTTTCCAAAGAATGTGGATTCGGCATTCTTATTTTCACATTGATCTCAACCATGCTACGGAAATTCTTTTCAAGTATCTTCCAGGAAGATTGACTAGCCAAATAAAGCACCAAATTGGCAAACTATTTCAGATTATAGAAATACCGAAAACGAAGAAGGCCAATTTTCTCTTGAACATAGTTGGTCTGCTGATAAGAAAATGGAGTTAGATTCGGCAAAGAGTAACCTTGAAAACCTTGTGCTTTACGAAGAAAGATAGAGAATAAGCACCTTGAACCAAATTCAAAACTTGTCTCTGTATGGCAGGAAGCTCTCTAGTCACATAGGAAGATAATAAGATGCTTATGAACCCTCGTAATATGGAAGAAATTCAAAAGGTAATTTTTAGCATGTCGGCGCACACTAACCCATAAAAGATCTCCCCTATCCTTTAAAGCCATCATGCTTTCCAGATTCTTTTTATATTGAAAATATTTTTAGGATTTCAAAAACATCGAGCTGGTCACCTTATTTCTTCGCTGAAGGCGCGATCCCCCATTTCATCAATGCTACTTTCCTTGCTTTGATTCCTAATATTTTGATCTAGGACTACCTCTATTTAAATCTAAAAAAAATAATCTCACCTTCTGGATAAAGTATAAAATAAAGTGGTAGGAGATGAAAGCATTGTTATCCAGTGGACTTTGCAAACATGTTCTTTTCTCGATGCCTATATACCTTCCTGCAGGGATTCGAGTTTAAAGGGAGTTATTGACCAGTTGAAAAAAATGTTAACTAACTTTTGAGGATGCGGTGACGAAGACAAAAGAAAGCTTCACTGGATATTTTTTGATACTGTGTGCCTACCTATTCAGAAAGAGGATTTAGGTCCTCCTACTACAAGACATTTTCAAGAGCATTCAAAATATTTTCCTATGAAGTTTACCTGGTCAATAAGAACGGGTGTACTTTCAATGAGATAAATATCAGAGAGCCAGGGGTGGAACCAAAAACCAGTACTAGCTCCATTTCCAATACGCCATTTTTAGCCCTTAAGTATTGGTGGGGCTGCCTGAAAATAAAACAGATGTCACTCCAAGTCCTAACAACCAGGTTTGGAAGCAGCAAACCATAGGGGCTTTTAGATAGTTTATTTTGAAAAAAGCAGTCCAATGTATGATTCCCTCTTATTGACTAGGCCAACTACTATACTAGCTATTTCTCCAGAATCATAGATGTGGTTGACGCACATGGAAACTGCTCTTTCAATTATATCAAAGCATTTTTGCCTCACAGAGTGGTTTATGATATCAGGAATAGTGGTATGTTCACATCTCATCAGGAGGATAGGGGTATATGGAAAAAGAATCATAGTGAATCATTCATTCTCAAAGTTGGTTGGGAATCGATGAGAAATCGAACGAGCTTTCAAGCTTGGACTCAATTTGTCTGGGATAAAGCCATTCCTACAATAATTAGCATTTTTTCGTGGAAGCTCTTATTTGACTTTGTATGCGGGGATTTCAAAATTAGTTAAGGGAAATAATTCAGATGAAAGGTATAAGATTAGCAAGCAAATGCTTGTGTTGTTTGGAGCTTGATAAAGAAAGTATTGATCGCCTCTTCATCAAGAGTGAGCTTGCTATGGGGGTTTGGAATCATTTTGATCGCCTTTTTAATATAAGATCCTTCCAAACAGATTGCATTCAATCCTGACAGTTTAATAGATCTCGCAAGAAATCCCACGTCTATGTCACGTCTATGCTTACTATTTTTCATTTTGGGAACTCTGGAAGGAAGGCACTAGTAGTAAATTAGAAAACCCAATATCTCAACAGGCAGCTATTATTCAAAAAATTACTGAATGGCTGAAAACTGTTCTCAGCTTTTTGACATCAGATCATCTTGGACGTTTACTGATTCTATTCTTCTGGATGCGCTCTACATTCATCAAGCTCGTAAACTCGCAATTGACTCCAAAATCATTGTTGATTGCTTCAATGAAAATAAAGAAGCCCCTAAAATTACCCATACCTAGATTCATGGTGGAGCTTTATTTCACCCAAATTATTGGGTGGCCATTTCAAATCGTGTATACATTTAGAGAAAACAACAAAGTGCCAGACTCTTTAGCAAACATCGGCTGGGATTCTCAGTTTGACAATAGGTTTTCCTCAACAACCGATCTTTCTCAAATTCAGGTTTCTTCTCTAAAAAAAGTGGGCTTATTGAATATCATATTGGTTTGGCTTTGTTCACATTAATTTTTATTAGCATTAATGTTTTTGGCTGTCTTGTATCTCTTTGTGAACAGGTCTATGTACTTTTGTTTTATGGGTAAGGTTTTGACATCCTCCCCCTTAACCCCACAGTGGGGGCAGATGGAGTATTGACGAAAATGATTGGGACCGAACACATCCCCCTTACTTAGTAGGATTTAGGAACAATGTTGGCAAATGATTGTTGAATATAATTACTCACCTCACAACCCAATTTCCTCTGTGGGGTGTATACTGGCCGGAGGATAAAACCTGGATGCTGTGACAAGCTTGGTATACTCTCTTCCCTTTATCAGTAGGCAGTATAGTTGCATTGGATTTATTCCACCAGTCCGAGTTACTTTATCCGGATGTAATAGTGTAGTAGCAACTGCAAACGGGGTCGGCCTGAGACGTTGGTTCTTGATCAACACCCTTTTTCCACTATCTTTCCTTCCTGAAAATGCAGTCCCTACCATTAGTCGTCTATGGAGATCTGAGATTCGATATTGAATCAATACAACATTTCTTTCGGTGACTTCAGCAGTCCTAAAAAAACCTAATCCTATTTAGTTGATTCCATCTTCTTCACTTTGTTCACATTCAGTAGCAGCTTGCTAGTGTCCTTTCAGGTCATGAACTCATGCAATAGGCAAGCAGCCTATTGGAAAAAGACTACTCTCATCCCTGTCCTTTCAGTCGAGTGAGCTAATTTTTTTTGTGCTTCTTAAGTCTACATTGACCTGTATATAAGTGAGATGTTGGAAAGAGAAACCCCCAAAATATAAGCACTCTTTCAGTCAAGTGATGCTTTTAGAGCCTATAGTATAGCTCAGTAGCTAAAAGCTTCTGGGAATTGAAAAATGCATGAATTGACTTGTTTTGTGTTAATGGGGCTTTGAGGGACGTCTTCTCTTTCCCTTATCAAGCAAGTCAAACCTAATCACCCTTGATGTCATCTTCATAACTGGACTGAATGTCTCATCATAGTCTATACCCTTTTTCTAGTTGTATCCTTTGTCTACCACGCGAGCCTTGTAGTGATCAATAGTCCCATCAGACTTTAACTTTCTCTTATATAACTACTTGCGAGCCGATACACAAATTTCAAAATCATAATTTCGCAGGATAATGTTATGAACATAAAGCTTTTGACAAAATAAAGGAATACTTCCATTTTAGTGCCTACAATGGCACGAAGTCATTATTACTATACATATCGGTCACTAAAACCACTATGGGGTCTGTGTTGGCTTAATACGATGAAGCTAGATGGAAGTAAATGGTCATGTACTACCAACGTAAGAAAATGATAGAGTACAAGACCAGGTATATCAATTTGGAGAAAACCTGCTTGGCGGGTAAGTCAAAAATTCAGGCATTACATGTTGTCTTATCCAGTACATTTAATAGCTTCCATGGACCTAAAAAAAGTATTTGTTCGAGAAACCTGCCTTAACATAACTGGAAGGAAAGCAAGATGGTTACTACTTGTTTCTAAACTTGACATCATGTATGTAACCAAAAAGGAAGGGCAATAACAGAATATCTTGGACCATATCAAGGAGGAACATTAGTTTAAGGATTTCTTCCCAAACGAGGAAATAACTGTCACAAAAGAGGAGCTGAAAGCCACTTGACTGTAGGGAGAGGAGGGTATGGAAATATGACTTTGATGGCATGACGAATCAAAATGGGTACGGAGTAGGGGCATTGATGATTGCAGCTGTGAATCACACACCCCCAATGCCAGTAAGAGAAAATTTTAAGGAACTAAGAATACCACAGAAGATGAAGCATGTATCCATGGATTAAAGACTGCCTTGACCCTGGGAATATAAGAAATCGAAGTATTTAGGGATTCAACTCTTATCATCTGCCAAACTGAAAAGAAATGAAAAAACAAATATGAAATTTTTATACATACCATGGTTATCTTGAAAAGCTTACTGAGCAATTCAAGAAAATAAGTTTCTCTCCACTACCCAGAAAAAAAAAAGTTTACGGATGCATTGGCAACACTGGCCTCCATGATAAACATTCCTGAGGGAAAGTCGGCCCAATCATGATAGAACAAAGAAGCAGCCTGGTGTATCGCAACCTAATAGAAATTTTTGAGTGGACTCCTGTCATGTTCAATAGGGATCTTTTGGCCTTTGAAAGGGAGCCCAAAGGTAAACCATGGTTTACTGACATAAGGGAATATATGGAACACCAAACGTATCACAAACATGCAACGAATAATGATAGGAAGAAAATCAGGAGGTTGGCAAAGCATTTTGTTACATCGGGATGCGATTCACCAAGCTAGGGAAAATATTCCCCTATCTCTAAAGGGGGCCCTTGGGTCACTTGATTGTAAGGAAAGGGGTTCGACTCAATACTCTTGTGTGTATCCTTTGGCCACCAATCTAACCGTCAACCCCTCAACTGCTCCATTTGCTTTTTCTTGACTTTATAGACGCACCTGTAGCCAATGGCTTCTTTCCCTATAGGAAGAGAAACTCAATCCCAAGTAGCAAACCATTCTAGTGCTACAATCTCTTTCAGCATAGAGCTGCCAGCAGGTTTCAGATATGGCCTCTGCAAAGGTATCGGGTTAAAAAAGATGGATGAAATTGCAAAATATACTCGTGGGAAGTAGACGGAGACGTAGTTACTACAATACTATGAATAGGAAAATGAATACGGGTGGATCTATGTACCCCGAGAATAGAAGCTAGAGAATCTGAGTCTGAAGAAGAGCTTTGGTTCGAAGTATAGGGAGACAGAGAGACCACTGAATTAGTTGGCTCAGCTCGGAAAACTAAGTGACGAGAACTTGTCTGCACAAACTTGCCAAACTTCCCCTTTAGTTGATCACTCTGGTCACCCGGATCTTGCTGACTCTATTAAATCGGAGAATTTTGATGTTGTCTCACATAAACTCCTCAATAGTTCAACCCCTCCCCTCTAAGGGGAGACAAGGGAACATAATGGCCCACCATCGCAGGGAATCTCAAAGCTCTGAGCTCCGTAGTAAATTTGAAAAATGTGACATGTCGAGAAAGGTGGAATCATCGTGTAGAAGGATCATTAAAACCTGTAGCCCTTTTGAAAGAGGGGTACCCCAACATCACTCAAGAAAACACATAGAGTGAGATGAAGGGCTTAGTTTTTCTTGTGCAGGAGATGGAATTTTTACAAAGCACGTGCATTCGAATAGCCATCGGGTTAAAGTCATCTCTTTGAAAGAGAGTAAAACACCTAAAGATAACGTGTAGAAGAGATCGCTCACCAATAATAAGGGTCATCGTCTTCCTACTTAGATAAGCAGCCATCTTTAATTGGCTTTACTAGGTATCCTATAATAGGGAAATTTCATTCCAGTAGAAGTCCTCGAGTAACTTTACTAATACTAATAAATAAGGGGAAGGCCCAACATTTTCTATTAGCAAAAGGAAGACGCTAACTAGCGCCCAACTATACAAGGGCTTTCCACCTCCATTTGGTCGTGCTGCTACGATGTAACGTGCAGTCGTTCCAAGGTAGCAGGATGTATGGTATAGGGGCCCCTATTTTCTAACCCTTAAATTCCATTATGGATTTTGAGTCGGGAATAGAGTTGTGGCTTATTTGGCATTATATCACAATGCATTCTCGGGCATTGTTGTTCAAATGGGTCAAATTTTATCTCATTTAAACCCAAGGCCAAAAGGTGGTCTACCAAGTGATACCCTGGCTAACCCAAAAAATGAACCTTGAAAGCATATCCTCGTCATGCCACGACATTAAATAAGCCGCTTCTTGGGAGGCAACCCAAGGTTTACTGCTTTTATTTCTATTGTTTGAATAACAGGTGTTGATTGTGAAGATTAAAAAGTTCAATTTTTTGGAAAAGGGCAACTAGGCGAGCCAAAAGTCTAGTCGGCATCTCGCCGAACAGGTCAGCAAGCCCAACTTGAACCGCCGTTGGAACCACCTAGCATGCTAGACGTTCTGTAAAACTCGGCGGGCTGAAGTACCAGTCAGTGCATCGCTGAGTGGGTTAGCGAACTTGATTTACTTAACCAACTAGCACGCGAACAGAAAAGTTTTAAAAGGCCTAATAGTTTTAAATTGAAAAATCTATTCACTTTCATACTTTTTAACTTCCGTACTCTCACAATCGAGATTATATTTTTCATATCCTCGTACTTTTGTTCTCGTTTTGCATGGGATCTTTTACTCGGGGCGGACTTTGGGGATTTCATTGCTTCCAAGCTTTTCAAGTTTTAGCATATCTAGTTGATTTTCCGAACCCCAAAATAGATAATTTGTTGAAATTGAATGCTTGTTTGTTTTGTGGTGTATTTCTGTGATTAAATGTTGATTTACAGTGTGTGTAGTGTTATTTACCCGTAGTTGTTTCAAAATTATGATAATTGGTCATAATTATTGAATTACCCAGTGTTATCCTGATAAAGTTGTTGGGTTGTGTTGATGATTTTGTGGGTCTAGGCAGGTGAAGTCTAAGTAACCCCTAATTGTGGTAATTGTCAAATTTGGCCTAATTATAGAGAGGTTGACGTTATTCTTAAGGGCAAAAGTTGTCAATTCGCCAATTTTGGTCAAATTAGGTGAAGTCTGATTACCCTGAGGGGTTGGATTTTATGGGTCTTGAATTAATTGCAGGCTTGATTTTGAAGTATGGGGTAAAAATCTGGCAGGTTGGGCTACTCAAAGAGCTGGGTCAAGCTCGCCGCGTGGTTCGGTGGTTCACCTAATGTTCCTTAGATCACCCTTTAATTCTCTAAATGTTGAGTTTGAGTTCTATAACTTTCGGCGATACGCCTATGCTCGACGAGTTCACTCGGCGACTCATCAAAAGTACTTCGTAATTGCCCTTCTGTTCACCAGATTTCTGAATTATTTCTATAACTTTCAGTGAACCAATTGTAGTTCGTCGAATGGTGTCGACAATCCATTGAATGGCCCTGGACATCACCTATCAGCTTTGAGTTTTTAACATTTTTGTTCTAAACATTCAGCAAGTACAACCCGGTTCACCAAAGTGGTTCAGCGATTTGCAAACTAATTCGGCGAGTCTTCTTGCAACTATTTTCCTACATTTTTTTTTTAACTTCTTCTAACATTTTTCACGTTGTTTTGCATGCATGGCTAGACCTAAGGTAGAAGGAATAAATCAACCTCTCCGAATGCGGGCATGTGGTATTATTATAGATGAGGAATTCGTTACCTCCCGGGCACCGGTAACAAAATTACCTAAAAAATGAGGTAAAGGGAAGGACAAGGTGCCCATTAAGTTGACACATTTGAAGTAGAGGTCTGATAGTAAGGGGGTATAAGGCACACACCTCACTACCTCCGATAGTGAGAATCTGTCTGATGATGACTCTTCATCTTTATTACGCTCTTTTCATTGACGATTTTACAAGAATGTGTTGGATTTTTTTTCTTGAAATTCAAGTCAGAAATTGCTGGTGTATTCTGCAAATTCAAGAAATTGGTGGAAAATCAAAGTAATTGTAAGATTCAAGCTTTGAGGTCTGATTATGGGAAGGAATACACTTCAACGAAATTTGATTCATTCTGTGAGGAGCCCGGCATTGTGCATCAGCTTAAAACAGCAAACACACCAGAACAAAATGGTGTTAGTGAAAGAAAAATAGATGGATAATGGAGATGGCCAAATGTATGTTGCATAAGAAGTAGTTGCCTAAGATATTTTGGGCAGAGGCAGCAAATACCGCAGTTTTTATGCAAAATCGACTTCAAACGAAAGCTTTGAAGGATAAAACACCATTTGAAGCTTGGTACGAGTTTAAGCCTTCACTAAGTTTTCTTAAAGTGTTTGGCTGTGTCTGTTTTGTTCATGTTCCTCAGGTTAAACGTGAAAAAGTTGACAAGAAGACAACCATAGGCATCCATGTGGGTTACAGTGGAGTTTTTAAAGCCTACAAGGTCTATCATCTTCAAATAGGAAAGATGACAATTACAAGAGATGTTCAATTTAGCGAGAACGAACAATGAGAATGAACAATGGGACTGGACGAACTCTCAAAAATCAGGAAAACGTTCTCTAGAAGCAAACATCAGCCCTCCTGAAGAGCAAAAAATAGAACACTGGCAGCAAGAACGAGAAGATGATCATCCAGTCAAAGGGAGAAAATTGTTTTCAGATATCTATCAGAGGTGTAATGTCGCCATCTATGAACCTGTTGGTCCCGCGGAAGCTTTTCAAGACCCAAAATGGAAGAAAGCAATGGAGAAGAGGATCTTCATGATTGAGAAATATTAAACTTAGGTGTTGGTCGACAAACCTGAAGATAGAAAAGTCATTGGTGTGAGATGGGTCTTCAGAACAAAGTTAAATGCAGATACTTCCATCAACAAATACAAGGCGAGGCTTGTAGTTAAAGGGTACGCACAAATTTATGGTGTTGATTACTCTGACACTTTTTCTCCTGTTGCAAGATTAGACACAATCAGACTGCTACTCGCAATAGCAGCACAAATGGAATGGAAAGTGTTCCAACTTGATGTCAAATCAGCCTTCTTAAATGGCATACTGGAGGAGGAAATATATGTAGACCAACCACCAGGATTTGTGAAACATGGTGATAAAGACAAAGTCTATCTGGGAAAAAAGGCTCTGTATGGCCTAAAGCAAGCACCAAGAGCTTGGTATAGTAGGATAGATGATCATCTGTTAAGCTTGGGCTTTGAAAAAAGCTTATCTGAATCCACTTTGTATGTAAAACATAAAGACATTGATATCCTTATTATGTCGCTTTATGTTGATGATCTTCTGGTAACAGGAAATAATACAAGGCTGGTTGAGGAGTTTAAAGAAGAAATGATGCATCTTTTTGAAATGACAGATCTTGGTGTTATGACCTATTTTCTTGGAATGGAGATCAAGCAAAGCAAAAGTGAAGTGTTAATTTGCCAGAAGAAATACGAAAAGGAAATTTTGAAGAATTTCAAATGAAGGAATGCAAGTCGATGAGCACACCGATGACTCAAAAAGAGAAGCTTTGTAAAGAAGATGGAGCCGACAAAGTTGATAAAGGTTATTATAGAAGCTTGATTGGATGCTTAATGTATCTCACTGCAACAACACCTGATATTTTATTTGTTGCAAATCTCTTATCTCGTTTTATGCACTATGCAAGTGAAATGCATTTAAGAGCAGCGAAAACAATATTAAGATATATCGAAGGTACTATTGACTATGGTGTAAAGTTTGAGAAGTGTCCAAGCTTCAAGTTACTTGGATTCTCATATCGTGATTGGGCTAGATCCGCATATGATATGAGATGTACCTCTGGCCATTGTTTCAGCCCACGTTCAGGAATATTCTCATGGACATCTAAAAAACAGGAAATTGTTGCACAATCAACTACAGAAGCTGAATTCATAGCAGCAACAGGAGCAGTAAAGCAAGTCTTAGAAAGATCATGTATGATTTACATTTAGAACAGAAGGTAAGTACTATCATTCTTGTCGACAACCAGGCAGCTATTGCAATCTCAAACAATCTGGTGTTTCACAAGAAGACCAAGCATTTCAACATCAAGTTCTATTTCCTGAGAGAAGTGCAGCATAGGGGAGAAGTGACTCAAGTCTACTGCAAGTCTGAAAACCAGCTAGCAGATCTGTTTACTAAGCCTTTACCGATCAGCAAATTCGAGTTTCTTAGATCGAAAATTGGAGTTTGCAGTATCCAAAGCAAGGAGGAGTTTTAGGAATCTGCTTTTGAACTCCAATAAATTTAATTTTACTGCCTATATTTTTAGTAAGACTTAGTCAATTAGTTGTTAGTCATGCTTTCCTATTTTTTAGGGGTTGTTAAGTGAACTTCTAAATCATGTGTTATTAATTTTTTACTGTTCATTGTAGGCTCTTATATATTTAATCTGAAACATTAATAAAATTCTACTTCTTCAGCTTCTATTTTGTTTCTCTCGCTCTCGTCTTTTTTGTTTTACGCACATTCTTCGATTTCCCATTGTATTATTTAGCTTAAACAGGTTTTTAAAACCTTCAGTTTATATATAAGGAAATTATTGTACTACTAAAGTGAAACAGTCTTGCACTAGAATTGACGCACAATAGGATTATATTATTAAAATATCAATTTTAAAATAGCAATATTCTAGGGTCTTTTCCACAGACTTAACTATTTCATCTGCCAGTCATTCTAATTTTTGTGTGCTTCAACAACCAAAATACCTTTTTATTCTTGTCAAGAAATAATTTTTCTCTCACTGAGCTCTTTTCTTCTTCACTTTGTTTTAGAGCTATGAATCACTTTTCTATACAGCAAGAATTCCTTTTTTCTAGCAGAAGTAAGCAAGGCTGCCATCATAGAAAAATGAAACAACACCTCCACCTATTTTTACAAGACCTTTGACTGATATTTCATCTATAAATAGTATGGATGATCCCATAATCACACGCGATAATCAATGTAAAGTTTGTGATTAGAATTCTTTTTGTAGGAGGCACAATTCAAGAAAAAGTGATTCCAAAAAATCTGTTAGGTCCCATTCATTTACGCCATTGTCCACGACCACAAAACCATTTTTTAAGACTCACCCTCACCCTCCAAAACAAAGATCAAATTGTGAGCTAGCTAGTCTCTTATTGAGGCTTCATAATTTATATCTTATACATGATCAATGTTTTCGTTCAATGCTTTTTTAGGACATAGTACTAAACACGTTCCAGAGTCAGATTCATAGGATTCTAGGATAACGACCTCAAGTGATATTAACTTGTTCTTTAAATTAACTCTTAAACATATCCAAATCTTTAATTTAACTTTTATAAATAAGTTGAATTAAAGAATAAGTTTATATCACTTGAGGTCGTTATCCTAGAAACTTATGAACCTAAATCTCAAACTAGTTTACTAAGCCCCAAAAAAACGTTGAACTAAAACATTGATAATGTAGCAGATATAAAATTATGAGGAAAAACTAAGAATCTAGATAACTCACCATCTCATCTTTGTTTTGGAGGGCGACCGCGGCCACCTCGTAAAACATGGTCATGTTGTTGTGGCAAAATTCGCGAATGGGTGGGACCAAAGAGATTTTGGGAAACCTATTTTCTTGAACTGCATCTTCTACGAAGTGAAGTCCAATCATCAACTTTGAATTGATGATCGTGCATGATTAAAGGATAATGAATATGATTTGTAGATGAAATTTGAGCTAAGGGTCTTGGAAAAACAGGTGGAGGTGGTGTTTCATTTTTATGTGATGACTTTCTACTTGAAAAAAAGAATTCTTTATGGATGGAAAAATGAGTGATAGCTCTAAAGAAAACAAAAAAGGAAATTTAGTAATCTTGACCATGTCATATATGGTAAACATATAAAATGCAAAAAAAGTATGTCATGATGATTTTGCTAATATCGAGCATGACGTTCTTTTAAAAGAAATTAAAAAGATAAATAAGACTCATAACTTAAAACAAATGAATCACAATGACATTGATGATAACTGATATTTAGCATAGAGTGCATATATTTAACTGTTAAAAATTCTTCATGTGTGTTTTTTTACCATCCCTTTATGATCATTATAATCATTATGTGCTTATTACGTGTGCTTCTTTGCATAGACATTTTGTTAGAGCTAGAAAAACATGTTTGGAGCAAAAAATAAATGGTGATGGAGCTTTGAAGGTTGGGTAGGGGCCTGAGGGATGTGATCAAGATTGAGTTCGAGAATTATGAGCAAAAATGGACATAGAAATATCAAAAAAATTATGTGAGTGTAAAAACAGGTCATACACGACATGGTCATGCTACCAGGTCTGTGTTGCACCAAGAGGAAAACATGGATTAAGGATAAAAAGGGAGCTACTAGAATCAGCCTTGCGCAGCGTTGCCACGCTACCTGGCCTGCATCGCGTACAGAAAAAAATGATTGAGTTTGAATTTATTTATGCTGAAGGAACTTTTTTTCCACAGAGTGAATATGTGTGGTATAAACATTGATTTAACTCGAGGACCTAAAAGTGGACACTTCTTTTGTAGTTTTGGAGACTTTGGAAGGCAAGAACAAGGAAAAAACCATTACTTGAAATTCACCCTTGAGTTTTATTTTCTTCTACTCTTTTACTTGTTCTATTAATTATGTCTTGAATTTTTCCCGTTATATTTTAGTAAACTATGATTCCTATTAGTTTAGGAGACCCTTTGTCCTATTAGATTAGGGAAAGGAAAATATTGTCCTTAAAGGATTGGGAACTACTTTTCCTCAAAGGTTTGGGACTACTTTGGATCTATATATAGAAGATATAGTTTGAAATTCTAAGGAATTGTATAGGATATACAATGTAGTCCTAAGGGCTTGGAAGCATTGTAAAATTTTATCTTTCATTCATAGTGAAAAATTCTCTCTGCTTTTGATGGGAGACGTAATCCTAGCCGAGTCTCATTAAATCCTTGTGTTATTCTCTTCTCTATATTCTTTGTTTGTAATAGTGTGCTAGTTAATCCACGATATTTCTACAACAATTGGCATCGAAGCCAGGTTAGATCTCCTAGACATAATCAAGGATGAAGATATCTTCATCATCTTTAACAAAGTATGAAATAGAGAAATCTTATGAGGTGTCTAGTTTAATTCTATGGAAGATTACAATGATATTGTCATTGGTGTTACAGGGGTTATGGAAGGCAATTGAGGAGGTTATTTTAGAAGGGTTGACAAAATTATAAAAAGTAGACTTGACAAAGACTATGTACAATATTTGAGTGTCTTGTGTTCTGTATTTGAGTTTAGTTGGTAGCATTATGTATGCCATTATTCGCACTCCTATTGATATTTCACATGCTGTTAATGTTGTGAGTAGATACATGGCATGTCCTAGTAAAGAACATTGGTAGGCAGTGAAGTGGTTCTTGAGATACTTGAAGGGTAGTTGAGATGTGGGCTTCACTTTTTCCAAAGACAAGCTAAGCGAACTAGTAGTATGTTATGTGGATTCGATCTACACAAGTGACTTGGATAAGAGAAGATCTATGACATGTTATGTTTTTACTCTTTATATTAGTGTCATCCGTTGGAATGCTACTTTGCAAGTAAGGTGTTGCTTTGCGAAACATGCTATATGACTAGAAGGCCTTGAGCAGACAAAACATATGGTAGTCACACATTATTTTATCCGAGATATTATTTTTGAAGGGTTGTTGATATGAATATGGTATCCACACATAATAATCCAAGAGATATAATGACCAAGACAGTCCTTACCAAGTTTAGTTATTTCCTAGACTGGATTGGTGTGAGTTGTACTCAATAAGCCCTTTGTAAGGCTAAGAGCAAGGCAGAGAGACCTTATTCCTATTAATTAAGGGAATTCTAGCCGAGGAGAAGATTTGTTAATTATGTTTTGAATTTTTTCCTTGTATATTTTAGAAACCAACAAGTCCTATTACTTCAGGAGACACTTTATCCTAATAGATTTGGGAAAGGAAAATATTATCTTCATAGGATTGCGAAACCTTTCCCTTATAGGTTGGGGATTACTTGGGATCGATATATATGGGATATAGTTGGGAATTCTAAGGCATTGTGCAAGATACACAACGTAGTCTTAAGGGCTTGAAAGCATTCTAAAACTTGTTCTCTTTCTTTCATAGTGGAAAACTCTCTTTAATTTTGTTGGGAGGAGTAGGCTAGCCGAACCTCATTAAATCCTTGTGTAATTTTTTTTTTTTATTTCTTTGTTTGTGATTGGCCGAACCTCATTAAATCCTTGTGTAATTCTTTTTTTCTATTTCTTTGTTTGTGATTGTGTGCAAGTTAATCCACGATATTATCGCAAATTTTTTGTCATGAAAATCTATGTTATGTTCTCAAACTCTATTATGAGGTGCTAGATTATTTACTAGAGTTTTGACAGAAACTTCATAGGATGAATTCTAGTTACGGCTTTATATAATTAAGTCATTCTTTTATCTCTATTTGTTTAACAATGTAGTCATTCATTGTTAATATGCAAAGCAAGGTTTAAGAGAATTCTACTTTTCATGGAGGATATGTATTCCATTCGAAAAAGCTGTGAAGCAAAAGAAGATAAATAGTAATATGTATCGAAATACCCATCTTACAACTTTAAGTTAAACAAAATATATAATAACTAGTAAATATAACTGCACTTCATGCATTCTTACAAAAGGATTTACAAAAATATCAGTATCCCAAAAATTAATTTAGGTTGGATCACTTTTTTCAATATAAAAATACATTTAAGTTAATTCATACACTTAAATAACAACTGAAACTTATTTAACTTTTATCTAATTAAGGAAGATACGATAAGTTATCAAGAATATTAGTAGGTAGAATTACATATATTCCATCTTATAACATCTACGTATAATACAAATAAAGCTATTTAAACTTATTTTGCTTAATTTGAAATATAAATATTCTGATTAGTAATTAAAGGTATTTTTATGCAAGTAATCAGGTGCTTGTAATGTTTTGGAGGCAGTTTGCTATTTTTAAATGGCCTACAACTTCCATGGGTGATCACTCAGTGGTGGACCACACAATTCTGTCAAAAAATTGAGACCCATATGTTATGTTATTCTAGCAATAGCTATGTGGCATTTATGGAAAATGATAAATAATTTTAGGAATTGGAAAAAACATTCATACAATAGTCTTGTTAATAAGGTGAAGACATATTTATATGGAGACTAGTAAAATTCACTTATCATATGATGAATCATTTATCTACCAACTGGCCAGGCATGATGGTTTTGTGGCAAAACTATAAACCAAAGATTTTCTCTTTAGCTATCATATGGAAACCACTTCATGGCGAAGTGTTTAAATGTAATACAAATGGGGCATCTAGAAACAATCTTAGCAAGAGTTCCTATTGTTACTGTTTAAGTATTCATAAAAGGGATCTAATAATTGCTAAAAGGGAGGAAATTCATGAGACAACAAACAATGAGGCAGAAGCTATTCTAATCAAGGAGGCAGGTTAGCATTGTGTTTCTATGATCCTCAATAAGTTGATTTTGGAAAATGATCATTTAGTTACGGTTCCAATTATTTCTAGTGTGTGGGAGATTCCTTGGTAGAATTCTACTATAATAGGAGACATTAACGCTCTAGCTCAGTTATGTCAAGTGAGGCTTCAACATATTTTCATAGAGGGAAATTCATTAGCAGATTACATTGCTAATATTGCCTTTAAAAGGGCTGGATGATAGTATTTTTCCACCTTTTTGGATCTTCGAATCAAGGGGAGAAAAATTATTAATTTAAAGAAGTAACTAATACCCAATCTGAGAATATGACCTAGAAATATAAAGCAAAATAACAACTGATGGAGCAATCTTCCATCATTACATGAGAATACATTGTTGTATCATGAAAATAGGGCTTTTCAGAGGATTTGAAACAAGAAGATATTTGTTTCAACATTCATACACAACCGAAGATTTATTTTTGATTATTCAAAATTTACAGGATCAAAATTGTTACTTCTTTAGTTACAAGATAAATCAATCAGATTATATTGTATCATCGAAAAGGCAAAACATGAAGAATCAACCACCAACTCTTTTATTTTTAATTCTAGGTAGAAAAAATACAACATCGAGTCTCACCAGAAGAACATACCCAATCAAATAATCTTGTCCATTACAAAAAGAAGTTTGTTTGTTAGAATTAGAGAACATAGACATCAAAAAACATTTTTTTAAATGGAAACATGGCACGAACCTCACTCTGCTCGGATCTAGAAATGTGATTTGGAAATAAAAATGGAGTTCCTCTTCTTCCTTGAAAGAGAACCATGGAGAAATGAACAAGAAACTATGGGTTCCATTCTTTGAATCTAGATGCAACTTTAGATTGCTTTTGTTTTCTTCTAGGTTTTTATTTGATTTTGTATATCAAGTGTTTGGTGGGACAAATCTTTTACGCCATCTTGTAGACCTTTTTTTTAAGAAAAAAATAATAATATTAAAAGCCCAGTCATAGTAACACCAAAAAATATATACATACATTTTAAATTTAAAAACAAATCGGGTGCTTGTAAGTTGTAAACACAATTTTGAGAAAATGCTTCATAATAATGCGAGATATTCTTCTTATGATGACCGATTGTGGTTGCAATCAGTGTCAAAATAGTAATAGATTATTATTAATTAACAAATTTACTATATAAATCAAAATTACATTAAAATCATGATATTCAAAATCGTCTTCTAAAAAAATCAAACATACATTTAATGCAATAGAAAATCAAGAAAATACTATGTATAACATTTAATTAATACCATGCTTAGGGCATCCCACTTATTCTAAACACGATTTTATGTTTTAAGCTTCTGAAATTATACTTTATATAGATTTAAAATTGGTAATTTGTCACAACCCAAAAATTGACATGATGGCACTCGTCTTATCCTACCAAGACAAGTCAACCTAATACCCAACTAATACGATAAAGTGTGGAAATAAGCTATATTTGAAAGTTTAATCACATGTAATAATACGGATGACAAATCAATTTAACTAAATCCCCAAAACCTTGTCGTCACATGCACAAGCCTATAATGTATTACAATTTATTTGAAAGAAAAACACAAGTCTCAAATGATGTTGTCACTAAATTAGAACAAGATCATAAATAAGAGTAAGAAGGTCTGCTTAGATGATCAATATCTACCTCAAAAAGATCTCCATAGGAAGCCTCGACAAAAAAAATTGAAGGTATTACAGAGATCCGGGCTCGTAACCTAGAAAAATGTAGAAGCAAGGAGTGAGTACCATACCACATGGTACTTAGCAAGTAACCTTTTAAACACAAGCTAATGGAATAGAATACGTGTACTCTTTACACCCTAATCGAACCTCAACAACTACAAACTTCATAAAACGAGATCAACCTAACAATTCACAGTTTCAATAGCCCATAGATCAATAACAACACTCTAATGATTTTGGATAAAACATACATAGGATCAAGTTCATCAATCACAAGTTTCACACAAAGGCACTCACAAGCTTACAAATGATATCAATGCAATAAAATGGAATGCCAAGTACATTGATGCAGGCCTAACCTAACGATACACACCCACTGTCTCTTAGTCTTTGATCCATGGGGGACACATCTGTCCATGGATCCATCGTGGCATATGACACGACTCTCGATAAAAAATCCACTGTGGTGTGTAATACATCTCTCGATTATAGAATCTGTCACAGCGTGCGACATGTCCCTCGATATATAGTATCCGTTGTGGTGAGCGACACGTCCCTCGAAATGGTAAATCCTCTTTAATTTCTTATTATTACTCAATTCACATAACACTTATCACAGTCATGCCTCAGAACCAATGCAAATGACATGTTCACACAAATATTGAGAAGATGACCATTTTCATAAGAATGCACAATTCATAACAACACAATCATGATACAACATAAATAAATGAATCAATAAGCCTTTTAAAACTATTCTCAACACATAACACAACAATAATTAATTACGTTGCCTTTTAGTAACCCTTTTTCATACATTACAATTATTCAATATGGACAAGTCAACCCATCATCAAGTTCCATTAGTCCCCAACACATACAACAAGGAAATACATGATTTTATACACCTAACAAGGGTTAAGAAATCCACTTGCCTCAAACAATTGAACGATTACTTTGGGACTTGAGTCTTCCACTTTAGTTGGGGTCCCATATCAATGCAATCCAAACATATAATCAAGTTTCTAAATATTGATGCCAATCAATAGGACAAATCACATATTTCTTAAGTTTTAATCCTAGGGTAAAGTCTTAATTTCTCAAAATGCTACAACCCCAATAGTTTTCATATAATATAATACACCCAATATTTAATTCCATTTACCCATATATCAAAACTCAAATATTCATTTTGATATATGGATATAGGTAATTAAGTATTAGGTGTCTTACATTATACAAAAAATAGTAGGGTAGTAGTGTTTGGAGAAACTAAGACTTAACCCTAGGCCTGAAACTTAGAAAATGTGAGATTTGACCTATTGATTGGCATAAAGATTTAGGAACTTGATTATAGATTTGGATTGCATTGACTTTTAAGCCCAACTAAAGAGGAAGGCTCAAGTCTCGGAGTAATTGTTTAATTGTTTGAGGCAAGTGGATTTGTTAACCCTTGTTAAGTGTATAAAATCGTGTATTTCCTTGTGGTATGTGTTGGGGTGTAATGGAACATGGTGATGGGTTGGCTTGTTCATATTGAATAATTCTAAAGTATGAAAAAGGTTAATGAATGGTAATGTGATTAAATATTGACGTGTGATGTGTTGAGATTGGTTTTGATATGCGTATTGGTTTATTTTTTGATGTTGTATCATGATTGTATTGTTGTGAATTGTACATTGTTATGAAAATGTGCATCTCTTCATTATTTATGTGAATATGTCATTTGCATTGGTTCTGAGACATGGTTGTGACAAGTGTTATGTGAATTGAGGAATAATAATAAATTTAAGAGGATGACCATTTCAAGGTATGTGTTATGCACCACGAAGGATACTACATTTTAAGGGACGTGTCACATGTGCTACAGATTATGTTATCGAGGGACATATCACATGCTGTGATGGATTATTATTGATGGTCGTTTCACACACCGCGATGGATGCATGGATAGATAGGTCCCACATGGGTCCCGTACTAAGAGACAACGGGTGTTTATTTCTAGTTCAGACAAGCATCACTATACTTGGCATTGCATTGCATATCTATATAATTTGTGAACTTGTGAGTGCCTTTATATGAAGCTTGTGATTGATGAACTTGATTCTATGTGTTATTGATCCAAAATCATTGGAGTGTTGTTATTGATCTATGTGTAATTAAATTGTGAATTGTTAGGTTGAGTTGGTTTTATGCAGGTTGTAGTTGTAGAGGCTCTGTTGGGGTGTAAGGAGTACCCGTATTCAATTCCCTTAGCTTTTGTTTAGAAGCTTACTTGCGATTTGGTACTCACCCCTTGTTTCTACTTTTTTGTAAGTTACGATTCTGGATCTTCGTAATACTTTCTATTATCTTCTTTTCTTAGGCTTCCTATGGAGAATTATTTATGGTAGTTGTTTGTCATCTCAGCGGACCTTCTTAGTCCTATTTATGATCTTGTTTTACTTTAGTGACAACATCATTTGAGACTTGTATTTTTCTTTCAAATCCATTGTAATACATTAGAGGCTTGTGCACGTGACAACTAGTTTTTAGCAATTTAGTTAAGTTGACTTGTTAATAAACATTCAATTATATCTTATTTCCGCACTTTATTGTATTAGTTGCTTATTAGGATGACTTGTCTCTGTGTGATAAGATGAGTACCATAACAACCATTTTTCTATCATGACAAAATGGTATCAGAACTCCAGGTTCGTAGGTCTCACATGTATACAAGCCGACTGTAAGTAGAGTCTCGTTGATCGATACAGAGATATTTGTACTTATCTTCGAGAGGCTATAGTGATTGTTAGGAAAAAACATCACTTCTTGAATCTCTGTCGTGCATCATTGGTCGTATCTAATTCTTATTGCTTCCTTCCATTCTCTATCAATTATAATGATAACTCTTGTGTGATTCCTCATTTTAGTAGTTTATATCGTGTATGGCTTGGATGCGAGATTTGGTACTAAGGTGGAAGTGATATACTTCTGGGAATGATGTGTGGTCAGATTCAAAATGGTAAATGATTCAAAGGGGTTTAATATAGTGATGACTCGATGATGAATTTCCAGGATTTTTGAATTATGATTTTGAATAATGGTTTGAGGGACTTCATAAACATGTTATCTTTTTTAGGTTAGATACCCAGTCAATGAGAATATTACTTTTGTGTTATACGCAATATCTAGAGTGGTTCGACAATTGGGAGTGGAATAATTAAAGTGATAACTAGGTAATGAACATTGTAACTTTGGAAAATTTATTTAGTAAAGTTGTCATAACATGTATGGATCGCTTAGCAAATGATGAGAATGATGTTGCACAAATTTATATCAGAATCTCTACTAAGATTTCATAGATTTAGTGTATATATCTAAGAAGGTCATTATACGACTACTGCAATAGTATTGATGCTTATTTGGTTAGAGTTTTGCAGCATGTTAATTTAGTCATCGACCCGATCTCTGAAAGAGTGCATATCGCTTTGGGTAATAGACCGAACTGACTTAATAATGTTTTGCAACTACTCAACGGGTAGAAATGTATGAGTTATTTGGGTACGTTCTTTTCAATAGGTATGAGGTATTCTAGTGGTGGATCTTGCAGATTTTCATGATGTGGTAATAGTTGTATGTGAAAATGGATACGTCGATTGTCAAATGCGAATACTACGTACTTAAGGGTTATCAGTTGTATTACCAAATTGTATAATGATATTCAATGTTGCATCCATATTAGAGATGTCGACTAGTGTGTTACTACGAGCGATTAGGTTAAGCACTATTTATAAGGAAGATCTTAGTGGTAGATCATTGGTACGGTATTAATGTGTTAGGTTGTGAAGTGTGTCCCAATAATTCTAAATGAGGACTAGTGATTCCATTGTATGCTCCTAGGGAGTTGATCGATATCAGAATAAAAAGATTCTAGCGAAAGAAAATTGTGTGCGTGATGAATTTGATTTCCTTTTCTTGTCGTTCTTACAAGCTATTTGTGAATTAGAAGTGAAGCAGAGAATATGACCTATAGAAATAAATCAAAATAACAACTGATGGAACGATTTTCCATCAGTAGATGAGATTACATTGTTGTATTTCAAAATATTTTAAACAAGAAGCAACTTTTCTCAATATTCATACACAACCAAAGATTTCATTCTGATTATCCGAAATTCGCCGGATCAAAATTGTTACTTCCTTAGTTACAAGATAAATTAGTGACGTTCTATTGTATTATAGGAAAGGAAAAACCTGAAGAATCAACAACCAACTATTTTATTTTTTGTTTCAGATAGAAAATACAACATTGAGTCTCACCAGAAGAACAGACCTGATCAAATCATCTAATCCATGTCAAGAAGAAGTTTGTTTGGTTGAATTGGAGAACAGAGACATCAAAACACATTTTTTAATGGAAAAATAACACTTACCTGACTCTACAAATATCTAGAAATGCTAGTTGGAAATAAAAATGGAGCTCCTCTTCCTCCTTGAAAGAGAACCATGGAGAAATGAAGAAGAAACTAAGTATTTCATTCTTTGGATCTAAAGGCAACTTTAGATTGCTTTTGTTTTCTTCTAGGTTTTTATTTGATTTTTTTATACTAGGTGTTTGTGCGCCAAATCTTTTAGGCTATCTTGTAGATGTTTTTTTTAACAAAAAAAAATAATAATAAAAAACCAGTCATAGTAACACAAAAAATGATATACAAACATTTTAAATTTAAAAAGAAACCAAGCGCTTGTAAGTTGTAAACAAAATTCAAAGAAGATGATTCTTAATAACGCGAGATATTCTTCTTATTATGACCAACTGCGGTTGAAATCAGTTTCAAAGCTATAGAGCGTATTATTATTTATCAAAAATAACTATATAAAGAGAAATTATATTAAAATCATGATTTTCAAAATTTTCTTCTAAAAGAATCAAACTTATATTTAATGCAATAAAAAAGCAAGAAATTACTATGTATAACATTTAATTCATACCATGTTTACGGCATCCAACATATTTTAAACACGATTTTAAGTTTCAAGCTTCTAAAATTATACATTATTAAGATTTAATAGTGGTAATTTGTCACGACCCAAAGTTGGACGTGATGGCACTTGTCTTATCCCTCCAAGACAAGTTAGACTAATACCCAACTAAACGATAAAGTGCGTAAGTAAGCTATAATTGAAAGTTTAATAACAAGTATTAATACAGATAACAAGTCTACTTACCTAAATCCCCAAAACCTAGTTGTCACATGCACAAGCCTCTAATGTATTACAATTTATTTGAAAGTAAAACACAAGTCCGAAATGATGTTTTTACTAAATTATAAAAAGACCATAAATAGGAGTAAGAAGGTCCGGTGAGATGACAAATAGCAACCTAAAAAAAATATCCATAAGAAGCCTCGGAAAAGAAGAGCATAGAAAGTGTTACGAAGATTCGGGCTCGTAACCTACAAAAATGTAGAAGAAAGGAGTGAGTATGACACCACACGGTACTCAACAAGTAACCTTCTAAACACAAGCTAAGAGAATAAAATACGGGTACTCCTTAGACCCCAACGGAACCTGCAGAACTTCAACGTGCATAAAATCAACTCAACCAAACAGCTCACAGTTTCAATAGCACATAGATCAATAACAACACTCCAATGAGTTTGGATTAATAATATATAGGATCAAGTTTATCAATCACAAGTTTCACACAAAGGCACTCAGAAGTTCAAAAATGATATAGATATGCAATGCAATGAAATGCAATGCGAAGTATACTGATACATATCTGACCTAGCGATATTGACATGCTTTCTCTCAGTCCGGTACCTATGGAAGATATATATGTCTATGCATCTTGCATCTTTCACGGCGTACGATATGACCCTTGATAATAAAAATCTATTGCGGTGTGTGACACATCCCTCAATAGTAGGATATAGTTATGACATGTGACACGTCCCTCGAAATATAGTATTCCTCATGGTGAGCGACTTGTCCCTTGAAATGGTACATCCACTTTAACTTCTTATTGTTCCTCAATTCACATAACACTGGTCATAGTCATGTCTCTAAACCAATGAAAATGACATGTTTACACAAATAATGAGGAGATGACCATTTTCATAACAATGTAAAATTCACAACAAAACAATTGTGATACAGCATCAAAAATGAATCAATTAGCCTTTCTAAACCATTCTCAACACATCACACACCAATAATTAATCACATTCCCTTTTATTACCCTATTTTCATACATTAGAATTATTCAATATGGACAAGTCAACCCATCACCAAGTTCCATAATTCCCAACACATACCACAAGGAAATACGCGATTCTATACAGTTAACAAGGGTTAAGAAATCCACTTGCCTCAAACAATCAAACAATTACTCTAGGAATTGAGCCTTCCACTTTAGTTGGGCTTCCAAATCAATGCAATCCAAAGATATAATCAAGTTCCTAAATCTTGATGCCAATCAGTAGGTCAAATCTTATATTTTCTAAGTTTTATGCATGCGGTTAAGTCTTAATTTCTCCAAACACTACAACTCTAATAGTTTTTGTATAATATAATACACCCAATATTTAGTTACTTATATACATATATCAAAACTCAAAAACTATTAGGGTTGATATATGGAAATAGGTAATTAAATATTAGGTATATTATATTATAAAAAGACTTAACCCTAGGCTTGAAACTTAAAAAATGTGGAAGCCCAACTAAAAGGGAAGGCTCATGTCCCAAATTTATTATTCGATTGTTTGAGGCAAGTGGATTTTTAACCCTTGTTAATTGGATAGAATCGTGCAAATCCTTGTGGTATGTGTTGTGGAGTAATGTAACTTGGTGATGGGTTGACTTTCCATATTGAATAAATCTAATGCAAGAAAAAGGGTAATAAAAGGCAATGTGATTAATTACTGGTGTGTGATGTGTTGAGAATGCTTTTGAAAGGCATAATGGTTCATTTGTTTAATGTTGTATGATAATTGTATTGTTGTGAATTGGACATTTTTATAAAAATGCTAATATCCTCATTATTTGTGTGAACATGTCATTTGCATTGGTTCTGAGACATGGTTGTGACAAGTGTTATGTGAATTGAGGAATAATAAGAAATTTAACAGGATGTACCATTTCAAGGGAAGTGTGATGTGCCACGACACATACTATATTTTAAGGAAGGTGTCGTATGCCACGACAGATTCTATTATCGAGGGACGTATCTCACGCTATGATAGATTTTATTATTGAGGGTCGTTTCACACGCCGCGATGAATCCATGGACAGATATGTCCCTCATGGGTCTCGAACTGAGAGATAGAGGGTATGTATCGCTAGGTCAGACATGCATCACTATACTTGGCATTGCATTGCATATGTATAAAATTTGTGAACTTGTGAGTGCCATTCTCTGACACTTGTGATTGATGAACTTGATTCTGTGTATTGTTGATAAAAAATGATTATAGTATTGTTATAATTATTTTGTGCCAATATCTTATGTAAATCCTTGATTTCCAGGTATTTGAATTGAGGAACAAAGCATGGAGTTGAGGCTAGAATATCTACTAAGATTTCAAGGGTTTCTTCAATAGTCATGGGTTCTCTTGATTATTGATTTAAATGATTTAATTATGATCTCTTATGCTTGAATTGATGAAATACTATGATATTATGATGCTTCCCTTATGAACATGTGTAATCCCCATGTTTCCATGTTATGATCATATAATGTGGGATTTTGATTACAAAGGAAGAGTTTTATGAAATCAAGAATGTATTGATAGAAATACATGAGTTTATAATTAAATCCATATCTAACCCATGTTTTATAAATGTTGATGATTGAATGTTGGTTTTGCACCTAGAAAGGCAACTTATGGAATTCTGCATGTCTTTATGAAATCTATCAAAAGGTTTTAAGGATGCTTTGAGAGTACAGTATCAATGGTGTTGTTGAAAGGATTTTTCTCATATACACATGAAAGTACGATTGTTAAAGGTTTTCTCACATAATAATGATTTTAAGGTTGAAATGTCTTCTCACCTAATTGAATCAATGATAAAGAGCTATCTTAATGACTTAGCTTGGATTTGTTATTGAGTGATACCTTTCCATTTATAATGACTTAGCTTGGATTGGCAAGATGATGTGCCCTTTGATGAGTCCACGATTTGGACTCAATTAGGGCTATATTTTAATAGATTTAGGTCCTCAAATGCTTATTTTGTGCCAATACCTTATGTAAATCCTTGATTTCCAGGTAATTGAATTAAGGAACAAAGCATGGACACTAATGAGCAAAAAGGGACAAGGCAGTTGAAAGAATGAAGAAAAGAAGGTCTGGTGATTGCCTAACCCATTGGGCGAGTTGCGGAACGGCTATGATCTTGCCTAAAGTTCCAATGTGTCAAACCTTGAAGGAGAAAATCAAGTCAGCGATGGAATGGGGCTGTCGACGTGTCGCCGAACGTTTCCGCGATGCAGTATTAATTCACCCAAAGTTATAGAATGTGAGGATGCTGAAGGCCAAAGCAAAAAGGCGATGGAATTGACCAAAGGGTGGATCGTCGAGTTGATCGGCGATCCCGAATTATTGCGTAGAATGGTCCTTCGTAGTATATCTTTTGTGACTATAAATACATTTTTCAATATTTAGTTTAGTATCAGTTTTCATTATAGAGTATCAGTTCTGAAGTTAGAACTCTCAGTTTGGAGACAATATTTTCCTTAGCTTTGACGAATTTTTATTTTCCATTTTTGAGAAATTGAAGGTGGATCTTGGAGATTCTTCAACTTGAACCTTTGTAAAGATGAAATTAATCTTACCAAGTTGATGGAAACACAATTTGGTAACAATTTCTATCTTTTTATGATGTCTAGCTAAAACCCCAATTCTTGGGGTGTGATTGTGTGATTATGTGATTATGGGTTGATTTAGCTTATGGGTATTGTTAATTGATAGTTTAAATGTTGTTCAAAAGTGATTCCAATCAGTAATTGTGGTTTAATTTAAAGGGTTGTAGTTGCAAATGCAATTCTACCTTCGTGTTTTATGCTTGCTCGAGAGAGAGCTTTTAAAACCAATATTATTGATTTGATGGTCTATGCGTATTGGGTTGTCATGGGTTCAGTTCGAGAGAGTGAATCCTAAACCCTTTTCCACACATTCAGCGCGAGAGAGTGAATGGACTAAAGCATAGGTTGTTCTTAATTGTTGCTTATTAGTGTTTGAGAGAAACCAATTTGATTCGAGGTATATTGTTCGAGAGAAAGTTTATCCCTACTAAAGTATAGCTTATTTACAGATTTATAACTATTTACTATCAGTTGCATTTACCCATTTGTCTATCTTAGCCTATAATCCAATCACATCCCAAGAACCCGTATTTTTACTTGTTTATTCGTGTTATTTGCTGTTGTTGTAATTGATAATTACAATCAACCCCCCCCCCCCGTTCTTGTTATTTGACACTTCTGTCACCCCTTAATTTGAACTATGCTTTTATTCGTAAATGTCTTTACCTATGATTGACTTTAACATGTTTGTACTTAACTCTTTATTCTTAAGCACGTACCACTCTCTGTGGGATTCGATCCCAACTCACTTACTTGGGTTATATTACTAACTAACGATCGTTGGAACTTAGAATTAGAAGAAGTGTCCTGATACGTGAAATCACCCTTCCATGGATAATAAGAACAAGTAAGAAATAACTATTCCGTGGGATTTATGCTTAGCACCAAGAGGATATTGAGATGGAAGCTCTCCCGTTAGTAGATGTCGGATTTCTAGAAACAATCTTCTTATCCCTTACCTATGTGTCCCCATAAGATGATTGTCTAGATAGACATTAGCTAGTGGATCCACCTAAGCTAGAAGTTCATGGTCCTTACCTTGGCAAGTAGGACAACCCTTTTCGGTGTGGAGACACCGGGGGATCATGTGAAAGCTCACAAGGTCTCTATGTCGGTTAAGACTACTTCCCACAATAATAATTAACTAAGGTTACTTCAAGAAGTATCGTACATGTGTTCAAAGGTTTTAAAGGATGTTTGCTTGCATTGACCATGTTTTATGACTTATGTTTTCTAACGCTTTTAAGTCACATTTTAGCTTGGTCAATTGCATGTCATGAAATGTCCTCTTTTAGCATGATTTAAATGTTTTATGCGTAGCTATCATACTTGGTACATTGTTTTGTACTAACGCATACTCTTGCGTACAATTCCCTAAATGTAGGGTTTGACAATCAGGTTTCTCAGTTTCGTGGCTAGTGGTTGATTGCAAGGTTCCTTAGCTTTGGTGAGTTCTCATGCTTTGAGGACGAATTTTCATTATTTCAGTTTTGTTTCTTATTTCGAGTATTGGACATGATGTATGGGGTAGGCTCAATTTCATTCTATCGTACTAGATGACTAATGAGACAAGTGTTTTAGACTTCCGCTTTACTTTTATAAAACATTGGATTTGAAATGTTGTCTTTGCTTTTTTGTTCTATTTCTTATGTTTTGAATGATAAGTGGCAAGTATGGGGTCTCTCGGGGTCCCATACACCATGTTACGTCTATGAGGTACCCTGGGTCGTGATAGAGTGTGAAACATGTCCTCATCCATGGGCTCAAAGAACTTCATCCAAATGCCCATTATTGCCTTCCCATGTCCACTTAGTGAATACTGATTATTAAACCTCAAAGGAAGAAAAACCAGATTTTGCCGATTTTTCGTGTGCTATAGTCCGTGGATTTTGGGTGATTCGGGATTCCGGCATACTTTTGGCTAAGCAATTTCATGGGCATTCGTTAAGACATTATTAGTGGCTTTAGTTAATCTAGAAGGGCAAACAGGAGCATTTTTAAGTTCAAATGAGCCCCAAAGCAGGAAAAGCTTGATTTTGCCAATTTTCATGTGATAGTCCATGGATTTTTGGTGATTTGGGATTATGGCTTGTATTTTGAGAAACTTTTTCATGGACGTTTGTTAAGACCTTATTAATGGCGTCAGTTGGTCCAGAGGGGCAAACATGTGCATTTTAAAATTCAAACGAGCCCCAAAGCAGGAAAAACAAGATTTTACCGATTTTCGTGAGTTATAGTTCATGAATTTTTTGTGATTCAGGATCCCGACTTGTTTTTGGCCAAACAATTTTATGGACGTCCGTTAAGACCTTATTAATGGCGTCAGTTAGACTAGAGGGGCAAACAGGTGCATTTGCATGTTCAAACGAGCCACAATGCATGAAAAACAAAATTTTCCCTATTTTCCTGTGTTATAGACCATGATTTTTTGTTTATTCAGGATTCCGGCTTGTTTTTACCTGGATTTTTTCATGGATATCCATTAAGACCTTATTAATGACATCGGTTGGTCCAGAGGGGAAAACAAGCAAATTTTTAAATTCAAACGAGCTACAAAGTAGGGAAAACACGATTTTGCCTATTTTCGTGTGCTATTGGTACATGGATTTTTAGTTATTTGGGATTTTGGTTTTTTTTTGGCCAAACTTTTTCATGGATGTCATTAAAACTTTATTTATGGCATCAGTTTGTCCTAAGGGGCAAAAATGCATCCTTTTAAGTTTAAACGAGTCCCAATGCAGGAAAACCAGATTTTGCTAATTTTTATGTGTTATAGTCCATGGATTTTTGGTGATTCAAGATTTCGACTTTCCTTTTACCGAAATATTTCATAAACGTCTGTTAAGACCTTATTAATGGCTTCAGTTGCTCTAGAGGGCAAACAAGCACATTTCAAGTTCAAACGAGCCCCAAAGCAGGAAAAACTATGTTTTGCTAATTTTTGTGTGTTATAGTCCATGAATTTTTGTTGATTTGGGATTCCAGATTTTTTTGCTGCAGTTTTTCATGCACGTCCATTAAGACCTTATTAAAGGTGTCAGTTGGTACAGAGGGGAAAACTGGCATATTTTTAAGTTCAAACGACCCCAAAGAAGGAATTATTTTAGGTTGTTAATCGGAGCTTCATCTACATTATTTTATTTGGGATAGTTTCACTCACAAGATTCTTATATTTTTCAAGTTCAAGAGCCATACATGGATTAGCGCCCTAAATCTGACAGAGGCCGGACACATATAACCTGTAGGCCGCATTATGTCGGTGAACACTACCTTGCTCGGGATTAATGATTTTTGAAAGGTCTTTTTCAAAATGTTTTGGGTCTGCACTTATGATTTTGTCTTTTCTTTATTGGTATGTTATATATATGTATATTGTTTATCCGTTTCCCTAGGTTGCCTGCTAGTACTCGTCATACTGACCTTCCTCGGACACTATATCATATCATGATGTAGGATCAGAGACATATCTTCGTAGTTCCGGGCAACAGTAGATCATTATGGGCTAACGATCAACATTGTGGTGATCTTTCTATCTTTCAGAAAGCGGACTTTTCTTTTATCAGTATTTACTTTAGTTTTCATGGTATGTCGGGGGCCATGCCCCTGCATAGATAATGTTACTCTATTAGTATAGGTTTCATAGACCTATGGTTAGTTTGATTTGGTTTTCTAATTAACTATTGAATTGGTTTCTCTTTTGAATTTTTCCTGATGGTTGATTAGAATAGGTCTTACTTTCCGCATTAGTATTTAAAATTGATATTTGTATCAAATTATCTATAATAAGCAGGTTGGTTGGTACTTGCAGGCCTATGGGGTTCCAAGTGCCACGTCGCATCTATAGTGGGGTCTCGAGGCGTGACAAACACTCAAGAGAATATTTGAACAAACATAATATAAACTTATTATCTAGCATAGGCACTAAAATAATTTGAAATTAATTACAAACTTCGTCACTACATAGGTCAAACCTTACATAGTCTTGTAATAATTTATCACTAACTCTTTCCTAAACGAATGAAGGACAAGAAAAATGTTGAATCATCAAGAAATCACTTGTCTCTAAAGCACTCTACTGTGGAAACAACTTATCTCCACTATTGGTATCAATATTAACACATTGACGAGTCATGATGGCCATGA
Source organism: Solanum okadae (assembly GCA_036553675.1). Lineage (NCBI taxonomy): Eukaryota > Viridiplantae > Streptophyta > Magnoliopsida > Solanales > Solanaceae > Solanum > Solanum okadae. The sequence continues at coordinate 27,730,578 of CM071689.1, forward strand.
ATCATTGAAAATTTCTCAAGGATCCATAGATAATAATAGTAAAACATTAAGTAACAACTCATTCTTTAAGTACTTTCCCTTTAAGTATTGTCAACGTATAACTGGAAGAAGAAATGAAAGTCATTACAAACACAAATGGATATAACAAGTTCAAAGACGACATGAAATATGATTCCTAGACGAACTAAGGGAAAGCGAGATAAAGAAAGCAATTGGTCTTTTTTGTAAAACCTTTCTGTGGGTGAAAACATGTAGTATTGGACTTTATCAACTTTGATGCCTTGGAGTCTTCTTTATGAAGATAGAAAATGCACTTAAAATTTATATTTACACATGTATGAATATTAACACCGTGATGACTCATAAACTGATGTTGATCGTGATGATGATCCTTAATCATCAAAAAGTTGCTCGGATGTACAACACTCTATTGTGTAAACAACTTATCTCCACCACCTATATCAATATTCAAACCTTGATAACTTATAAATTATCCTTCAGAAAAAGTCTACCTTCCTTCACAAGGTAGGGATATAGTTGTATTGTACGTACCTATGTGCTTATATATATGCGTTAAAGGGTGCTCGCCTTTTGTACTTCGTTTCAAGATGTGAGAAAGATAAATGAAATACTAGCATACTACTCACCAAGTATGAGAACCAATCTTTATTGTGCTTAATTCTAGTTAATCTTTAGGTGAAATATATAATAATAGACACAGTTATTTTGTCACTGCTACTATGATGCCACTGTTTGTGCCACAATAGCTTAAAACTCATAATGATGATCACTAAGTTTTAAAGCAATAAAGGATAAGTAAAATCTTGATATTATATATTAATAAATAATTTTGTATTCACTGTTTGCCTTTATTATACAATGACGCTTTTAACTTATGTGCTAAATTGGACCATTAACATGACAATAATACTTGAATTTAATCATTACAAAGTGCTAATATTTCAAATGCTAAATGGTAAGTTCTAGAAAATTTTTGTTGGATATGCCTTTCCATAATTAGTTTCATCTTGTTTGATATGTCTTCCCATAAAATCTTGTCACATTTGGTCTACATGAAATTTTGGTCCGTCAAATATCCAAAAATTATTTTATCTCTTTTATACTCAATTCTAAGAAGAACTTATCATCTCCACTATATGTATCAGTATTAAAACCAAGATGACTCATAAATTGATGTTGATCATGACGCTAATCTCGACTAATAAAGCCATTCGTTGGCTCTATATCATTCTGTTGTACAAATAATTCATGTGCTGTCACGACCCAGACCATCGTGAGTGGTACCCACACTAACCCTCGAATGGGAGAACCAAAACTACAGCCAACTAATCAACTTAACCAAAGAAATACACATTTAAAGCTACGGAAGCAGGTTTAAATGATAATAAAAATGGAGTCCCCATTAACTCCAAAGGTTTAAACAATTAACTAACCAAACTAATACGGAAAAACAACCCCTAGAACCTGAATGTTAATGTCCCACAACTCTAACAAGATTCATAAGTCTAAACAAGAAAATCATCTAAAGAACTAGTCTAAGTCCGAATAGGATGGACTAAACAAAAAAAGAACTCAAGGAAGACCGGAAGAACTGGCTCACCCTTGAATTCGAATTGGCGATCACTGATCATCTAAGCGAGGTCTGTCAATAGCCGCCGGAAGTTGCCATGTACTCAACAAATATAAGAGAAAGTGTTGTATCAATACACAACCACCGTGTACTGGTAGGATCACGCGGCTATCCTAATAAGTGTAACATACATTAGTCAATACAACAATATAATCACATGCGGATATCGAACATATACAATATCATCAACATATACGAACAACGAACAACTTTACGATAGACACATATCACAGCTATATAAATTTAGAGCAACATACCGTATTCCAATATCAATCATCATTATATATGAACGAACTCATCACAAGTAGATACACAACACAATTCAATGGTCCTCTCATGGATCCCAAACCCAAACTGTTAACATACCGGCTCGTGGTACCCAATCCAAGTTAGTATGCTGGAACGTGGCTGCCGATCCCATATTTATGCCAGAACGTGGTAATCAATCCCATATTTATGCCGGAACGTGGCAACCGATCCTTGTTAGTGTGTCGGATCGTGACACCCGCCGATTCAACAAATCACAATCACAATCACAATGTATATTCTCACAACCATATAAGAAGAGGTGATTCATGGCATACATTTATTCAATTATCCTCATTTACAATAAGTGTGATAAATAATGCAACATTCACATACATACATGTATCATAATGAAGCAAGAACAAACATAGATCACACAATCATAGAATCACAACTATCACTTACCTCGAAACTAGCTCGAAACCCTAAGAAACTTGATCCTTCCCTTTCCAGATTCGTTTCGCTTGTTCTTGGTCTACAAACAATGAATATATTATGGGAATCAATAAACAATCACTAATTACCCGGATTACTAACAATTCTTTGAACACTAGATCAAACTGATCCCAATTATCCAAATTAGGGTTGTTTCCATTAAACAATCTATAATTAAACCTTCCCCCCATCAATATTCACCCATTCTATTACGTTCTTTGGATCGAAAAATGGATTTGGGGAGTGAAAATCTTAACTTTATCCACAGGAATGGTGATAAATGAGTAGGAGTCGCTTGGGGGTCATTCCTTAGCTTTAAAAGTTGAAAAATGCATAATGAGGTCGTTTAGGGGTTTATTAACGACTTTAATTTGCATCGGGCCTGTCACAGCGGCCACCACCCTGCCAAAGTGGTAAAACCCAGTGCCAAAGCGGAATTATCGAGACAGAGAGTTATTTCAAGAATTCCAAAATTCCCATTTCACAACACACCTCTAACCCACGATGCCCAGAACATACCCTTTACACTAAGATCGATTCAGGAAGTTCTACCCGCCCGAATTCAATTCGGTAAAGTCGTATGGATTCCTTAACAAGTTATCTATCCCCTCACGAAATCAATACAGAAATACTTTACCCGATTGTTACCAGATTTCCCTACACCTCAAAGACTCCAATTTCGACCAAATATGGACTAGGTTGGGAAAATCCAATTACTACAAAAAAGTTTTCTAACCCCAATTCTTTCTTCATTGGCTTTTCCATAACGACGGAAATCAGGTCGTTACAATAGATACCAATTTACCCATCACTCATCCCCGAGTGATCAACTAGGAAAGACTGATTAAAGTAAGGGTAGAGTACTAGCTGAATCGTTGAATTACTGGGGATATTTGTATCGCATGCCCTTCTTACCGAATCTCATTACCCCTAAGGGTTTCACATCTCCAACCTCAAACCAACCAATTGAGTACCTACGCATCCTCCTTCATAATGCCTCAATGAAGTCATCTTAACACTTTAGTGATACATATTGTTGTATGTAAATTTAATTAATCAATAAAGTGATTCCCAACAACTACCAAAGTTGATCGTACACACGTCTCCCACATGTTATCAAGGATCTTGACGCAACCATCAGGACGAATCCTTTCTCACATAACCATGATAAAATCGTAAATCAAAACTCACCACAGTTAGAGGTGAACCTGAACCATCCAACACACAATCATAATACCCAAACAATCATAGTTCTTAACAATATCTCCATCTCACAACATAAATTCCCATAAGCTTAAATTATAACAAATTTATTCTTTACAAATCAGATACTCATCGAGAGATATGTCCAAGCATATAACTCCTCCAACAACACTATCGAATGTTGGATTTAGCAAATGCAGATTACCTCTTAAGAACAGTAAAATTGCATTCAATGATCCCCACATTCAACCACACATAATCAATACATGACCTTGGCGACTAGATGAATATTAAGATTGTCGGACAACCATAATAACACATGGTAGCTCTTCTATAAAATCTCATAAGCTAGGTGGTACATGTAGAACCACTAAAATACTTTTAACAACTCCAAGACAACACCAATTATGTCATTCAAAATAACCAAATCTCCCCAATCTTCCCACTCAACCAAGAGAACATCGTAGGATTTAGTACCCCTGATCCACCACTAAGGATCCACCCACAAAAGTGAAAACACACGAGAGCATAGCTAGTGAATCATACTCACAATACTAACAACCATCATAAAACTCCGACCATTTACCTTACTATAACCCAACACTTTTAAAATGAGACCCTTTCTTAGATACTTTAATAATCAAAAGTAATAAAATTTACGACTCAAACCAAGTGTAAGTCCTTTCAAATGCTCAATCGGATACAATTGATCATTTCTCACCTTACCAACTCATACCTTGAGGGTAGGGGGGTAATTCTTATGTCTTGTCCCTTAAGAGTATGTTAAAAATCAATAACGATATCATAATAATAAATCATGAATGTAAGTAATATACATACTTATTATATATAAGGTTGTTATAGAAAGATATTTCTAAAGGTAAATATCCATGAAAAATGAGATTTACTAGCAAGTGTGAAAGATATTGGTGAATTTGATAAGTTGATAGTATAATTTTTTTTTATTAGTGTGCTCCTTTTGTCACAATTAATGTGGCGTTTTTTTCTTTGTGAGATATAAACTATGTGAACTGATCTTGCCCATATTTATATGCTTAATTACAATAATTTTCCCACACGTACCTCGTGTTTTGAGAGTATTATTTATATTATATGTTGTGATTGATATTGTGATTATTGCACTATAAGACATGTGATTAGCCTATGCAGGAATTTTGATAGGGAAATTGACCACATGGGATCTAGAATAGAGAAGAAAAGCATGGGTGAACTTCAAAGGATCAAGCATTAGATGAAATTATCATTGTTTTGGGGCTGCTGATTTAGACTAGAGTGCAACTGTTGGGTATTTGATGAGTCTCAGGTTGTCTGAGGACTCCATTGTTGGCTACCTTGTGAGGTATTACTTGCCTGCTTTCAGTAATTCGTGGTGTTCGGTTGGTTTCTTCATGTTTATGAAAGATTTTATGGTCAAGCAGTTTCTCATAAAGTTCTTCATAGGTGATAGTTGTTTCACGAGGCCGGATGGCTGCAGAGATAGTGTAATAGTCGAGTCCAAGGCCTTGGAGGATTCTCACATTAAGTTGCACATAAGTGATTAGTGCTCTATTGATTGAAGGTTCATTATCAAGTTTGAAACGCAGGGTTAAACTGCACGATGACAATGTTGCTAGCTGTATCTGTGTTAATAACAGTGGTATTGGGGGCCTTTTTTGCGTGAGGCAGCAATTAGGGTTAGAGGGGAAAAATTGGGATTGTAGTCATCTGAGATTTTAGAGCCCATATACCATAAAACAAGTTATAAGACTAGCTAGAGAATGAGAAGTATTATGTATTATTCATAAGTTGATGAATGATATATATAAGTGTTGACAAAATAACGAGTCCTAAAGTGATACAATAACTAATCCTAGTTTTACAAGAAGATAAATTCATGTTATATTTCATTTATAATGAAGGATAAGAATTAAGAAAAATCTGGAAATTATATATTCAGAAATAGTTTTGTATTCATTGTTTGTCTTTATTATACAATGATGTTTTCAAACTTATGTGCCAAATTGGTCCCTTGATGTGACACTAATACCTGAATTTAATCATTACAAATTGGAAATATTTCAAATGCTTGAGGGTATGTTTTAATAAAATGTTGTTGGATATGCCTTTCCATAATTAGTTTCATCTTGTTGAATATGTTTTTCCATAAAATCATGTTGCATTTGGTCTACATGAAATTCAGGTCGATCTCCCTCGAATATCCAAGAATTCATTTATCTCTTCTATATTCCATTTTGAGAAGAATTTATCATCTCCACTATATGTATCAGTACTAACACCTTGATGAATCATAAATTGATTTGGATCATGATGCAAATCCTGAATCATCAAAGCATCAGTTGGATCTATAACATTTTGTTGTGGAAATAAGTTATGTGCACTACCTTGAGTCATCACGAAATCACTTGTCTCTACAACACTTCATTGTGAAAACATCCTATCTCCGACACTTGTGTAAGTATTAACACCTTGATGATTCATAAACTATTGTTGATCATTACGTTGATCATGAATCATCAATGCATATGTTTTCTCTATAGCATTCTATTGTGGAAATAACTCATGTGCATTACTTGTATTAATATAAATATCTTGATGACTCATCTACTAATGATGATCATAAGGTTGATCCCGAATTAATACACTCCATTGTGCAAATAACTCAACTAAACTACATTATCAGTATGGACACCTTGATGAATCATAAATTTATGTTGATCATGATATTGATCCTGAATTATCAAGGCATCTGTTGGATCTACATCATTCTGTTGCGGAAATAACTCATGTGCACTATTTGTCTTAATATTAACATCTTGATGACTCGTAAAGTGATGTTCGTTATAATGCCAATCTTGAGTCATCAAGAAATCACATGGCTCTACAACACTTTGTTGTGGAAGCAACCTATCTCCGCCACTTTTATCAGTATTAACACCTTGATGATTCATAAATTCATGATGTTAGTCATGATTCATCAAGAAATAGCTTGGCTTTACAAAACTCCATTGTGCAAACAACTTATCTCTGCCACCTGTATCAATATTAACATCTAGATGACTGATAAACTAATGTTGATCTTGAATCATCAAGGAATCAGTTGCCTATAGAAGACTCCATTGTTCGAACAACTTATCCCCACCATTGGTATTAATATTCACACCTTCACAAGGTTGGTCTACGGATGGATACATACCACCACTTAAATAATTCGTTGGTGAAAATATACCGGATACGTTATGTCGTTGTTGACAACTTGTAAATTGTTGTTGATGAAGATTACCCTCTATATGTTACAAATTAGGAATTATAAACAAAAAATACTTTATGAGAGAAAAAAAAAGGTTTTATATGAAGGAGGGAAGGGAAATAAATGTTGGTGCAAAAACTGAATATAATGTATGAATTTGTAAGGAAAGTAATATATCTATGTGCTTATATACACGCATTGGGTGCTCTATCCTTTTGTACTTTGTGTCAAGATTTGAAAAAGATAAATGAAACACTAGCATATTGTAAATTAATTTTCATATTTGTTTCATTTTATGGATCTTAGTTTGACCTAATACAAAGTTTAATTAGTAAGAATGATTTTAAAAGTTTGTAACTATTAAAAATATGCATAGACTGAATTTTTATTTAAGACAAAAATGATATTGAAATTAAAATTATTTCTATATCAATAACAATCTTTTCACTATCATTAATGTTTTTCCCTTAAGGTATTAGTCTTCTCCAATCGGATATCTCAAAGTGGAATTTTTTTTTATTATCTTTCTTTATTAGGAATCGTTTCTCCTGAATGGATCATGTGTAGCGTAAATCAAAATTAGTCATATTTGTATTTGTACTAGCTAGTTGAGATCCGTATTTGTTCATATTATGTCATGTGATGAGTAAAAGATATGTGTACGAGGTGGGTCAGCGACCACTTATTCATACCATTCCATATTTTTGGATAGTACGTACACAGTAACTGTGTGTACTGCTTAGAAGCTACACAATAAAGTAGGAATAATGCATAAGAATCTCCCTTGGAGTTTCGCACAATTAATAATTATACATTTAAATTATGGAAATGTTCTATTATCCCTCTGAATTTAAATTTTATGTAGTATTTACATTTCTAAGCTATATGAGGTTTATATTACCCACTAAAGTTAAGTATTTCATATTATTTAAACCTCCAAATTATTTTTGTCCAATTTGTTTTGTCGTCTAATTGTAGTTTTTGCTCCAGTTTTATATACCAAATAAATTAAAGAAACTTGTGCAAAGTACCAACTTTACAAGTATACGACAATTTTTTAAATAAAGAAATCTTGGGCTAATTATCAAAAATAAATTTTATATATCAAAATAAGTCATGTAGTTTCTTAAGTAAAAAAACGAGTGCAAAAGTGTACTTAGCAGTTTAAACTCAATAACACGTGCAATTTTGACAATTATGTTAACAGGGTAATAGGACCCTCAAATAGTTTAGGGGTATAGATAATATAGAAAATTTAAGCTAAAAAATAATAGGACCCTCACATAATTTGTGTGTATCTGACAATTTTGTCATAATTCAGAGGGGTGGGATGGGGCGGGGTGGGGTGAGGAGGATTCTTATGTCTTGTCCTATAAAAGCACATTGAAAATAAATAACGATATCATAATATCAAATCATGAATGTAAACTACATACATCCTCAGCATATATAAGGTTGTTAAGGAAATATATTTCTATAGGTAAATATCCATAAAAATGAGATTTACTAGCTAGCTTGAAAGATATTGGTGACTTTGATAAGTTGATAGGATAAATAATTTTTTACCAATGTGCTCCTTTTGTCACAATTATTGTGACGTTTTTTTCTTTGCGAGATTCAAACTAGGTGGTTGGTTGTTTCCTTTGAGCAACTGTAGCATTAATTGGTGGTGTTCGTTTGGCTTCTTCGTGCTTAAGAAAGATCTCATGGTAAAAAAGTTTCTCATAAAGTTCTTCATAGGTGATCATTGTTTCACGCAACCGGATGGCTTCTGAGATAGTGTTATAGTCGGGTCCTAGGCCTTGGAGGATTCTCACATTAAGTTGCACATCAATGATTTGTGCTCTACTGATTGCAAGGTCACTACCAATTAAATGTATGTCACGTAGATAGTCAGTGACAGGCCTAGAATCATTGGTAATACAATCTAGTTGATCTTGGAGACTGGTAATTCTTGTATGTTATATATTGGCGAAGGCAGTGTGCAGGGATTAATAAGCTTTGTTTGCCGATATGGCTATTGCAATAGGTGATGCAAATGTAGGTACCACCGATGCATCTATGTCATTTTGGACAAGCTGATTTTGTTGAAACCAATTCGTATAAGTTGGATTCAAAGTGGTTTCATTGTTTCCTGTAAGTGAGATTGAAGGAGCAACAATTGTCCTATCAGGTTACCAAAAATGTTATGTACGTGCATAGCATCGACACATGTGCCTTCCAGGTGGTGAAGTTATGGTTGCCGCCAAGTTTTGATGGGTGGTTGAAAGGGAGGGTTAAACTGCACAATAATAGTGTTGCTGGCTGTGGTATCTGCATTAACAACATTGGTATTAGGGGCCATATTTGAGTGAGGCAGCAAGTAGGGTTAGAGGTAAAAAAATTGGTGGCCATTTTTGCGTGAGGCAGCAACTAGGGTTAGAGGGGAAAAAATTCAAATCGTACTCGTATGAGCTTTTAGAGCCCTGAACCCATCTTCTTCATGTTTCTAGAGAGAGAAATATTTTGGAGAGGAAGACCTTGATCTTCTTTGGTAAATTTAAGAGAATGACTTGAATAGGTAAGTTTTGGGGTTAAAATCACTTATATAGGGGTTCTAGGTAAGGGAAAAATGGCATACGTATCAAGATAAAATAATTACGAAGAGACCAACTGCCCTTAACTTACAACGGGGGTCTAATTTTTAATTTTTGAAAAGCGAAGTTGTTTTTTAATTAAAAACTTTATTTTTCTATGTTCTAAAACATTCTCTCTATATATAAAATACCAAAGAAGATTTGAATATTGTTACACCCCGTATACTAAGAAGACCAGATTAAAGAAAGTCAGAAGTTGCAGGTGCCACCAACAGGGACCACCCACGGACCGCAGGTGGGGTCCGTGGTTGGCCACCTGCAGCCCCTCCTAGAAACCCAGAAAAATCTCAATTAAGGGTAGACCCACCCCAGGACTTATAGACCGTAGGTGGGACCACGGTCCTTGGTCTAGGGCCATGGTTCAAGACCCTAAAAGCCATTCTTTTAAGCCAATCGACATCTGACCAGGATGGACAATAGGTCTATCGACGATCCGTCAGTCAGGCCCATCAATTGTCCTAGACAACTTTGAAGTCAGTGGTTGTTTGGTCTATTTATAGTCAACAAAGGGTAGTATGAACATATATTTTTTATGTCATATCTAAAAAGTCATGACCTTTCCAAAAACTTACAAGCCTTTGGATAAGTCACAACTTATTGAAACGGTCACAACAATTTGGAAAAGTCACAACTCTTTGGAAAAATCACAACTCATCGAAAAATCACAAGCCTTTGAGAAAAGTCACAACTTATCGAAAAAGTCACAACTCATCAAAAAAACCAGAATCTAAGTTAGGGATATTATAGTAATTTAACATTCAAGTTAGGAGTTCATGCTTTTAAGGTTACTAGTTTTGACGCACGTGCGTTACATGTGAAAATCAAACCATGTACCAAACTATTTTTATAAATAATATGAATATTGCTTAGTAAAAAATTAGTCACTCTTAAAATCTCTTAGTTACACCTCTTAAATAAACTTTCTACTCACTTCCCCATAGTGCATTACTTTGTTATTATTGTTTTGTAGGTGTTCTTACTTTTAATATAATATAATATAAATAAATATTGATATCAAATATAGAAGATATACTAAATTGGATGTTTTAGCTGTAGTATTAGATTAATTTAACATTCATGTTATAGAGTGTTTTAATTTCACTGAACTTTGAGATTGTCAACGTTTGTAAATCAACTGGTGGGTTGCCACATGATGTCTTGTTACAATACTATTACATGAGCCTTGACTCAGTGAACAAAGGAGTTGCTGATCAACTAGTACCCAGTGGTATAATGCAGCAACCTTAGGGTGTCAACATCTCAACTCCTTGATCGCATAACCAAGATCAATAAAGCATGATACACTCGTGAGAACCAAGTGTCCCCTCTCACCTTTAGAATGACAAAGGAGTAGATCGATAAGGATAAAGAGTAGGACTAAAGCATGGCAAAGTTCATGACCCAGTTGCACATATTGTCAAAAAATGTGATGGGTAGTGGGTTGAAGAGTGTGAATGTTGTGGGTGTCGGAGGTTCGAACCCTGACGAGGCATATTTCGAAGCGTTGTACAATGAAGAGGTGAACTTCCTTACAAATCAAGGTAGAGGTTTTTGTTCAAACTATCAAAGGCCAGGTGGAAATCCAGGTTGGAACAGGGATGATGGCTGGAGAGATCGTGATAGAGAATGGTGTGATCAAAACGCAAATGGGAAGGAAAGAGAGGGTGACAAAGATAGGTACATCCCACCTCATGAGCGTCAAAATCCTAAAGAACAAAAGGCAGACTCGAATGTTCGTATGGAAGATATGCTTTCATGCATTCTTTTTAAGGTAGAGCGGTCCGCGAAATTCTTAAAAGAAATTAAAGAAGACATTTATACACTTAATCAGATGCTCACCTCTCATTCAGTGTCAATCAAACAACTCAAAATGCAAATGAGTCAAATTTCATATCAATTGAACCCAAGGCCAAAAATGGGCCTGCCAAGTAGAACCGTAGTCAACCCGAAGAATGATCCTTGAAAGCGTATCCACGTCGTGCCACGACGTTAAATGAGGCACTTCTTGGGAGACAGCCTAAGTTTTTGATGCTCTAATTTTGTTTTTGAATAATGGGTGTTGAATGTGCAGGTTGAAAAGTTGAAGTTTTAGGCAAAGAGCACTTCAGTGAGCCAAACTTCCAGTCGGCGACTTGTCAAACAGGTCGGCGAGCCCGACTTAGACCATCGTTGAAACCACCAAAATGACTAGGAGTTCTTTAAAACTCAGTGGGCTAATGCACAACTCCGAGTATCGCCGAGTGGGTCGGCGACACGACTTACTTCGCTGACTACAACGCGAAATAAATGGTTTTAAATGCCAAACTGTTTAAATTTTCAAAATCCTTTCCTTTCCTACTTTTGAATTCCCACAATTCCTCACCCAATACTAGATTATTACTTTGTTTTGTGTTTTATTCTTGTGCTACTTCGGATCTTTTCTCGAATTTCTCTAGATTTACTTTGCCGCCTAGCATTGCAAATTATTTTTTGGCATAAAGATTGGTTTTTCGAACCCTAAAATCTATATGTAGTTGAACTTGAATAAAATCATTGTTTTGTTGTTGATACGTGTGGGAAATGTCGTATGAATCATTGTATGAGTGTTTGTTTGCGTAGTTTCTAATAAAAATAGTAATTATTCAGCTTTAATCATATTTCCCATGTCTTTGCTTGTTGAAATCGATTAGAAATTGTTGGGTTGTGCTAAATTTTTGTTGGGTCTAGAGGGGTGAAGTCTAAGTATCCCCGAATGGTGCTAAATGGCAAATTGTACCCGATGATAGAGCGGTTGACATCATTTTTAAAGGCAAACGACGTCAAATGACCAATTTTTACCAAATCGGGGGAAGTATGAGTACTCTGAGGGCATGGGTAGTATGGGTCTTACCTTAATTTCATAGTGTAGGAGTTTAATTTTTATTTCATGGGCTGCGGGTTTGAATTTGAAGATTGGGGTTCGAATCTAGCTCTAAGGGCCATTTGGCGAGCTTGGTCAAACTCGTCGATTGGTTCGGCAGTTCGCCTATGTTCCCCCACATCACCTTTAATTTCCTTTAATTGTTAATTGTGCTTCTGTAACTTTCGGTGATACGCCTGAGCTCGTTGAGTTCACTCGGAGACTCATCGAAAGTACTTCTTGATCACACTTCTGTGCCCCTAATTCCTTAAAATGCACTGTAACTTTGAGCGAACTACTTTTAGCTTGCCGATTGTGTCGGCGATCTACTGAAAGGCCCTAGACATTGCTGACCAGTTTTGAATTTTTGAAATTTTCATGCTTTAACTTTTGGCGAACCCGACATGGCTTGCCAAAGTAGTTCGGTGACTCGCTGAGTGGTTCGGCGAGTGTTTCTCCAACTTCAATTCTAAAATTTTTTGTGAAATTTATATAACATTTTTCTATGTTGTTTGCAAGAATGGCTAGAACCAAGGTTTCCGGTAGAGACATACCACCCCGAAAGAATGCACGCGTAGTAGTGATCGATGAGGAGGCAGCTACCTCCAAGACCAAGACACCTTCTCCAAAGGGAGGCAAGGGCAAGGGCAAGGCGCCCATAGTTGTGTTACTGGAGCAAGGTAGCACATACAGTGACGGTGTGTAAGAGATTATCCTCACCACCTCCAAGAGTGATGGCGAGTCGCAGGGTGACTCTCACAGTTAAATATCTGATCCGTCTAGGATTCCGGAGACGACCCCTCCAGCTTCAACTATACTTCCTCTTCCAACACAGACGGTGGCTCCATCTCCTCTAGTTCAGGGTCCTCCTCCCCATTTACTTAACCGGTTAAAGGTCGAAGGGCTGAGGACCATACTAGAGGAGAAGAGATTGTCCACGGATGGCGTGGTGCATAGATATCAAGCAGTGTAGGACACTCTCAGGTTGCACAAGTTCCACATCTTCACCAAACCCCGAGGCCCATACATTCCTTATTGGCTCTGGGAGTTTTATTCATCATACAGTGCGTTGTTGCCCCAGGGGAAGAAGAAGGCTCATGCCTTCAAGCTAGTCGACTTTGTTGTGGTCCGCGGGAAGAAGGTTAAATGTCGCAGTGATGATACCAATGCAGTATTCGACCGTGCCTCTGAATTTATGCATGACTACCAGCGTATGATCAATCCAAAGACTCTAGAGGACCATAAAGGTTGGTTGGACCCTTTTATTTTGGACATCACGCCGAGGTGGATTGAGGCTAGAGCACATATAGAGAATAAGGACCTCAATGTAGCAGCTCGCTATTGGTTTGGGTTCATCAGCAGCACGATCATGCCATCAAAGAATGAGTCCATTATCCGGCACACAAAGGCAACATATCTTGGGTCTATCATATCTATCAGGAGGATAAACTTGGGGCTGATTATTGAGAAGGATATTTCCACAAGGACCAGGCAGAGACAGACGTCCCTTTTTATTCTCGATGTAGATCACCAAACTGGGTAGACGGACCCATTTCCCTGGAGATGAGAAAATGGTTATGGAGGTGACACCCACCTCATTTAGTGACATCTGGCATATTGATGCCGAATACCAGCGGTCTGAGGCTGACAAGAGGAGGGAATCCCTAGTGGATACATCCCCGGAGGTTGATGTTGAGATGTTTCCTGCAGACATAGGTTTTCCTTCTCAGGCCACCAGGCCTTTAGGTACTATGAGCTTTACTCCTTCTACGACCCAAAGTACTTTTGCTTCTTATCCTCTCTCTAGATCTACTGCTGCTTCTACTTCTAGGCCTCCTTTCAACTAGGCTATGTTGTTCAAGATGGGGCATCTGGCCCAATCGGCTGATACACGCGCCTCCCGGCTAGAGGTTGTCATTCCTGGAATGATCGAGAGAGCCATCATTTCTGCATTGACACCTTTCATAGCTTCGATCGATGCCTTTACTTTGAGAGAATATGTAGGTGAGAGAGGAAGGGAACCTGATGATGAGGTGACAACCTTGAGGGCCGATCTTATGGGAATTTGTTAGGAAGTGGACGAGATAAAGTCCATTGTTTTTTCCATGCTCTTTGGCTATGTAGAGATCCTAGACCTCTTAATCACATATATTTCAGCTTGCTCTGAGGTGCCTCTTGCTACTACGGAATATGAGGTTAGAGATGATGCCGATGTTGCTGAGTCAGAGGTTGAGACGCATAAGGAGCAGCTAGGGGTGAAAGATGAGGTTGTCTATGAGAATTTGGCAGACCTAGAGGGAGCCATGGTGCATACAAATATATAGGCATGGTTGAGAGATGTATTGATTGTGGGATCCAGTGGATCCAAGGATGATGTGTTACCAGGCACTGATGCCCACACAGATGGAGCGACGGACATGCAGACTTCACCCTAGGCTTAGCCTGGCAGGATGACCTTTCTCCTCCCTCTTTGTTACTTTTTTGACTATTTTAGTTTTTAGTTGCATTTGAGGACAACGGAATATTTTACTGGTGGGGTGAGGTATTTCCATACCTACCTCTTTTATTGGGTTGTTTTGTAAATATTTGATTCCGATTATGATTTTGTGAATATTGAGCTTACTGAGTTATTTATATATCTTTGTTGTGGAACTGTGTGGAATTGTTGCCCATTGTTTTTATTTGAAAGCGGTTTTGAACAAAATTTAAATTTTTCTGCCTCTTTTGTGTGTAATTGTGGTTGTTCTTGTTCAAATTTGAGTGTCGGTTGTGGTAAATAACGATGACTTGAATAGTGCTCTTACTTGAACAAAATGAATGTGCGATTATGATTAGGCAAAATGAATGTGCGGTTACTATTAGTCAAAATGAATGTGCAGTTACTATTAGGCAAAATAAATGTGCGGCTACGATTAGGCAAATGAAGTTACTTGAATAGTGCTCTTAATTGCACAAAATGAATGTACGACTACGATTAGGCAAACGAAATTACATAGGCAATATGTGAAAGGATCTTATTGTGACTAACCAATTGTTGATGAAGTCTCCTGTGATGAGCATTGCACGCTAGCTACAAAGTGTGGAGTCTTGTTTGATAACTGTATCAATTCCTTTTGTGGTGAGGTTGTTTTGAACATTGTGTGTGATGACACCTAGAATTTTCCCCAGTAGTTGATTGATTGAGTGAAGCAAACAATTGAAATGATCTTAGGCCAAATTTTTTCAACAGTGAGCCTATTTGACAACATACCTCTTTGTAGCCAACCATGTGAGAAGTGTGAACCCTGCTTGGCACCTTTTAAGCCTACCTTTTTCTTGAAATAAACTTGAATAACTTGGACCTTTTTACCCCATCTATCATAACCTTCATGTAGTTTTGGTTTGTGTGAATAGCCAACTTAGGCAACAGCCTAAGTTGGGGGTCTGGTGAAAAGGAAGGGAAGTCGAGAAGTGTGATGTCACACCCTAAAACTACCCCCAGGACGCGGACACGGGACCTAGGATCATGAGTGACCCCAAGATAACCCTGCTGAAATATCATATGCATACTAAATAATCTGAAGTAAGGAAATAATATGCTCAGGCTAAATCAAAAGGTAAACTAAAATGACGGGGAATACCCATAACTATCTGAATATATAAAATTTGAGAGTTTAACAAATACTGAAATGTCAAACTCAAGTGCTAAAACTGAAACTAACTATGTTTGAAATAAGCCTCTAACTGACTAGAAGTGATGGGACATGCCCCAGATAAATCTAGCAAAACAGAAACTAAAGAATAAAAGAAAAAGAAACATGTATGTCATCCTCAGAGAATGAGGACTCACCTCTGTACTGTTTAGCTGAATATCAGTAACCGATCTATGCGTGATATGGAAGCTGAGAACCTACTTGACCGGTACTGAGCATGCATGATGGAATAAAGCGGAAAAATAAACATAACTAAACAATAATATAACTGAGCAATGACATAAGATAAGCATGATACTAAAATGAGAATATTGAGCATTAAATGACTCAATGCAATGACCAAGTTTATAACACGCTAAAACTGAAATCTTACTGTAAGTGATAACATGGTCAATGGAATAGAATTTGACTGCAAGGGAGCTACTAATAATCGACATAAAACCACATGAGCTAAATGTGGAGTTCGATGTATACGCCTTATGGAGAGGACCCAATATACCCTGCCAGAGGTATAGAGGCATGATTGGCATGATCACTAAAATGTAATGCCCACATACGGGACTTATAAACCTACGGGGCACATAGTTCTGGGACATGAGGGTGACTGACCCCAGTCAACTCGATATTAAGCTACTCCTAATTGACTATGTAATTAAAAAATTATGACTGAATTACTGTAATACGGGATAGCTCAAAATAATTACATGCTAACTGAAAATGCAACATTAATGTACTAATAGTGAAACATTCAAATCTGAGGCATGTCTATCTGAAATAACTGGCCATCATGTGTAACTCATGAACTAAACAAACTACATTGCTAGGGTTCTTAATTTATGAAAGAATCCACACAAAACGATACAAAATCATGATAATCTAATTTGGATCATTCTTACCGTTAAAACCCAACAATTTCTAACCTTCAAGAAACCCTAGGTCTGGATAATATTAAGGGAATCAAGATTCTGACTGAAATCTACGGACCTAATGGGTGAAATTAACCCACTAGTGAAATATCATTTACCTGGTGAAGAAATTCATGGAGAAATCTTTCGATTTTGGGGCTGGAACTGATGAAAACTCGATGCGTTCTTGAATTAGGGCTTGATCGACTTTCTCCTCTGTTTTTCTCTAAGTTTGATAATTTTTTGGTGAATAATTTATTAGGGTAAGTTCTAATTAATTTACTAGGCTAAAACTGACCAAAACCACGTATTTAGGGGTCCAATGCATATGGAAAAGAACAAATGACCGCTGACTTAAAATCTGCTGAAGCCACCTATGGACTGATAGATGGTTCGTGGACTAATCCACGATCCGTTCTATCATTCTGTCGATCAACTTTAGAGGATGGGCTTTAGGGGTCATGAGGGTCTCGACCTATGGATTGATCGACGGTCCATGGACGGATCCACGATACGTCCTGTCAGTTCGTCGATCAACTTTAGAGGATGGGTTCTGGGGCATCCTGAGGGTCTCGACCATCAGACTGATCGATGATCTGTTGATGGATCCACGATCTGTGCTATTTGTCCATCGATCGACTTAAGAGGATGGGTTCTAAGGGTCCTGAGTGTCTCGACCTATGGATTGATCGACGATCTGTGGACTGATCCATGATCTGTCATGTCAGTGCATCGATCAACTTCAAACAATGGGTTTTGTGGGGTCGTGAGGGTCTTAACCTATGGATTGATTGACAATCCATGGGGTGATCCACGATCCATCTTGTTAGTCCTTCAATCGACTTCAGAGGATGGGTTTTGGGGGGCTACATGTGGCCATCCACGGACCACCAGGACGGACCGTGGGTCACCCTACGGTCTATGGATGGCAACTGTGGGTTGCACCTGCAACTTTTGGTTGGTTAAGTCTATTTTCAGATACAGGGTGTTATATTATCTCCCTCTTGTGAACATTGGTCCTCGAATGAAGTCCAAACTTGTTGGATAGGGAGGGAAAAAGCTACAAACCCTACCACTGTGGTAGCTTGTGACCTCTCCTCTGAATCCTATTCTATTCCACTAACATCTCGCCCCGTAGTAGTAGTTTCTTTCTCTCACCGTCCCGCCCTTATAACAAATCTGGAACCCAAAGTAGTCCTGCAGTAGTGGTAACCCCTGTAGTAAGACTCTTCGGCCTCGTAGTCAATCTACTGATGAGCCTTATTGCCAAAGAAGGGGGAGCCTACTGAAGTTTCAAAAAAAGGAATTGAGAATCACCATAGGTTGTGTTTTAAGTGAAGGAGAGAGACATGACTTTCTAGGAATTGAATCAATAGGTTCAGGGGCATGCCCCGTATCAGCTGCAAGAGAATTCGCACTTTGACACATATATTAGACCGTAGCACAAGAGACGATTCGCTCTAGTCCCGTAACCAAGCGAAAGAGGATTCATGGACAGAAGCTACCGGTAAACCCTCGGTTTGCCATCAACTATATACGTGGATAGGGGATAACTTCTTCTATATACTAGAAACTAATTTCTAATTGAACTAAGTTCCAAGGACATGCAAATACGCTGAAAATGCAAGTTCAAATTGAAGGAACATGATACAAAGACTGAATCAACGCATGAATAACTGAAAAACAGGAGAGGAATTATTACCTCAAACTGGAGTGGAATCGGAAGGAAAGAGATGAGGATACTTGGCCTTAATGGCTGCTTCTGCTTCCCAAGTAGCTCCCTCTACGGACTAACTCCTCCACAACACCTTAACTGAAGCGACTTGTTGTTTCTGAACTTTCAAACCTGACGATCAATAGTATCAACTAGTACCTCTTCATAAGTGAGAATATCCTTCACAAACACACTTTCTAAAGGTACAATAGATGTTGGATCACCACACACTTCTTCAACACCGAAATGTGAAAAACTGGATGCACTGCTGCATGTTCTGTTGGCAACTCTAACTCAAAAGAGACTTTACCAACTCTTTTCAAAATCTTCTAAGGGCCTACATATATAGGACTAAACTTCCCTTTCTTGCTAAAACTCATCACCCCTTTCATGGGTGAAACTTTCAGGGAAACCAAATCATCAACTTTGAACTCTAATTCCCTCCTCTTTACATCTACATAGGACTTTTGGCGACTCTGGACTGTCTTAAGTCTATCTCTAATGAATTACACTTTCTCCATGGCATCATGAACTGAATTTGGCCCTATCAAGGTTGCTTTACCTACTTCAAACTAACCAACTAGAGATCTACATCAACGCGCAAACAATGCCTCGTAAGGGGCCATCTGAATGCTAGAATGGTAACTATTATTGTAGGAGAACTCTATAAAAGGAAGGTGATCATCCCAATAACCGTTGAAATCGATCACGCAAGCACTCAACATGTTCTCTAAGGTCTGAATGGTACACTCTGCCTGACCATCCGTCTGTAGATGAAATGTTGTGCTAAGATTAACCTGCGTACCAAGACCTTTCTGAAAGGACTTCCATAAATGAAAGGTAAACTGAGGAAACCTATCTTAGATGATAGACAAAAGAATCCCATGCAAACTGACAGTCTCATTAATGTAAAGATTGGCGTAGTCCTCCGCCGAATTGGTAGTCTTAACAAGCAAAAAGCACACATACTTTGTAACTCTATCAATTATTACCCAAATGGAGTCATGTTGTCTACGAGTACGAGGTAACCCTGTAATGAAGTCCATGTTGATCACTCCTACTTCCAAGTAGGAATGTTGATCTCTTGAGTCATACATCCTGGTTTGTGATGTTCTACCTTCACTTGTTGATAATTAAGGAACTTAGCCACAAATTCAACTATATCCCTTTTTATGTCATTCCACCAAAAGACTTCCGGTAGATCACGGTACATCTTAGTGGCGCCTGGATGAATAGAATACCTCAAATTATGGGCTTCTGCAAGAATCTGTTGTCTCAACTCATCCACCTTAGGAACACATAATTTACCCTGTTAGCGAAGCACACCATCTCTCCCTTGGAAGAATATGTCAACTCTCTGCTGATGGACTGCACCCTTTAGTTGAAGCAATATAGGATCACTATCTTGGTTTTCCTTAACCTTCACTTCCAATGAAGATCTTGCCCCATTCTAAACTGTTACACCACTATCCGATATGCACATAAGACGAACTCCTAAGCGAGTAAGTCTATGAACATCCTTTGCTAGTTCCTTTCTTTGTTCCTCAACATGTGCTACACTACCCATAGATAGTCTACTAAGATCATCTGCTATTGGCCTTACCATGATGGTAATGCACACTCATATCATTATCCTTGAGGAACTCAACCCATCTCATTTGGCGAAGATTCAAATCTTTCTGGGTGAACAAATACTTAATGCTCTTATGGTCTATGAACACATCTACATGAACACCATACAAGTAATGTCTCCAAACCTTAAGTGCAAACACCATTGCTGCAAGCTCGAGGTCATGAGTTGGGTAGTTCTTCTCATGCACCTTAAGTTGTCTAGACGCATAAGATATAACCTTACCTCGCTGCATCAATGCACAACCTAGGCCGACTCTGGATGCATCACAATAGATAACATAACTATCTGAACCTTCTGTTAGAGACAAAACAAGAGTTGTAGTCAACCTAGTTTTCCATTTTGCGAAGCTTTTCTCACAATCATTTGACAACTCAAACTAAACCTTCTTCTGAGTTAACTTAGTCAATGGAGAGGCTATGGATGAAAATCCTTCCAGGAACCTTCTGTAATAGCCAGCCAAACCCAAAAAGCTTATGATATCTGTAGGAGAGGTAGGTCTGGGCCATTGTTTCATTGCTTCTATTTTTTGATACTCCACTTGGATCCCTTCGCTAGACACAATATTCCCAATGAAAGTAACATATTTCAACCAAAACTCACATTTGCTAAACTTAGCGAATAACTGACGATCTTTGAAAGTTTGCAGGACAACCCTCAAATGATTCATATGCTCTTCCTCATTCCTAGAGTAAATGAGGATATCATCAATAAAGACGTTAATGAACAAGTCCAAATACTGCTTGAACACTCTGTTCATCAAGTCCATGAAAGCTCCAGGAGCATTGGTTAGTCAAAATGACATAACTATAAATTTATAATGACCGTACAAATTTCTAAAGGCTATTTTCAGGATGTCACTATCCCTTACTCTAAGGTGATGATAACCAGATTTGAGGTCTATCTTTGAGAAATGCCTAGCAACCTGAAGTTGGTCAAACAAGTCATCAATCTTATGGATAGGGTACTTATTCTTGATTGTGACCCTGTTCAACTGCCTATAGTCAATGCACATTCTAAGAAAACCATTTTTCTTTTTCACGAACAACACTGGTGCACCCCATGGGGAAATATTAGTCTGATGAAGCCCTTATCTAGAAGGTGTTTCAACTGCTCTTTCAATTCCTTAAACTCAGTTGCAGCCATTTTGTAAGGAGGAATAAAAATAGGTTGGGTATCTGGAAGGAGATCAATTCCAAAGTCGATTTCCCTTTCGGGAGGAACTCCGGGAAGATCTTCTAGAAAAACTTCTAGGAACTCAATAACTACAGGAACTGACTCAAGATTTGGGGTTTCAGAGCTTGAATCCTTAAACCGATGTAGATGATAGAGATCATCTTTATGGCCTTAAGATAAGAAATAAATTGAACCATAGTTGCTAAGCTATTACCCTTCCATTCTAAGATTGCTTCGTCTGGAAAGTAAAAATGAACAATCCTAGTTCTATAATCGACTGAGGTATAACAGGAATGTAACCAATCTATGCCTAGAATGATATCGAAATCCACCATTTCTAACTCTACAAGATCTGCTGAGGTGACTTTTTGGGAGAGTGTGACAGGGCAATTTCTATATACCCGTCTAGCTACAACTGGGTTACCGATTGGAGTAGAGACTGAGAAGGGTTCTTAGAGAGTTTCTGGCTAAACGTCGAAGTTTACTGCTATATAGGGAGTTACAAAAGACAAAGTTTCCCCTATTGTCTTTCCACTGAGTGAACCATATTTGAGCCACATCTGTAAGCTGGTAGGATGCCAATTCCACCCTATCACTACCAATCACTTGCTTCACTCCAAAGATTTTCTCAACCTCATCAATGAAATTTTGTGGGTCCTCATAAACTTGCGACCCTAAAAACTCAGGCGGATTCATCCTTACAAATCCTCAAACCCTTGATGCCACTGATCCACCATTTCAATCAGTAGAAACTGGAACCTATTGATTGTTTTGGTTGGTCATACTCTGAGCCAAAAGCTATATCGCATTTCGAAACTCTGCCTTCAAAATGTCATGGTCTTGGAATAGAGAAATGGTGTTAGAATTGCGTGCATTAGCATTCCATGTGTAAGCTCTATGAGGAGGCATGATCTTAAGTGCAGAACGACGGATCAGAACGACGGATCAGAACGAGGAAATTGGATCATACCTAAAACACTTCGTAGCCTCCCTCTCATTAGATGTGGTGCACTACACCCCCATGAAAAGGACTCTACTTAGTGCTGTTTTCAAACATCCTAGGACTCTTTAACATAGTGCTCTGATACTAAGTTTGTCACACCCCGAAGCTACCCCCAGGATGCGGACACGGGACTTAGGATCACGAGTGACCCCAAGCTAACCCTGATGGCATATCATAAGCATACTAAATAAACTAAAGTAAGGAAATATTATGCAGAAGCTAAATAATAAGATAAACTTAAATGATTGGGAATAACCATAACTATGTGAATATATAAAAACTGAGAGTTTAACAACAACTGAAAGTCAAGGTCAAACTCAAGTGCTAAAGCTGAAACTATGTCTGAAATAAGCCTCTAACTGCCTAGTAGTGTTGGGAAACGCCCCAGCTAAATCTAGAAAAAATAAATCTAAAGACTATAAGCAAAAGAAACATGTATTTCGTCCTCGGAGAATGAGGACTCACCACTGGTACTGCTGAGCTGAATATCAATAACCGATCTATGTGTGATCTGGAAGCTGAGAACCTGAACCTATATCACGAGAAGATGTAGCGTAGAATATGCATCAATACTTGAAATGTACTGAGCATGTAGGATAAAATAAAGATGAAAAATAAACATAATTGAACAAACATATAACTGAGAAATGATATAAGGCAAGCATGATATTAAACTGAGAATACTGAGCAATAAATGACTGAATGCAATGACCAAGTTTATAACATGTTGAAACTGAAATCTGGCAGTAACTAATAACATGGTCAATGAAATTGAATATGACTGCAAGAGAGCTACTAATAACCGAGATAAAACCACATGAGCTAAATGTGGAGTCCGATATATACGCCCCATCGAGAGGACCCAATATACCCTACCAGAGGTATAGAGGCAAGACTAGAATTATTACTAAAACGTAATGCCCATAGAGGGGACTTATAAACCTAGGGGGGCACGTAGTTTTGGGACATGAGGGTGAATGACACTAGTCCACTCAATATTAAGCTACTCCCAATTAGTTATGTAATTAAGAATTTATGACTAACTTAAAATGTGGGATATCTCAAAATACTTACATGCTAACTTAAAATGCAAAATTAATGTACTAATAATAACACATTCAAATCTGAGGCATGTGTATTTGAAATGACTGGCCTAACATGTGTAATTCATGAACTAAAAGAACTAAATACCTAGGGCTCTGAATTTATGAAAGAATCTACACAAAACGATACAAAAATCATGATAATCTGCTTTGGATCATTCTAATAGATTAAACCCAAGAATTTTTAACATCCAAAAAAACCCTAAGTCTAGATAATATTAAGGGAATCAAGATTTTAACTAAAATATAGGGACCTAATAGGTGAAAGGAACCCACTAGTGAAATCCCACATACCTGGTAACCAAATTCATGGAGAAATCTTTCAATTTCGAGGCTGGAACTGATGAAAACTCATTGTGTTCGTGAACTAGGGCTTGGTCGACTTTCTCCTCTGCTTTGCTCTAAGTTTGATGAATTTTTGGTGAATAATTGATTAGGGTAAGTTCTAATTAGTTTACTAGGCTAAAACTGACCAAAACCACATAGTTTAGGTGTTAAACGATGTAGTTTGGGGGACCAATGCATAAGGAAAAGAACAAACGACCCTTGACTTAAAATCTGCTAAAGCCAACTACATATTGATCGATGGTCCGTGGACTGATCCACGATCCATCCTATTAGTCCATCATTCGATTTCAAAGGATGGGTTTTGGGGGTTCTAAGGGTCTCGACATACGAAATGATAGACGGTCCATAAATGGATCCACGACCCATCCTATCAGTCCGTCAATCGACTTCAAATGATGAGTTCTTAGGGATCTTAAGTGTCTCGACCTACGGACTGATCGATGATCCATGGACAAATCAACGATGTGTCTTGTCAGTACATCGATCCACTTCAGAGGATGGGTTTGGGGCCCCCTAAGGGTCTCGACCTACGGATTGATTGACGATCCATGATCCGTCCTGTAAGTCTGTCGATTGACTTCAGAGGATGTGTTCTGGGGTACTAGGGGGCTCGACCTACGGATTGATCGACTATCCGTGGACTTATTCAAGATCCGTCCTGTCAGTCTATTGATCAACTTTAGTGTATGGGTTTTGGGGGTCCTGAGTGTCTCGACCTACAGATTGATCGATGATTCGTGGATTGATCCAAGATCCATCTTGTCAGTCCATTGATCAATTACAGAGGATGGGTTCTAAGGGGCTGCAGGTGGCCATCCACGGACCACCAGGACGAACCGTGGATCACCCTACTTGTCACGACCAGAGCATATACCTTTGACGTGGCCGACACTCAAGAACCAGTTATGGTCCCCAAGCGAGCCCTCATCCCTGCTGACTACAAGCGGAAGAATAACTTAAGCATGTAAAATCTTATAACTGAGAAAATGGCCAAATGAACCCCCAACCTAATAGTCGATTCTCAACTACACACTTATATTTTAGGAGGGTCCTATTACCCCCTTGAACTATTTTATAGTAGAATTATTTGCTCCCTAATACTGAGTTGGCAAAGAAAATGTGGTTCACTTTCTCAAAGAGAGTGAGAGGTAGGTTTCTTATTTTTCTTTTTCATATTATTTTTTTGATTTTTAAAATTTATGTATTCTACCTTTTACTTTTATTTATCTTTTTCATTTTTCTTTCTTATTCTTCTTTTTCTTCTTTCTCTATTTCTTCAACAATCCGTCTGATTTGATTTAAGTTGTCTGAAAAAAATGTGGAATCACCTCACTATTAATAATAGTTACTACTAATGCTATCTCCTTTCTTCTTCACTTGAAAAAATTAGAAGAATACGAGATCAAATTAAAAATCAACACTTTTCCATAGCTAAGTGTTCATAAGTTCAAGCACAAGAACACAAAATTGAACAATATAAAGGAAACCCAGTTGAATAAATAAAACAACAAAGCATGAAGGTCAAAATTAGTATCTTTACCAGCTAATTTTTTACTACTTCAAGACAATAATGCACAAAATTGATGATACCCAAATTCAAATCAGATCTGAAAGTTGATTAGTGATTACTATACAAGTATATCAACATCAAATTCTTTAGAAGATCTTCTCCTTTTAAATTATTGTAAGCCAAATCAACATGCTTACGACCTCGAAAATTCGTAAACTTTCAAGGATTTCACCAATCAAATTCATATCTCATTCAAATATACTTCATTTTTTAGCTTCCCAAACTCCGACAATACTCTCATCGGAGACCCATTAAATACCAAACCTAGATATTCAAGATTCACTAAGTTATCAATTTTTACCAGAAATATAAGTTCATATGAATGTGTAAGATTTACAGTTCCATTAAGTTTTCGATTGGCGGTGGATATCTCTGCTAAATTGTTCCCCAGATCAAGATATTGAAGTTTTTGAAGTCGATGACTATCCAATGGTGTGAGACCCACAAATTAATTATGGAAAACGTCCAATTATTGCATATTGAAATAGTTGTATAAGAAAATTGAGAACTACTCTGGAAATAATTCAAACAAAGATTAATAAACTAAAAAATTTGAGGGTAGAAATGGAACTTGAAATTTCTACATCAATGGCAGAAATTTTATAGTCAAAGAAAAAGAAAAACAAAAAGAAAAGAAGAAATGGACTAAATAGAAAAGAAAACAAATATAAAAGGGAAATAGAATAAAAAAGAAGAATATTATTTTTATTAAAAAAAGTACAATATATTTAAGTGGCAACGCGCGTGCAGCCCACTACGTAGCACAAATCACTGGTGTGGCCTTTTAAGGGGCAAAATATTCCACTTTTAAAATGTGTAGGGGGGGTAATAGGACCCCCGTGAAATATAAGTGTGTAGTCAAAAATTGACTAATAGATTGGGGGGGGGGCGTCATTTGACCATTTTCTCGTTTGAAAATTGAATAAAAATTCATGAAACTCAATTACGAAGCTTTAACTCAATATGAAAACTGTGAATAAAAATAAATTATTCAACTCGCCATAAAATATGCAACTTAAGTCTTTAAAACATTTAATAAAATAAATGAACAGAATTCTGAAACCCTACAGTCTATCTATGAAGCCTCTAAATGACACAGATGGAAGTCGGGACAAGACCCATGACCTCCTAACAACTTATATAACTGAAAGTAAAAGTGGAACCCTCTGGTAGCAAGGATGGTCACCATAGCTAACTCGAACTCCATGTGGTATCAACGAAGCTTCTCATGATGACCCTGAATACTGGTATCTGCATCATGAAACGATGCAGGCCAAATGGCTCAGTACGTGGAATGTACGAGCATGTAAGGGGAATTCTAAAGCATAACATAAGATTGAATTTGATAAAAAGGAAGCATACTTACCTTTTTTCAAACTTACTCAACTCAAAGAATACTCAACGATACTCAAAACTACTCAAACTTACACAACTCTGAAGTACTCAATGATAAGATACTTAACTCAGTAATAAGGTTCTCAACCCAGTGAAATTCAACAATAAGGTACTCGACACAATGAAGCACACATCAACTCAAGATACTCAACTCAAGATACTAAATTTGAAATACTCAACTCATGATACTCAAGGATAAAGCAATAGTGAAAGATGCAATATATATGGAAAGCTGTAAAACTGTAGATAGCAACTCACTTTATTGAAAAATAGAATATACTCAGTGTGAATATAAAAATTCAATATAACTCTATGGGAGTTTCTCTAACCGACAACCATCACTATTAGCTATGTGATGATACAATGTCTCGCCCAAGCTGCCAAAATTGTCCTATACTTTGCCAAGGTATAAGACCTCTCAACTAATTGGATCCGCTAGTCTGTGCTAAAGAGCACTAAGGAATAGTCTAAAAAGTATGACCCTTTCTACCCACGTCGGCTACATTGTTTATGGAGACTTGGGTTATCTGAACTCGTCCTCATATCGTTGCTCAATACTACTCCCAAAATATACACAACTCAGTTATTTTAAAACCATAACTCTTTCTATGGTTTGAGATTATTACTCAAAATATTTCTCTAAAAAGAGATGTTACTCAACTGCTCAAAACTCTTTTGGAAATATCAGATTCCTCCTCTTTTAAATGTGAAAACATTTACTCTTAGGAATACATAGTTCCCATATATCACTTTTAGGAAAATTAACTTGACTCTAGTATTTCTCTACTCAAGTACTCAAGTCTTAAAAAAAGTTTTAAAAAAGTTGTAAAAGACTTCTCAAAATAGGGTTCATGCCAAATGATGGATGTGAACGACTCAATTCAAGGTTTTCAATAACCATACAAAGAACTCGATAATCGAAACTCAACAACTAAGAACTTAAGAACTTCAATGATACTACTCATTTCAAGAATGCTCAACTCATAAGGTTCATCCGGAATTATGGGCATGAACAACTCAATTCAAGGACTTAATGATACTCCTCATCTCAAGATTTCTTGACTCATATGGTTCATGCAGAATTATGGGCATGAACTACTCAACTTAAGGACTGCATGGGTAACATGTAATAGTTCCATGATTAGGAATATAATTTCAAAAGGGTTAGTATCTCAATACTCAAGACTTAGAACTTGAATGTACTACTTCTCACAAAGGTACTCAATTTATGAAGTTCATGCAGAATTTATGGGCATGAACGACTCGACTCGAGGATCTACATAACAATATGGAACTCATGTATCCGACTCTTCTCATTGTTATACTTACTTCTTCAAAACTTTGCTCAAATCGATAGTTGATCTCAAAGGATTCACAATTGAACTCAAAGACTTTCTTGAACTCTACTCTTAACTCTCTCTCTCAAATGTGAATTATTCATTCAAGAATTATGGTTCATGATATGAAGGATCTCATGATAATAAAGTTGACTCATGAATACATTCACCTCATTCTCATACTAACTTGCTCGAGTCTTGAAACAAGTTATTAGAAATTGTAGAAGACTCCTAAAAAAGACTCAAAGGGACTTTCTAAAAAATATTTGAAAGAATTCTCAAAAGTTGACTCTCAACTCTACCTTGAATTTGATTTAGGAATTCAAGGTTGTGATTTGTGATAGGAAAGATCTCATAATGTTTCGGAGTATTTTTAGAGAGTTAAACATGAGAAATGGTTGAAAAACACTGTCTGGGGAGCAAGTTCGCAATGCGGAGATGAATTAAAATGTTTTGTCGAAATAATTTTTGAAACAGTGGAGTCTGCGACCTCTCCGCGACGTGGAGAGAAAATTTTCACACTGAAGGAACATATCTGTGTCGCGGACCTGGTACCTGTTCCTTGTTCGATATTTTTCTTCCTCGTTTTCTAACCCTAATTCTCCTAAATACGATTCTTTTTCTCAATTTCTCTTTAAATTCAGATACCCAATACATCTACCCAAGAATCTAATAAAAACAACTCTAAAATCGACTTGATTTCCTCAAGAACTCATCAATCTCATCTTAACTCAAAAACAAAAGACAATTTCTAGAACACAATTCAAGAACATCAAACCTTAATCTTTCTAGAATGAATTTAACGCTGAAATGAATGTGATTGGTGTGTGGGCGAACAAACCCAACAATATGGAAGCTTACATACCTCTTAGGGATCAAACCCATGGCGAAAATCCGTGACAAAACACAAGAATCTCGATGAATGCTTTGATCCTCTTCTCTTTTCTCTTCTCTCAAAACCCTAAGTTATTTTTATGTAGCGTAAACTGAATCCAATCAGTTTGTCCCAAACATAATTACCAAAAACTAATTTAATTAATTGGGTAGTGTAAAGACCATAATACCCTTTTGAAATCCGATTTTGATTTTCCTTATCTAAACCGCCCAACTTTGAATGGATATATCTCCCTCATACGAACTCGAAACAGAGAAAACTCGGTGGCGTTGGAAATATAATTCAAATATCTTTCCTACGGTATCTGATAGCACACCTAAATCATCATATGCTAGGAGTTGTGGTCGTTTGATTATTTCCAAAAATAGTTTCTTTCCAATTCTAAGTCTTTCTATTTCTTTCAAAAAATGGGGCGTTACACTACAGTCCGTGGGTAGCAACCATGGGTTGCACCTGCTCTTTCTGGAAATCTACTGGTTCGGTCTGTTTTCGGATACGGGGTGTTACATGTAAAAACTTCCCCCTCCTTATGGATTGTGTTGAAAAAGATGGAACCTCTCCATGTAAAAAATGAATAAAAAATAGGAAAAGAGAATAAAAGGAATGAAAAAGAAAAAATATATGAAATTAAGTTGTGTAAATGACAAAAGAAATGGGGTATCCGGTGAATCTTGTCTAGTTAAATAATGGGGTGGATTATGATCATGTTTGAATGAGGAAGAGAAGGCGGAAATGATTTTCAAGCCACACTTCATGAAGGTAGAAGCCACTAAAGCCTAAGCAACCATATCTTGACACTCAGCCTCATTACAAGCCTTAAAAAGACATTTGTGACCTTGAGTAAGCTTAAACTAATGTTGATTGGAAAATAAGGGTAAGCCTGTGGGTGAAGTCATGCATGTGTTGATATTTGTGAGTGTGAGAGTGGTATCTGATTTCGGAACTTTAAATTAGTTAGAAATTTTGTGTGAATATGGAATCATCTTTGTTGGAATGGCATTTGCACACATTTGTTGAGCTTCAACTTGTATTTGAAGCAAGCATTGTGAGCTTGAGTACACTTGATGATGGTGAGTCACAATTTGAAACTTTGAGTGCACAATTGATCCTTGTATGAGTAGTTTGAACCTTGTTGTTTGCATTTGTGTTGAGTCTTATGCAGCACTATTTATAGACATCCTTGTAGAACCGATTGATCTTGAGTTTTACTAGAGGACATGAGTCAAAGATTTCGATTCATTTGGGCTTTGTTTTGATAGCATAAGTGTCCTGAAATGCCCAATTTATGCTCTAAACTGATGTTAAAGTGTTGATTTGCAACATTACAGGCAAAGAAACTATCGGACAAAAATGAACTAATTAGCTGAAGAAGTGAAGAAAAGTGATCTTGGTGATCGCCAAGACCACTCGGCGAGTTGCCGAGTGGCTCTTCAGATAGCCTAAAGTTTCAGCGTGCCAGCCCTGGGGAAATCGTCGGATGGTCAATCGGTTCCTCCATAACAATTTGGATCGCCCAAAGTTACAAGACCTGGGATGCTAAGGATGAATGCCAAATGGCAATGGAAGAGAGCAAAGGGCAGATCACCGAATCAATAGGAGAGGCATGACTTACTCCACCGAAGTGACTTTTGGGCTAAAACACAGGCAACTATAAATTGGAATTTAAATGGAATTTCAAGAGTTCATATTCCCAAGTTTAGAGTTAGACTTTTCTTTGAAGTTTTCCAGTTTTTATTGTGACTTTGATGTTTTCTAATCTTAATTGTGATTATTCGGAATTGGGTTTTCTGTAACATCGTGCAATAAGAAACAGCTATGAAGAAGCTTGTAATTGGAAATAGTCATTTTTGGAAAGAATTCAAAATCTGGAAATTTAGTTAAGTTTGGAAAAAAATGAGTTTTTGGTCAACTTCACACGGTCATAACTACTAGCTCAGGCTGATTTAGGTGTATTTAGAGTTATTTTTGGAAAGCCCTTGGAATTATCTTCACAACGCCGTCGAGTTTGCTCGATTTCGAGTTCGTATGAGTGAGTTATGCTCTTTGGAAGTTGGGCTGCTGGCATAGGGCAGTTTAGTCCGAATTTGTAAGGGTATTTTGGTCTTTTACCTAACCATTTCTTTTGGTTATATTAACGGTCTAGACTGATTTAAATTCAGTTTTTTCCTTTTAAAAGCGAGAGTTAGGGTTGTGAGTGAAGAGAGTAAGAAGAGGAGAAAGTGAGGAAGAAGAAAAGATCATCAAGATCATCGTGGATTTCGTCGGGGGTGATCCATATTAAGTTATGTGAGATCATAGTGTTGGGTTGGTTCATTCCCCCACACGCCAAGCTCGTTTTAATTTTGAGAAAAAGATTGGTTGTGGTTGTTGAAATCTTGTGGTTGTGTTGAGTTTCTTGTTGATTTGGTACATGTTTCCGGTTGTGATTTCAAGTTGAATCTATTGTATGTTGAGGGTTTTAATGATATTAAGTGTTTGGGAAAGAACCTTTGTTGTTGAGAGGGTTTAGAGTTGGAGAAACTAAGGAAGAAATTCGGCTTTTCGGGGAAAAAAGGTGGGGCGTCGCACCAGCCAGCGTGCCCCAGCAGGGGTTCTGAAGTTCCCCCCTTGGGGCGGCGCGCCATTCAGAGCGCCCCAGCAGGCCTTCTGAAACTTGAGGGCTGGCGCCCTGTGCCTCACAGAGCGCCAAGGATGCCAGTTCTCCTCATTCCTTCCCCACTTTTTCATACATGTTCCTTGGTAATGTACCTATGTTTTCTGGTTATTTTCAACACCCTAAGGTACATCTAAACATCACGAACTCATCCATAAACATGAGATAATTACCCTTGAATCCGTAATCCAATTCGAGGAAAGTTAGGATCAAAGTCAAGTGAAGTTAGAGTCAAGTCTAGAAGTTAAGAAGCAAGTCATAGCATGTCGTTAAAGTTTTTCAAGAGTCTTTATTGAATATTTTAACTTCATTTTAAGGCTCAAGTTTCAAGTTAAGCGAAGAGCATAGAGTTGAGTTCATTTCTCAAAAGTTATTAGGGAACTAACTATTCCCGAAGAAGTTTATAAATATTTTTACATTTCAGTAAGAAAGGAACTATGTTTTCCAAGAGAGCCTTTGGGCTAAGCTTTGAGCAATTATCTCAAACTAAAGAAAGAT
Organism: Solanum okadae; assembly: GCA_036553675.1. NCBI lineage: Eukaryota > Viridiplantae > Streptophyta > Magnoliopsida > Solanales > Solanaceae > Solanum > Solanum okadae. The sequence goes on from CM071689.1 coordinate 27,762,874, forward strand.
GTGTTTAAAACACTTATGAGCTAAAGTATTTTTGGGAGTAGTATTGAGCACCGAATTGGAGACGCGAGTTCATATTAAATAAACTTTCCATAAGAACCATGTAGCCAACATGGGATCTAACGGGTCATTCTTTTTAGATGATCACGTAAGTTAAGCTAGTGGATCCACTAAGTTAAGTAAGTTCCTATATCACGGCAAGGTATAGGATGGTCCTTGGGCAACATTAGGTAAACCGTTGAATCATCACTAGGGCTCATAGTGGTGGTTGTCGGTTAAAGAACCTCCCACTAAACTTATATTACTTTTGTATAAGTAAAGTTGAGTTTGTTATTGTTTTATCCTTAACGAACTAAGTTGTTTACACTGTTTTACAAGCTTTATATATATTGCATGTGTCTTATTGCTTTATATTGAGTTCGGTTATTCATTAGTCGAAAAGAGCCAAGGTTAGAGTTATTTTGTACTGCTTTAAAGCTTAAGTTGTTGTTTAGCTTTCCAGCTGGCATACTCATACATTCAATGTACTGATGCTAGTTTTCCTGCATCTTATGATGATATAGACGCAGGTACCCAGGATCAGCATCCAGCACGCCGTTGATCTAGCTGAGCACTCCAGAGTTAGTGGAGTTCCTTGCCTTCTGGAGGACTCTGTTATTTTGTGTTCCTAGTTTTGCTTTATTAGGATGATGCGGGTTCTGTCCCAACATCCATCTCAGTGCTATAGAGGCTTCATAGACAGTTAGTCAGTTAGTATTGAGTCTCTCATATATGTATATATATAAATATTCTATTTTGAGACACGAGTTGCCTTTTTGGCCAGTTTTTATCAGTTAGGTTGTTTTATGACCTTTTATTGCATTGAGTTATTCTATTGAGTTATGTTTCCGCTGAGTTAAGAAAGCCAGGCCAAGGGTTCGCTTGGGGGCCAACAATGGTCTGCGAGTGCCGGCCATGTCAAGGGTGTTGGATCGGGGAGTGACAAACATCGTATCAGAGCATAGAGTTCAAGAGTCCTAGGTAGTGTATGAAGCCGTGTCTATAGAGTCCTAGTTATCGGTGTGTAGCGCGCCACATCTATAATTGGGAGGCTACGACACTTAGGAAGATTTCTCATTTTTTTCACACTCATCTCGTGCGTTAGAGTTTATCTCTAAAAACTTTCTTTTTAATTTGTGCTTGCGCATGTTTTCAGATAATCATGCCTCCACGAAGAGTTGGCAAAGGGCGTCCTGCTAGGCGTTATGTTGAGGAACAAGAGTTACCTTATGCCCCGGGAGTGCAACATCAAGGGGAAGTTACTAATGTTGAGTTCAGAGAGGCAATTAGGATACTGAGTCAAACTGTAACTAATTAGATTGGTCAGAAAAGGAGAACTCGACATGAAGGAGCTGACACTTCAAGGATCCATGAGTTCTTGGGGATGAATACTTCGGGTTTCATGGGTTCGAGCACTATTGAGGATCCAGAGAACTTCATTGAGGAGCTGAAGAAGATTTTTGATGTGATGCATGTGGTAGATACTGAGCGAGTTGAACTAGCTACGTATCAATTGAAGGATGTTGCTAGAATTTGGTTCAACCAGTGGAAAGGAGGCAGAGTTGAGAATACACCACCTGCGAGTTGGGCCTGTTTTGAGGAAGCTTTCTTGGGGCGTTTCTTTCCTTGAGAATTGAAAGAGGCCAAGGTACGTGAGTTCCTCACACTTAAGCAAGATTCTTTGAGTGTTCATGAGTATGGGTTGAAATTCACCCAACGATCCCGTTATGCTACAGAGATGGTTGTGGACATGAGGAGTAGAATGAGCTTGTTTGATGCTGGGCTGTCTTGTCTGTTCAGTAAGGAAGGTAGGGCTGCAATGCTTATCGGGGACATGTACATATCAAGGTTGATGGTTTATGTGCAGAGGGTTGAGGAAGAGAAGCTGAGAGATAGGGAATAGTTCAGAAATAAGAGAACTAAGACCGGTAATGAGTCCAGGTAGCAAAAAGATAATGTGAACCATTCGTCCTTTCAACAAAGGCAAAAGGGACCTGCTCCATCATATGCTAGGGCACCTGCACCCAGATACAGAGGTGAACATAATGGCCAGAATTGAAAGGACTTCAAGACTAGACCAGCACAGTCCTCAGGTAGTGTGGCACAAGGAGGTAGTTTGATTCCTGCATGTGCTAGGTGTGGTAGAACCCACCCAGGGAAATGTCGTGATGGTCAGACATGTTGTTTTAAGTGTCGACAAGAGGGTCACTTCATGAAGGAGTGACCTAAGAGCAGGCAAGGTAGTGGAAATCTGGGCAACAGGGCCCAATCTTCATCAGTTGCTCCCCCAGATAGGATGGCACCTAGAGGAGCTACTTCTAGTACAGGCGGAGGAGCAAACTGCCTCTATGCAATCCCCAGTCGCCATGAGTAAGAGAATTATCCAAATGTTGTCACTGGTATGATCAAAGTCTTTGCTTTTGATGTATATGCTTTGCTAGACCCAGGAGAAAGTTTATCTTTTGTAACTCCTTATGTTGCAAATAAGTTTGATGTTTTTCCTGAAAGAGTTTGTGAACCCTTTTGTGTTTCTACACCTGTTGGGGAGTCTATTCTAGCAAAAAGAGTCTATCGTGATTGTCTCGTTTCCATCAAGCACAAGAGCACCATGGCTGATCTGGTTGAGTTAAACATGGTAGATTTCGATGTCATTTTAGGTATGGACTGGCTTCATGCCTGTTATGCGTCTATAGATTGTAGAACTCGAGTGGTCAAGTTTCAGTTTTCGAATGAGCCCATCATAGAGTGGAGTAGTAGTTCAACAGTGCCTAAGGGTTGTTTCATTTCATACCTTGAGGCAATAAAGTTAGTTTCGAAGGGTTGTATTTATCACTTAGTCCGAGTTAATGACTCTAGTGTTGAGATACCTCATATTCAGTCTGTTCCTATAGTAAGAGAGTTTCCAGAAGTTTTTCTTGATGACCTACCCGGAATTCCTCCTGAGAGAGAAATAGATTTCGGCATAGACCTCATTCCAAATACTCGTCCTATCTCTATTCCTCCATATAGAATGGCACCAGCAGAGTTGAAAGATCTCCTAGATAAGGGTTTTATTCGACCAAATGTCTCACCTTGGGGCGTTCCGGTCTTGTTTGTGAGAAAGAAAGATGGTTCCCTTAGGATGTGTATAGATTACCGCCAGTTGAACAAGGTTACTATCAAGAATAAGTACCCTCTTCCGAGGATTGATGATCTTTTCGATCAGCTTCAGAGTAACCTATTTTCCAAAAATTGACCTCAGATCGGGCTATCATCAATTAAGAGTAAGGGAATGTGATATTCCAAAGACAGCTTTCAGAACCAGATGCGGTCATTATGAGTTTTTGGTCATGTCCTTTGGTTTGACCAATGCACCGGCAACATTCATGAACCTTATGAATATAGTCTTCAAACCTCATTTAGATATGTTTGTTATCGTCTTCATTGATGACATACTAATCTATTCAAGGAATGAAGAAGATCATGCTAGTCATCTCAGAATAGTTCTTCAGACTTTGAAAGACAAGGAGTTGTATGCCAAGTTCTCCAAGTGTGAGTTTTGGATAGAGTCTGTGGCATTCCTAGGCCACATTGTGTCTGGTGATGGAATTAAAGTTGATACTAGGAAAATTGAAGCAGTGCAGAATTGGCCTAGACCCACATCTCCAACTGATATTAGGAGTTTCTTGGGTTTAGTTGGCTATTATAGAAGGTTTGTAGAGGGGTTCTCGTCTATTGCATCTCCTTTGACCATGTTGACTCAGAAGACAGTGAAATTTTAATGGCCTGAAGCTTGTGAGAAAAGCTTTCAGGAATTGAAAAAGAGGTTGATTTCTACTCCAGTTTTGACCTTACCAGAAGGAACTCAAGGTTTTGTGGTGTTTTGTGATGCATCTAGAGTTGGTTTGGGTTGTGTCTTAGTGCAGAATGGCAAGGTTATAGCTTATGCCTCCAGACAGTTGAAGGTTTATGATAAGAACTACCCAACCCATGACTTAGAGTTGGCTGCAGTAGTATTCGCTTTGAAGATACGGTGTCATTACTTGTATGGTGTGTATGTTGATGTATTTACTGATCACAAGAGTTTTCAATATGTGCTTACTCAGAAATAGCTTAATCTCAGACAAAGGAGATGGTTAGAATTACTCAAGGATTATGACCAGCGTATTCTTTACCACCCAGGTAAGGCTAATGTTGTTACTGATTCCTTAAGTAGGTTTTCTATGGGTAGCACCGCCCATATTGAAGAAGGGAAGAGAGACTTAGTAAAAGATGTGCACAGACTGGCACGTCTGGGAGTCAGAGTTATGGATTCTACAAAAGGAGGAATAGCGATGACGAACGGGGCCGAGTCATTATTAGTGTCGGAAGTGAAAGAGAAACAGGACCAAGATCCCATTTTTCTTGAGTTGAAGGCAAATGTTCAAAAGCAAAAAGTATTAGATTGTGTGTACCTATAGTGGATGGACTCCAAGAGAAGATTATGGAAGAAGCTCATAGCTCTAGATATTCCATTCATCCGGGTTCCACAAAGATGTCTCGTGACTTGAGAGAAGTTTATTGGTGGAATAGCATGAAGAAAGGTATTGCTGAATTTGTTGATAAATGTCCAAATTGCCAGCAAGTTAAAGTTGAACACCATAGGCCCGATGGTTTGGCTCAGAGGATAGCACTTCCGGAATGGAGGTGGGAGATGATCAATATGGATTTCATCACAGGGTTGCCAAGGTCCTACAGACAACATGATTCTATTAGGTTAATTGTCGACAGAATGACAAAATGAGCCCATTTTCTTCCGGTAAAGATTACCTATTCAGCAGAAGATTATGCCAGGTTATATATTAAAGAGGCGGTGAGACTTCATGGAGTCCCAGTCTCCATTGTTTGAAATAGAAGTGCACAGTTTACTGCACAGTTCTGGAAATCTTTTCAGAAAGGCTTGGGTTTGAAGGTGAACTTAAGTACTGCCTTTCATCCTCTGACTGATGGGCAAGCAGAGCGCACAATTCAGACTTTAGAAGATATGTTGAGGGCTTGTGTGATCGATTTCAAAGGGAGTTGGGATAATCACCTACCTCTCATTGAGTTTGCCTACAACAACAATTATTACTCTAGCATCTAGATGGCTCCATATGAAGCTCTTTATGGGAGAAAATGTAGATCTCCTATTGGATGGTTTGAAGTTGGTGAAGCAGGGTTGATAGGACTAGATTTAGTTCACCAAGCTATGGAGAAGGTGAAAGTGATTCAATAGAGGTTGAAAATGGCACAGAGTCCTCAAAAATCCTACACTGATGTTAGGAGAAGGGCGTTAGAGTTTGAAGTAGATGATTGAGTATATTTGAAAGTTTCACCCATGAAAGGGGTTATGAGGTTTGGTAAGAACGGGAAACTTAGTCCCCGGTATATTGGACCTTACCGCATAGCCAAGAGGATTGGTAATGTTGCTTATGAGTTGGAGCTACCATATGAATTAGCAGTGGTTCATACGGTATTTCATATCTCAATGTTGAAGAAGTGCATAGGCGATCCTTCATTAATCTTACCAACTAAAAGTATTAGGATCAAGGATAGCTTATTTTATGAGGAGATTCCTGTTCAGATTTTAGATCGCCAAATTCGCAAATTGAGAACAAAACAGGTAGCCTCAGTCAAGGTCCTTTGGATGAACCAATTTGTTGAAGAAGCTACTTGGGAAGCTGAAGCGGACATGAAGAAGAGATATCCACATCTCTTTGAATCTAGAGGAAATGCAGATCAAGGTACTAATTTCCTTCTTAGTGCTCTTTAAATTATAGTGAACATGTTGTTGTTGTTTGCCTAGTTGCTTGTTGGGTGTTTGAGTTTGATATTACACCCTTAGCCTAGTAAGAGTAACCTCATTCGAGGATGAATGTTCCCAAGGGGGAGATATTGTAACATCATGCAGTTTAAAATAGCTATGAAGAAGCTTGTAATTGTAAAGAGTCATTTTTGGAAAGAATTCAAAATTTGGAAATTTAGTTAAGTATCGAAAAAAATGAGTTTTTGGTCAACTTCACATTGTCATAACTCATAGCTCAATATGATTTAGGTGTATTTATAGTTATGTTTGGAAATACCTTGGAATTATCTTTCCAACGCCGCCGAGTTTGCTCGATTTCGAGTTCGTATAAGTGAGTTATACCCTTTGAAAGTTGGGTTGTTGGCATAGGGCAGTTTAGTCCGAATTTGTAAGGGTATTTTTGTATTTTCCCTAACCATTTATTTTGGTTATCTTAAGGGTCTAGACTGATTTTAATTCAGTTTTTCACTATTAAAAGTGAGAGTTAGGGTTTTGAGTGAACAGAGAAAGAAGAGGAGAAAGTGAAGAAGAAGCAAAGTTCATCAAGATCGTCTTTAGTCGGGGGTGATCCCTATTAAGTTATGTGAGATCATAGTGTTGGGTTGGTTCATTCCCCCACATGCCAAGCTCATTTTAATTTCGAGAAAATGATTGGTTGTGGTTGTTGAAATCTTGTGGTTGTGTTGAAGTTTCTTGTTGATTTGGTACATGTTTCCAGTTGTGATTTCGAGTTGAATCTATTGTATGTTGAGGGTTTTAATGAAATTAAGTGTTTTGGGAAAGAACATTTGTTGTTGAGAGGGTTTAGAGTTGGAGAAACTAAGGAAGAAAGTGGGTTTTTCGGGGAAAAAGGGTGGGGCATCGCGCCAGCCAGCACGCCCCAGCAGGGGCTCTAAAGTTCCCCTCTTGGGGCAGCGCGCCATGCAGAGCGCCCCAGCAGGCCTTTTGAAACCTAAGGGCTGGCGCCCCGCGCCTCATAGAGCGCCAAGGACGCCAGTTCTCCTCATTCCTTCCCCACTTTTTCATACATGTTCCTTGGTAATGTACCTATATTTTCTAGTTGTTTTCAACACCCTAAGGTACATCTAAACATCACGAACTTATCCATAAACATGATATCATTACCCTTGAATCCGTAATCCAATTCGAGGAAAGTTAGGATCAAAGTCAAGTGAAGTTAGAGTTAAGTCTAGAAGTTAAGAGGCAAGTCTTTAAAGTTTTTCAAGAGTCTTTATTGAACGTTTTAACTTCGTTTTAAGGTTCAAGTTTCAAGTTAAGCCAAGAGTATAGAGTTGAGTTCATTTCTCAAAAGTTATTAGGGAACTAAGTATTCCCAAAGAAGTTTATAAATGTTTTTACATTTGAGTAAAAAAGGAACTATGTTTTCCAAGAGAGCGTTTGGGCTAAGCTTTGAGCAATTATCTCAAACTAAAGAAAGATGTGTTTAAAACACTTATGAGCTAAAGTATTTTTGGTAGTAATACTAAGCACCGAATTGGGGACGCGAGTTCATATTAACTAAAATTTGCATAAGAACCATGTAGCCAACATAGGATCTAACGGGTCATTCATTTTAGATGATCACGTAAGTTAAGCTAGTGGATCCACTAAGTTTAGTAAGGTCCTATATCATAGCAAGGTATAGAATGGTCCTTGGGCAACGTGAGGTAAAACGTTGTATCATCACTAGGCTCATAGTGATGGTTGTCGGTTAAAGAACCTCCCACTAAAGTTATATTACTTTTATATAAGTAAAGTTGAGTTTGTTATTGTTTTATCCTTAACGAACTAAGTTGTTAACACTGTTTTACAAGCTTTATATATATTGCATATGTCTTATTGCTTTATATTGAGTTTTGTTATTCATTAGTCAAATAGAGCCAAGGTAAGAGTTCTTTTGTACTCCTTTCAAGCTTAAGTTGTTGTTTAGCTTTCCAGCTCGCATACTCGTACATTCAATGTATTGATGCCAGTTGGCCTGCATCTTATGATGATGCAGACGCAGGTACCCAGGATTAGTATTCCGTACGCCGTTGATCCTGATGAGCACTCCAGAGTCAGTGGTGAGCCTCCTTGCCTTCCAGAGGACTCTGTTATTTTGTGTTCCTAGTGTTTCTTTATTAAGATGTTTCGGTGTCTGTCCTAACATCCATCTTAGTGTTATAGAGGCTACAAAGAAAGTCAATCAGTTAGTATTGAGTTTCTGATCTATGTATATATATATAAATATTCTATTTTGAGACACGAGTTGCTTTTTCGGCCAGTTTTTATCAGTTAGGTTGTTTTATGACCTTTCATTGCATTGAGTTATTCTATTGAGTTAAGTTTCCGCTACGTTAAGAAAGCCAGGCCAAGGGTTCACTTTGGGGCCAGCAATGGTCTTCGAGTGCCGGCCACGTCTAGGGTGTAGGCTCGGGGCGTGACATTTTCGAATTTGGTGATTTTAGAACATTGTAAAAGCTTGAAGACTCTTACCCAGCTGATGGCCAATCGAGTTGGTAATCGTGTTTACCTTTATATGATGTCTGGCTAAGACCCCAATTCTTGTGGTGTGATCATGTGATTATTGGTTGAATTAGCGTATGGGTGTTGTTATTTACTGATTTAAATACTTAATTGAAGTGGGTTAAATTGATAGTTGTTTTTTAATCTAAGAATTGTTGTTGCAAATGCAATTCGAACTTAGAATTTTAGGCTTGCTTGCGAAAGAGGTTTTAGAATCAAAGCTTTCAATAATTGTAGTTATTGGGTTGATTTGGGTTTAGCTCAAAAGAGTAAATCCTAAACTCGATTCTACTTACTAGCTCGAAAGAGTAGATGAATTAAGGTTTTGGGCTGTTACCATTGTTAATCTTGTTGATGTTCGAAAGAAATCACTTGATTCGTGGTAGTTGTTCGAGAAAAAACTGTTGCACTCATAGCCTAGCTTACCCAATGATATTTAGTAATCAATTAGGAATTACAATTACCCATACAAATTAAATCAGCCTATAATTGATCACATCCAGAGAACCCCTCTATGTATTGTTGTTTCCTCAGTTTTGCTTGTGTTGTACCTGATATTTAACAATCCAAAACCCCACATCTGACATTCATTGTCGAAACTTTAGATTTATTTACTTGTTTCCGATAATGTAGATTCCTATAACTGAATAGATCACGTTTATAACTTCATAACTAAATTTAAACACGTAGCGCTCCCTGTGGGTTCGACCCCAACTCTTCGCTGGATTTTATACTAGTTAATGATCGTTTACACTTACAATCAGATGAGGTGTACTTGAAACGTTAATCAATTTCAAGAAGTCTCGTCACCACAAGAGCCAATTCCCAGACTGTCAAGCCAAAATGAAGAACAAAGGTAATTCTTGTTTAAATATTGTTGAAACCTATTTAACAACTATTTCTACCCAACTATTGGTTGTAGATTTGGGATCCACTAACCATATCTGCACTTATTTGTAGGGGTTTCAAGAAAAACGGTGGTTAAGTGAGAATGAAGTCTATATTGTTTAGGTCAATGGGGAACCAACTCCAATTCTAGCAATAGGAAATATTTCTTTTTCGTTTAGTAGTTCCAAAATTCTATTTTTTAAAAGATATTTTTATGTACCTTTGATAAGAAGAAACTTGCTTTTAGTTTAAAAAATAATGTATATTGGTTATGAAGTTTTGTTTGCAAATAATTGTGTTTTTATTAAGTACAATGAGCAATTCATCCCTAGTTCTTTTAAAATACATCATTTGTTTGTATTTGAAGTCTCCTATAACATGCTACAAAAAAACCGAATTAAATACTATTGATATATCTCATAAAAGAAAATATATTTCTTAATTGAGTCAGACTTACTTATGGAACTTACGTCTATGTCATATCAATATAAATAGGATTTCAAGGTTGATTTCAGATAGACCTTTGAGTTCATTGAAAGTGGAGGCACAACCAACCTGTGAATATTTTCTGATTCATTTTTATTTTGTGGTCCTATGAAGTACAAGCAAGAGGGTTTTGAGTATTTCTAATTTTCACAGATGATTACTCCAAATATGGATATATTTATTTGTTGCGCCATAAATACGAATGCTTTGAATAATGTAAATAATTTAAGATAAAAACGTAAAAGCAACATGTTAAAAATATCCAAACAGTACAATCTGATCGTGGTGGTTAATACCTTTTTGTAGAATTGATTAAGTACTTATTGGAATTAGGAATTACTTCCAATATTCTACCCCAGGAACACCACAACAAAATGTTGTGGCAGAGTGAAGAAATAGAACTCTTTTTGAAATAGTTAGACCAATGATAAATTATTTAGATTTTCCTTTTAGCTTTGGGGATAAGCCTTAGGAACCACAAATTACATTCTGAATTTGGTTCCTTCCAAATCTTTTCTTTTAACCCCATCAAAATTGTAAAATGGGTGCAAGCCTAGTCTATGGCATGTTCGACATTGGGGATGTCCAACACATGCTCTAAAAGGGAAAACAAATAAGTTGGAATCAAGGACAGAAGTGTCCATTTTCATTGGATATCCAAAAGGAATTAAAGGAGGTTTATGTTATCGTCCTAAGGAACAAAAGGTAATTATTTCAACAAATGCCAAGTTTTTAGAGCATGACTATTGAGTTAACTATGTTCCTACATGTAATCTCATGTTGCAAGAAATAACTACTAATGAAACATGAATACAACTTCCTAAAACAATTGTTGACATACCATTAATCCACATAGTGGTAGAAATGTCAATAGGCAAGAGGTTGCTCAAGACCAGACTCAAGACATCTCACTACCATACAGTAGTTGCAGTAACGTCGCGAAACCTACATCTGTGGAGGAAGTAGTTCGGGATGTTCATAATTTAGATCAAGATGTAGTGTATCCTATAGTAGCTAGTCACCATAGTTGGAGATTTGTTAGAAAACCATAATGTTTTACGCTCCTGGGAGAATCATATAATAGAATGCTTGAAGATATTAATACCAAATCATTAAATTACGCCAAAGCACTACATGATAAAGATGCTAAAATGTGGATTGTTGCTATGAAATCTGAAATGGAGTCTTTATACTGTAACGAAGTTTGAGATCCTGTAGAACCGCCTATGGGTGTTAAACCTATTGGGTTTAGTGGATCTACAAGAAAAAGAGAGGTGTGAATACAAAAGTGAAAACTCTTAAGGCTTGGTTGTTGCAAAAGGTAAATTATCATACTTATTAGACATCTTACCATCCTCATAAACCATGTCTACCAATTTGAGTAAATGATCATATTTTTTACATTAACCCTTATTGCGAAGTGGATCCACTTAGTTGAGAGGTTCTACACCTCAACTCGGTATAGGAAAATTTTGACATCATGGGTGAGATGTTGTATCATGAAGTAGCTCATAGTGATGGTTGTCAGTTAGTGAATCTACCAAATATAATAAAAAGTGTATTCTTAATTTATCACTTAATATGTTGAGTTTAGAGATGAATAAGTACTTTTTTCAAAGTTTTAATAGTTTCACATCTTTATTTCTTTTCATTCACTTGAGTATATACTTATATGTATTGTAGACCTTTCAATCAGTTAATTGTTATCCGTATATATTATATACCCGTACATTCAATGTACTTATGTCATTCGACCTGCATCTTTTAATGATGCAGATATAGGTTCTTAGGATCCTCAACAAGAGTCTGTTGGGATCACTTCATCCACTCATCAACTTTTTAGCGAGACCTCCTTGCATCCGGATGACTCCAGTTTTATGAGTTGTTAGTAGTAGTTTTCTTGAGGAGTCATGGGTCTTGTCTCCATACTCAACTTTGTGTAGTAGAGGTTTCATATATAGACAATTTTGAGAGTCTTTCAGTTTCAGATGTTTTATTTAAAACTTATGTTTAATACTCGGTATATTTTGATAGTTTTGAGATTTATTATACTGTTGATGTAGCATTTCTTTTAGTTTGATGCTTGTGTACGCATGAGTTAGTGTTCAACTTGTAGTCACTAAGGATGAGAGTTCGCTTGGGGGCCAACATTGGTTCTCGAGTGCTAGGCTTATCCTGGGTGTAGGCTCAGGTCGTGACATATATCTTGTTACCATTGTTCAACCACTTGAAGGGTTCTTTGGTCAACAATACATTTAACAATCTTAATTGTTTAGGAAGATGAGTTCTTACTAAATAAGTTATAATAATCTAAAACAACTCCTTGAGCATAGTGGAGGCTGCCGGAAATCCCACATACTCTAGGTCGTGGTTTTTTCAATTCCCTTGAGCAAGGAATATTTCCATGAAAAATATCTACTGTTATTTACTTTCTGCTCTTATACGACTCTGTTAATAAAGTTCCTAGAAATAACTGTTGGTGCGTAGTTTTCTTTCACTATTTTTTTCTAAAACAAACACTTAAGTATCTTATAAAGGGACAATCTTACACAATAAGAATTTGCCTCCTTCAAAGTAAATTTAAATAATTAAAGTTGAATGATAAATAAGCAAACTAATATAAAAAAGGAAATGAGAAATTTCAATTAATTAAATAGTGTACTTATTGGGATAATACAAACCTAAGGATTGCCTCCTTGAACAAGTAGAACTATTGTTATGAATTATACAAACATATATAGTTTACTTAATTGAGACTCCATTTATTTATAAGGAAATTATTGTACTACTAAAGAGTAACAGTTTTACAATAGATTTATCACGAAATGGGATTATATTATTAAAATATCAATTTTAAAATAGGAATATTCTAGAGTCTTTTCCACACACTTAACTATTTCATCTCCACGTCATTCTAATTTTTGTGTGCTTCAACAACCAAAATCCCTTTTTGTTCATGTCAAGAAAAAAAATTTCTCTCGCAGAGCTCTTTCCTTCTTTGCTTTGTTTTAGAGCTAGTACTCACTTTTCTATACAGAAAGAATTCCCTTTTTCAACCAGAAGTAAGCAAGACCTTTGGCTGATATTTCATCTACAAATAGTATTGATTATCCCATAATCACACGAGATCATCAATGCAAAGTTGGTGATTGGAATTCTTTTTGTAGGAGGCATAGTTCAAGAAAAAGGGGGTTCCAAAAATCTCCTAGGTCCCATCCATTTACGCCATTCTCCACGACCACAAAACAAAGTTTTAAGACACAACCTCACCCTCAAAAACAAAGATGAAATGGTGAGCTAGCTAGTATCTTACTGACGCTTAATAATTTATATCTTCTACATGATCAATGTTTTAGTTCAATTCTCATTTAGGACTTGGTATTAAAAAAGTGCCAGAGTCAGATTCATAGGATTCTAGGATAATGACCTCAAGTAATATTAACTTGTTCTTTAGATTGAGTTTTAAACATATCCAGGTCATTAATTAAATTTTTATAAATAAGATAAATTAAAGAATAAGTTAATATTACTTGAGGTCGTCATCCTAGAAACCTATGAATCTGAATCTCAAACTAGTTTACTAAGCCCCAAACAAACTTTAAACTAAAACACTGATAATGTAGCATATATAAAATTATGAAGCAAAACTAAGAAGCTAGATAACTCATAATCTAATCTTTGCTTCGGAGGGCGACCGAGGCCACGTCGTAAAATTTGGTCATGTTGTCGAGGTAAAAGGCATGAATGGGTCAGATAAAAGAGATTTTGGTAAACCCTTTTTCTTGAACTGCGCCTCCTACAAAATGAAGTACAATCACCAACTTTGAATTGATGAACGCGTGTGTTTAAAGGATAATGAATATGATCTGTAGATGAAATCTAAGCCAAAGGTCTTGGAAAAATAAGTGGAGGTGGTGTTTCATTTTTATGTGATGACTTTCTACTTGAAAAAAGGAATTATTTATGGACTGAAAAATGAGTGATAGCTCTAAAGCAATCGAAAAAGCAAAAATCTCTAGGAGAGAAAGATGACCAAATGATTTCTTGACAGGGATAAATAGAGATTTTTGTTGAAGCACGCAAAAATTAAAATGAGTTGCAGTTGAAATAGTGAACTATAGGAAAAGGACTCTAGAATATTGTTATTTTAAGTGTGTGATTTTAATAATTTAATTTCATTTTGCCTTCAATCTAGTAATCTTGACCATGTCATATATGGTAAGCATATAAAATGCAAAACAAAATAAGTCATGATGATTTTGCTAATATCAAGCATGACGTTCTTTTCAAACAAATTAAAAAGAAAAATAAGACTCATAACTTAAAACAAATGAATCACAATGGCATTGATGATAACTGATATTCAGCATAGTGCATATATTTAACTGTTATAAAGTCTTCATATGTGTTTTTTTACCATCACTTTATCATCATTATAATCATTATGTTCTTATTATGTGTTCTTCTTTGCATAAACGTTTGGTTAGAACTAAAAGAACATGTTAGGAGAAAACAATGAATGGTGATGGATCTTCGAAGGCTGGGTAGGGACCTGAAGGATGTGATCAAGATTGAGTCAGAGAGTTAAAGAAAAAAAATGGACATAGAAATATCAAAAAAATTATGAGAGCGTAAAAATAGGTAGTACACTACATGGTCATGCAACCAGGTCTGCGTTGCACCAAGAGGAAAACATGGATCAAGGCTACAAAGGAAGCTACTAGAATCAGTTGTGTGCAGCGTGGCCGCGCTACCTTGCCCGCATCGCATACAACCAAAAATGGCTGAGTTTGAATTTATTTATGCTGGAGGATATTTTTTTCCATTGAGTGAATATGTGTGGTATAAATAGTTATTTAACTCGATGACCTAAGAGGTGACACTTCTTTTGTAGTTTTGGAGATTGTGGGAGGCAAGAACAAGGAAAAAAGCATTACTTCAAATTCACCCTTGAGTTTTATTTTCTTCTACTCTTTTACTTGTTCTGTTAATTATGTGTTGAATTTTTTCCGTTATATTTTAGGAAACTATAATTCCTATTAGTTTGGGAGACCCTTTGTCCTATTAGATTAGGGGAAGGAAAATATTGTCCTTGAAGGATTGGGAAAACCTTTTCCTTATAGGTTTGGGACTACTTGGGATCTATATATAGGGGATATAGTTGGAAATTCTAAGGTATTGTACCGGATACACAATGTAGTCCTAAGGGCTTGAAAACATTGTAAAACTTTTTCTGTTTCTTTCATAGTGAATAATTCTCTCTACTTTTGATGGGAGGCGTGGGCCAAGCCAAGTCTCATTAAATCCTGGTGTTATTCCCTTCTCTATTTTCTTTGTTTGTAATTGTGTGCTAGTTAATCCACGATATTTCCATAACAATTGGTATCAAAGCCAGGTTAGGTCTCCTAGACATAATCAAGGATGAAGATATCTTCATGATCTTTAACAAAGTGTGAAATAGAGAAATCTAATGAGGGGTCTAGTTTAAGTCTATGGAAGATTAAACTGATATCGTCATTGGTGTTACAAGAGTTATGGAACGCAATTGAGGAGGTTATTTCAAAAGAGTTGAAAGAATTATAAAAAGTACACTTGAAAAAGAGTCTGTACAATCTTTGAATGTCTTGTGTTCTGTATTTGAGTGTAGTTGGTAGCATTTTGTATGCCATTATTCACACTCCTATTGATTTTTCACATGTTGTTAATGTTGTGAGTAGATACATGTCATGTCCTAGTAAAAAACATTGGCAGGGTCTTGAGATACTTGAAGAGTACTTCATATGCGGGCTTGACTTTTTACAAAGACAAGCTAAGTGAACTAGTAGTACGTTGTGTGGATTCGGACTAAGCAAGTGACTTGGATAAGAGAAGATCTATGACATGTTATATTTTTACTTTTTCTAGTAGTGTCATTCATTGGAATGCTACTTTGCAAATTAGGCTTTGCTTTACGAAACATGCTATATGGCTACAAGGCCTTGAGCGGACAAAACATATGGTAGTAAGACATTATTTTATCCGAGATATTATTTTTGAAGTGTTGTTGACGTGAAGAAAGTATCTACACATAATAATCCAAGAGATATGATGACCAAGGCAATCCTTACCAATAAGTTTAGGTATTGCCTAGACTTTATTGGTGTGAGTAGTACTCAAAAAGCCCTTTGGAGGGCTGAGAGCATGGCAGAGAAACATTATTCCTATTAATGAAGGGAATTCAAGCTGAGGAGAAGGTTTGTTAATTATGTCTTGAATTTTTCCCTTGTATATTTTAGAAATCAGTAATTCCTATTAGTTTAGGAGACACTTTGTCCTAATAGATTTGGAAAAAAAACTATTATCTTCATAGGATTGGGAAACTTTTCCCTTATAGGTTTGGAATTACTTGGGATCTATATATATCGGATATAGTTGGAAATTCTAAGGCATTGTGCAAGATACACAATGTAGTCTTAAGGTCTTGAAAGCATTGTAAAACTTGTTCTCTTTCTTTCATAGTAGAAAACTCTCTCTAATTTTGTTGGGATGAGTAGGCTAGTCGAACCTCATTAAATCCTTGTGTTATTCTTTTTTTCTATTTCTTTCTTTGTGATTTTGTGCTAGTTAATCCATGTTATTTCCGCAAAATTTTCATCATGAAAATCCATGTTATGTTCTTAAACTCTATTATGAGTAGCTAGATTATTTACTAGTGTTTTGACAGAAACTTTATATGATGAATTCTAGTTACGGTTTGATATAATGAAGTTGTTCTTTTATCTCTATTTGTTTAACAATGTATTCATTGATTGTTATATGCAAAACAAGGTTTAAGGGAGTTCTACTTTTCATGGAGGATGTGTATTGCATTCGAAAAAGAAGATAAATAGTAATATGTATCGAAATACCCATCTTTCAACTTTAAGTTAAACAAAATATATAATAACTAGTAAATATAACTGCACTTCGCGCAATCATAAAAAAGGATTTAGAAAAATATCATCATTCTAAAAATTAGTTTAGGTTGGATCACTTTTCAATATAAAAATAAATTTAAGTTAATTCATACACTTAAATAACAACTGCAAATTATTTAACGCTTGTCTAATTAAGGAAGATGCAATTAGTAATTAGGAATATTAGTGGGTAGAATTACATAGATTTCATCTTATAACCTCTACATATAATACAAATAAAGCTATTTAAACTTATTTTGCTTAATTTGAAATATAATATTCTGATTAGTAATTAAAGGTGTTTTTATGCGAGTAATCAGGTGCTTCTAATGTTTTGGGGGTAGTTTGCTATTTTTTGCAGGAAAACATTTAGATGTCCTACAACTTTCGTGGGTGATCACTTTGTAGTGGACAACATAATTCTGTCAAAAATTTGAGACCCATATGTTAAGCTATTTCAGCAATAGGTATGTGGCAATTATTGAAAAGGATAAATAATTTTAGGAATTGGAAGAAACATTCATAAAATAGTCTTGTTTTTAAGGTGAAGACATATATATATGGAGATTAGTAAAATTCACTTATCCTATGATGAATCAAGTATCTACCAACTAGCCAGACATGGTAATTTTGTTGCAAAACTATAAACCAAAGATTTTCTCTTTAGCTATCACATGGAAACCACCTGATGGTGAAGTGTTTAAATGTAATACAAACGGGGCATCTAGAAGAAATCTCAGCAAGAGTTCCTATTGTTAATGTTTAAGGAATCATAAACGGGATCTAATAATTGCTAAAGGGGAGGAAATTCATGAGACAACAAACGATGAGGCAGAAGCAATTGTAATCAAGGAGGCATGTTATCATTGTGTTTTTATGAGCCTCAATAAGGTGATTTTTGATAATGATCATTTAGTTACGGTTCCAATAATTTCTAGAGTAGGAGATTCCTTGGTAGAATTCTACTATAATAGGAGACATTAAGGCTCTAGATAAGTTATGTCAAGTGAGGCTTCAACATATTTTCGTAGATGGAAATTCATTAGAAGATTACATTGCTAATATGTATAAAGGCTAGAAGAAACTATGGATTCCATTCTTTGGATCTAGAGGCAACTTTAGATTGCTTTTGTTTTCTTCTAGGTTTTTATTTTATTTTGTATGTTAAGTGTTTAGTGGGCCAAATCTTTTAGGCTATCTTGTAGACCTTTTATTTTAAGAAAAAAATAATAATAAAAGCCCAGTTTGATATATGTTATTTACTCCTTTCTGACCAAAAAAAAACACGAAAAAAGATATACATACATTTTAAATTTACAAAGAAACCAGGTGCTTGTAAGTTGTAAACAGAATTCAGAGAAGATGCTTCATAATAATGGGAGATATTCTTCTTATTATGACCAATTGTGGTAGCAATCAATTTCAAAACTGTAATAGATTATTATTAATTAACAAAATTAACTATAAAAATAGAAAGTAGATTAAAATCATGATTTCCAAACTCATCTTCTTAAAAAATCAAACTTACATTTAATGCAATAGAAAGTCAAGAAATTACTATGTATAACATTTAATTCATACCATGTTTAGGGCATCCAATATATTCTAAACACGATTTTAAGTTTCAACCTTCTGAAATTATATTTTATTTAGATTTAATAGTGGTAATTTGTCATGACCTAAAAATGGACGTGATGATACTCGTGTTATCCAATCAAGACAAGTCAACCTTGAAATGACCCAAAAAGTTCCTAAAAATGTGCTTCGGAAGTTACCGGAAACTTGTTTTAGCTATATCTAAAAATCCGTTTCATTTTTCGAAAATCCGACTTCATATTCTTGTTTAGGGGGTCAAATTGAGTGGGAAATGGGTCTAACCCAAATTTTAGAGCAACCGTATCAAAATCCGAAATTTCCAAGTGAAGCCTTTTTCGAGGGTCTACTTTGGAGGGTCATATCTCCTAGCACACAAATAATTGGGTGGCCCATAACATATCCATGGAAATCCCTTTGAGTTAGCTACCCAACTCACTTCGTTTCACCTCATTCGGAGTTCGGACGAAGAAGTTATGCCCATTTTCGTAAAATCTGTCCGGCAGGAAACGCAATTTCCAGTGAGCGTTTTTACTGTTCACCCGCCTCATTTTTTTTCTAAGTGTTGGACCATTTTTTCCAAAGGGCATATGTTATTTCCTATATAGCATTAGTTCAATTCCCATCTCTAAAACATTTCCCAAAACACCTCTCCCATACTTAGACACATTTTCTCTCAAGTTCTCTCAAGAACCCTAATCCAAAACCTTCCTCAAGATTGAAGAGACTCTTGCTCCAAGTTCCAAGCTTCCTTTGAAGACACTCTCAAGACCTTCATAAAAACTCAAGGTAAGTGGTGTTGAACTCATGGGTCCTTCCACCCATAGTGCCTAGACTCTATTCTACTCATTAATTCATGGTTTAAATTAAGATTCATAAATTAGTCTTGTTCTTTGTAATAATTTCCTGCACATTGAATTTTAAACATGAAAAGTGAATGTTTTGAGCATGTTGTGACTCTAGAACTTGAATCTAAATTTGGAATGGATGTGGAGATTTTCATGTGGTCTTGTGGGTGTTAAAAGGTGTTGTTGTAGGTTGTTCACTAGTTTGGCTGCATAATTACTACCCTATTTTCCATGCTCTTTGATTCCATTACATGCCTTCAAGGTGTTTGACAAAATGTTCAACTATGGAGAATTGATGAATCAATGCTTTAAAGCTTGAGTTATGAGATGTATGGCAATCCAGAGATGTGTTGATGACAAACTAAGCTTGTGTATATGTTCATTCCATACGTGAGATTGCATTAGAGCCTAATGGGAATTTCCTATATAAAGTGTTGCATGACCATGCCCGGTCCGGGGGAAAAGAACCGGACAACCATGTGAGAGGTTTATATCTCACCACCTAGGATGCTTGGGGTGTGACCAACATCAACCATGTGAGAGGTTTATATCTCACCACCTAGGATGCTTGGGGTGTGACCAACATCAACCATGTGAGAGGTTTATATCTCACCACCTAGGATTCTTGGGGTGTGACCAACATCAACCATGTGAGGGGTTTATACCTTGCCACCAGGGTGTCCGGGTGTGAACGGCATCCCCCATCCTAAGTTGGGGATACAGATTGGTTGGATCATGCATACACATATGATATCTACTATTAGTATAGATTTACTTAAACATGTTTTGAATTCACTTTGATCATGCATCCTCATATTGTTATTCATTATGCCTATGAAACTATTTCTTGCATTTCGATTGTGTCCTTGTCTATTGTTGTATTGCACCCCGCATACTTAGTACATTCCAAGTACTAACGCATATTTTTCCTATATGATGTCACCATGTAGGGACCAGAGCTACTTTTGATCCTTCTCTCAATTCACATGGCTAGTACGGTGCTTATCCGAGTTTGTTGGTGAGTCCTCAATGATTCGAGGGCTATGTTATGTTTCCTACCCCTATATTTTGAGACTTTAGCGTGCAATTGTATTTTGACTATGAGGGGAGCCGGTAGTATGTCATGGCCCCCGTCCTATCTATGTATGTAGAGGTGTGCGTTGGACAAGTATTTTGTAAACGAGCTTGACTCTTGTTCTATGATGTCATTTTGAAATGATTTGCCCTTAGTCCCTATTTCCCGTTATTTAATGTTAAATGTACTTCCGCGACCGATGAAGTGTGATGATAAGTTTGAGAGGCTTGTTTGGGGTTCCTTCGGGTTCCTCATTCGCCATGTCACGTCTAGGCCCTAGGCTTGGGTCGTGACAAACCTAATACCCAACTATTACGATAAAGTGTGGAAATAAGTGATAGTTGAAAGTTTAATCACATGCAATATTACGGATAACAAGTTAACTTAACTAAATCCCCAAAACCTGGTTGTCACATGCACAAGACTCTAATGTATTGCAATTTATTTGAAAGAAAAACACAAGTCTCAAATGATGTTGTCACTAATTTAGAACAAGATCATAAATACGAGTAAGAATGTCCGCTAAGATGACCAATAGCTATCTCAAAAAAATATCCATAGGATGCCTTGGAAAAGAAGAGAATAGAAAGTATTACAAAGATCAGGGCTCATAACCTATAAAAATGTAGAAGCAAGGGGTGAGTACGAAACCACACGGTACTCAGCAAGTAACCTTCTAAACACAAGTTAAGGGAATAGAATACAAGTACTATTTACACCCCAACGAAACCTCAACAACTACAACCTTCATAAAACCAGCTCAACCTAACTGTTCAAAGTTTCAATAGCAGATAGATGAATAACAACACTCCAATGATTTTTGATCAACAATACATAGGATCAAGTTCATCAATCACAAGTTTCAAACAAAGGCATTCACAAGTTTCCAAATGATATAGATATGCAACGCAATGAAATGCATCAATCGCAGCATATGACACGAACCTCGATAGTAAAATCCATTGCGGCGTGTCACACATCCCTCGATAATAAAATCCATCACGGCGTGCAACTTGTCTCTAGAAATATAGTATTTATCGCGGTGTGCGACACGTCCCTCGAAATGGTACATCCTCTTTAATTTATCATTATTACTCAATTCACATAACACTTGTCATAGCCATGTCTCAGAACCAATGCAAATGACATGTCAACACAAATAAGGAGGAGATGACAACTTTCATAACAATGCACAATTCACAAATACACAATCGTGATACAACATAATTTTTTTTTATCAATAAGCCTTTCAAAACCATTCTCAACACATCACACACCAATAATTAATCACATTGCCTTTTATTACCCTTTTTTCATGCATTAGAATTATTCAATATGGACAAGTCAACCCATCACCAAGTTCCATTACTCCCCAACACATACAATAAGCAAATACATGATTCTATACATCTAACAAGGGTTAAGAAATCCACTTGCCTCAAACAATCGAACCATTACTCTGGGACTTGAGTCTTCCACTTTAGTTGGGCTTCCAAATCAATGAAATCCAAACCTATAATAAAGTTTCTAAATCTTGATGCCAATCAATAGGTCAAACCACATATTTCCTATGTTTTAAGCCTAGGATTAAGTCATAATTTATCAAAACACTACAACCCTAATAGTTTTCGTATAATATAATACACCCAATATTTAATTACCTATCTCCATAAATTAAAACTCAAATACTAGTTCTGATATATGTAGATAGGTAATTAAATATTAGGTGTATTATGTTACAAAAAATAGTAGGGTAGTAGTGTTTGGAGAAACTAAGACTTGACCCTAGGCTTGAAACTTAGCAAATATGAGATTTTACCTATTGATTGGCATCAAGATTTTTGGAACTTGATTATAAATTTAGACTACATTGACTTGGAAGCCTAATTAAAGGGGAAGGATCAAGTCTTGGAGTAATTGTTTGATTGATTGAGGCAAGTTGATTTGTTAACCCTTGTTAAGTGTATAAAATCATGTATTTCCTTGTGGTATGTGTTGGGGAGTAATGGGACTTGGTGATGGGTTGACTTGTCCATATTGAATAATTCTAATGTATGAAAAAAGGGTTGTAAAAGGTAATGTGATTAATTATTACTATGTAATGTGTTGAGATTGGTTTAGATAGGCATTTTGGTTCATTTTTTGATTTTCTATCATGATTGTGTTATGGTGAATTGTAAATTGTTATGAAAATGTTCATCTCCTTATTATTTATGTGAACATGTAATTTGCATTGGTTTTGAGACATCGTTGTGACAAGTGTTAAGTGAATTGAGGAAGAATAAGAAATTTAAGAGGATGTACCATTTGAACGGACGTGTCATGCGCCACGAAGGATACTATACTTTAAGAGACGTGTCATATGCGCGACAAATTTTGTTATCGAGGGACGTATCGCACAATGTGATGGATTATTATCGATGGTCGTTTCACACGCCGCGATGGATGCATTGATAGATATATCACACATGGGTCCCGGACTGAGAGACATTGGATGTGTATTGCCAGGTCAGACGAGCATCACTAAACTTGGCATTGCATTGCATATCTTTATAACTTATGAACTTGTAAGTACCTCTCTAGGAAACTGGTGATTGATGAACTTGATCCAATGTATTGTTGATCTAAAATCATTGGAGTGTTGTTATTGATCTATGTGCTACTTAAATTGTTAACTGTTAGGTTGACTTAGTTTTATGTAGGTTGCAGTTGTAGAGATTCTGTTGGTGTGTAAGGAGTACCCATATTCTATTTTCTTAGCTTGTGTTTAGAGTTACTTGCTGAGTACCATGTGGTTTGGTACTCACCCCTTGCTTTTATATTTTTGTAAGTTACGAGCCTGGATCTTCGTAATACTTTCTATTCTCTTCTTTTCCGAGGCTTTCTATGGAGAGTTTTTTAAGGTAGTTGTTTTTCATCTCAGCAAACCTTTTTACTCTGATTTATGATCTTTTTCTACTTTTCTGACAACATCATTTGAAACTTGTATTTTTCTTTCAAATCCATTGTAAAACATTCGAGGCTTGTGCACGTGACAACCAGTTTTTGCGGACTTAGTTAAGTTGACTTGTTATCCGTATTATCACTTGTTATTAAACTTTCAATTATATCTTATTTCCGGACTTTATCGTATTAGTTGCCTTTTAGGCTTACTGGTCTTGGTAGGATAAGTTGAGTACTATCACATCAATTTTTTCGTCATGAAAAAATGGTATCAAATCTCGAGGTTCATACGTCTCACATGGGTACAATCCGAGTCTATTTAGATTCTTGTGGATCAGTACGAAGACATTTGTACTTATCTTCTAGCGGCTTAGTTACTGTTAGGAAAAATCTTCACTTCTTGAATCTCTGTCATGCATCTTTGGTCCTGTCTAATTCTTATTGCTCCCTTCCATTATCTCTCACTTACAATGATGACTGATGTGTGATTCCTCATTTTAGTTATTTATGTCGTGTATGCCTTGGATGCGAGATTTGGTACTAAGGTGTAAGTGATATATTGTGTTGTCAGATTCAAAATGGTAAATGATTCAAAGGGGTTGAATATGGTGATGACTCGATGATTCATTTCAAGCATATTTGAATGATAATTTTGAATAATGGCTTGAGAGACTTCATGAACGTGTTATATTTTTTAGGTTAGTTACCCAGTCAGCGGAAATAATAGTTTTGTGGTATAGGCAATATCTGAAGTGGTTCGACAATTGGAAGTGGAATAATTAAAGTGATAGTTAGATAATGAACATTGTAACTTTGGACAATACAGTTAGTAAATTTGTCATAACATGTATGGATAGCATAGCGAATGATGAGAATGATGTTGCGACAATTTAGGTTAGAATCTCTACTAAGATTTCATAGATTGAGTGTATATCAAGAAGGTCATTATACGACTACTAAAATAGGATCGATTCTTACTTGGTTAGAGTTATGGAGTGTGTTAATTTAGTCATCATTCCAATATCTAAAAGAGTGCATATCTATTTGGGTTAGAGACCAATCTGACTTATTTATGATTTGCAACTACCTAATGGGTAGAAATGTGTAACACCCCGTATCCGAAAATACAGATTTCACATTTTTGGTGTTACAGGTGGCACTCACGGACACCATCCACGGACCGTAGATGGACTCACGGTCCGTCTTGCAGATCCGTGGTTCATGACAGAAAACTTCCCCAGAACTCAGTCAGAAAATTTGGCTAAGTATTGACCCACGGCCGGACTTACGGTCCGTAGGTCAGGACACGGACCGTAGTTCATGTCCGTGGATCGATGCCCCAAAAGCCCAACTTCAGTCCCGAACTACGTTCGACCAGCACGGACCGTCATTCGATCCATGGTCCGTAGGTCTGACCGTAGGTGAGGATTAACAGCCAGTTAGCTGAAAATTGTTGATGGATCAACTTCAGGTGGTCATAACTTTTACAAAAAAAAGAATTAGGTGTCCCATGACCTATGGTTAGATAGATAATTGAATTATCTTTCCAACGTCACTTATTTTGCTAAATTCCGTCCTCCGAGTAAAAAGTTATACTTGTTTTAGTGAATCCCTATCGGGTAAACTCGACCTACGGATCCAATCGACGGACCGTCGATTGAATGACGGCCCGTCAGTCCATTCAGTCGATCACTCCGACAACAGTTAATTCAGGGGTCTTTTGGTGTTTTCCTATTTCGTTTAACCCCTAAGATACGTCGTTTAGACCCTAAATCATGAGGTTTTAATCAGTTTAAGCCTAGAAACATAACTAGAACTTACCTAAGTCAAATCATTAATCAAACTTAGAAGAATTACAACGCTAAAGGGAGAAAAGAAGTCAAGAACCCTAGTTCAAGAACGCAGCAAGGTTCCTTCAGTTCCAGCCCCGAAATCGAAAGATTTCTTCGTGGAATTTATCACCAGGTATGTGGGATTTCACTAGTGGGTTCCTTTTGCCCATTAGGTCCCTAGAATTCAGTCAGATTCTTGATTCCATGATTATGAACAGACCTAGGTTTTCTAGAATTACAGCAGATCATCATGAATTAGTTATTTAAATGTTCCAAATCAGATTATCATGTTATTGCTCAGTTTCTTACATAAATTTCAGAACCTTAGCTATGTATTTCTTTAGTTCTTGAATTACACATGCTAGGTCAGATATTTTAGTATTCAGTTTTACATGCCTCAGTTTATGAATGCATCATTATCAGATTAATTGTTGCATTCTCAGTTTGCATGTTCAGTTTCGAGCTATCCAGTATTTACAGAAATTCAGTCATAACCAGTTAATCACTTAATTTATTGGGAGTAGCATAATACCGAGTTGGACTAGGGTTCAACGTACCCATATAGTCCCAGAACTACGAGCCACGTAGGTGCAAGTCCCCTCTGTGGGCAACACCAGTTTAGTGATCACGCCAGCATGCCTCTATACCTCTGGCAGGGTATATTAGGTCCTCTCGATGGGGCGTATACATCGGACTCCACATTTAGCTCATGTGGTTTATGTCGGTTATTAGTAGCTCCCACAGTTCAGTCAGACTTTATTGCATTGATCATTTATTAGTATATTCAGTATTCAGTCTCAGCATGTTATAAATTGGTCATTGCATCAGTTAGCTCAGTATTCAGTATATTCAGTATCTATATCATGTTCAGATTATTTCATTGCTTTATTTCTTTGTTCAGTTATATGTTATTTCATCTTTACTCTATCCTGCATGCTCAGTACCTTTCAAGTACTGACGCATACGTGCGCTACATCTTCTCGTGATGTAGGTTCAGGTTCTCAGCATCCAGATCACGCTTAGATCGGTTTCCGATCTCCAGTTCAGCAGAATCAGTGGTGAGTCCTCATTCTCCGAGGACAATAGTCATGAGTTTCTTTTCAGTATTTTTAGTCTTTAGTTTCAGATTTTCTAGATTTAGCTGGGGCATGTCCCAGCAGTTCTAGTCAGTTTAGAGGCTTATTTCAGACATAGATAGATTCAGCTTAGTATTTTGAGTTTGATATTTCTTTTGTATTAAACCCTCAAATTTGATATATTCAGTTATAGTATATAGGTATTCCTCATCTTTTCAGCTTTATTTATGATTTAGTTTCCGCATCAGTTTATTATCTTTAGTATGCTCATGATCATGCCAGCAGGGTTAGCTTGGGATCACTTGTGGTCCTAGGTCCCGTGTCCGCGTCTCGGGGGTAGCTCGGGGCGTGACAAAATGTATGAGTTATTTAAGTACGATCTTTTCAATAGGTATGAGGTATTCTAGTATTGGATCTTGCAGATTTTCATGATGCGGTACTAGTGGAATGTGAAAATGGATATGTCGATTGTCAAATGCGAATACTACCTACTTAAGGCTTATCAGTTGTATTACCGACTTGTATAAGGAGATTCGATGTTGCATCCATATTTGAGAAGCTGACTAGTGTGTTACTACGAGTGATTAGGTTAAACATTATTTATAAGGAAGATCTCAGTGGTAGATTGTTGGTATGGTATTAATGTGTTAGGTAGTGAAGTGTATCCCGAGAATTCTGAATGAGGACTAGTGATTCCATTATAAACTACAAGGGAGCGGATCGATATCAGAATGAAAATATTCTAGGTAAAGAAAATTGTTTACCTCATGAATTTGATTTCCTTTTCTTGTCGTTTTGACATGCTATTTGTGAATTGGAAGTGAAGCAGAAAATATCACCTAGCGAAATAAATCAAAATAACAATTGATGGAATAACCTTCCAGCATTACATGAGATTACATTGTTGTATCATAAAAATAGGGTTTTCAAAATATTAGAAACAAGAAGCAAATTCTCTCATTATTCATACACAATCGAAGATTTCTTTTTGATTATTCAAAATTCACAGGATCAAAATTGTTACTTGTTTATTTACAAGATAAATCAGTCACTTTATATTGTATCATCAGAAAGGCATAACCTAAAGAATCAACCACCAACTCTTTTATTTTTAATTCCAGATAGAAAATACAACATCGAATTATACCAGAAGAACATACCAAATCAAATCAACTAGTCCATGACAAAAAGAAGTTTGTTTGTTAGAATTAGAGAAGAAAGACATCAAAAAAATAGCACTTACCTAATCCTGCTCAGATCTGGAAATGCGATTTAGAAATAAAAATGGAGTTCTTCTTCTTCCTTGAAAGAGAACCTTGGAGAAATGAAGAATTAACTATTGATTCCATTCATTGGATCTAGAGACAACTTTAGATTTTTTTTGTTTTGTTTTAGGTTTTTATTTGATTTTGTATATTAAGTGTTTGTGGGCCAAATCTTTTAGGCTATCTTGTAGACCTTTTTTTTAAAGAAAAAATACTAATAAAATCCCAGTCATAGTAACACCAAAAAATATATACATACATTTTAAATTTAAAAAGAAACCAGGTGCTTTTAAGCTGAAAACACAATTCAAAGAAGATGCTTCTTAATAATGTGAGATTTCTTCTTCTTATGACAAACTGCGGTTGCAAACAGTTTCAAAACTGTAATACCTTATTATTAATTATCAAAATTAATTATATAAGTAGAAATTATATTAAAATCGAGATTTTCAAACCGTGCTTCTAAATGAATCAAACCTATATTTAATGCAATAGAAAAGCAAGAAATTACTATGTAAAATATTTAATTCATACCATGTTTATGACATCCAACATAACCTAAACACTATTTTACGTTTCAAGCTTCAGAAATTATACAATATTTAGATTTAATAGTTGTAATATTCATGACCAAAAATTGGATGAGATGGCAATCATCTTATCCCACCAAGGCAAGTCAGACTAATACCCAACTTATATGAGAAAGTGTAGAAATAAGCTATAATTGAAATTTTAATAACAAGTAATAATACGGCTAACAAGTCAACTTAACTAAATCCCCAAAACCTGGTAGTCACATGCACAAGTCTCTAAACAACTACAACATGCATAAAACTAGTTCAACCTAACAGTTCACAGTTTCAATAGCACATAGATCAATAAAAACACTCCAATGTGTTTTGATTAACAATACAAAGGATCACGTTCATCAATTACAAGGTTAAGACAAATGCACTCGTAAGTTCACAAATGATATAATATGCAATGCGAAGTATAATGATGCATGTCTGACCTAGCGATAAACACCAGTTATCTCTCAGTCCGGGACCCATAGGGGACATATCTATCCATGCATCTGTGGCGGCGTACGACATGACACTCGATAATAAAATCCGTTGCGGTGTGACATGTCCCTTGATAGTAGAATATAGTTAAGGCGTGTGACACGTCCCTCGAAATAAAATATCCATCATGGTGCACGCGACATGTCCCTCAAAATGGTACATCTTCTTTAATTTCTTATTATTCCTCAATTCACATAACACTTGTCACAGCCATGTCTCAAAACCAATGCAAATGACATGTTCACACAAATAATTAGGAGATGGACATTTTCATAACAATGCATAATTCACAACAACACAATGGTGATACCACATAAAAAATGAATGAATAAGCCTTTCAAAACAATTACAAACACATTACGTACCAATAATTAATCACATTGCCTTTTATTACCCCTTTTTAATACATTAGAATTATTCAATATGGAAAAGTCAACCAGTCACCAAATTCCATTAATCCCTAACACATACCACAAGAAATACACGATTCTATACACTTAACAAGGGTTAAAAAATATAATTGCCTAAATCAATCGAACAATTCCTCTGGGACATGAGCCTTACACTTTAGTTGGGCTTCCAAATCAATGCATTCCAAAGCTATAATCAAATTCCTAAATCTTTATGCCAATAAATAGGTCAAATATAATATTTCCTACGTTTTACGCCTTGTCTTAACTCTTAATTTCTCCAAACACTACTACCATTATAGTTTTCATATAATATAATACACCCAATATTTAGTTACGTATCTCCATATATCAAAACTCAAATTATTTTTTTTGATATATAGACGGAGGTAATTAAATATTACGTGTATTATACTATACAAAAACTATTTGGGATAGAGTGTTTGGCGAAATTAATACTTAGCCCTAGGCTTAATACTTAGAAAATATAAGATTTGACATATTGATTGGAATCAACATTTAGGAATTGGATTATAGATTCGCATTGCATTGACTTGGAAGTCCAACTAAAGGGGAAGACTCAAGTCCATGAGTAATTATTCGATTGTTTAACGCAAGTGGGTTTGTTAACCCTTGTTATCTGAATAGAATTATGTATTTCATTGTTGTAACTGTTGGTGAGTGATGAGTCCACGATTTGGAATCATTTAGGGCTTTATTTTAGTAGATTTAGTGTCCTCAAATGCATATTTTTTGCCAATAACTGATGTAAATCCTTGATTTTTAGGTATTTGGATTTAGGAATAAAGCATGGACACTAATGAGCAAAAAGGAACAAGGCATCTGAAAGAACGAAGAAAAGAAGGCTTGAGGATTGCCTAAACCATTGGGCGAGTCGTTGAATGGCCATGGTCTCACCTAATGTTCCAGTGTGCCAAGCCTTGAAGGAGAAAATCAAGTTAGTGATAGAAATGAACAGTCGGCGAGTCACCGAACAGTTGAGGGAAACACAATTTGGTGATGATTTTTACCTTTTTATGATGCCTAGCTAAAACACCAATTCTTGGGGTATGATTATATGATTATGGGTTGCTTTAGCTGCTGGGTATTGTTAATTGATAGTGTAAATGTTGTTTAAAAGTGATTTCATTTACTAATTGTGGCTTAATATAAAGGGTTGTAGTAGCAAATGCAACTCTACCTTCTTGTTTTTGGCTTGCTCGAGAGAGAAGTTTTAAAACCAAGATTACTTATTTGATGGTCAGTGGGTATGGGGTTGCCATGGGTTCAGCTCGAGAGAGTGAATCCTAAACCCTTTCCACGCATTCAGCTCGAGAGAGTGAATGGACTAAAGCATAGGCTATTCTTAATTGTTTCTTATTGGTGTTCGAGAGAAAGTAATTTGATTCGGGGTACAATATTTGAGAGAAAGTTTATCTCCACTAATGTCTAGCTTATTTAATGATTTATAGCTATTCACTATTAAATGCAATCACCCATTTGTCTACCTTAGCCCATAATCCAATTAGATCCCAACAACCCGTCTCCATATTTATTATTTTCATGTTATTTGTTGTTGTAGCTGATAGTTGAACCCAAATCCCCTTGTTATTTGACACTTGTGTCACCCCAAACTTGAACCATGCTTTTATTCGTAAATGTTTTTACCTATGATTGACCTGAGCATATTCATGCTTTTCTATTGATTCTCAAATGTGTACCACTCCAATGGGACTCGACCCCAACTCACTTAGTTGGGTTATATTACTAACTAACGATCATTGGTGCTTAGTATTGGATGAAGTGTCTTTGAAACGTTATTAATCAAAATGGCGCCGTTGCCGGGGAGTGGTGTTACTTGAGAATTTTTGGTTAAGTTGGATTTTGTTCTTGTTAGTCATAGTTGTACTTACTTAATTTTTGTTTTGTTTTGTTTGTTTGTGTGTTGAAACCAGAAGTATGAGTGTGAATGGTAACAATGGCAACCAAGTAGGCGATCAAGATGACATCGGAAACCTCAACGATGTCAATGAGCCTAATCTTAAGTACTATGTTTGCCTCCGACAAAAGGGAATGTGGTGTTCCACATCATAAGTACTATGTTGCAGCTTTTGCAACTGAAGGGGTTGTTCAGTGGTTTGGCTCGTGAGGATCCCCATGACCATATTAGAAACTTCATGGATGTATGCAGACCATTCTCCTTCAAGAACATTTCCCAAGAATCAGTCCGGTTGAGGTTGTTCCCATTCTCTTTGATGGGAGAAGCATGAAAGTGGTTGGCTGAATTGCCATGTGAATCAATCACTTCGTGGGAGGAGTTAGTCAACGCATTTAATATGCGATTTTTCCCTCCTTCGAAGATGATGATTCTTCAGGACAGCATTCAAAGCTTCAGCGTCTAGAGGGAGAGCCAATTCATGAAACTTGACTGTGTTCCAAGAAGTTGGTGCTTCAATGCCCAACTCATGGCTTGCCTGACAATGTGTTGCTGTTGTATTTTTACCGGAGTCTTGATTCGGTAAATAAGGGTGCTACCGACCAACTTTCTCCTTGAGGTTTGATGCAGCAACTTTATGTAATAGCGGCTCAACTCTTGGATGGTATGACTACCATAAATAGGGCGTGGTATACCCGTGAACACCAGATCTACCCTCTCACATTCAAATTGACTAAGGAATAGATGGAGAAGGACCAATATAGGGACCAGAACATGGCCAAGATCATGACACAACTTTGATATTTTGTCCAAAAATGTCATGGGAGCTAGTGCTTGAGGTGTCAATGTCGTGGGTGTCGGGTGTGCTAATCCCGATGAGTCCATGTTTGAAGGCTTGTATAATGAAGAGGTCAATTTCCTAGCCAACCAATGTGGTGGTTATCGTTCAAACTACCCGACGCAAGGTGGTAACCAAGATTGGAATAGGGATGAAGGTTGGAAGGATCGTGATCGAGAATGGAGGGACCTTAATCCAAATTGGAATGATGGGAGGAATGATAGGTATATGCCTTCCCATGAGTGCCAAAATCCAAAGGATTCGTAAGGTGGCCGGTCTGAGGATATGCTTTCTCGTATCCTCAACAAAGTTGAGGGGTCGGACAAGATTTTGAAGGAAATGAAAGAAGATATGTCGACCCTTAGCACCAAACCGTTACCTCCCATTCAGTATCGATCAAACAGTTGGAGATCCAAATGGGGAGGTTTGCCTAGTGATATTATGGCTAACCTCAACAATGAGGTTTAAGTGTGGACTTGTGTCATGCCACAACGTTAACTAAGCCACTGCTTGGGAGGAAACCAAAGTTTAATTTTCTTTCTTTTTAATTTTGAAATAATGGTGTGTTGAATGTGCAGGTCAAAGTGTGGAAAGTGGTTGAAAAGTGCAGGTTGGCGAGCTAAAGGTCCAGTCAGCGCGTCGCCGAAGAGGTCGGCGAGCTCGACCTACACCGCCGTTAGACCCACGACAAATTTAAATTGGAGTCTGATAAAACTCGACGAGCGAGGAGCAACTTGGCGAATCGCCGATTAGGTCGGTGATCGCGATCTAGTCTGCCGTTTGGACCTCCACTTTAACTGGAGGTCTGATAAAACTCAATGAGGTTAGTGACCGCTCGGCGTCTCACCGAGTGGGTCGGTGAGCATGACTTATGCCGCTGAATGGGCGAGACTGGATAGTTTTTAGAAGGCCAAAGTTTAAACTTCCAACTCTTTCACATTCCCTCACTTTTGAATCTTCCCAAACTCACACCCACACATTACTTTATATATTCTTGCATTTTTAGAGTGTGTTAGTCGGTGATTGTGTTTTCGGAGTGGATTACTTTGTAGCGTAGCATTTCAAATTGTTTTAATCGGCATCTAAGGTTGGTTTTCTGAACCCAGAGTTTATTTTTAGCGGTTTCTTACTCATTTTCAATGATCTTATCTTACTGATGTATGTTGAGCCTCTCTAATCTTAATTTTTTTTATGTGTATGCCTCTTTTAATTTGATATTCTTGCCAGTAATGCCTTAAATGTTGAATTCCCGTAATTTTATTCCTTAAAATTTGTTAGAATTTGTGGGGTTGTGCTTGCATGTTATTGGGTCTAGTTGGGTGAAGTCTAACTAACCTGTGCTTGTGCCAAATGATGTAATTTGCACAATGATAGAGCAGGTGACATCATTCTTACGGGAAAAAGTCATCAAATGGCCAAATTTGGCAAAACTAGGAGAAGTCTGAGTATCCCGGGGTAATGGGTGTATTTAGTCTTGCTTTAATTTGATGAGTGCATTCATTGATTTTGTTATCGGGGGTTGCGGGGTTGAATTCGAGAAGTTGGGTTGAAAGTAGGCACGTTGGGTCATTTGGCGAGCTGGGTTGATCTTACCGAACCACTCGGCTATTCACCGAAGTTCCCTATCTCGCCTTTAATTTTATACTAAATGAGTAGGGTTCTGTAACTTTCGACGAGAAGCCTGAGGTGGCCGAATGCAGTTGACGACTCGTCGAAAGTCCTTCTTGATCCCACTTTGTCTGCACCCCTACACCTTATTTGCACAATAACTTTCAGCGAGCTAATCCTTGGTTGTCGAATGTTATCGGTGATTCATCAAAAGGCCTTCCCATCGCCGACACGCCAATTTTTTTTGAGAATTTTTATCCAATCATGTCGGTGAGCCTGATCTATCTCACAAAAATGATTCGGCCGACCAATTCTGCGAGTTTCTCTGCAAAATATTCTTCTGTGATTTTGCTTGAAGTGTTTCTCACATTTTCTGATTTTTTGCAGACATGGCTAGACCGAAAGTTTCTTCGAGGAACATGCCACCCCGACAGAAGGCTAAGGGGATTACAATGAATGAGGATGCAACTGCTTGCAGGAGCAAAGCTAAAAAACGTCCCACAACTGGTGGGAAAGTCAAACGAAAAACCAAGGCACCTGCATCACAGAGGGCAGCTCTGACAGTGACGGGATCTACGTGACCCACATCACCACTTCTAAGAGTGAAGGGGAGAACCAGGAGCCTCAGACTATAGATTCTGATGATGATGAGTTGATAGCAGCATAAAGGGCAGAGTTGCGGTCCAAAAGGATGAACGATCCATCTAGGATCAGAAATCCTCAACCCACCACCATTTCTCCTCTAATTACAGCACAGGCAGTGGTCCTATTACTACCAGTACAGGGTTCTCCCCCAAGTCTATGAAAAGATTAAAAACTGAAAGGCAGAGGACAATCATTAAGGAGAAACGTTTGTCCACTAACAGGGTTATCGACAGGTACCCAGAGATTATGAGTGGTCTGAAGTCTCATAATTTCCAGATCTTCATAAAGCCCTGTGGCCCGTATATTCCAAATTGTGTTTGGGAGTTTTACCCTGCTTATGGGGTCTTGATACAACAGAGGAAGAAGTAGTCAGCATCATTCAAACCGATTGACTATGTAGTTGTTCGGGGAAAGAAGGTCAAGTGTGACACTGAGGCGATTAATGTTTCCCTGGATTGTCCTGATGACATTGATGACGAGTGCCAGCATCTGATCAGGACAAAGACTCTAGACAATATGAAGAAATTGTTGGCCCCACTGATATCAGACGGTACTCCTAAGTGGCTAGAGATCGGAGCACTGATTGAAAAGAAGGATCTTAATATAGCTGCAAGGTTCTAGTTTGGCTTCATCAGTAGCACTATCATGCCATCCCAGAACAAGCCGATCCTCTGACTAACCAAGGCAGCCTTTCTGGGTTGCATCATCGAGGGGACAAAGATAAATATGTGGATCACTATAGCACAAAAGATGTTCATGAGGGCCAAACAGCATCGGACCTCACTTCCCTTTCTAGTGTTGATCACCGAGCTATGCAGATGGGCTCGGGTTCCGCCAGATACATTGAAGGATGTGGAAGTCATTCCCACATCCTCTACTGATATTTGGAGGATCAGGTAGAGTATTTAAAGGATCAGGCGGAGAAGAAGAAGGCAACCCCGGTGGACTCTTCCCTAGTTGTGGATACAAAGTCACTACATGCAAAGGCATCTTTGCCCACTCCGGCCCCTGGGCCTTCAGGTACCTCTATTTTTGTCCCATCTGACACCCCTTGTTCCTCTGCTACTACGTTTCCTCCTAGACCAGTTGATGCTGCTGTCTTTCGGACCCCTCTCACTCGGGCTTCATTACTCCGAATGGGGCAGCTTGCCCACGCTGCCGATCGTCATGCTTCCAGACTCGAGGACTCCATTCCGGGCATGATTTAGACTTCCCTGGCTGATGCTATGACACCATTGAGCGCTACCGTTGATGCCCTTGCTGATTGGATAGCGGTGTGTGAGTGTGGACAAGGAGCCACCGAGGAGGTGATAACTTTAAAGGCCGATATTACTATGTTGAGGAGTGATATGGATCAGCTAAACTCTATGGACATATCCATGATTTTTGGGATGGTGGAGACCCCAGATGCACAAAATATGCCTCCGCCTACCACTGGAGATAAGGTTAGAGTTGAGGAGACAGTTGATCCCGAGTCTGAGGCAGAGACAGATGAGGAGATGCTTGAGGTTGCTGAGGAATTTTTGTATGAGGGCCTTACTGAGACTGAGGAGGCTATGGTAGATGCAGATGTGCAGGCTTCCTTGGCGGATACACCCTTGGCTGACCCTCGTACAACTACTGTTTTTTTGAGGTGACTCCGGGTATTGAGTCCCAAGATTAGAGTACTACACCGAGCAGTGATGCCCAAACAGATGGAGGGACTGTTTAGACAGGTCCTTCTCTGTCTTACTTTATTTTGACTTTTGGTTATTATTTTGATTACATTTGAGGGAAAATGGTTTTTATTTGTGGTGGGATGAGGCCCACCTTTTGTGATTATGTTTTTTATATATATTTGGGTTTTGAGCTAAAATTGTGGTTTATACTGCTTTTGTGGATGATTAAGCTTCTGGCTCTGTGTTTTTAATGATAAATGATTTTTGAACCTTTCTGAAAAATAACAAAATTGTGCCACCTCTTATTTGTGTTTGAATGTGCTGGTCTCTTGTAAATTTGAGTATCGGTCTTGATCAATACTGATGACTTGAACAGTGCTCATAACTGAACAAAAATGAATGTGCTGCTACGATGTGGCCAAATGAAGTTGCATAGAGAATATGTGAAATTTTGCAACTCATTATGATTAGCGAATTATCAAATTAAGTCTCTTGTGATGAACATTGCACACTAGCAAAAGTGTGGAGTCCTATTTGACATTGGTAGCAATGCCTTGTGTGATGAGCTTACCGTGAAGTATGTGTGATGACACCTAGAAATTGCCCCGTTGGTCCAGTTGACTAAGTGATGCAATCTCTTGATATTATCTTAGGCAACTTTGAAGAGACTGAAACAATTTGACATTATACCTCTTTTTGTGGCCTACCTTGTGAGTGTGTGAACTCCACTTGAACACCCTTTGAGCCTTAACCTTTTCTTCGAAGAAACTTGATGAAATTGTGACCCGCACTTTATCCATTACCCATAATCCTCATGATTCATGGTTTGTGTGAATAGCTAACTTAGGCGAAAAGCCTAAGTTGGGGTCCGGTGAAAAGAGAAAGTAAATCAAGAAGTGCAAGAAAGTGCCCTTTGACCCATGGTTTGAGAAAAATGGAACCCCTCCATATAGAAAAGAGAGAAAAAGAAGGAAAGAATGAAAAAGAAAAAGAATGAAAAATTTGTGGAATAATGTTGTGAAAATGCAAGAAGAAATGGGGTTTCCAACAGTGCATGGAAACTGAATAATGGGATGACTTGTGAGCACGAATGAAAATGATGAAGAAAAGGAAATAAAGTGTTTTTCACACCACATCTTCTTAGGATTACAACCATTGAGCCTAAATGACCATACCCTTGCACTCAGCCCCGTTACAAGCCTTGAAAAGACCTTTTTGATGTTAAGTGAGCTGAAACAATTGTTGATTGGAAAATAAGGGCAAACCTAAGGGTGAAATCATGGATTGTGTTCATATTTGTGAGTGTGAGCGTTGCATTTGATTCCAGAGCTTTAAATTGTGAATCATTGTGTGTGAATATGGAATCATTCTTCGTGTGAGGGCATTTGAGTACCATTGTTGATCTTGAACTTGCATTTGAAGCAAGTATTGTGAACTTGAGAATCTTTGATAATGGTGAGTCACAACTTGAATCTTTGAATGCACAATTGATCCTTTTTGTGTGCATTCATGATTGAAACTTGTTTAGCACTGTTTGAGACATCCTTTTTGAACTGCTGAACTTGAGTTGTACTTGAGGACAAGAAAAAGTTTAAGTTTGGGGTGTTGATGAGTCCACGATTTGGACTCATTTAGGGCTTTATTTTAGTATATTTAGTGTCCTCAAATGCATATTTTTTGCCAATAACTGATGTAAATTCTTGCTTTTTATGTATTTCGATTGAGGAACAAAGCATGGACAGTAATGAGCAAAAAGGAATAAGGCAGCTGAAAGAACGAAAAAAAGAAGGCTTGAGGATAGCCTAAACCATTGGGCTAGTTGCCGAATGGCCATGGTCTCTCCTAATGTTCCAGTGTGCCAAGACCTAAAGGAGAAAATCAAGTCAGCAATAGAAAGGAACAGTCGTCGAACGGTTCCGCGATGCAGTGCTATATCGCCCAAAGTTACAAAACTTGAAGTTGCTGAAGGACAAAGCAAAAAGGCGATGGAACTGATAAAAGGGCGGATCACCTAGTGGATTGACAATCCTGACTTATTTCACCTAATGGCCCTTCATAGCACATTTTTGGCGACTATAAATACATGTTTGAATTTTTAGTTTAGTATTAGATTTTTATCTAGTTTTCATTATTGTTCAGTTTTCAAGTTAGAGAGCTCAGAACTAAGTTTGGAGACAATATTTCCTTAGCTTTGAAGATTTGAAGATTTCCATTTGTGAGAAATTGGAAGTGGGTGTTGAAGATTCTTCATCTTAGACCTTTGTAAAGACAATATTAATCTTATCCAGTTGATGGAAACACAATTTGATAACGATTTTTACCTTTTTATGATGTCTAGCTAAAACCCAATTCTTTGGGTGTGATTTTGTGATTATGGGTTGATTTAGCTGTTGGGTATTATTAATTGATAGTGTAAATGTTGTTTAAAAGTGATTTCATTCCGTCATTGTGGCTTAATCTAAAGGGTTGTAGTTGCAAATGAAACTCTACCTTCGTGTTTTTGTCTTACTCGAGAGAGAGGTTTTAAAACCAAGATTAGTGATTTGATAGTTAGTGGGTATTGGGTTGTCAGGGGTTCAGCTCGAGAGAGTGAATCCTAAACCCTTTTCCACACATTCAGCTCCAGAGAGTTAATGGACTAAAGCGTAGGTTATTCTTAATTGCTGCTTATTGGTGTTCGAGAGAAACCAATTTGGTTCGAGGTAAATTGTTCTAGCGAAAGTTTATCTCCACTAAAGCCTAGCTTATTCACTGATTTACAGCTATTCACTATTAAATGCAATCACCCATTTGTCTACGTTAGCCCATAATCCAATCACATCCCAAGAACCTATCTCCATATTTGTTATTTTCGTGTTATTTCCTATTGTAGCTGATAGTTCAACCGAAATCCCCCTGTTATTTGACACTTGTGTCACCCCAAACTTGAGCCATGCTTTTATTTGTAAATGTTTTTACCTATGATTGACTTGAGCATATTCATGTTTTTTTATTTATTTTGAAATACGTACCACTCCCTTGGGACTCGACCCCAACTAACTTAGTTGAGTTATATTACTAACTAACGATAGTTGACGCTTAGTATTGGATGAAGTGTCTTTGAAACGTTATTAATGAGAGAGTAATGGAACTTGGTGATGGGTTCACTTGTCCTTATTGAACAATTCTAATATGTGAAAAAAGGTAATAAAAGGTAATGTGGTTAATTATTGGTGCTTGATGTGTTGAGAATGGTTTTGAAAAGAGAATTGGTTCATATTTGGATGTTGTATCATGATTGTGTTGCTGTGAATTGTACATTGTTATAAAAATGTTCATCTCTTCATTATTTGTTTGAACATGTTATTTGCATTGGTTCTGAGACATGATTGTGACAAGTGGTATGTGAATTAAGTAATAATAAGAATTTTTTTGAGGATGTACCATTTTAAGGGAAGTTTCATGAGCCATGATGGATACTATATTTTAAGGGACATGTCGCATGCTACAGAGGATTTGATTACCGGGGCCGTATCACACGCTGTGATAGATTTTATTTTTGATGGTCGTTTCACACGCAACGATGGATGCATGGACATATATACCCCTCATGGTTCCTGGACTAAGAGACAATGGGTGTGTATCGCTAGGTCAGACATGCATCACTATGCTTGGCATGGCATTGCATATCTATATAATTTGTGAACTTGTGATTGATGAACTTGATTTGATGTATTGTTGATAAATAATCATTGGAGTGTTTTTATTGATCTATGTGCTACTGAAACTGTGAACTTTTAGGTTGATTTGGTTTTAATCAGGTAGTAGTTGTAGAGGTTCCGTTGGGGTGTAAAGAGTACTTATATTCTATTCCCTTAGCTTGTGTTTAGAAGGTTTCTTGCTGAGTACCGTATGGTTTGGTACTCACCCGTTTCTTCTACATTTTTGTAGGTTATGATTCCAGATCTTCGTAATACTTTCTACTCTCTTCTTTTTTGAGGCTTCCTGCGGATGTTTTTTAAGGTAGTTGTTTGTCATCTCAGCCGACCTTATAACGCTTATTTATGATCATGTTCTACTTTAGTGACAACATCATTTGAGACTTGTATTTTTGTTTCAAATCCTTTGTAGTACATTGTAGGGTTCTGCACGTGACAACAAGGTTTTGGGGATTTAGTGAAGTTGACTTGTTATCCGTAGTATTACGTGTTATTAAACTTTCAATTATAGCTTATTTCCTTACTTTATCGTATTGGTGGGGTATTAGGCTGACTTTTCTTCGTGGGATAAGATGAGTACCATCACATCAATTTTTGGGTCGTGAAAAAATGGTATAAGAGAGACGGGTACATAGGTCTCACGTGTACACAAGTCGAGTCTATGTAGAGTCTCGAAGATCGATACAGAGATGTCGGTATTTATCTTCAAGAGGCTATAATGATAGTTAGGAAAATATTCACTTCTTGAATCTCTATCGTGCAAAGTTGGTCCGTTGAATTCTTATTGCTTCTTTCTATTTACTCTCACTTATAATGATGAATCGTGTGTGATTCGTCATGTGAGTAGTTTATGTCGTGTATGGCTTAGATGAGAGATTTGGTACTAAGGAGGAAGTTATATACTACTGGAATGATGTGTGGTCAGATTCAAAATGGTAAATGATTCAAAGTGGTAAAACAAGGTGATGACTCGATGATGCATTTCGAGGATATTCTAATGATATGTTTGAACAATGGTTTAAGGGACATCATGTACGTGTTATGTTTTTAAGGTTAGTTACCTAGTCAGTGAAAATAGTAATTTTGTGGTTTAGGCAATATCTGGAGTGGTTCGACAATTGGAAGTGAAATAATTAAAGTGATGGCTAGATAATGAACATTGTAACATTGGACGATACAGTTAGTAAAGTTATCATAACATGTATGGATCGCTTAGAGAATGAAAAGAATGATGTTGCGCCAATTGAGTCAGAATCTCTACTAAGATTTCATAGATTGAGTGTATATCAAAGAATGTCATTATACGACTACTACAATAGTATCGATGCTTACTTGGTTAGTGTTATGGAGCGTGTTAATTGTGCCATCAACCCGATGTTTGAAAGACAACATATCAGTTTGAGTTACAGACCGAACTGACTTAATAATGTTTTGCAACTACTTAATGTGTAGAAATGTATGAGTTATTTGGGTACGACCTTTTCAATAGGTATGAGGTATTATAGTGGTGGATCTTGGAGATTTTAATGATGTGGTACTAAGGGTATGTACAAATGGATACGTCGATTGTCAAATTTGAATACTGCCTACTTAAGGGTTATCACTTGTATTACCAATTTGTATAATGAGAATCAATGTTGCATCCATATTTGAGAAGCCGACTAGTTTGTTACTACGAGCAATTAGGTTAAGCATTATTTATAAGGAAGATCTTAGTGGTGGATCATTGGTACGGTATTAATGTGTTAAGTTGTGAAGTGTATCCCAAGAATTCTAAATGAGGACTAGTGATTCCATTATAAGCTCCAAGGGAGTTGATCGATATAAGAATTAAAAGATTCTAGGTAAAAAACTTGTCTACCTGATGAATTTGATTTCCTTTTCTTGCCGTTCTGACATACTATTTGTGTATTAGAAGTGAAATAGAGAATATGACCTAGACAAATAAATCAAAATAACAATTGATGGAACATTCTTCCATCATTACATGAGATTACAATGTTGTATCATGAAAATAGGGGTTTTCAGAAGATTTGTAACAAGAAGCAACTTTTCTCAACATTCATACACAATCGAAGATTTCTTTTTAATTATTCAAAATTCACAGGATCAAAATTGTTACTTCTTTATTTACAAGATAAATTAGTCACGTTATATTGTATCATCGGAAAGGCAAACCCTGAAGAATCGACAACCAACTCTTTTATTTTTAATTCCAGATAGAAAATACAACATCGAGTCTCACCAAAAGAACATACACAATCAAATCATCTAGTCCATCATAAAAGAAGTTTCATTGTTTGAATTAGAGAACAAAGACATCAAAACACATTTTTTAATGGTAAAATGGCACTTACCTGACTCTGCATAGATCTAGAAATGCGATTAGGGAAAAAAAATGGAGCTCCTTTTCTTCCTTGAAAGAGAACCATGGAAAAATGAAGAAGAAACTATGGATTCCAGTCATTAGATCTAGAGGCAACTTTAACTTGCTTTTGCCTTCTTCTAGGTTTTTATTTGATTTTGTATATTAAGTGTTTCGTGGGTCAGATCTTTTAAGCTATCTTGTAGACCTTTTTTATTAAAAATATAATAATAAAAGCCCAATCATAGTAAAACCAAAAAAGATATACATACATTTTAAATTTAAAAAGAAACCAGGTTCTTGTAAGTTGTAAACACAATTTAGAGAAGATGCTTCTTAATAATCCGAGATATTCTTCTTATTATGACAAACTGCGGTTGCAATCTATGGCAAAACTATAATAGATTATTATTAATTATCAAAATTAACTATTTAAATAGAAATTAAATTAAAAACATGATTTTCAAACTCTTCTTCTAAAAAAATCAAACTTACATTTAATTTAATAATAAAGCAAGAAATTGCTGTGCATAACAGTTAATTTATACCATGTTTAGGGCATCCAACATAATCTTAACACGATTTTAATTTACAAGCTTCTGAAATTATATTTTATTTAGTTTTAATAGTGGTAATTTGTAACAACCTAAAATTGGATGTGATGACACTCGTCCTATCCCATCAAGACATGTCAGCCTAATACCCAACTAATATGATAAAGTGTGGAAATAAGCTATAATTGGAAGTTCAATAACAAGTAATAATACGGATAACAAGTCAACTTAACTAATTCCCCAAAACCTGGTTGTCACATGCACAAGCCTCTAATGTATTACAATTTATTTGAAAGAAAAACACAAGTCTCAAATGATGTTGTCACTAAATTAGAACAAGATCATAAATAGGAGTAGGAAGGTCCGCATAGATGACAAATAGCTACCTCAAAAAAATCTCCATAGGAAGCCTCGGAAAAGAAGAGAATAGAAAGTATTACGAAGATCCGGGCTCATAACCTACAAAAATGTAGAAACAAGGGGTGAGTACCAAAACCATACTTTACTCTGCAAGTAACCCTCTAAACACAAGCTAAGGGAGTAGAATACGTGTACTCCTTACACCTCAATGGAACCTCCACAACTACAACTTGTACAAAACCAATTCAACCTAACAGTTCACAGTTTTAATAGCATACTGATCAATAAAATCACTCCAATGATTTTGGATCAACAATACATAGGATCAAGTTCATCAATCACAAGTTTCACACAAAGAACTCACACGTTCAAAAATGATATAAATATGCAATGTGACACGCCCCGAGGCTACCCCTTTTACGTAATCACGGTACCTAGGATCACGAGTGACCCCAACCTAACCCTAAAGCTGGCATATCATATGCATACTTAAACAATATGAATAAAGAGATACTATGTGGAAGCTAAAATAGTGGTAAATAAATGTGGGGAATACCCAACTAGTCTGAATATCGTAAATGTACTAAGAGTTCAATAACAACTAATAGATAAAACTCAAATATAAAGTTGAATCTAATACTATGTCTAAAAAGCGTCTACTGACTAGAGTTGCTGGGACATGCCCCCAGCTAACTCTAGCAAAACTGAAAACTGAAATAAAAGACTAAATATGAAAGACATGTCCATTTTCTTCGGATTATAAGGACTCACCACTAAACCTATTGAATATGGATCAGGAACCGATCTATACGTGAGCTGGATGCTGAATACCTGAACCTTCATCATAAAAGGATGCAACACAAATTATGTGTTACTACTTGGAGTGTACTAAGCATGCAAGATATAGATAATAGTTGAACAAGGTATAAAAAGTGAACAAACATAACTGAGTAATGACATAATCTGATCAGAAACATAGATACTGAAATATAACTTAAAACTAAGCTAAATGCAATGAGTATGTACAAATCATGAATTTAACATGCTAAGACGAAATACTGAAGTATAACTGAAAACTTGGTGTAATGCACTAGAGTCTGAGTGTGGGAGCTATGATTAACCGACATAAACCACGTGAGCCAAACACGGAGTCCATTGTATACGCCCCATCGAGAGAGCCCAATATACCTTGCCAGGGGTATAAAGGCGTGATTGGCATGATCACTAAATTTGATGCCCAACAGATGTGGCTTATTAACCTGCGAGGGAACGTACTTATG
The DNA here is from genome assembly GCA_036553675.1 of Solanum okadae. Lineage (NCBI taxonomy): Eukaryota > Viridiplantae > Streptophyta > Magnoliopsida > Solanales > Solanaceae > Solanum > Solanum okadae. The sequence goes on from CM071689.1 coordinate 27,806,575, forward strand.
GGACTATAAGGGTACGCTAAACCCTAGTCCAACTCAATGCTAAGCCTACTCCCAATTGGAAATGTGTATGACACAACATAACTGAAATACTGGATAGCTCAATATTCTGACATGCAAATTCGATAATGCAACATTTAAGTATTGGAGCATGTATATCTGTTTAACTGACCTAGCAAGTGCAAATTATGAACTAGGAGAATCTACAAAACTAGGGTTCTGAGTTTCATGCAAGGAACTAAGCAACGATTTGACGGAAACATGATAATTTAATTAAGAATATTGTAACAGCTAAATCACAAACAATATCTAAGGTTTTAGAAACTTTAGGTCTAACCAGGATATAGCGAATCAAGAATCTGACTGAATTCAAGGGACCTAGTGGATAAAAGAAACACACTAGGTGAAATCCCTCATACCTAGTGATGAAATCTACGGAGAAATCCTTCGAATTCAGGGCTGGAACTAGTGAAAACCTGCTAAGTGTTCTTGAGGGGTTGGTCAACTCTTTCTCCGCTTTTTCACTCTAAGTTTTGGTGAATAAAAGTTTTGGTTATGTTCTAAATAGTCTATTAGGCTTAAAGTGAGTAAAATGACGTAGTTTATGAATTAAATGATGTAGGTTGAATACCCAACGCATAGGGGAAAGGACCAAAACAACCTTGATTTAATTCTGACAAAGCCCATCCACGGAGGGAACGACGGTACATTGTTTAGACTACCGGCCGTCGTTTGTGTTTGTCGTTCATGATTTGCCTGACATGGTTTCACTAAAATGAGCAAACCTTTTACTCGGAGAAGGGATTTTAGAAAACTCGATGACGTTGGAAAGAGGATTCAATTATCCTTCATTTGATAGGTCATGGGCCACCTAATTCCTTTTATGCTAAAAGTTATGACCGTTTGAAGTTGACCCAACAACAATTTCCCTCTAACTGGTTATTGACCCTCACCTACGGTTATACCTATTGTCTGTAGGTCCAACCATGGACAGTACTGGTCGACCGTTGATGGGATCAGAGCCTATAAATATTTGGTCCTTAAAGATGAAATCCCACCTACGATCCGCGGTCCCACCTACTGTTCGTGGGTGATTTCGTCTGTACCGCCACTAGTTTTGTTAAAACTAGGATTTTTTTTCAATTTGAGATATGAGGTGTTACATTATCTCCCCCTTGGGAAAATTCGTGCTCGAATGAAGTCTAAACTAGCTGAGTATGGAGGGAAAGAGCTGCAATCCCTACCACTAAGTACTAAAAACTGATATCTAACTGAACTGAGTGCCAAAAATAAGCAAATATGCTGAAAATAAAAGAGCAACTGAAGTAAAAAGATTCTAAGACTGAATTTATGCAAGAGTAGACTCAGAGACTAGAGAGGAACTATTACCTCAAACTAAAACGTAATCGGAAGGAAAGATATGAGGATACTTGGTCTTCATGGCTGCTTCTGCTTCCCAAGTAGCTCCCTCTATGGACTAACTCCTCCACAACACCTCTACTAAAGCGACTTCCATATTTCTAAACCTACGAACCTGACAGTCAAGAATTTCAACCGGTACTTTGTCATAGGTGAGACTATCCTTCACAACTACACTCTCTAATGGTTCTATTGATGTTGGATCACCCACACACTTCTTCAACAAGGAAATGTGAAAGACTGGATGAACCCCTGCTAGTTCTGCTTGCAAGTCTAACTCATAAGCCACTTTTCAGGATTCTGTAAGGACCTACATATCTAGGACTGAGCTTCCCTTTCTCGTCAAATTTCATCACCCCCTTCATAGGTGTCACTTTTAGGAAAACCAAATCATTAATCTCAAACTATAAGTTCCTTCTCCTTACATTTGCAGAGGACTTCTGACGACTCTGAGCTGTCTTAAGTCTATCCCTGATAAGCTAAACTTTTTCCATAGCTTCATGAACCGAATCTGGCCCAATCAATGTTGTTTTAACTACTTTGAACCAACCAATAAGAGGTTTGCATCTACGCCCATATAGTGCCTCATAAGGGACCCTCTAAATACTGGAATGATAGCTATTATTATCGGCGAACTCTATGAGAAATAGGTGATCATCTCAACTTCCCTTGTATTCGATCACACAAGCTCTCAACATGTCCTCTAAACTCTGAATGGTACATTCTGCCTGACCATCCATCAGTGGATGAAATGTTGTACTGAGATTTATCTGAGTACCAAGACCTTTCTAAAATCATTTCTAGAAATTATAGGTAAACTGAGGACCTCTATCTGAGATGATACACAAAGGAACCCTATGCAACCTGAATATCTCATTAATGTACAGTTTAGCGTAATCCTCCGCTGAATCTGTAGTCTTGATAGCCAAGAAGTGAGCAGACTTAATAACTCTGTCCACTATCACCAAAATGGAGTCATGCTGTCGACGGGTACGAGGTAAACTCGTAATGAAGTCCATGTTTTTCACTTCCAACTTCCATGTAGAAATGTTAATCTCTTGAGTCATACCTCCTAGTTTCTGATGTTCTACCTTAATATGTTGACAATTAGGACAATTAGCCACAAAATCTTCTGTCTCTCTTCATGTCGTTCCACCAAAAGACTTCCCGTAGATCAGAGTAGATCTTAGTGGCACCCGGATGAATAAAATATCTGGAATTATGGGCTTTTATAAGGATCTGATGCCTCAACTCACCCACCTTAGGAACACATAAGCAACCTTGATAACGAAGCTCACCATCTCCCTCTTAGGAGAGAACCTCTACTTTCTGCTGATGAACTGCACCTTACGACTGAAGTAATATAGGATCACTATCTTGTTTTTCCTTAACCTCTGCTACCAATGAAGATTCAAATCTATTCTAAACTATCACACCACCATCTGACATGTCAATAAGTCCAATTCCTAAGCGAGCAAGCTGGTGAACATCTTTTGCTAATATCTTCTTTTCTTCATTAACATGTGCTATACTACCCATAAAAAGTCTACTAAAAGCATCAACCACTACATTGGCTTTACCAGGATGGTAAAGCATATATATGTCGTAGTCCTTGAGGAATTCAAGCCATCTCCTATAACGAAGATTCAACTCTTTATGAGTGAACACATACCGAAGGTTCTTATGATCTGCGAACAGATCTTTGTGAACACAATACAAGTAATGTCTCCAAATCTTTAGGGAAAACACAAAACCTAGGCCGACATTTGATGTTACACAATAAAATACCTAACTATCTGAACCATCATGTAGAGTCAAGACTGGAGTTATAGTCAACCTAGTCTTCAGTTCTGAGAAACTTTTCTCACACTCATCTTACAACTGAAATTTGACCTTCTTCTGAGTCAACTTGGTCAATGGGGAAGCTAGGAATGAAAATCCTTCAACAAATCTTTGATAATAACCATCCAAACCCAAGAAACTTCTGATATCTTTTGGAGAGGTGGGTCCTAGCCATTGTTTCACTATTTCTATTTTATTAGAATCCATTATAATTCCTTCACTAGATACCACATGACCAAGGAAAGCGACTGACTATAACCAGAATTCACATTAGCTGAACTTAGCGAATAACTGGCGATCCTTGAGAGTTTGTACATCAACCCTAAGAGGAGTCGCATGCTCCTCCTGATTTCGAGATTATATGTGGATATCATCAATAAAGAAAATAACGAATAAATACAAATACTGTTTCAACATCCTGTTCATTAAGTCCACGAAAACTGCAGGAGCATTTGTTAGTCCAAAAGACATAACTAAAAATTTATAGTGACCATACCGAGTTCTGAAGGCTTTCTTCAGAATATCACAATCTCTGACTCTGAGATGATGATAACCAGATTTGAGGTCTATCTTAGAAAAGAAACTAGCACCCTGAAGTCGATCGAACAAGTCATCAATTCTAGGGATGGGATACTTATTCTTGATGGTGACCTTGTTAAACTAACAATATTCAATGCACATTCTTAGAAAACCATCTTTCTTTTTCACGAACAACACTGGAGCACCCCATGGGGAAATACTAGGTCTGATGAAGCCCTTATCAAGAAGGTCTTTCAACTATTCCTTCAATTCTTTAAGCTCAGATGGAGCCATTTTGTAAGGAGGAAATGAAATGGTCTAGGTATCTCGAAAGAGATTAATTCCAAAGTCAATCTTCTTTTCGGGAGGAACTTCCGGAAGATATTCAGGAAATACTTCTGGAAACTCATTTACTACTGGAACTGACTCAAGATTTGGGGATTCAGAGATTGAATCCTTAGCCCGAACAAGATGATAGACATACCCTTCAGAGATCATCTTTCTGGCCTTAAGATAAGAGACAAATCGACCTATAGGCATTGAGCTACTATCCTTCCATTCAAAGACTAGCTCATTTGGAAACTGAAATCGAAGGATCCTAGTTCTACAATCGACTAAGGCATAACAAGAATGTAATACAATCCATGCCTAGATTGATCTCAAAATCTATTATTTCTAATTCTAAAAGATCTGCTCGGTGATTTTCCGAGACACTATGATAGGGAAATTTCTTTATACTCATCTAGCTATCATTGGGTCACAAACTAGAGTAGAGATTTAGAAGGTTTCGAAAAGAGTTTCTAGACTGACATCGAAGTTTACTGCTATATAGGGAGTTACAAAGAAAAGAGCAGCCCATATATAAAACAATGCATAAACATCTAAATGAAAGACTCATAACATACTAGTGACCATATTAGGAGAATCTTCCTCATCTTGGCTAGCGTGGAGAACATACAACCTTATCTGGCACTTATCAACACTTGTACCAAATGAAGCACCTTGCTGAATTAGGCGACCTTCTTGTGCTGCTGGAAATGTAGATTGAGCCCTATTATTACTACCTCCTCATCCCTGCCTGGAAGAAGGACAATCCTTTAACCTATGGCCAGACTGACCACACCCAAAGCACCCTTTTTTGCCAGCAAGACACTCGCTCGAATGGTTCTTACCACACTTTGGACAAGTTGGGAAAGTATTGTTACCTAAATTACTCCCCTGAGACTTAGAGCCTGATGCCCTACCTCTTTGATCATATTGAAACTTGGGAGGTGGAGCATTATCTGATGAAGGTGATGGGTTGAAGATTTCTCGTGCAACCGCGAGCGATTTCCACCACCCGATTTCTGTTGAGAGTATTTATAATTCTATGTTCTAGCCTTCTTGTTGTCCTTAACCATTTCCCTAAGCTTATCTCCCTCAACCAGCTGAGCATGGGTCATAAGCCAAGAGATATTCATATCCTCTAACAGCATAGCATTCCTACACTGTATCTTCACCAAGTCGGATACCCCAAACAGAAACTTACTCATTTGTGCCCTTGGATCGGCAACCATATGTGGAGCATACCTGGTGAGTTGGGTGAACTTAAGTCCGTATTCTTGGACTGACATGGTACCCTACTTCAAATTTATAAACTCTTGTGCCTTAGCTTCTCTCAATTCCCTTGGGAAGAACCTATCTCGGAAAGCTCCATTAAAACACTCCCAAGTCACAAGAGCTGCATCCACACCCATGTTTTCATTCAACTGAGTGAACCAAATGTGAGCTACATCCTTAAGCTGGTAGGATGCCAACTCTGCCCTATCATTACCAATCAATTGCTTCACTCAAAAGATTTTCTTAACCTCATTAATGAAGTTCTGGGGCTCCTCACCAATCTGCGACCCTAGAAACTTAGGTAGAGTCTTCCAAAAAAAATCTCAAACTCTAGCTACCATTTGTCAACCATTAGTATTAGTAGGAACTGGGACCTGCTGATTGTTCTGGTTGGCTACACTCTAAGCCAAAAGATAGATTGCATTCCAGAATTCAACATTCGTAACCTCATGGTCCGGGAATGGAGGAACTTTGTTAGCATTGTGTGCATTAGCATTACGTGCATAAGCTCTACGAGGAGGCATGATTTGAAATGCATAATAACAAAATAGAAAGGATATCATACCCACGCACGATGCGAATAACAAGAAAGTGAAGTTTTTCTTAAAACACTTTGTAACCTCCCTCTCATTAGATGTGGTGCACTTCACACCCATGAAAGAGACTCTATTTAGTGCGGGTTTTAGACATCCTAGGACTCTTGAACCTAAGGCTCTGATACAAAGTTTAACACGCAACAAGGCTACCCCCTTGACATAAACACGGTGTCACTCCCTAAAGCTACCCTCAGCACGCGAACACGGGACCTAGGATCACGAATGACCCAAAGATAACCATACTGGCATATCATAAGCATGCTAAAGTAAACTGAAGACAGAAATATTGTGCGGATGCTATATCATCATGTAAACTGAAATTATGGGGAATACTCATATACTATCTGAATAAATCAAAACTGAGAGTTCAACAACACCTGAAAAGTCAAACTCAAACACTAAAGCTGAAACTAACTATGTCTGGATATAGCCTCTAACCGACTAGAAGTGTTGGGACAACCCCCCAGCTAAATCTAGCAAAAAGTGAAGCTAAAACTAAAAGCAAAGGAAGATAATCATGTCACTCATCACTAAAGAATGAGGACTCACCACTGATGTTGCTGAACTGAAGATCGGGAACCAATCTATGCGTGATCTGAAATCTGATAACCTAAACTTACATCATGAGAAGATGTAGCGCAGAGTATGTGTCAGTACTTGAAAGGTACTGAGCATGCATGATAGAATAAAGTTGAACATTAACATAAATGAACCAAAGCATATATCTGAGAAATGATAAAAGATAAGCATGATACTAAACTGAGATTACTGAACATGAAATAACTGAATGCAATGACCAATTCTATAACATGTTGAGACTTAAATCTGACTAAAACCGATGACATGGTCAATGCAACAAAATCTAACTGTAAGGGAGCTACAAATAACTAACATAAAACCACATGAGCTAAATGTGGAGTCCGATGTATATGCCCCATCGAGAGGACCCAATATACCCTACTAGAGGTATAGAGGCATGACTTGCGTGATCACTAAAATGATGCCCACAGAGGGGACATACAACCTACGGGGCAAGTACTTCTGGGACTATTTGGGTACACTGAACCCTAGTACCCTTGGTATTAAACTTCTTCCAACTAATTATGTAATTAACAATTTATGATTGAATTTCTATAATACTGGATAGGTCAAAACTGACATGCTAATTTAAATTAAAACATTAATATGCTAATAATGAACATTCAAATCAGAGGCATGTATATCTGAAATATGTGACCTAGCATGTGTAATTCAGGAACTAAGAGAACTATAGAGCTAGGGTTCTTAGTTTATGCACGAATCTGGGCAAAAATGATACTACTACTGATAAGCTGATTTGGATCATTCTAATAGCTAAAACCCAACAATTTCTAACATTCAAGAAACCCTAGGTCTAGATAATAGTAAGGGAATCAAGATTCTGACTGAAATCTAAGGACCTAATGGGTGAAAGCAACCCAGCAGTGAAATCCCACATACCTGGTGACGAATTCAACGGAGAAATCTTTCAACTTTGGGGCTGGAACTGATGAAAACTTATTGCATTTTAGAGCTAGGAATGGTCGACTTCTCTTTTGATTTATTCTCCAATTATCGCTTGACTTAGGTGAATAATTGATTATGTTAGGTTCTAATGTTTTTACTAGAATAAAACTAACCGAAACCATGTAGTTTAGGGGTTAAACGACGGAGTTTAGGTGTCCAATGCATAGGGGAAAAGACCAAAATGACCCTACATAAAAACCTGACGTGACTGACCACGAGCCCCTCTGACGGACCGTCAAAGGTGGTCGTGGTCTTGATCCAATAGCTATTGGTTTGTGGGACTTCTACCGTGCACACCACCACGGTCCATCGTCAAGACCACGTCTCATGAAGGTTTTTGTGGTCTGATGCCTGGGCCTGGTGTACTCTGACTGGCTTCCACGAGTGCCAGGACGGTCGGTGAGGTGGTCCACGACCCATGAAGGGCTCCGTGGTCCTCCTTGGCTGGCAAGGGGCTGAGTCCACGGGGAGGTTAACGGACCGTGGACCCTATCACGATTCGTGAATCCTGTCGTGGTTCATTGGTTCAAATGTTTTCTACTGCATTTTCTAAGTCTGAGTTGCGAGGTGTTACACACGGGACCTAGGATCAGGAGTGACCCCAAGCAAACCCTGAAGGTGGCATATAATAAGCATTCTAAAACAATCTGAAGAAAAAGATACTATGTGAAAGCTAAAATATTGGTAACTGAAAGTGGGGAATAACCAACTAGTGTGAATATATATAATGTACTAAGAGTTCAATAACAATTGAAAAATCAAAGTCAAATCTAATACTATGTCTGAAAAGCCTCTACTAACTAGAGTTATTAGGACATACCCCAGCTAACTTTAGCAAAATTGAAAACTTAAATAAAAGAATGAATTTGAAAGACATGTCTATTGTCTTCAAGGTATGAGGAGTCACCACTGAAGATGGTGAATATTGATCGGGAACTGATTTATACGTGATCTGGATGTTGAATACCATAACCTACGTCATGAAAGGATGTAGCACAGAGTATGCGTCAGTGCTTGGAATGTTCTAAACATTCAGGATATAGATAATAGTTGAACAAGGTATAAAAACTGAACAAACATAACTGAGCAATGACATAATCTGAAGAGAAACATAGATACTGAAATATAACTGAAAAATTGAGCTAAATGCAATGACCAAGTACTAATCATGAATTTAACATGCTGAGACGGAAGTTTGAAGTATAACTAAAAACTTGGTCAAAAGCATTATAGTCTAACTGTGGGAGCTACTATTAACCAACATAAAACCATGTGAGCTAAACGCAGAGTCCGATGTATACCCTCTATCGAGAGGACCCAATATACCTTGCCAAGTGTATAAAGGCATGACTAGTTTGATCACTAAATATGAGGCCCAACAAAGGGGACTCCTAAACCTACGGGGGCACCTAGTTTTGTGACGATGAAGGTACACTGAACCCTAGTCGAATTAGGTGCTACTCCTACTCCCAACTGGAAATGTCTATGACACAACATAACTGAAATACTGGATAGCTCAATATTCTGACATGCAAATCTGACAATGCATCATTTAGTAACTGACAATGAAACATTTGAAACTGGAGCATTTATATATGTTTAACTGACCTAGCAAGTGTAGTTCATAAACTAAGAGAATTTACACAACTAGGGTTCTAAGCTCATGGAAGGAACTAAATAACGATTTTACAAAAACATGATAATTTGATTAAGAATACTATAACAGCTAAATTAAAACCAATGTTTAAGGTTTTAGAACCCCTAGGTCTAAGCAAGATATAGTGAATCACGAATCTGAGAAAATTCTAGGGACCTAGTGGATGAAAGGAACCCACTAGTGAAATCCCATATACCTGGTGAAGAAATCTACAAAAAATCCTTCGATTTTGAGGCTGGAACAAAAGAAAACCTGCTACATGTTCTTGAGGGGTTGGTCGACTATTTTTCCTCTTTTTCTCTCTAAATTCTAGTGAATAAAGGTTTTGGTTATGTTCTGACTAGGTTACTAGTCTTAAACTAAGTAAAACAATGTAGTTTAGGCATCAAATGACGTAGTTTAAGTGCCTAACGCATAGGGGAAAGGACCAAAATGACCCTGACTTAATTATGGCGTAGCCCATCCATGGATAGAACCACGATCCGTAGTTTGGACTATGGGCCGTCGTTTAGGTTTGTCGTTCATAATCTGCCTGACAAGGCTTCACCAAAACAAGCATAAACTTTTACTAAGAGATGGTTTTTTAGCACACTTGTTGGCGTTGGAAAGTGGTTTCAATTAGCTTTCATTTGATAGGTCATGGGCCACCTAATTCCTTTTGTGCTAAAATTTATGACCGTCTGAAGTTGACCCAACAACAACTAACCTCTAAGTGGCTACTGACCCTCACCTACGGTCCGTAGGTCCAACCACAGACCTTACTGGTCGACCGTGGGTGGGATCAGAGACTATACAAATTTGTGCCTTAATGATGGAACCTCACCTACGATCGGTTTTCCTACTTACGGTACATGGGTGGTTCCGTCGGTACTGGTACATGTTTTCTTAAAACTAGGATTTTTCTTCATTTTGAGATTTGAGGTGTTATACAATGCAATAAAATGCAATGTCAAGTATACTGATGCATGTCTGACCTAGAGATACACACCAACTGTCTCTTAGTTCGGGACACATGGAGGACATATATGTCCATGCATCTGTCGGGGCATATGACAGGACCCTCAATAATAAAATCCACCGCAGCGTGTGACACATCCCTCGATAATAGAATCCATCACGGTGTGCGATACATCCCTTGATATATAGTATCCATCGTGGTACGCGACACGTCCCTCGAAATAGTACGTCCTTTTCAACTTCTTATTATTCTTCAATTCACATAACACTTGTTCCAGCCATGTCTCAGAACCAATGCAAATGACATGTTCAGACTAATAATGAGGAGATGAGCATTTTTTCATAATAATGCACAATTCACTACAACACAATCATGATACAACATCGAAAATGAATAAGTAAGCCTTTCAAAACCATTCTCACCACATCACACACCAATAATTAATCACACTGCCTTTTATTACCCCTTTTTCATATATTAGAAGTATACAATATCGACAAGTGAACCCATCACCAAGTTCCATTACTCCCCAACACATACCATAAGGAAATACACTATTCTATACACTTAACAAGGGTTAAAAAATCCACTTGCCTCAAACAATTACTCTGGGACTTTAGACTTCTACTTTATTTGGGCTTCCAAATCAATCCAACCCAAAGCTATAATCAAGTTCCTAAACCTTGATGACAATCAATAGGTCAAATCATATATTTCCTATGTTTTAAGCCTGGGGTTAAGATTTAATTTCTCCAAACACTACAACCCTAATAGTTTTTCGTATAATAAAATACACCCAACATTCAATTACGTATCTCCATATATCAAAACTCGAAAACTATTAGGGTTGATATATATATGGAGATAGTTAATTACGTATTAGGTGTATTATATTATAATAAAACTATTAGGGTTGTAGTGTTTTCAGAAAGTAAGACCTAACCCTAGGCTTGAAACTTAAAAAATATCAGATTTGACCTATTGATTGGCATCAAGATTTAGGCACTTGTTTATAGATTTGGAGTGCGTTGACTTTGGAGCCCAACTAAAGGGGAAGGCTCAAGTCCCAAAGTAATTGTTTGATTGTTTGAGGCTAGTGGATTTGTTAACCCTATTTAAGTGTATTGAGTTGTGTAATTCCTTGTGGTATGTGTTGGGGAGTAATGGAACTGGGTGATGAGTTTACTTTGCATATTGAATAAATCTAATGTATACAAAAAGGGTACTAAAAGGCAATGTGATTAATTATTGGTGTGTGATGTGTTGAGAATGGTTTTGAAAGGCGTATTAGTTCATTTGTTTGATGTTGTATCGTGATTGTGTTGTTTTGAATTGTACATTGTTATGATAATGTTCATCTCTTCATTATTTGTGTGAACATGTCATTTATATTGGTTTTAAGACATGGTTGTGACAAGTGTTATGTGATTTGAGGAATAATACGAAATTTAAGGGATGTACCATTTCAAGGGAAGTGTTATGTGACACGATAGATACTATATTTTAAGGGACGTGTCGCACGCCACGACGGTTATATTATCGAGGGACATATCGAATGCTTTGAAGGATTTTATTATTGAGGGTCATTTCACACGCTGCGATGGATGCATGAAAGATATGTCCCTCATAGGTCCCGGATTGAGAGATAGCGGGTGTACATCACTAGGTTACACATGCATCACTATACTTGACATTGCATTGCATATCTATAAAAATTTATGAACTTGTGAGTGACTATCTGTGAATCTTGTGATTAATGAACTTGATATTATGTATTATTGATCAAAAATCATTAGAGTGTTGTTATTGATCTATGTGCTACTGAAACCTTGAAGTGTTAGGTTGAGTTTTTTTTATGCAGGTTGTAGTTTTGGAGGTTCCATTGGGGTGTAAGGAGTACCTCTAAACTATTCCCTTAGCTTGTATTTAGAAGGTTACTTGCTGAGGACCGTGTGGTTTGGTACTCACATCTTTCTTCTATATTTTTGTAGGTTATGAGCCCGATGTTCATAGTACTTTCTTTTCTCTTGTTTTTCGAGGCTTCCTACAGAGAGTTTTTAAAGGTAGTGATTTGTCATCTCAGCGGACCTTCTTACTTCTATTTATGATTTTGTTCTACTTTAGTAACAACATCATTGAGAGTTGTGTTTTTCTTTCAAATCCATTGTAATACATTAAAGGCTTGTGGACGTGACAACCAAGTTTTGGGGATTCATGTAAGTTGAATTGTTATCTGTATTATTACGTGTTATTAAACTTTCAATTATAGCTTATTTTCACACTTTATCGTAATAGTTGGGTATGAGGATAACCTGTCTTGGTGGGATAATATGAGTACCATCAAATCCATTTTTGGGTAGTGACAAAATGGTACCGGAGCCCCTGGTTCATTAGTCTCATGTGTATACAAGTCAATTCTAAGTAGAGTCTCGAGGATCGGTACGGAGACGTCCGTATTTATATTCGAGAGGCTATAGTGACTATTAGGAAAAATCTTCACTTCTTGAAAGTTTATAGTGCATTCTTGGCCCGGTCTAAATTTTATTGCTTCCTTCCATTCTCTCTCACTTATAGTGATGACTCGTGTGTAATTCCTCATGTGCGTAGTTTATGTCGTGTATGGATTGGATGCGAGATTTGGTACTAAGGTGAAAGTGATATACTTCTTGGAATGATGTGTGGTCAGATTCAAAATGGAAAATGATTCAAAGGGGTGAATAAGGTGAAGTCTCGATGATGCATTTCTAGGATATTCGAATGATGAGTTTGAACAATGGTTTGAGGAACTTCATGAATGTGTTATCTTTTTTAGGTTAGTTACCCAATTAGTGGGAATAGTACTTTTGTGGTATAGGCAATATCTAGAGTGGTTCGACATTTTGAAGTAGAATAATTAAAGTGATGGCTAGATAATGAACATTGTAACTTTGGACAATACAGTTAGTAAAGTTGTTATAACATGTATGGATAGCTTAGTGAATGATGACAATGATGTTGCGTCAGTTGAGGTTAGAATCACTACTAAGATTTCAGGGTTTTCTTCAATTGTCATGGTTTCTCTTGATTATTGATTTTAATGATTTAATTATGATCTCCTATGCATGAATTCATGAAATACTATTATTTTATGATGTTTCCCCTATGAACCCATGTAATACCTATGTTTCCAAGTTATGATCATATAATGTGGGATTTTGATTATGAAGGAAGAGTTTTATGAAATCAAGCATGTATTGATAGAATTACATGACTTTATGACTAAATCCATATTTAGCCTATATTTTCTAAAGGCTGATGACTGAAAGTGAGTTTTGAACCTTGAAAGGTAACTTATGGAATTATGCATGTCTTTATGAAATCTATGCAAATGTTTTAATGATGCTTTGAGAGTAAAGTATCAATGATGATGTTTATGATGTGTTGGTGAAAGAATTTTTCTCATATACACGTGAAAGTACAACTGTGAAAGGTTTTCTCACATAAAAAGGATTCTACGGTTGAAAGGTCTTCTCACCTAATTGAATCAAAGATAAAGAGCTATCCTACTGACTTAGCTTGGATTGGTTATTGAGTGATACCTTTCCACGGATAATGACTTAGCTTGGATTGGAAAGATGACGTGCCCTTCCATGGATAATAAGAACAAGTAAGAAATGACTATTATGTGGGATTTATGCTTAGCACTGAGAGGATATTGAGATGGAAGCTCTCCCGTTAGTAGAGGTCAAGTTTCTAGAAGCAATCTCATTATCGTGGTTCTAAGCAATAGTAGATCATTGAGGAATAACGATCAACATTGTTATGATCTTTCCATCTTCCAGAAAGCGGACTTTTCTTTTATCAGCATTTCCTTTAGTTTTCATGGTATATTGGTGGCCGTGTCCTGATGTAGATATTGTTATTCTATTAGTAAAAGTTTCATAGAACTATGGTTAGTTTGATTTGGTTTTCGAATTAACTGTTGCTTTGGTTTTTCTCATTTGAATTTTTCCTGAAGGTTGATTAGAATAGGTCTTACTTTTGTTGGGATATATACTATTAACCACGTGTTTAGATATAGTATTTATTATTGAATAATTATTTATTTATTTTAATAGATCATATATTCGTTTATGGTGCTTGTTTACTTATATAGTAGATGATTTAGTGTACAGAGTTTAAGCTTATACACAGAGGATCAAATCATCGATTCTTGTAAATATAAAGTTTTTTTGTTCACAATCTAAGATGGAAATTGGACATGCCATCGGAACGATTGTAGCACAAGATTATATGTAGTTTATCTTGATTATGGGAATGGTATAGTTCCAACTTCTTGTGCTAGTGCATTTTGTATGTATTGAACTGGACCGAGTAGACATAGTTGCTTTAGACTGACTGACAAAAGCATATTCTCTACATATTAAATGTACTTATATCCTTAATCCTGATATAACTATTATGATCTGCATATGTTAATCATCATTTTGATTTATTAAACGGTGAGATTCTAAGATGGGTCAATATTCCTGGTAGATTGGATGATGATAATATATATATTGGTGAAATAATAAGTTAGTTGATGGAATCCATGTCTCGGTATAGAGATTGTTGATATGCCTTTTTGAGAAGCTTAAATGTTTTCATCGTGTCAAACCTTGCAAGTGGATTTAAGAATCCGACACATGAAATAAGTTAAGCAATGCTCTAAAGAAAATTGATCATTGAATTAAGTTCGTTAGTAATTTAATTTATTGATTAGTATATGTAATCTTAACATGGGGAATTTCAAAATATAAATAGAGGAGTGCAATTACGAAATTCTAGTGGAATGATTTGTAATTTATTATGGTAAGAATAATTCAAATTAATTATTTGCATAATAGGAAGCCTTGATAATTAATTTTGTGGTCCCTACCGTGCCCATATTTATCTAGAACTCAGAATTTATTGTAAAGGGAAAAAGGAGAAGTATGTGTCTTTCTCTATTCTAAGAAAAGGGAGAAGTATGTATCTTTCTATGTTCTAAGGCAAGGGAGAAGTATATCACTTTTTCTATTCTAAGGAAAGGAAGAAGGACACGACTTTTTCTTTTCTAAGGAAAGGGAGATGTACATGTCTTTCTATTCTAAGGAAAGACATGGTATTCCTTTTACTTGGACTAAGAAGAAATCTCTATAAATAGGGATTCTTCTAACCCTTGAAAAATAATTTTTTTTCCATAAAATACTTGTCCACCCAAGTATTGAGAGGGTTCGGAAGTGAACTTGGGATCACTGTAGAAGACTGTAGAACTGTGGTCTAGTTTGTGGACTAGCTTAAGAATTTGCTTGAAGTTTCTAGCTTGTCGACTAGCTTGTGGATTCACTTGAAGGTATCGGCTCACGCTTCAAGAGGTAATTCTGAAATTAAATTCAGAAAGTTTATATTCCCTAAGATGATTGTACTTGTTCTAGTATAAACAATGTGTTGTCTATTATTCATGTAAGTTGTATGATTTTGGTATGTTTCCGCTGTGCATATAGCTTTACATCAATTGGTATCAGAGCCATACTTACATCTTTATAGATAACATAAAATATATGTATGTGCAATTGTATGTATGATTCATGGTTGGTAAGTATATTTTTATCGCGAAAAAAAAATGAATCAGATGAAACTTTTAGGTTTTTGATTCGCTGACTAAATTACATACGCTCTTAAATTTTGAGATGATCAAGAGGGCAAAATGTGTTGGCGATAATTTTTCACTTTCACGTTGGAATGGACAGCAATAGTAAACATTTGTCCTAATGATTATTTGAAATCCTTTATTTTTTAAATTAGTGGAACCCAAATTGAAAACTTTTCATCAGTTAAAAGAAAAGTTAAAGTTCAATGGATTTGTTTTATTTAATAAATGAAAGTACGAACTTCTGCACATGTGATTGATTTATTTTTTTCGGTGGCTAGTTGCATTTTGTTTTTGGTTTGTTTCTTATTAATCCATCAAATTTGCAAAGCTTGATAAGAAAGGGAATCATAGAGGTTGTTGACGAACAAATTATCATTGAACTGATTGTGAAGTTTTTTTTTCAACTTAATAAATTTTGTTCTTGACTAATTGTTGACTCCAAACCTTGTTAAGTGGTGGTGGTAGTCACTCTTCAGGTCAATTAAATTTTTATTTTATTTTTGTTCAATAATTATTTGAGCATGTTATTCATTACATATATATCAATTTGTATAAATTAAGAATTTTTTGGTTAATAAATAGTTATCACTTAAGCGATTTATTTATTTGAAATCGTTGAAAATTATTTAGACTTTATACATGTGATAATATATTTTGTAATACATGAATTGAGAATTATGATTCACTAAAATGATCTATGTATTTGATTCATTAGAACATCCTCAATTCATCAAGTATAAATTATTCTAAGTGAATATTAGTGGTAAATATTTATTTACGTAAATGTTGATTTACTTTAAAATACTAGTAATGCTTAATTAATTCATGAGAAGAGATATCGAGGTTTTCAGTCAAAAGAGAGAAACATAATATCTTGGATTCTCAAGTGTATTAATTTAGGGAATAATTTATTATAAGAAGGTATTGAGTGCCTCAGCCAAAGGAATGACACAACATATGTTTCATGCTCATGAGATAATTATAAAAAGAGAATGAAAATCTGAATCATGTTATTTTAATTTTTAACTATGGTCTAAAATGACTGTTTTTCAAATTTGGTCATATTTTAGGTGGTCATGAATTTTCTGATCTCTTTAGGTAGTTTGTCAGATTAAAATTTGATCTGAATATGATAAAGTCATATTGTTTTAATTCCTAAAGATACTTAAACCATTAGAATTTGGTCATAGCTTTGGAAATATTTCTTTATAGACTCCAATTGACCTGAATTTGGTAAGTTCATTGGTGATGGACTAG
Organism: Solanum okadae; assembly: GCA_036553675.1. Classification (NCBI taxonomy): domain Eukaryota; kingdom Viridiplantae; phylum Streptophyta; class Magnoliopsida; order Solanales; family Solanaceae; genus Solanum; species Solanum okadae. The sequence goes on from CM071689.1 coordinate 27,823,617, forward strand.
TAAGAAATACTCATTGCTATGTGGTTATATTTTTGTGGCCCTTAAAATGGTTTTTACGTCACTCTTTGGAATTAAAATGTGATAATATAATCCTTTATATCAGTTTTATTTATGTTAAATGTGGTACATGATTACACATGATGAGTTAACATGAATTGATATATGATAAGGATATGGATCTGATTATTTTTCTTCAATCGTTTCAATCTGAATTTGATCATAACTTTGGAGATTAATATTATTTTTAAACTCTAATTGATCTGAAATTCAGTAGGTTCATCAGAAACAGTCAAATTAAAAATATTCATGGTTATGAAGTGATTTGGCAATTTGAGGTCGTTTAGATGAAGTTATTTTTTTTATATATATTTTTGTATCTTGAAAATTAATAAATGAAAATTACTCGACTATGATACAAAGGTGATAGAGTTTGTTCTCTATGGTCTTCATGACTAAATTTTAGTGAAGTATTAAGTTCATGTGTTGGCTTAGACCTTCCTCCATAACGGATGAAATTAATACAAGGCATTAAAATTTAATCTCTAATTTTGATTATCTGTATTGACTCTCCTAAACTGAGTAATATTTGATTGGATCAAAGGATCTAGGGATAATGATATTCACTTGACTTAAAATAATATGTACTCTCCATTTGAGTTAACTTTTCTTCTTAATTTGTTGAAGTGAATATCTGACACCACATATGTATGTTGCATGAGTAGTCATTTTTTCATCAAAATTTATTGTTCAAGATGCATTGATATCTATGAGGTGTGTTTTTGAATTTTAATATTCAATGTATACATAAACATGCTTTTCTTTTGGAATTTTAGAATTTCGTTCTTTATTCTTAATTCGTGTATCTATTTCACAAAATGATGATATATGATACGGAATTACTGAACAAGAAAATCTTAAATTCTACTTTGGCCAAACAACGTTTTCAACCAAATTGATCATAGTTTTGGAATTCGAAAAAAAAAGAACTCTGATTGATCTGGAATTTGGTAGATTCATAAGAACGACCTAGTAAGAAACTAAATTTTTTTTGGATTGTTATATGAGTTTTTGGTCATATTTGATTAAATAGTAGTGAAGTATTAATTTTATGTGTTGGCTTAGACCTTCCTCCCTATCAGATGAAATTGACATAAGTCACTATGTATTTAATAGTCAAGTTTTGATAATCTGTATTAACTCTCCTAAACTGAGTAATATAGGATTGGATCAATGTAACTAGAGGATGTTCACTTGACTTAAACTAACAATAGACTCTCCATCTGAGTTAGGTCTGTAAAAGTTTATGGAATGAATAATCGATCATTGTACATGTGTATTGCATGAGTAGTTCTCCAATCCCATCGATTGGCTATTCGAGATGCATGGATATATGTATAAATGAGCCCTAAATTTTGTTATTTAGGATTATTTGAAATATTATGATCTATTTAAAGTATTATATCTCATATTCTCAATAGACTTTACACACCCACTCAGTACTACTTAAGCTTTTCTTTTGGTAGAGATAAAGATATTAATTCAAAAAATGCATTGTACATGTACGTTATGTTAGAAGGAATTATTTTCAGTTTCTAACTAGATAAGAGATGAGTATTTAATATTTTTGGCTGTAACTCTCCTATCATTGAGTTTGATGAATATTTTATTTCTTGTGGTATATTGATGCGTGATTCTTTTATTAGTATTATTTCTCATGAATTTAATTATATTAATCTGTCTCATAAGGAAAAATATCTTTTAAATTGAATGAAACTTATATGTACATTAGTGTCTAAGTCATTTATTCTGAATAGAATTTCGAGGTTGGTTAATGGATGAACATAACGGTTCATTGAAAGTGAAGTCACTACCAACATATGAGTCTTGTTTAGAAAGAAAAATGACTAAGAGACCTTTCCTCTTAGAAAAGGAAAAACAGGTAGTGATAAGTTATAATTAATCTATTTTGATTTGTGTAATAAATGAGCATTTGGGCAAGCGGTGAATTTGAGTATTCTGAGTTTTTCAAGAAGGTTACTCATGATATGGATATATTTTTTGATGTTTGTAAGTCTAAATGTCTTGATAAACTCAAAATATTTAAGACACATGAAAATAGCATCATGAAAAATATTTTTTGATGTTTTGTAAGTCTACTTCTTCTCTGCAGAGCTCATAAGTCACTTATCTTATAGAATAATTGCATTTCAACTGTCTACACCAGACGCTCTATAATAGATTGTTGTAGAAGAGAAAAGAAGTAGACTCTTATGAAGATGATAAGATTAATTATTGATTTATTATTAGTTATTTTGTTTCCTTTGGAATAGGTTCTAATAACTACATATCACATTCTGAATTCAATTTCTTTCAAATCAGTACTTGAACAACTATAGAACTAGTTGGATTTGATGTAAGTCTAATCTGTGACATGTTCAGATATAGGATTGTTCAGAACATTTACTGAGTGAGAGAATAAAAAAATTGGGATTAAGAGCAGAATGTGTGTGTTAATTAGATATCCTAAAGATTGAAAGAATGTTTATTATAGTGTCCTAAAGAAAATAAGACAATTGTTAACACAACTGTCTGATTTCTAGAAAAGGATCATTTAGTAAACCATGTTCCTAGAAGTAAACTAGTTTTACAGGAATTGAACAAAGAAATAACATATGAGTCACTTGTAAATTCAGACACTCAAGAACATCTAACTGGTATGTCAGAATTGACGTTCCATTGCATTTACGTAGTGGGAGAAACGTTATTAGACATAACAATACTACTACCTCAAGTAGTGCAAGTGATGTTGGACAAATTAAAGAACACTACATGAAAAGTAGTTAATATTTCATTACCAAAAGGTTTTGAGGAAAATATTAAGACTCAAGAACATGAAAGTGTGACTATTGTAGTAATACTTAGTCGTAGTGGGAGAATCATAACAAAGATTGATTGATTTTGTATATTTAAGAGGACTTTCATGATAAACCTCTGAAGATCTAATACAAAAACGATAAGTTACGACTCAACATTACTATACGAAGTTGCATAAGAAAATAACTTAGTAAGATCCTTTTGATAAGAAATATAGAAGGAATATTTGTGAAAGTTGTAAATGCATTGTTAACAGTCTAAGTGGTAGATTGTTAGGATATATACTATTAATCATGTGTTTAAAAATAGTATTCTAATAGTTTTCAAGATTAAATATCTTAGTGGGAGATTGTTAGGGTATATACTATTAAACATGCATTTAGATATAGTACATTATAACAATCGTGATAGTTAAAAGTCTAAGTGGGAGATTGTTGGGATATATACTATTAACCACGTGTTTAGATATAGTATTTATTATAGAATAATTATTTATTTATTTTAATAAATCATATATTCGTTTATGGTGCTTGTTTAATTATATAGTAGATGATTTAGTGTATAGAGTTTAAGCTTATACACAGAGGATTAAATCATCGGTTCTTATAAGTATAAAGTTTTTTTTGTTCACAATCTAAGATGGATATTGGACATGCCATCGGGACGATTGTAGCACAAGATTATATGTAGTTTATCTTGATTATGGGAACGGTATAGTTCCAACTTCTTGTGCTAGTGCATTTTGTATGTATTGAACGGGACCGAGTAGAGATAGTTGCTTTAGACTGACTGACAAAAGCATATTCTCTAAACTATTAAATGTACTTATATTCTTTATCCTGATATAACTATTATGATCTGTATATGTTAAACATCATTTTGATTTATTAAACAGTGAGATTCTAAGATGGGTCAATATTCCTGATAGATTAAATGATGATAATAAATATTGGTGAAATAATAAGTTAGTTGATGGAATCCATGTCTCGGTATAGAGATTGATGATATGCCTTTTTAAGAAGCTTAAAAGTTTTCATCGTGTCAAACCTTGCAAGTGGATTTAAGAATCCGACACATGAAATAAGTTAAGCAATGCTCTAAAGGAAATTGATCAATGAATTAAGTTCGTCAGTAATTTAATTTATTGATTAGTATCTGTAATCTTAACATGGGTAATTTCAAAATATAAATAGAGGAGTGCAATTACGAATTTCTAGTGGAATGATTTTAATTTATTATGCTAAGAATAATTCAAATTAATTATTTTCATAATAGGAAACCTCGGTAATTAATTTTGTGGTCCCTACCATGCCCATATTTATCTAGAACTCATAATTTATTGTAAAGGGAAAAAGGAGAAGTATGTGTCTTTCTCTATTCTAAGAAAAGGGAGAAGTATGTATCTTTCTATGTTCTAAGGCAAGGGAGAAGTATATCACTTTTTCTATTCTAAGGAAAGGAAGAGGGACATGACTTTTTCTTTTCTAAGGAAAGGGAGATGTACATGTCTTTGTATTCTAAGGAAAGACATGGTATTCCTTTTACTTGGACTAAGAAGAAATCTCTATAAATAGGGATTCTTCTAACCCTTGAAAAATATTTTTTTTTTCATAAAATACTTGTCCACCCAAGTATTGAGAGGGTTCAGAAGTGAACTTGGGATCACTGTAGAAGACCGTAGAACTGTGGTCTAGTTTGTGGACTAGCTTAAGAATTTGCTTGAAGTTTCTAGCTTGTCAACTAGCTTGTGGATTCACTTGAAGGTATCGGCTCACACTTCAAGAGGTAATGCTGAAATTAAAATCAGAAAGTTTATATGCCCTAACATGATTGTAGTTGTTCTAGTATAAACAATGTGTTGTCTATTATTCATGTAAGTTGTATAATTTTGGTATACTTCCGTTGTGCATATAGTTTTTCATCAACTTTCCGCATTGGTATTTAAAATTTATATTTGTATCAACTTATTATATATAATAAGCAGGTTGGTGCGTATTTTCGGGCCTATGGGGATTGCAAGTGCCATGTCGCGTCTACGGTGGGGTCTCGGGGCATGACAAACACTCAAGAGAATATTTGGAAAAAAACTTAATATAGCTTATTATCTAGCATAAGCACTAAAATAATTTTAAATTAATTACAAACTTCGTCACTAAATAGGTCAAACCTTACACAATCTTCTAATAATTTAACACTAACTCTTTTCTGAAGGAGCTGGTTTTACGGCACGTGCGTATCATATATATAGTATATGATGTTGTCAATAGAATTAATATGACTAAATTAAAGCTTTTTTAGTAAATAATTATAATTTAAAGAACATAGGACAAGCGCTTTTAAATAATTAATAAAGATTGTCCTAGAGTTACTTGTATTTTGAAATCAAAATGACCAGAGATTATTGAAACATTTCAAAATACATTCAAAGTTTAAATATGGGAGAAAGTGACATTTCTTTAGTAGTATTATTATATACTTCATTCTATTTTGTAAACAAATCTAACCAACAAAATTTTAAACAAATATCAATACAAAAAATGTCACCAATAGTCTTTTCTCTTGAGGCTATGAACATAATTGATGGACTCCATTTAAGTATAATTTTTCAATTAAATATTCATACATGAAATTTATTATGTGCATGACAATAATGAGGATTACCATAAATATTTTAATATTTTATCTTTATACGTAATCTATCTTTTACCAATTAATATTTGAGTAAGACTATCATAGAGATGTAATTCTATAAAAAAAAATGATATGTTATTGTTATGTCGAATGATGTTTAAATTGAGGTTTGAGTGTATGTCCAATATTTAGCTTGACCCATTCTTTATTTTAGATGTAGATATATATTTCAGTAGCATAATTTAATTTTAATATATGAACAACATCACCTTTGGCGAAACATATTTCATTTCTTTAATTTTCTACCTTATCTTTGTAGAATTGTAGTCTTCTCCTTTTTCCTGTTACATACATATCATATAGTTGTTGTCTAATGAAAGTATCTAGAATCTTATAGAAGTTGTATCATGATATAATATATTAAACCTTTTCAATAATAAAAATTAATAGATGAATAAAATTTTAAGTATCGTTTATAGAATCTTTAATTTGATTTAAGATTATTTTATGGTCAATCACTATTTTCTTCTTTCATTTTTACTTACATATCTATTAAAAAAAATATTATTATCATGTATATATTATCATATTAAAAGTAAAAGTGAAAATCCTTTTTTGAAATAGGATTTAATATCAAAACTAATGATTCAATGGACAACGTTGATGCCCATTGTTTTAGCAAAATCAGAAAGAAACTGCTTCATTAGATGGTAAAAATATATTTAAAAAAAACCGAAGACGAAATATATTACCCAAATCATGTGACTTTTTTCATATCTATTTATTATTATTGTCTTTCCCATAACTTTTTGTCACTGTTAACTCGTGGAAATCGAAAGAAAAAATACAAGTGTGAATCTATGAATGATTTGCAACAATTTGTTCACCAATTCTTTCTTATGTGGTACCTTGAATTTCGTTGAATTTTGAACTTAATCAACTATTGCAAATAACCCTTAGATTTTTTTTAAAAAAAAGAAGAGTAGAAAACTTTCAAAAATCACAATTTAAAAGTGAGAGGAAACCCTCTATTTATACTAACAAGTAGTAGTATGAATAGGTGATAATTGTTCCTTATCAGAAAAGTTACAACCTTTCGAAAAAGTCGCTGCTCATCGAAAAAATCATAGCCTTTTGCAAAAGTCACAACTCATCGAAAAAGGCACAACCCTTCGGAAAAGTCACAACCCTTTGAAAAAATCACAACCTTTCGAAAAACTCACAACTCATCAGAAAAGGCACAACCCTTCGAAAAAGTCACAACCCTTTGAAAAAATCACAACCCTTCAAAAAATTCACAATCATCGAAAATGTCAAAACCCGTCAAAAAAGTCACAACCCTTTGAAAAAGTCATATCTCTTTGATAAAATCAGAAACCTTTCATATGAAAGAGTATCTACATTTAATATAATACAAATAATTAAATTAATAAATAAAATAAATTTAGTACTTTTAATTGGGGGTATTATAGTAATTCAACATTCAATTTAAGAGTTCATGCTTTTACGGTAGTATAGACGATAGATAAATAGATAGATATAGATAGATACAAATAATTAAATTAACAAAATAAAATAAATTCAATACTTTTAATTGGGGGTATTAGAGTAATTCATCATTCAATTTAGGAGTTAATGCTTTTAAGGTAGTATAGATGATAGATATAGATAGATATAGATAGATGAAGGAGACGAAAAATCTTGAATCATCAAGAAATCACTTGGATCTAAAGCACTCTGCTCTGGAAACAACTTACATTCGCCACCTGTATCAGTATTAACACCTTGACTAGTCATGTTAGCTATGAATCATTGAAAATTTCTTTATTGTACAACACTCAATTGTGAAAATAACTAATTAATCACCACCACCTATAGAAATGTTCCCATTTTAATGACTCATAAACTGATGTTGATCCTGAATTATCAAGAAAATACATTGTTGTACAAAACTCCATTGTCCAAACAACTTATCTCGACCATTTGTATCGATATTCAAACCTTGATGACTTATTAATAGTCTTTTAGTAATTACCCCTCCCCCCCTTCCTTCAAAATGTATGGATAAAGATGTATACATACAACCACCCATGTACTTTACTTGTGGGAATATATCAGCTATATATATTGTTTTGTTGTTGATGACTTTTAAGTTACTGTTGATAAAGATGAACCTCCATTTGTTCTAAATTAGGCCATTAATTTATAAATAAAAATACTTTATGAGAGAAGAAAAAGATTTTATTTAGAGGGAAGAAAATCTCTAGAGTATTGCTAGAATAATTCTCAAAGATCCATAGATAATAGGAGTAAAACATTAAGTAACAACTCTTTCTTTAAGTACTTTCCCAGTAAGTACTGTCAACATATAATTGGAAGAAGAAATGAAAGTCCTTACAAACTAAAATGGAATATAACAAGTACAAATACGACAGGAAATCTGATTCCTAGACGGACTAAAGGCAAGCGACATAAAGAAAGTAGCTAGTCCTTTCTATAAAATCTTATCGTGGGTGAAAACATTTAGTATTGGGCTTTATCAACTTTGATGCGTTGGAGTCTTCTTTACGAAGATAGCACATGCACTTAAAATTTATATTCACCACATGTATTAACATTATCACCTTGGTGAGTCATAAACATATGTTGATTATGATGCTGATCATTAATCATCAAGAATTGCTTGGTTGTACAACACTCAGTTGCGTAAACAACTTCTGTCCACCACTTATATCTATATTCACACCTTCATGACTTATAAATTATATATTAGAAAATGTCAACCTTCCTTCACAAGGTAGGAGTACAGTTGTATTGTACATACCTATGTTCTTATATATATGCGTTAAAGGGTGCTCGCCTTTTGTACATCATTTCAAGATGTGAGAAAGATAAATGAAATACTAGCATACTACTCACGAAGTATCTGAGTCAATCTTTATTGTTCTTAATTCTAGTTAATCTTTAGGTGAGTAGATATGAGGTATACATTATTATAATAGAGTTGGTGATTTTCTCACTACTAGTGTAACACCAATGTTTATGCCACTAATAGCTTAAAACTACTGATGATGATCACTAAGTTTTAAAGCAATAAAGGATAAGTAATATCTTCATATTATATATTAAGAAATAATTTTGTATGCATTATTTGCCTTTATTATACAATGATGCTTTTAACTTATGTGCTAAATTTGACCCTTAACATTACCATAATACTTGAATTTCATCATTACAAAGTGCTAATATTTCAAATGCTAAATTGTAAGCTCTACCAAAATCTTGTTGGATATGCCTTTCCGTAATTAGTTTCATCGTGTTCGATATGTGTTCCCATTAAATCATGTCGCATTTGGTCTACATGAAATTTTGGTCCCTCAAATATCAAAGAATTATTTTATCTCTTCTATACTCAATTCTAAGAAAAACTTATCATCTCCACTATATGTATCAGTATTAAAACCATGAAGACTCATAAATTAATGTTGATCATGACTTTGATCCTGAATAATCAAGGTATCCATTAGCTCTATATCATTATGTTGCGCAAATTACTCATGTGCACTACCTTGATTCATTGAGAAATCACTTGTATCTACAACACTTTATTGTGGAAATAACCTATCTCCACCACTTGTTTCAATATTAACATCTTTTTCACTCATAAACTGATATTTATTATGAATCATCAAGGAATCTTTTGGCTCTATATCATTCTGTTGTGGAAATAACTCATGTTCATTACTTGTATTAATTGATGATTCATCAACTGATGTTGATCATGAGGTTGATCCGGAATGAATGCGCTCCATTATGGAAATAGCAAATCTAAACTGCATATATCAGTAAAACCACCTAGATGACTCATAAATTGATGTTGATCATAATGTTGATCCTGAATCATCAAGGCAGCACTTGGCTCTACATTATTCTGTTGTGGAAACAAAGTTTGTGCACTATTTGTATTAATATTAATATCTTTCATGATGTAGGATCGGAGAAACTTGTTCGTGGTTTTGGGCAACAGAAGATCATTGAGGGATAATGATCAAGATAATGGTAATCTTTCCATTTTATAGAAAGCGGACTTGTCTTTTATCAGTAGTTCCTTTAGTTTTCATGGTATGTTGGGCGCCATGTCCCGACATACACATTGTTATTCTATTAGTATAGGATTTGTAGACCTATGGTTAATTTGATTTGATTTTCAAATTAACTGTTGAATTGGTTTTTCTCTTTTGAATTTTCTTGAAGTTTGATTAGAATAGGTCTTACTTTCTACATTTGTATTTAAAATTGATAGTTGTATCAACTTACCTATAATAAGTAGGTTGGTTGGTACTTTCAAGTCTATGGGGGTTCCAAGTGCCATGTCGCGTCTACGGTGTGGTCTCGGGATGTGACAAACACTCAAGAGAATATTTGAACAAAAAACATAATACAGCTTATTATCTAGCATAAGCGCTAAAATAATTTTAAATTAATTACAAACTTTGTCACTAAATAGGTCAAACCTTACATAGTCTTCTAATAATTTATCACTAATTCTTTTCTAAAGGAATGAATGACTAGAAAAATCTTGAATCTTCAAGTAATGACTTGGATCTAAAGCACTATGCTGTGGAAACAACATATCTCCGCCACTTGTATAAGTATTAACACCTTGATTAGTCATGTTGGCTATGCATCAATAAAAAATTCTTGCTTGTACAACAATCAACTGTGAAAATAACTAATTAGTCACCACCACTTATAGAAATGTTCCCATTTTAGTGACTCATAAACTTATGTTGATCCTGAATTATCAAGAAATTACTTTGTTGTAAAAAACTCTGTTGTCCAAACTACTTATCTGGACCATTTGTATCAATAGTCAAACCTTGATGACTTATTAATTGTCTCTCAGTAATTACTCCCCCCCCCCCCCCATTCCTTCAAAATGTATGGATAAAGATGTATACATACCACCAGCCATGTACTTTACTTGTGGGAATATATCGGCTATATATATTGTTTTGTTGTTGATGACTTTTAAGTTGTTGTTGATAAAGATGAACCTCCATTTGTTACAAATTAGGCCACGAATTTATAAACAAAAAATACTTTATTAGGAAGAAACAATTTTTATTTAGAGGGAAGAAAATCTCTAGAGTATTGCTAGAATAATTCTCAAAGAACCATGGATAATAACAGTAAAACATTATGTAGCAGCTCCTTATTTAAGTACTGTCAACATATAACTGGAAGAAGAAATGAAAGTCATTACAAACAAAAATGGAATATAACAACTACAAAGACGACAGGAAATATGATTCCTAGACGGACTAAGGGCAAGCGAGATAAAGAAAGCAACTGGTCCTTTCTGTAAAATTTTGTCATGGGTGAAAACATTTAGTATTGGACTTTATCAACTTTGAAACCTTGGAGTCTACTTTTCGGAGATAGAAAATGCACTTAAAATTTATACTCACCATATGTATTAATATTAACACATTGATGACTCATAAACTGTTGTTGATTGTTATGCTGATCCTTAATTATCAAGAATTCGGTTGGATGTACAACACTCCGTTGTGTAAACAACTTCTCTCCGCCACCTATACAAATATACACACCTTGATGACTTATAAATTATCTATTATAAAATGTCTACCTTCCTTCACAAGGTATAAGGATACAGTTTTATTATACATACCTATGTTCTAATATATATGCGTTAAATGGTGCACGCGTTTTGTACTTCGTTTCAAGATGTGAGAAAGATAAATGAAATACTCACCAAGTATGAGAATCAATCTTTATTGTGCTTAATTCTAGTTAATATTTAGGTGGATATATTTGAGGTATACGTATTATAATAGACATAGTGATTTTGTCACTGCTAGTGTAACACCATTGCTTGTGCCACTAATAGCTTAAAACTACTGATGATGATCACTAAGTTTTAAAACATTAAAGGACAAGTAAAATATTGATATTATATATTAAGAAATAATTTTGTATTCACTGTTTGCCTTTATTATACAAGAATGATTTTTAACTTCTGTGCTAAATTTGACCCTTAACATTACCATAATACTTGAACTTCATCATTACAAAGTGCTAATTTTTGAAATGCTAAATGTTAAGTTCTAGCAAAATCTTGTTGGAATGCCTTTTCATTTATAGGTTCATCTTTTCTGATATCTCTTCCCAAAAAATCAAGTCGCATTTGGTCTACATGAAATTTTGGTCCCTCAAATATCCAAGAATTCTTTTATCTCTTCTATACTCAATTCTAAGAAGAACTTATCAACTCCACTGTATGTGTCAGTATAAAAACCATGATGACTCATAAATTGACGTTGTTCATGACGCTGATCCTAAATAATCAAGGCATCTATTGGCTCTATATCATTTTGTTGCGGAAATAACTCATGTGCACTACCTTAATTCATCGACAGATCACTTGGCTCTACAACACTTTGTTGTGGAAACAACTTATCTCCACAACTTGTGTCAATATTAACACCTTTATTACTCATAAACTGATGTTGATCATGAATCATCAAGGAATTCGTTGGCTTCATATCATTCTGTTGTAACTAATATGCATTATTTCTATTAAGATTAACACCTTGATGATTCATCAACTAATGTTGATCATGAAGTTGATCCTGAATGAATGCACTCTATTGTGCAAATAACTCATCTAAACTACATATATCAGTATAACCACCTAGATGACTCATATATTGATGTTGATCATGATGTTGATCCTGAATCATCAAGGCATCGCCTGGCTATACATTATTCTATTGTGGAAATAACGTTGTGCACTATTTGTATTAATATTAACATCTTTCATGATGTAGGATCGGAGACAAATGTTCGTGGTTCTGGGCAACAGTAGATCATTGATAGATAACGATCAACATTGTGGTGATCTTACCATCTTCCAAAAAGTAGACTTTTCTTTTATTAGTATTTCCTTTAGTTTTCATGGTATGTCGAGGGCCATGTCCCGGCGTAGACATTGTTATTCTATTAGTATATGTTTCGTAGACCTATGTTTAGTTTGATGTGGTTTTCTAATTATCTATTGAATTGGTTTTTCTCATTTTGAATTTCCTGAAGGTTGATTAGAATAGGTCTTACTTTCCGCATTGGTATTTAAAATTGATATTTTACCAACTTATCTATAATAAGCAGGTTGGTTGGTACTTTCGGGCCTATGGGGATTCCAACTGCCATGTCGCATCTACGGTGGGGTCTCGGGGAGCGACAAACACTCAAGAGAATATTTGAACAAAAAACTTATTATAGCTTATTATCTAGCATAAGCACTAAAATAATTTAAAATTAATTACAAACTTCATCACTAAATAGGTCAAATCTTACATACTCTTCTAATAATTTATCGCCAACTCTATTCTAAAGGAATGAAGAACAAGAAAAATTTTGAATCATCAAGAAATCACTTGGATCTAAAGCACTCTGATGTGGAAACATCTTATCTCCGCTATTTGTATTAGTATTAACACCTTGACTAGTCAAGTTGGCTATGAATAATTTAAAATTTATTGGTTGTACAACACTCAATTGTGAAAATAACTAATTAATCACCACCACCTATAAAAATGTTCCCATTTTGATGACTCATTAACTGATGGTAATACTGAATTATGAAGAAATTACTTTGTTGTACAAAACTCCATTGCCCAAACAATATATCTCGACCATTTGTACCAATATTCAAACCTTAATGACATATTAATTGTCTTTAAGTAATTACCGCCCCCCCCCCCTTCCTTCCACATGTATAGATAAAGATGTATACATACCACCACCCATGTACTTTACTTGTGGGAATATATCGGGTATATATATTGTGTTGTTGTTGATGACTTTTAAGTTGTTGTTGATAAAGATGAACCTCTATTTGTTACAAATTAGGCCATAAATTTATAAACAAAAAAAACTTTATGAGAGAAGAAAAAGGTTTTAAATAGAGGGTAGAAAATTGTTAGAGTATTGCTATAATAATTCTCAAACATCCATAGATAATAAAAGTAAAACATTAAGTAACAACTCCTTCTTTAAGTAGTTCCCCTTTATGTACTGTCAACATATTACTGGAAGAAGAAGTGAAAGTCGTTACAAACACAAATACTAATGATGATCACTATGTTTTAAAGCAATAAAGGATAAGTAAAATCTGGATATTATTTATTAAGAAATAAGTTTGTATTCTTTGTTTGCCTTTATTATTCAATGATGCTTTTAACTAATGTACTCAATTTGACCCTTAACATTACAATAATACTTGAATTTCATCATTACAAAGTGCTAATATTTCAAATGCTAAATGGTAAGCTCTACCAAAATCTTGTTGGATATGCCTTTCCGTAATTAGTTTCATCGTGTTCGATATGTGTTCCCATTAAATCATGTCGCATTTGGTCTACATGAAATTTTGGTCCCTTCTATACTAGATTCAAAGAAGAAATTATCATCTCCACTATATGTATTTGTATTAAAACATGATAACTCATAAATTGATGTTGATCATGATGCTGATCCTGAATAATCAAGGCATTCGTTGGCTCTATATCATAATGTTGCAGCAATAACTCATGCGCATTACCTTTATTCATTAAGAAATTACTTGGTTGTACAACACTGTTGTGGAAACAACCTATCTCCATCACTTGTGTCAGTATTAACACCTTGATGACTTATAATTTTATGTTGATCACGAATCATCAAGGAATCAATTGGCTCTATATCATTATGTTGTGGAAATAACTCATGTGCATTACTTGTATTAATATTAACACCTTAGATGATTCATCAATTGATGTTGATCATGAGGTTAATCCTGAATAAATGCACTCCATTTTGCAAATAACTCATTTAAACTGCATATATTAGTATGATCTCCTTGATGACTCATAAACTGATGCTGATCATGTTGTTGATCCTGAATCATTAAGGCATCGTATGGCTCTACATTATTCTATTGTGGAAAAAACTTTTGTGCACTATTTGTATTAATATTAACAAGTTTCATGATGTAGGATCAGAGACACATGTTCGTGGTTCCGAGCAACAATAGATCATTGAGGGTTAACGATTAACATTATGGTAATCTTTCCATCTTCTAGAAAGCAGACTTTTATTTTATCTATATTTCCTTTAGTTTTCATGAGATGTTGGGACAATGTCCCAGCGTAGATATTGTTATTCTGTTAGTATAGGTTCCGTAGATCTATGGTTAGTTTGATTTGGTTTTCTAATTAACTATTGAATTGGTTTTTCTCTTTTGAATTTTCTTGAAGGTTGATTAGAATAGGTCTTACCTTCCACATTAGTATTTAAAATTGATATTTTTACCAACTTATCTATAATAAGCAGGTTGGTAGGTACTTTCAGGCCTATGGGGGTTCCAAGTACCATGTCGCATATACGGTGGGGTCTCGGAGCGTGACAAACAGTCAAGAGAATATTTGAACAAAAAACTTAATATAGCTTATTATCTAGCATAAGCACTAAAATAATTTGAAATTAATTACCAACTTCGTCACTAAATAGGTCAAACCTTACATACTCTTCTAATAATTTATCGCTAACTCTTTTCTAAAGGAATGAAGGACAATAAATATCTTGAATCATCAAGAAATCAATTAGATCTTAAGCACAGTGCTGTTGAAAAAACTTATCTCCGCCACTTGTATAAGTATTAACACCTTGACTAGTCATGTTTGCTACGAATCATTAAAAATTTCTTGGTTGTAAAACACTCAATTGTGCAAATAACTAATTAATCACCACCACCTATAGAAATGTTCCTATTTTGAAGACTCATAAACCGATGTTGATCCTGAATTATCAAGATATTACTTTGTTGTACAAAACTCCGTTATCCAAACAACTTAGCTAGACCATTTGTATCAATATTCAAACCTTATGACTAATTAATTGTCTTTCAGTAATTACCGCACCCCCCTCCCTTCTTTTAAAATTTATGGTATAATATGTATACATACGACCACCCATGTACTTTACTAGTGGGAATATATTGGGTAAATATATTGTTTAGTTGTTGATGACTTTTAAGTTGTTGTGGATGAAGATGAAACTCCACTTGTTACAAAATAGGCCATAAATTTATAAATAAAAAATACTTTATGAGAGAAGAAAAAAGTTTTAAATAGAGGGAAGAAAATTTTTAGAGTATTGTTAGAACAATCTTCAAATATCCATAGATAATAACTGTAAAACATTAAGTAACAACTTATTCTTTAAGTACTTTCCCTTTAAGTACTGTCAACATATAACTGGATGATGAAATGAAAGCCGTTACAAAAACAAATGGAAAATAACAAGTAAAAGACGACATGAAATATGATTCCTAGACGGACTAAAGGAAAGAGAGAAAAAGATAGTAGCTGGTCCTCTCTGTAAAATCTTTTCATGGGTTAAAACATTAGTATTGGACATTATCAACTTTTAAAACTTGGGGTGTTCTTTACGAAGATAGAAAATGCACTTAAAATTTATATTCATCACATGTATTAATATTAACACCTTGATGACTCATAAACTGATGTTGATTCTTAATCATCAAGAAATCGCTTGGCTGTACAACACTCTGTTGTGTAAACAACTTAATTATCTCCACCACCTATATCAATATTCACAGTTTGATGACTTATAAATTATCTATTAGGAAAATTCTACCTTCCTTCACAAGGTAGGGATATAGTTGTATTGAACATAACTATGTGCTCATATATATGCGCTAAAGGGTGCACGCCTTTTGTACTTCGTTTCAAGATGTGAGAAAGATAAATGAAATACTAGCATACTACTCATCAAGTATGAGAATCAATCTTTATTGTGCTTAATTCTAATTAATTTTTAGGTGAATATATATGAGGTTTACATATTATAAAAGACATAGTGATTTTGTTACTGCTAGTGTAAAACCACTGTTTGTGCCACTAATAGCTTAAAAATATTGATGATGATCACTAAGATTTAAAGCAATAAAGGATAAGTGTAACACCCCGTATCCGAAAACAGACCTTAAAACAGATTTCCAGAAGTTGCAGGTGCAACTCATGGATGCCACCCACAGACCATTGGGTGACCCACGACCCATGCTGGTGTTTCGCGGTTCGCATCAGCAACCTCCCCCAGAACCCAGAGAAAAATTCGGCTAAGTTTTGACCTACGGCCGGATCTAGGTCTGTAGGTTAGGTAATGGACCGTGGTCCGTGTCTGTGGATCGACGCCCCAAATTTCAGCATCCAGTACTGATCGATGGTTGACCAGCACGGACTGTTAGTCAATTGACGGTCCATCGGTGACTCCGACAACATTTAAGTCGGGGGTCTTTTGGCCTTTTCCTATTTTGTTGGACCCCTAAACTACGTCGTTTTAACCCTAAACTACGTGGCTTTGGTTAGTTTTAGCCTAGAAACATAACTAGAACTTACCTAAGTCAAATCATTAATCAAAACTTAGAAAGTTAGAACGTTAAGAGGAGAAAGAAGTCAAGAACCCTAGATCAAGAACGCATCAAGTTTCCTCCAGTTCCAGCCCTGAAATTGAAGGATTTCTCCGTGGAATTCATCACCAGGTATGTGGGATTTCACTAATGGGCTCCTTTCGCCCATTAGGTCCCTAGAATTCAGTCAGATTCTTGATTCCCTATTAATAACTAGACCTAGGGTTTCTAGAACTTCAACAAATTATCATGAACTAGTTAATTTAATGTACCAAATTAGGTTATCATGGTATTACTCAACTTCTCATATGATATTTAGAACCCTAGTTGTATATATTCGTTAGTTCATGAATTATGCATGCTAGGTCAGATTATTCAGCTATTACAGATATACACATGCTTCAGTTTACGAATGTCACATTATCGGTCATAATTGTTGCATTCTCAGTGTGCATGACAGTTTGAGCTATCCAGTATATTACAGAAATTCAGTCTTAATATGTTAATCATTTAATCTATTGGGAGTAGTACAATACCAAGTTGTACTAGGGTCATTCATCCATATAGTCCCAGAAGTACGAGCCACGTAGGTTGTAACTCCCCTTTGTGGGCATCATTTTAGTGATCACGCCAATATGCCTCTACACCTTTGGCCGTGTGTATTGGGTCCTTTCGATGGGGAGTATACATCGGACTCTACATTTAGCTCATGTGGTTTTATGTCGGTTATTCGTAGTTCCCATAGTTTAGTCAGACTCTATTGCATTGACCACATTTCAGTACAATCAGATTTAAGTGACAACGTGTTATAAAAGTGCTCTTTGTATTCGGTTATTTCAGCATTCAGTATCTATATCATGTTCAGCTTATATCCTTGTTTTAATGCTTGTTCAGTTATATGTTATTTCAGCTTTACTATATCCTGCATGCTCCGTACCTCTCAAGTACTGACGCATACTCTGCGCTACATCTTCTCGTGATGTAGGTTCAGGTACTCAGCTTCTAGATAACACATAGATCGGTTCCCGATCTCTAGCTCAGCAGCATCACTGGTGAGTCCTCATTCTCCGGACAATAGTCATGTTATTTACTTCAGTTTTTCAGTTTCTATTATCCTAGATTTAGCTAGGGCATGTCCCAGCACTTCTAGTCGATAGAGGCCCTTTTCAGACATAGCTAGATTTAGCTTAGTATTTGAGTTTGATATTTCTCTTGTATTAAAACTCTCAAATTTGATATATTCAGTTTTAGAATGGGTATTCCCCATTACTTTCATTTTCATGATATTTAAGCTTCCGCAACAGTTATTATTGTTCTTAGTATGCTCATGTCATGCCAGCAGGGTTAGCTTGGGGTCACTGGTGATGCTAGGTCCCATGTCTGCATCTCGGGGGTAGCTCGGGGCGTGACAAACTTGGTATCAAAACACTAAGTTTAAGTGTCCTAGGATGTCAGAAAGGCCGCACTAGGTAGAGTCATTTTCATGGGTGTGTAGTGCGCACGACATCTAATGAGAGAGAGGCTAAAAAGTGCTTTTGGAAAAATCTTCATTTTCTTGTTACTCTTATCGTGCGTAAGGTATGATCTAATTCCATTCTAACTTGGCATTCTACGTTTCAGTGAACATGCCTCCTAGTATAGCTAACGCCAAGAATGTAAATGCCAGGACCGCAAACGCTGCTCCTCCTGTCCCAGATCAAGAAGTTTCAAATGTAGAGTTCCGGAACGCCATTCATATGTTGGCTCATAGTGAGACCAACCAGAACAATCAGTGGGTTCCACTTCCGGTAGGTACTAATGTAGGTTCAGTTGCAGCCAAAGTGTGAGATTTTGTTAGGATGAATCCGCCATAGTTCTTAGGATAGCAGATTGGTGAGGATCCGCAGAACTTCATTGATGAGATCAAGAAGACCTTTGAAGTGATGCAGGTAACTGAGAATGATCGGGTTGAGTTAGCATCTTACCAAATTAAGGATGTGCCTCATATCTGGTATACTCAGTGGAAAGAGAACAGGGGTACAGATGCAGCTCTTATCACTTGGGATTGCTTTAGTGAGACCTTTCTGGACAAGTTCTTCCCAAAAGAGTTAAGAGAGGCAAAAGCTCTGGAATTAATGAAGTTAAGGCAAGGTAGCATTACAGTCCAAGAGTATGGGCTTAAGTTGACTAAACTCTCCAAGTATGCTCCTCACATAGTTGTTGATTCCAGGTCCCAAATGAATAAGTTTCCTTATGGAGTGTCAAACTTGGTGAAGATAGAGTGTAGAAAGTCTATGTTACTGGAAAATATGAACATCTCTAGGCTCATGACTCACGCTCAGCAGGTTGAGGGTGATAAGCTTAGGGAACAGGCCAAGGAGAACAAGAAGGCTAGGACTAAAAACTATGACTATTATCAACAGAAATTGGGTGGTGGTAATCGCTCGCAATTTCAGCAGAACTCCTCAACTCCAGCACCTTAATCAGCTAGTATTCCATCCCCCAAGTTTTAGATAAAATTAGAAGGGTAGGGCATCAGGCTCTAAGATTCAAGGTAGTGTTTCAGGCACCAAAACCTACCCAACTTTCCCTAAGTTTTGTAAGATCCATCCAAGTGAGTGCCTTGCAAGAAATGAATGATGTTTTGGGTGTGGTCAGTCTGGTCACATGTTGAGGGATTGTCCTTCTAGACAGGGTCAATGAGGCCAAGATAATCCAGCACAGTCTACAACTTCAGGAGCACAAGCAGGTCGCATGACTCAATAGGGTAACTCTTCTGGTACAGGTGGCAGACAGTGCTAGAACAGGCTTCATGCTCTTCAGGCTAGCCAGGATCAGGAAGATTCTCCTGATGCTGTCCATGGTACGTTACAAGTCTTTGATCTCGATGTTTATGCATTGTTATATCCAGGGGTTACTCTTTTTTTTGTAACTCCTTATATAGTAGTTAAATTCGATGTTAGTCAAGAAACTCTCTCAGAACCCTTCTTAGTTTCTACTCCAGTTGGTGACCCAGTTATAGCTAGATGGGTATTCCTAAATTGCCCTGTTATAGTCTTTCAAAAAGTCACCTCAGCAGATCTTGTAGAGTTAGAAATGGTAGACTTCGATGTCATTCTAGGCATGGATTGGTTACATTCCTATTAGTCCTCTGTCGATTGTAGAACTAGGATTGGTCATTTTCAGTTTCCAGATGAACCAATCTTAGAATGGAAGGGTAGTAGCTTAACGCCTATGGGTCGATTCATTTCTTACCTTAAGGCCATAAAGATGATGTCTAAGGGTTATCTTTATCATCTAGTTCGGGTTAAGGATTCTGCCTCCGAAACACCAACTCTTGAGTCAGTTTCTGTGGTTAATGAGTTCCCAAAAGTGTTTCTAGAAGATCTTCCTGGAGTTTCTCCCAATAGGGAAATCAACTTTGGAATTGATCTCATTCAAGATACCCAGCCTATCTCTATTCCACCTTAAAGAATGGCTCCAACTGAGCTTAAGGATATGAAGGAGCAGTTGAAAGACCTTCTAGATAAGGGCTTCATCAGACCTAGTATTTCGCCATGGGATGCACCACTGTTGTTCGTAAAGAAGAAAGATGGTTCTCTCAGAATGTGCATTGACTATAGCTAGTTGAACAAGGTCACAATCAAGAATAAGTATCCCATATCCGGATTGATGACTTGTTTGACAACTTCAGGGTGCTAGTCATTTCTCAAAGATAGACCTTAGATCGGGTTATCATCAACTTAAAGTTAGAGATAGTGACATTCTGAAGATACCCTTCAAAATTCGGTATGGTCATTATGAATTTGTAGTTATGTCATTTGGACTAAACAATGCTCTTGCAGCTTTCATGGACTTGATGAACAGTGTGTTCAAGCAGTACTTGGAATTTTTCGTTATTGCCTTTATTGATGATATCCTCATTTACTCTAGAAATAAGGAAGAACATGCGAGTCATTTGAGAGTTGTTCTGCAGACTCTAAAAGATCGCAAGTTATTCGTCAAATTTAACAAGTGTGAGTTTTGGTTGCAGTCAGTTGCTTTTATTGGGCATATAGTGTCTAGGGAAGGGATCCGAGTAGATTCCCATAAAATAAAGGCAGTGAAAAATTGGCAGAGACCTACCTCTCCTACAGATATCAGAAGTTTCTTGGTTCTAGTGGGTTATTACACAAGGTTCGTGGAAGGAGTTTCATCCATAGCCTCACCATTGACTAGGTTGACTTAGAAGATGGTCAAGTTTCAGTGGTCAGATGATTGTGAGAAAAGCTTCGCAGAATTGAAAACTATGTTGAATACAACTCATGTTTTGACTGTACCAGAGGGGTCAGACGGTAATGTGATTTATTGTGATGCATCAAGAGTCGGCCTAGGTTGTGTGTTGGTGTGGTGAGGTAAGGTTATAACTTATTCTTCCAGATAGCTTAACGTGCATGAGAAGAATTATCCGACTCATGACCTCGAGCTTGCACGGTAGTGTTTGCACTCAAGATTTGGAGGCACTACTTGAATGGTGTTCATGTAGATGTGTTCACAGACTATAAGAGACTTCACTATGTGGTCACCCAGAAAGAATTGAATCTTCGCCAGAGAAGATGGCTTGAGTTCCTCAAGGAATATGACATGAGTGTGCATTACCATCCTGGTAAGGCAAATGTAGTAGTAGATGCCCTTAGCAAACTATCTATGGGTAGTGTAGCACATGTACAAGAAGAAAGAAGAGATCTAGCAAAGGATCTTCACAGACTTTCTCGCATATGTGTTCGTCTTATGAGCATATCAGATGGTGGTGTAATGGTTCAGAATGGGGCATAATCTTCTTTAGTAGTAGAAGTTAGGGAAAAGCAAGACAGTGATCTGATACTGCTCGAACTCAAGGGTGCAATCCATCAACAAAGAGTTGAGGTTTTATCCCTAGGGGGAGATGGTGTGCTTCGCTAATGTGTGCGAATTGAGACAATATATTCTTGTAGAGGCCCAGAAGTCTAGATATTCTATCCATCCAGGCAGTACTAAGATGTACCGCAATCTACGGGAAGTCTATTGGTGGAATCGTATGAAAAGAGATATATCAGATTTTGTGGCTAAAGGCCCCAATTGCCAGCAAGTCAAGGTAGAACATCAAAAACTAGGAGGTATGACTCAAGAGATTGACATTCCTACTTGGAAGTGGGAAGTGATCAACATGGACTTCATCACAGGTTTACCTCATACTCGCATACAACATGTCTCCATTTGGGTGATAGTTGACAAAGTTACTAAGTCTTCTCGCTTTTTGGTGATCAAGACTACAGATTTGATGGAGGACTACACCAATATTTATGTTAATGAGATTGTGAGGTTGTATGGAGTTCCTTTGTATATCATCTCAGATAGAGGTCCTCAATTTACCTCTTATTTCTGAAAGTCATTTTAGAAAGGTCTTGGTACTCAAGTTAATCTTAGCACAACATTTCATCCACAGACGGATGATCAGGCATTGCATACCATTCAGACCTTAGATGACATGTTAAGATCTTGTGTGATCGATTTCCAGGGTAGTTGGGATGATCACCTTCCTCTTATAGAGTTCGCTTACAATAATAGTTACCATTCTAGCATTTAGATGGCCCCTTATGAGGCATTGTATTGGCTTAGATGCAGATCTCATGTTGGTTGGTTTGAAGTAGGTGAAGCACCTTTGATAGGGCCAGATTCAGTCTTTTATGCTATGGAGAAAGTGCAACTGATTAGAGATGGACTTAAGACAGCCAGAGTCGCCAGAAGTCTTATGCAAATGTAAGGAGAAAGAAATTAGAGTTCCAAGTTGATGATTGGGTTTTCCTAAAAGTTTCACCTATGAAGGGGTTGATGAGATTTGGAAAGAAAGGGAAGCTCAGTCCCAGATACGTAGGCCATTATCGTATCTTGAAAAGGATTGGTAAAGTGGCTTATTAGCTAGAGTTACCAGCAGATTTAACAGTAGTGCATCCAATCTTTCACATTTCACTATTGAAGAAGTGTGTGGGTGATCCAAAATCCGTGGTTCCATTAGAGAGTGTGGCTGGAAAAGAGAGTCTTTCTTATGAGGATGTACCAGTAGAGATTTTTTATTGTCCGGTTAGAAGGTTGAGAAACAAAGAAGTCGCTTCAGTCAATGCTTTGTGGAGGAGTTAGTCCGTAGACAGAGCTACTTGGTAAGGAGAAGAAGCCATGAAATCCAAGCACCCTCAACTTTTTCCTTCTGATTCCACTCCAGGTTGAGGTAATAGTTCCTCTTCAATTTTCAGTCATTCATGCGTAGATTCAGTCTTAGTACCATGTTCGTTTAGTTTGTACTTGCATTTTCAGCGTATTTACATGTTTTGGAACTCAGTTCAGTCAAATATAAGTTTTTAGTGTTTAGTGGTAGGGTTTACAGCTATTTCCATCCATTCCAGCTAGTTTAGTCTTCATTCGAGGACAAATGTTCCCAAGGGGGAGATGATGTAACACCCCGTATCCTAGATAGACTAGAATACAGATTTCTAGAAATGCAGGTGTCACCTACGGATCGTAGGTTGGACCACGGTCCGTGGAACGTGGTCCACAGAAAAAAAAACCCAGAAAATCTTGACTTTAGGTGGGACCATGGCCGGTGGACCAGGTCTGTCGAACGTGGTCGGCAGAAAAAAAAACCCCAACCCACGGCCAGGACCTACGGACCGTAGGTTGAACCATGGTTCGTGGACTAGGTCCGTGAAACGTGGTCCGCAGAACCTATCCTCTAATCCGAACGACGGCTGACTAGGACGGACCGTAGGGTGGACGACGGTTGTCACGCCCCGAGCTACCCCCGATATGCGGACACGAGACCTAGGACCACAAGTGATCCCAAGCTAACCTTGCTGGCATGATCATAAGCATTCTAAATATAATCTGACTAAAAGAAACTGTGCGAAAGCTAAATCATAAATAAGATGAAAAGATGGGGAATACCCATATACTATAACTGAGATAAATGAAAACTTATGAGATTAATACAACAAAGATATTAACTCAATATTAAGCTGAATCTATCTATGTCTGAAATAAGCCTCTACACTAACTACAACTATTGGGACATGCCCCAACTAAGTCTAGCAAAACTGAAACTAAAGACTAAAAGCAATAAAGATAAACAGGTCACTAGTCCTCGAAGAATGAGGACTCACCACTGATGCTGCTGAACTGAAGATCGGGAATAGATCTAAGCGTGATCTGGATGCTGAGAACCTAAACCTATATCACGAGAAGATGTAGCGCACATATGCGTTAGTACTTGAAAGGTACTGAGCATGCAAGATAGAGTAAAGCTGAAAGAACATATAACTGAACAAAGCAATAAAGCAATGAAATAATCTGAACATGATATAGATACTAAATACTGAGCTAACTGAATGCAATGAC
The DNA here is from genome assembly GCA_036553675.1 of Solanum okadae. Taxonomy (NCBI): domain Eukaryota; kingdom Viridiplantae; phylum Streptophyta; class Magnoliopsida; order Solanales; family Solanaceae; genus Solanum; species Solanum okadae. Next base: position 27,848,002 of record CM071689.1, read on the forward strand.
CAATATATAACATGTGACTGAATATTGAATGAACTGTAAATGTGGTCAATGCAAAAGAGCCTGACTGAACTGTGGGAGCTACTAATAACTGACAATAAAACCACATGAGTTAAATGTGGAGTTCGATGTATACGCCCCATCGAGAGGACCCAATATACCCTGCCAGAGGTAGAGAGGGAAGCTGGCGTGATCACTAAACTGATGTTGCCCATAGAGGGGACTCACACCTGCGTGGCTCGTAGTTCTAGGCTCCTACTAGATTTTGGATGTGCCTCACATATGGTTCACTCAATTTAATGAAAACAGGGGTGCAGATGCAACTCCTATGACTTGGAAATGCTTTACTGGAGCTTTTTTGGACAGTTTCTTCCCGAGAGAATTGAGGGATGCTAAATGTCAAGAGTTCATGAATTTGAGGCAAGGTACCATGTCGGTCCAAGAGTACGGACTTAAGTTCACCCAACTCTCAAGTTATGCTCCACATATGGTCACCGATCCAAGGGCACAGATGTGTAAGTTTATGTTTCGGGTATTCGACTTGATGAAGACACAGTGCAGGAATGCTATGTTATTGAGGAGATGAATATCTCTAGGTGTATGACTCATGCTCAGAAGGTTGAGGGAGATGAGCTTATGGAAATGTCTAAGGAAAACAAGAAGGCTAGAACAGGGAATTATGAATACTCCCAACAGAAATCGGGTGGTGGAAAACTCTCACAGATTCAGCAGAGGTCTACAGCCCCAACACCTTCATTAGCTAGTAATCCATCCTTAAGGTTTCAACAAGATCAGAAAGGTAGGGCATCAGTCTCTAGGCCTCAGGAAAGTAATTTAGGTAATAGGACTTTCCCAACTTGTCCAAAGTGTGGCATGAACCATCCAAGCAAGTGTCTTGTGGGCAAGGAATGCTGCTTTGGGTGTGGTCAGTTTTGCCAAAGGTTGAATGATGGCCCTTCTGCCAGGCAGCGGCAAGGAGGTAATAATAAGAGAGCTCAACAGTTCCAGCAGCACTAGCAGGGTGCTTCATCTCTTACAAGTGGTGGTCAGCGCCAAAACAGGTTGTATGCTCTCTAGGTTCACCAGGACCAGGTAGATTCTCCTGATGTGGTCACTGGTACTTATGAGTCTTTCATTTAGATGTTTATGTATTGTTAACTCCAATGGTTACTCTTTCCTTTGTAACTCGCTATATAGTAGTAAACTTCGGTGTCAGTCTAGAAACTCTTTCAGAACCCTTGTTTTTCTCTAATGCAGTTGGTGACCTAGTTATAGCTAGACGGATCTAAAAAATTGCCCTGTCACAGTCTCTCAGAAAGTCACCTTAGCAGATCTTGTAAAGTTAGAAATGGTAGACTTTGATAAAATTCTAGGCATGGATTGGTTACATTCCTGTTATGCCTCAATCGATTGTAGACCTAGGATCGTTCCGTTTCAATTTCCAAATGAGCCAAACCTAGAATGGAAAGGTAGTAGCTCATTGCCTCTAGGTCGATTTATCTCTTACCTTAAGCCTAGAAAGATGATATCTAAATGGTATTTCTATCATCTTGTTCAGGTTAAGGATTCAAACTCCGGAACCCCAACTCTTGAGTCAGTTCCAGTAGTAAATAAGTTTCCAGAAGTATTTCTAGAAGATCTTCCTGGAGTTCCTTCCGAAAGGGAAATTGACTTTGGAATAGATCTCCTTCCATATACCTAGCCCATTTCGATTCCTTCAAACAAAATTGCTCCAACTGAACTAAAGGAATGGAAAGAACTGTTAAAAAACCTTCAAGATAAGGGCTTCATCAAACCTAGTATTTCCCATGGGGTTCACCAGTGTTGTTCGGGAAAAAGAAAGATGGTTCTCTCAGGATGTGCATTGAATATAGTCAACAGAACAAAGTCACAATCAACAATAAGTATACTATCCCCAAGATAGATGACTTGTTCCACCAACTTCAGGGTGCTATTTATTTTTTAAATATATACCTCAGAGTTGTCTATCATCCGCTAAGAATCAGATATAGTGATATTCCAAAAATAGCCTTCAAGACTCGGTATGGTCACTATGAATTTGTAGTTATGTCTTTTGGACAAACAAATTCTCCTACAGCTTTCGTGGACTTAATGAGCAGGGTGTTCAAACAATATTTGGATTTGTTCGTTATTGTCTTTATTAATGATATCCGCATATATTCCCGGAATAAGGAGAATCATGCGACTCATCTAAGAGTTGTTCTGCAAACTCTCAAAGATCGCCAGTTATTCGCTAAATTCAGCAAATGTGAATTCTAGTTACATTCGGTCGCTTTCCTTGGTCATGTGGTATCCAGCGAAGGGATCCGAGGGGATTCGTAGAAAATTGAGGTAGTACAACACTAACCTAGTCCTACCTCTCCAACAGATATCATGAGTCTCTTTTATTTGTCAAGTTATTACAGGAGATTTGTTGAAGGATTTTCATCCATAGCTTCCCATTTTAACAAGTTGACTAAGAAGAAGGTCAAATTTCAGTGGTCAGATGAGTGTATGAAAAGTTTCTCAAAAATGAAGACTAGGTTGACTATAGCTCTGGTCTTGACTCTACCATATGGTTGAGATGGTTATGTGACTTATTGTGATGTATCCAGGGTCGGCCTAGGTTGTGTGTTGATGCAGTGAGGCAAGGTCATAGCTTATGTTTCTAGACAACTTAAGGTCCATGAGAAGAACTACCCTACATATGACCTCGAGCTTGTAGTTGTAGTATTTTCCCTAAATATTTGGAGACATTACTTGTATGGTGTTCACGTAAATGTGCTCACAGATCATAAGATCATTTAGTATGTGTTCACCCAGAAAGAGTTGAATCTTTGTCAGAGAGATGTCTTGAATTCCTAAAGGACTATGATATGAATATGTTTTACCATCTTGGTAAGGCCAATGTAGTGGTTTATGCTCTCAACAAACTATTTATGGGTAGTGTAGCACATTTTGAGGAAGAAAATAAAGATTTAGCAAAAGATGTTTACTGGCTTGCTCGCTTAGGAATTAGTCTTACAGACATGTTAGATGGTGGAGTGATAGTTCAGAATAGATCTGAATCTTCATTGGTAGTGGAGGTTAAGGAAAAATAGGATAGTGATCCTATATTACTTTAGTTGAAAAGGTGCAATTCATCAACAGAAAGTAGAGGTTTTCTCCCAAGGGGGAGATGGTGTGCTTCGTTATCAGGGTCTCTGATGTGTTCCTAATGTGGGTGAGTTGAGGCAGCATATCCTTAAAGAACCCCATAATTCAAGATGTTCTATTCATCTAGGTGACACTAAGATGTACCGGGATCTGCAGGAAGTCTTTTGGTGGAACAGCATGAAGAGAGACATAGCAAAGTTTGTGGCTAAGTGTCCTAATTGTCAACAAGTTAAGTTAGAACATCAGAAACCTGGATGTATTAGTCAAGAGATTAGCATTCCTACATGGAAGTGGGAGGTGATAAACATGGACTTCATTGTGGGTTTACCTTGTACTCGCAGACAGCATGACTCCATTTGGGTGATAGTTGACATAGTTACTAAGTCCGCTCACTTCTTGGTTGTGAAGACTACAGATTCAGCGAAGGATTATGCTAAACTCTACAATAATGAGATAGTCAAGCTGCATAGGGTTCCTTTTTCTATTATCTCAGATATAGGTCCTTAGTTTAACTCTCATTGGTGGAAATCGTTTTAGAAAGGTCTTGGTATTCAAGTAAATCTCTGCATAACATTTCATCTACAGATGGATGGTCAGGCAGAACATACCATTCAGACCTTAGAGGACATGTTGAGAGCTTGCGTGATCGATTTCAAGGGAAGTTGGGATAATCACCTACCTCTCATATAGTTCAGCTATAACAATTGCTATCATTCTAGTATTCAGATGGCTGCTTATTAGGCATTATATGGGTGTAGATGCAGATCTCCAATTGGTTGGTTTGAAGTAGGTGAAGCGGTATTGATTGAGCCAGATTCGGTTAATGAACCTATGTAAAAATTTCAGCTCATTAGAGATAGACTTAAGACAGCTCAGAGTCATCAAAAGTCCTATGCAGATTAGAGAAGGGACTTAGAGTTCGAAATTGATGATTGGGTTTTTCTAAAGGTGTCACCTATGAAGTGGGTGATGAGATTTGGCAAGAAAGGGAAGCTCAGTCCTAGATATGTAGGTCCTTATAAAATCCTGAAAAGGGTTGGTAATATGGCATATGAGTCAGAGTTACCAGAAGAACTAGCAGTGGTTCATCCAGTCTTTCACATTTCCTTGTTGAAGAAGTGTGTGAGTGATCAGCCATCAATAGTACCATTAGAGAGTGTGGTTGTGAACGATAGTCTCACCTATAAAGAAGTGCCAATTGAAATTCTGACCCTTAGGTTCGTAGGTTGAGAAATAATGAAGTCACTTCAGTAATGGTTTTGTGGAGGAGTCAGTCTGTAGAGAGGGCTACTTGGGAAGCAGAAGCAGCCATGAAGGCCAAGTATCCTCATCTTTTTCCTTCCAATTTCGTTTCATCTTTAGGTAATAGTTCCTCTCCAGTCTCTTAGATTACGCTTACATAAATTAAGTCTTAGTATCATGTTCCCTGAGTTAAACTTGCATTTCAGCCTCTTTGCATGTTCATGGAACTCAGATTAGTCAGATATCAGTTTCTAGTACTTAGTGGTAGGGATTGCAGCTCTTTCCCTCCATACTCAGCACGTTAGGTCTTCATTCGAGGATGAATGTTCCTAAGGGGGAGAAAATGTAACACCTCATATCTCAAAATGAAGAAAAATCCTAGTTTCAGAAAACTAGTGCCAGTACCGACGGAACTACCCACGGACCATAGGAAGGGTTCCATCAATAATGCCCAAATCTTTATAGTTTTTTATCACACCCACGATCGACCAATATGGTCTGTGGTTGGACCTTTGGACCGCAAGGGAGGGTCAGTAGCCAATTAGAGGGAAATTAATGTTAGGTCAACGTCAAACGGTCATAACTTTTAGCACAAAAGGAATTAGGTGGCCCATGACCTACCAAATGATAGATAATTAAATCCTCTTTCCAATGCCATCGAGTTTGCTAAAATCTCATCTTCGAGTGAAAAGTTATGCTTATTTTAGTGAAGCCCTATCGGAAAGACTTGACCAACGACCCCTACCTACTGTTGGTAGGTCAAACGACGGTCTGTAGGTCCCTCGTGGATGGCATTCGTCAGCTTTTAAGTTAGGGCCATTTAGGTCTTTTCATATGCATTGGGGCCCTTAAACTACGTCATTTAATTCTTAAACTACATCTTTTACTCGGTCTAAGCCTAATAACTTAGTCAGACTTATCCAGAACCCTTATTCTCTAAAAATCATCTAAACTTAGAGCAAAAAGAAGGGGAAAAGTTGATCAAACCTCTCAAGAACACGCAACAACTTTTCTTCAGTTTCAACACCGAAAGCAAAGGATTTCTCTATAGATTTTGTCACCAGGTATGTGGGATTTCACTAGTGGGTTCCTTTAATCCACTAGGTCCTTAGAATTCTGTCAGATTCTTGATTTGCTATATCTTACTTAGACCTAGGGTTTCTAAAACCTTAGATATTGGTTGTGATTTAGCTGTTATAGTATTCTTAATTAGATTATCATATATTCGTGTAATAATTTCTTAGTTCCTTGCATGAAAATTAGAACCCTAGTTGTGTAGATTCTCTTAGTTCATGAAAACTTAGAACCCTAGTTGTGTAGATTCTCTTAGTTCATGAATTACACTTGCTAGGTCAGTTAAACAGATATACATGCTCCAGTTTCGAATGTTTCATTGTCACTACCTAAATGTTGCATTCTCATATATGCATGTCAGAATATTGAGCGATCGAGTAGTTCAATTATGTTGTGTCATACACATTTCCAGTTGGGAGTAGGGTTAGCACTGAGTTGGACTAGGGTTGTAACACCCGAAAACTAGTATGCTAAACTACAGCTAAGCGTGTGGGTTAAAGTCAAGGAAAAATTGATAAGGGCATATTATACATTGGAACTAGTTGAAGGAGAACACTTAAGTTGCCTTGACCCACTTGGCGATGGGCAGTACCATCGCTAAAGTTACTTGGCGGTTAGCCAAAGGGAGCTAGAGTCGCCCGTTGGACTGCCTATGGGGCTCAATATTCTGGAAAATTGGACGAGCTAGGTCGGGGCTCGCCAACTCTATTGGCGCATTGCCCAAAGGCTCCTCCCCATCACCTAGCAGGCTGCCTCCATGATGTAGATACTAGAAATTTTGGCGAGCTAAAACATGCAGATATGTAACTTTTAAGTGGGAGTCTTAGGGGTGTTTCGCTATTTTCTCTAAAGTGATACTACATCGTTTTACTCTTTCCCTAGTGAAGTATATAAGATTTTTATACTCAAAATTTCCCCAATTAAGTCACTCTCCCTAGAATCTGAAAGAAAAATCCAAAAACTTCATCCTCTCCAAAAGAAATTCTCTCTCTAGAACTCAAGGAAGAAGAAGAGGAAGGTTGAAGCTAGGGCTTGAAGAAACAAGGCTTTTTTACTCAATTTCATTGGAGAATAATAACTAAGGCATGGTAGTCCTTCATCCATGGATAGTTTTCATCCATGGAGTCCCTCCAAACTCAATTTCAAAACATAGAAATTTCCCCAAAAGCAAGGGTTTGTCTCCAAGTCACGGGTTCCTTTCAAAAACGATTCTAATGTTTGATCTAGTATATATTATGATTTAATTGATGATTTATGATGGTTTTCATGTTTAAATCCCCCAAAACCCCATGAAATCCCTAAATTACTCAATTATGATCTTGTGATGTAGGTTTATTGATTATAGAAGTGTATTATGAGATTATGCTTATAGTAATTGTAGTAATTGAATGATGTTATCATCCATGTCTAATGTAGTAATTCTAGATATGTTTATTGAATGTTATCTATGGTCCTTGAGGGCAAATCATGAGAATTATGCATGTTTATGAGGTTTATGTACATGTATTTAGATCACTTTGAGAGTAAAGTGAATATGATTATGATCTAATTGTTGTGTTGATTTGATGATTATCATCATGTACACATTTATGGTTGAATATGAGATAATGTGAAAGGTTTCTCACATGTAGTGATTCTAAAGTTGGAAGACTAGTGTCACCTATTGAATCTATATGCTATAGTATGAATTATGCTGGATTGAGTGTCAAGACACTCATTCATGAATATGCACTTAAGTCAAGACTTAATATGTAATCTATGGGAATTAATGCTTAGCACCGAGTGAATATGAATATGAGATGAAAGCTTTTACACTAGTTGAGTCCGGCTTTCCGAATGGGTTCCTTCTACCTTAGTTGAGTCCAGGTTCCCATGGTATGTATCTCATAAGATGGAAACCTTATACCTTAGTAGAGTTCGGGTTTCTAGTAGCAATCTCCTTATCTCATAACTATGTGCCCATATAGGTCTTTAGCTAGTGAATCCACCTAAGCTAAGAGTATGTTCTACCTTAGGCAAGTAGAACAACCCCTTTTTGCTGTGGGGTAGACAGCAGATTCCATGTTATCTCACATGGTGTATGTCGGTTAAGGCTTATTCCCAATATGATAAGAATATGAAATATAAACTATGGTTACTATAAGAGCTTTACCTAGCATGGGTAGGATTATGGGATCTTCTTCATGCATTATACTAGTATGCTTTGAGGGTACTAATGGTATGGTTCTCTTATAGTATGATGATGTATGAGTTGATTATGTTGATGGCTTATGCTTTTCAATTATCTTCAAATGATATTTTAAACTAGTAAATGGAATGCATTCAACTAAAATATCCCTTTTAGCATGTTTTCATGATTTTGTGTATGACTATAATAATTTGTGCATTTTTGTACGAACCCATATTTTCCTACATTTTCCCCCAAGTGTAGGGTCCGGTTCTTAAGGCGATCTTCATTTGGTTCAAACTTGGATTCGACTATTTTCCTTTCTTGTGGTGAGTCCTCATGATTCGAGGATGGGAGTTTCATTTCTATAATTTTATTTCGGACTATGTTGTATGGGCTATGTCCCTTTTTCATTTGAACTATTGTAAGGGATGGATAATTGAGACAATTCTAGACTTTATCATTTAAATCTATTTTTAATTTTATTGTTCTAATGCTTTATGATATGATATACTAAGTGGCTTACATGGGGCCTTTTGAGGTCCTATGTGTTATGATACATCTAGGGGGTACCCTTGGGTCATGACAAACTTGGTAATCAGAGCACAAGGTTTAGAATGATTCTAGGATGAAGCCTCATAAGCCACGTCTAGTAGAGTCTTGTTCATGAGTGTGAAGCGTGCCACACTTATGAATGAGAGACTATAAAATGTTTAGGAAAATTTCACTTCTTACATTACTCTTAAGTTATGCCTTAGAGTTTAACTCTATAAAAGTCCCTCTCATAATCCTTTTGTTGTGTGTTCAGGAAATGAATACACGAAGGGCTAATGCTAGAAGGATGGAAGAGGAGAATGTGAATCAAGAAGCGCCTCAAGGTAATCAAGCTCCTCAAGCTAACCAAACTCTGATTGATCCTTCGACTATGTCAAAAAAGGAGGTTAGCTTGGCTTTCCAAATGTTGGCCCAAGCTTTGATGACTCAAGCCAATAGGGATGTTATGACTCATAGGAATCCTAATGTGAATTCGGCTGCTTCAAGGGTTAGGGATTTTTTTAGAATGAACCCTCCTGAATTTCATGGCTCTATAATGGGAGAGGAACCTCAAGATTTTGTGGAAGAGGTTTGCAAAATACTTTATGTCATGGAGGTGACTTCGGGAGAGAAAGTGGAGCTAGCCGCTTACCAATTAAAGAGTGTGTCTTAAGTTAGGTATACTCAATGGAAGAGAAATAGGCTGGTAGGAGCGGGTCCCATAGAGTGGGAAGTGTTTAAATCGGCATTCCTTGATAGATTCTTTCCCCGAGAGTTGAGGGAAGCTAAAGTGGAAGAATTCATTAACCTTAGGCAAGGTAGCATGGGTGTCAAGGAATATGCCTTGAAATTTACCCAATTATCCAAGTATGATCCATCCATGGTGGCGAATTCGAGGGATGAGATGAGTAGGTCTTTGACGGGTGTGTCTGACTTGGTTCAAGAAGAATGTCGTATGGCAATTCTCCATAATGACATGGATATCTCAAGGCTCATGGTATATGCTTAACAAATTTAGGAGTCAAAACTCAAGAAAAAGAATCGAGAGGTAAAGAGAGCTAAACCCGGTGATGGGAACTTCTCAAATGCTAGGTCTAATGGACAAGGTCAATCAAGGTTCAAACAAGGTTCTCCAACAAAGTCTCCTCTAGTGCTCCAAGGGTCAACAAGGATACGGTTTCCAACCCTAAACCTCAAGGAGGTAATAGTGGTGGTTTTTATGTTGCTAGGCCTAATTGTGCAAAATGTGGTAGAAAGCATGATGGCAAGTGTCTTGTTGGTACCGATGGGTGTTTCAATTGTGGGAAGGTTTGCCACAAGATGACAGATTGTCCAATGCTTAAAGCTAAGGGAAGGAATATAAACAAGCTCCTCCAAGCGGTTCAAATGCCATTACTCAAAAGTAAAACCATTTTTATGCTCTTCAATCCCGAAGTTACCAAGAGAGCTCCCCGGATGTGGTGACCGGTATGTTAAAATTCTTTTCTATTAATGTATATGCTTTGTTAGATCCCAGTGCTACTTTGTCCTTTGTGATACCTTTTGTGGACATGAAGTTTGAAGTACTCCCCGAAGTGCTAGTAGAACCTTTTTTGGTCTCTACCCCGATTGGTAACTCGGTGGTGGCTAAAAGAGTCTATAAGAGTTGTCCCATTTCCTTGTCCCATAGAGTTACTTTGGTGTATTTGGTAGAGTTAGACATGTTGGACTTTGATGTGATTTTGGGTATGGGATTGGTTGCATGCATGCTATGCCTCTATAGATTGTAGGACTCAGGTGGTTAAATTCCAATTTCCAAATGATACTATTTTAGAATGGAATGGGGGAAATACTATCCTTAAGGGTCAATTTGTTTCTTGTCTTAAAGCTAGGAAAATGATCTCCAAAGGGCATATTTACCATCTTGTTAGAGTGATGGATGTTGAGTCTGAAACCCCTTCTCTAGAGTCGGTTCCGGTGGTGAATGAGTTTCCAGAAGTTTTTCCCGATGACTTACCCGATATTCCTCCCGAGCGGGAAATATATTTTGGCATTGATCTTTTAACGAATACACAACCTATCTCCCTTCCTCCTTATAGAATGGCTCCGGCCGAGTTGAAGGAGTTGAAAGAGCAATTAAAGGATTTTCTAGATAAGGATTTTATTCGACCGAGTATCTCTCCATGGGGTGCTCCGGTGTTGTTTGTTAGAAATAAGGATGGGTCTATTAGAATGTGCATTGATTATCGTCAATTGAACAAAGTGACCATTAAGAATAAATTTCCTCTTCCGAGAATTGATGACTTATTTGATCAACTTCAAAGGGCTAGCTATTTCTCCAAAATTGATCTTCATTCGAGTTATCACCAACTAAGGGTTAGAGGGGTTGATATTCCAAAGACAACCTTTAGGACCCAGTATGGTCACTATGAATTTGTGGTTATGTCGTTTGGGTTGACAAATACCCCGGCGGCATTTATGGATTTGATGAATAGAGTGTTTCGGCAATACCTAGACATGTTTGTGATTGTGTTTATTGATGATATTTTGATCTATTCGAGGAGTGATATTGAACATGTGGACCATTTGAGGATTGGGTTGCAAGTTCTTAAGGACTAACAACTTTTTGCAAAGTTTACCAAGTGTGAATTTCGGCTAAGGTCTGTAGCTTTCCTTGATCATATTGTATCAAGCAAGGGTATTGAGGTAGATCCTAAGAACACGGATGCGGTCAAGATTTAGCCTAGACCTCTAACTCCTTCCAACATTAGAAGGTTTTTAGGTTTAGCCGGTTACTATAGGAGGTTTGTTGAGGGGTTTTCCTCCATTGCCTCTCCGTTGATGGATTTGACTCAAAAGAAAGCTAAATTTGAGTGGTCGGATGCTTGTGAGAAAAGTTTCCAAGAATTCAAAGATAGATTTAATTTGGTTCTGTTGTTGACCTTACCGGATGGTACATATGGTTTTATGGTGTATTGTGACACCTCTAGAGTAGGTTTGGGGTGTGTGCTTATGCAAAATGGTAAAGTTATTGCCTATGCTTCAAGCTAACTGAAAGTGCATGAGAAGAATTATCCGACACATGATTTCGAATTAGCGGAGGTTGTATTTGCCTTGAAAATATGGAGACATTACTTGTATGGGTCCATGTGGATGTTTTCACCGATCACAAGAGTCTTTAATATGTGTTTGGTCAAAAGGACTTAAATCTTCGACAAATAAGGTAGTTAAGAACTCTTGAAAGATTATGACATGAATGTCCTTTATCACCCCGGCAAAGCTAATGTGGTAACAGATGTACTTAGTAGATTGTACATGGGTAGTATGGCTCATGTAGATGATGAAAAGAATGAGTTGGTTCGTCAGGTGCATAGGTGGGCTCGACTAGGTGTTTAACTAGTGGATTTCGCCAAGGGTGGTGTCATGGTCCATAATGGTGTCGAACCGTCCTCTTTGATGGATGTGAAGTCTAAGCAAGAACTAGATCCTTTATTAGTTGAGCTGAAAGAATCGATACTCAAGAAGTCCGTTGAGGCTTTCTCCCAAGGGGGAGATGGGGTGCTTAAGTACCAAGGTCGATTATGTGTTTCGAATGTTGATGGGTAGATGGAGAAAATTCTAGAACAAGCTCAAAGCTCTCGATATTCTGTTCATCCGGGAGCCACCAAGATGTATCTTGATATACGGGAAGTCTACCTGTGGAATGGTATGAAGAGAGATACTGTGGGATTTGTAGCCAAATGTCCTAATTGTCAACAGGTTAAGGTGGAGCATCAAAGACCGGGAGGCTTGCCACAAAATATTCCTATTCCTACTTGGAAGTGGGAAGATGTGAATATGAACTTTATTGTGGGTTTGTCTCGTACTCGAAGGAAACATGATTTTATTTGGGTCATTATAGATAGGATGACAAAATCAGCCCACTTTATTCCCGTCAAAGTTTCTCATACGACGGAAGACTATTCCAAGTTGTATATAAATGAGATAGTGAAGTTGTATGGAGTTTATTTGTCTATAATTTTGTATCGGGGTACTCAATTTACTTCACACTTTTGGAAGTCATTCCAAAAAGGACTTGGTACTAAGGTCAAGCGTAGCACGACTTTTAATCCCCAAAATGATGGACAAGCGGATCGTACCATCCAAACATTAGAGGATATGTTGAGGGCATGTGTTATAGATTTCAAAGGTAAATAGGATGACCACTTGCCATTAATAGAGATTGCCTTCAATAAGAGTTATCATTCTAGTATCAGTATGGCTCCCTTTGAAGCCTTGTATGGTAGGAGATGTAGGTCTCCGGTTGGTTGGTTTGAGGTAGGTGAAATTGCTCTTATTGGTCCCAAATTGGTTTATGAAGCTATTGAGAAAGTCCGGCTCATTAGAGAAAGGTTGAGGACGACTCAAAGTAGACAAAAGTCTTATGCCGATATGAGAAGAAGAGATCTAGAATTTGAAGTTAATGATTGGGTTTATTTGAAAATATCACCCATGAAGGGTGTGATTAGGTTTGGCAAAAGGGAAACTTAGTCCCCAGTGTATAGGCCCATATCAAATTTTGAAGCGTATTGGGAAGGTTCCCTATGAGTTGAATTTACCAACTGAGTTGGCTCCGGTTCATAGGGTATTTTATGTTTCTATGCCTAAGAAGAGTATTGGAGATCCGGTATCCATTATTCCCTTAGAAGGGTTGGGAGTTGATGAAAGCCTTTTCTATGAAGAAGTTCCAGTAGAAATCCTAGATCGGGAAGTCAAGAGATTGAGAAACAAGGAAATAGCTTCCGTTAAGGTATTGTGGAGAAATCATTTAGTTGAGGGTGCCACTTGGGAGGCCGAGGCTGATATGAAGGCTCGATACCCTCATCTCTGTCCTTCTACTCTTATTTAAGCTTGAGGTATGTAGTTCCTCTAGAGTTTCCTTGTTTTGGAGGTCATGTGCTATTTAGATGTTTCCATGATTTCCTTATGTATGCATGTTCTTGAGAAATTCATTTTTAGCAAGAAAATGAGTTTATATGATTGATTTTCCTCAGGTTGTTGTACATTGAGTATGAGTTGTCTATTTGACTTCATGAGATGAGATGATGAACATGCTTTAGTATGCTTTTGAGAGTAATTAAATATTGGCACCATGATGTTGTATTGAGCATAATTTTAGTTGAAGAAGGTAGTTCCTCCTATGAATATGAGAAATGTTGAGTTTCATGCATCGTGGGTTGTTAGATGTACTTCCTACTTCCTTGTGTTGCATTGTTTATGTTTTAGACGGAGTTGATGTTTCCTCCTATGAATAGTGCATTATTTTTATGTTTCATGCATGATGGGCTACTAGTCTTGAGTCTGTATTTCCGTAAGGTGTTTAGATCGTCATTCGAGGATGAATGTCCCCAAGGGGGAGATATTGTAACACCTGAAAACTAGTAGGCTAAACCAGTGCTAAATGTGTGGTTTAACATCAAGGAAAATTGGCAAGGGACTATTATACATTGGAACTAGTTGAAGGAAAACACTTAAGTTTCCTCGACCCACTTGGCGATGGGCAGTACCATCGCCAAAGTGACTAGGCGGTTAGCCAAGTAGAGCTAGAGTCACCCATTGGACTGCCTAAAGGGCCCAAGATTCTGGAAAATTGGGTGAACCAGGTCAGGGCGAGCTAGGTCGGGGCTCGCCAACCCTGTTGGCGTATCTCCCAAAGGATCCTCCCCATCGCCTAGCAGGGTGCCTCCATGATGTGGATACTGGAAATTTTGGCAAGCCAAGGGACCACTTGGCGAGCTAAAACGTGCAGATCTGCAAATTTTAAGTGCGAGTCTTAGGGGTCTTTTGCTATTTTCCCTAAATTGATACTACATCGTTTTACTCTTTCCCTAGTGAAGTATATAAGCTTTTTATACTAAAAATTTCCCCAATTAAGTCACTCTCCCTAGAATCTAAAAGTAAAACCCAAAGACTTCATCCTCTCCAAAAGAAATTCTCTCAAGGATTTTTCACTCAATTTCTTTGTAGAATCATAACTAAGGTATGGTAGTCCTTAATCCATGAATAGTTTCATCCATGGAGTCCCTCCAAACTCAATTTCAAAAGATAGAAATTTCCCCAAAAGCTAGGATTTGTCTCCAAGTCATGGGTTCCTTTAAAAAATGATTCTAATGTTTGATTTAGTATATATTATGATTGAATTGATTATTTATGATTGTTTTAATGTTGAAATCCACCAAGAACCCATGAAGTCCTCCAAATTACTCAATTATGATATTGTGATGTAGGTTTGTTGATTATAGAAGAGTATTATGAGATTATGCTTATAGTAATTGTAGCAATTGAATCGTTTTACCATCCATGTCTAATGTAGTAATTCTAGATATATTGATTGAATGTGATCTATGGTCCTTGAAGGGCAAAGCATGAGAATTATGCATGTTTATGAGGTTTATACATATGCATTTAGATCAGTTCGAGAGTAAAGGGAATATGATTATGATCTTATTTTTGTGTTGATTGGATGATTGTCCTCATGTACACACTTATGGTTGAATAATATATGATGTGAAAGGTTTGTCACATCTAATGATTCTAAGTTTGGAAGACTAGTTTGAGCTATTGAAGCTATGAGCTATAGTATTAATTATGTTGGATTGAGTGTCAAGACACTCTTCCATGAATATGCTCTTAAGTCAAGACTTAATATGTAATCTATGGGAATTAATCCTTAGCACCGAGTGGATATGAATATGAGATGAAGGCTTTTACACTAGTTGAGTCCGGTTTTCCGAATTGGTTCCTTTTGCCGTAGTTTAGTCCGGGTTCCTTTTACCTTAGTCTAGTATCAATCTCCTTATCCCATAAATATGTTCCCACATAGGCCTTTAGCTAATGGATCCACCTAAGCTAAGAGTATGGTTCTACCTTAGGCAAGTAGAACAACCCCTTTTCGGTGTAGGGTAGACACCAGATTCCATGTTAGCTCACATGGTCTATGTCGGTTAAGTCTTATTCCCAATATGATAAGAATATGAATTATGAACTATGAACTATGGTTACTCAAATATAATTACCTAGCATATGTAGGATTATCGGATCTTATTCATGAATTGCACAAGTATGCTTTGAGGGTACTCATGGTATGGTTCTCTTATGATATGATGATCTATGAGTTGATTATGTTGATGACTTATGCTTTTCAATTATCTTCAAATGATGTTTTAAACTAGTAAATGGAATGCATTCAACTAAAATGTCCTTTTTAGCATGTTTTCATGAATTTGTGCATGACTATCATAGTTAGTGCATTTTTGTACTAACCCATATTTTCCTACATTTTTCCCTATGTGTAGGGTTTGGTTCTTAAGGTGATCTTCATTTGGTTGAAGCTTGGATTCAACTATTTTTTTGCTTGTCGTGAGTCCTCATGATTCTAGGACAGGAATTTCACTTCGAGTTTCATTTCTAGCTTTTTATTTTGGACTATGTTGTATGGGCTATGTCCCTTTTCATTTGAACTATTGTAATAGACGGCTAATTGAGATAAGTCTAGACTTTCGCTTGCCTTTATAAAAGATTATTGGACTTAAATGTGTTTTTACTCTTATTTTTCTAATATTTTATGTTATGATATGCTAAGTGGCTTACATGGGGCCTTTCGGGGTTTTATGTTCCATGTTACGTCTAGGGTGTACCTTTGGGTCGTGACAAGGGTTCAGCATACCCTCATAGTTCCATAACTACGTTCCCCCGTAGGTTTATAAGTCCCTTCTGTTGGGCATCAGATTTAGTGATCACACCAGTTATACCTTTATACCCCTAACATGGTATATTGGGTCCTCTTGATGGGACGTATAAATCGGACTCTTCATTTTTCTCACGTTGTTTGATGTCGGTTACTAGTAGCTCCCGCAGTCAAACTCTTGTGCATTTGACCAGGTTTTCAGTTATACTTCAGTATTCAATCTCAGCATGTTAAATTCATGATTAGTACTTGGTCATTGCATTTAGCTCAATTTTACAATTATATTTCAGTATCTATGTTTTTGTTCAGATTATGTCATTGCTCAGTTATGTTTGTTCAGCTTTTATTCCTTGTTCAACTATTATCAATATCTTGCATGCTCCGTACATTCCAAGTACTGACGCATACTCTACGCTACATCCTTTCATGATGTAGGTTCAAGTATTCAGCATCCAGATCACGCATAGATCGGTTCATGATCCGTATTCAGCAGCTTCAGTGATGAATCCTCATACTTCGATAATAATCGACATGTCTTTCATATTCAGTCGTTTATTTCAGTTTTCAGTTTTGCTAGAGTTAGATGGGGACATGTCCCAGCAACTCTAGTCAGTAAAGGCTTTTTAGACATAGTATTAGATTCAACTTTAGATTTGAGTGAATGTTTAGTATCGTTGAACTCTTAGTAGTTTTATATATATTCAGGTCAGTATTAGGTATTCCCCATCTTTCAGTTATCTCTTTTTTTATCTTTCGCATAGTATCTCTTATTAAGTTATTATTAGTATGCTTGATATAAGCTAGACACAGGGTTAGCTTGGGGTCACTCGTGATCCTAGGTCTCATGTTACGTCAATGGGGTAGCCTCGGGGCGTGAGAAAATTGATCTAGTAGGCTTGAAACAATGTACGTAAGAATTTAATGTTATGAATTTTTAATAAGTGTGATGGTGCAAGTATATTGTAGGTGTGACCCGTAAGTTAGACAATTAATGGTGATAAGTAAATATATAAAAGAGATCCTTAAGAGTTAGGGATATAGAAGTGAACTCAAGGTAATACGTGGCTGCATGATATTCTAAGATTATTTAGAGTTATGTATTTCTAGTAGGTATGTTTGAGTATATAAATGTTGAATGGCTAAGTATAGTATGTCTTATATGGTGTTCCTAAGACATGAATGGAATATTTAAAGATAGATGGTGTTGTGGCTCTTCATTATGCCTTATTCTATATTGATGCAAAGGGATAAGAACTTAGAGGTGTGATGTGAGTAAAATAGCAAGAAACATTAGATTATGAGGTGGTTGGAAGACTTTTTATGTTTACTAGTAAAAGTTTAAGTTATATGAGCATGAGTATAGAAGCTAGAACAGGTTGAGAGTAGTATCTTTGAAAGGAATTTCCTATAATGAAGCTAGTATATTTCAAATATAGATTGTCTCGATAAGTTAAGTATCCATCTTTATATTATTAAAGAGTTTAGTAGATATAGAATGGGCCCACAAAAATAGAGTGTTGGCATTGATCTAAGAAGTAGATGATAAGGAGAAGTACCACATCAAGTCTTATGAATCAGATTGCGATGCATTTCAAAATGAGTTATGGTGAGATAGAAAAACATTTATACTCTAGAGTATTCTTTAGATTCCCACCATTATGATACTCTACTCATCTGTTGCGTCCTAATATCATGTCATGAACCATACTCATGCACTTCATACAGATTCTGCCCATGCTAAGATTATACAATAGAAAGAAATATCTTTAGAACAATGATCTTCATATTACTCCATGAACATACCTGTGTGATATACAACTCTCGATGCATGCAACCACGATTTATCAATATGCTCAGTCCTATGTACTCATGATACATGCTTGGTGACTAGTGAAATTCATAATATGATAAATATGCTTTTAGTAAATACTTATGAAACGAACTCGTGCCTATAATTTTGTTGTCCAAAACCTTATTTACGTTCTCCCATGGTACTGCCAAATGGTTATAACATGGTTTATGCCTAGAATGCCTCATTGTGTGTTGTTTATGCTTCCTGTACATGACCTACTCGTTACTATTACACTTATATCTTCAGGTTCCCCATTCATGAGATTCAAATTCATGATAAGCATAATTTATGATTTAGCATTATCTCTCTTATTCTAGATCCTCACACATTAGTCATTTAGGGACCTTCCTTATTTTTCTATAGTGGTATTGATAACAGATGGATGATGGTTTTAGATAAGAAGGTAGTTGTCTCTTATTAGGAAGATCCAGATATGCTTATTTTATCTAAGGTTAAAAAAGTGGAGGGATATCAAAGATCTACTGTATGAAACTGTTAGATGAAAAGTTTCGGTGTGTCTCTTGGTAGTAGTCCTTGAAAATTTCAGCTTGTAAAGATGCTAGGAAGTCCAGAGACTATTAGATGGATTGTTTACCTTGAAGTCTATAAAGTGGTTATAGTGATAAGATTGAATACTATGTTGATAACATATGGAAAATGGATTATGCACTAGTAACTTCTTAATTTGAACTCAAAGTTAGTTGAATGGTGTCGTAAAAAGAAGTTGTGTTCTTTGGATAATTTTTTTTATAAAAATATAGGATTAGTATGTTCATTGTACGTGTAACACGTTGTGACTCCATTAGGCTTGAACATGGTGAGAGCATGCAGTTAGACTCAAACTCGAGTAAGAGTATTCACATGTACCCATGATAGGGTTATCAGGTACAACTAATGAAGGGTATTATTCAAGAGGAGAAACGTAGTTGAGAAGTGTTGATAGTAGAATTATTCTTACCTCATGCCCATGGTATCCACATCTTATGTCAAGTAGCTTTAGATGGTATGTGGCCCATGTCCAAATCTATATCATTCATACTTTATGAATCTATGTCGGTGTCTCTCATGAATTATGCCTATGATTCTTTCCCTCGAATGTTATAAACGTTGCCTTTTTAAGGCTTACAGAGGCCAATGGAGGTTAAGTCCACCATTTTGTTTATGTTGTTCAGGCTTATCCTAGTTCTTACACTCTTTGCTTGTGCTTCTAAATTCCTTATTGTTGATTTCTAGACCCCTATTGTTGGTAAATTCAGTTTATACTTTTATATAAAGCTCAAATAGTCCAAATAAATCTTTTTCCCTCCAATCACAAGTCTATTCTATCTTTGATCTTCATTCGAGAACGAATGATCCCAAGGGGGAGATACTATAACACCTCTCAACTCTACTCTTAGAATATGAATCGTTCATTGTAAGTATATAAACTTGAATTGGGTGATGTCCTACTTGTTCATGTATTTTAAGGTTCTTTATGACATGCCCCGAGCCTACACCCTAATTGTGGCCGGCACTCGAGAACCATTGTTGGTCCCCAAACGAACCCTTGGCATGGCTTACTACTTAGCGAAAGACATACTCAAGCGATAAAAGGCTTAAAATAGAATTTTATGAACATTTAAATTCAAAGTAAATACTTAACTCAAACTGTTTGTAAAATACTCAATAATATAAGTATAATAGTTCACAAAAAAATCTCAAGGAAAAGTAAATACTGAAAGACTCCTCAACTTTATCTATCTATGAATACTCTACTATTAAAGAAGGATGTCGGGGAAAGACCCACGACATCTGAAATCTAATATTGGACACCTCAACTAAGTGGATCCACTAAGCTCTACCCGAAGGCACTAAAGATTCCTCTATAAAGTATGATCCTATACCCAAGTTGTCATACATGGTTTATGAGGATTTTGAGTTGTCTAAACTCATCCCCATATCGATGCTCAATACTACTTCCAATAATATATATATATATACTCATGCTCAAATGTGTAAAACATACTCTTTCTCTGTTTTGAGGTAATTACTCAAACATCTTAAAAGAGGTAACTACTCTGAAATATCTCTAAACTCATTCAGAAATCAAAGTTTCTCTTTTCTCAATGCAAAAACTGATACCATTGGAAATACTTAGTTCCCTTATACTCTTACTCAATTCATATTTGAAAATCTCAAAACTATATCAAAAATCATATTGTAATCTGATCATTCATGACTCGAGAAGTCATATTTCATAAACATTGATGGCATATCTAGATATCATACTACTTAAACATTGATGGCATACTCGACTGCCATACTAATCATGTTTTAAAACTCTCTTCTCAAACTCCTCTTGACTTTCTCAAAAACTTAGTTTGAAACAAAAATGTTGGCTTTAAAAGATTATCAAAATTTATAACTCAAAATAGGGTTCATGCTGAAATATACACATGAACAGCTCAACTCAAAGATCTCCATAACAATATAGAAAACTTAATACTCAGAACTCAAGAACATAGAACTCAAAAACTTAGAACTCAACGACACTACTCATCTCAAGAATACTCAATTCATAGGGTTCATGCTGAAATATAGACATGAACAAATCAACTCAAGAATCTCAATGTATAACATATAGCAATCCAATAATTAGGAATAGAATTTCAAAAAGAATCAAGAACTCAAGAACTGAAAATCAACTCATCTCAAGTATACTCAAATCTAAGGATAGAACCCTAGATTACTTTTTAACTGATTTGAAAGTAGATGTAGGGCGTGAGGACGAACTAGTCCAATACTATGATAGCCTTACATATCTGAAAGAACAAGGTTCTTGAAAAATCTTTAAAAAGAACTTGGATAGAAGCCTTGAGACCCTAGCTTGAAGGAGAACAATCAAGAAAACCTTTCTTGAGATTCTTCAATTAGTTTCTTGAAATCTCTATGGCCAAGAATTATAATTTTCATAAGTGATTCATAATTTTATGGAGGAATTTGAGTTGGAAATAATAGAATTCTTAGAGAAGGACTTATCTTGAAAAAGAATCTTGAAAACGAGTGAAAGAATCTTGAATGGAAGTCTTCTACTTTGATTTTTCCTTGGGATTTTGCCTTTAGGTTTGAGAGAGAAGTGAATGTTGGATTAAAAGATGAAAAGTTGACTAGTTTAGTCCTTTAATTAGTCAAGAATTTTTTTAGGGTTTTCTTAGAGGTAAAAATACAAAAACGACCCTTATTAATATTTTCGCATCAGCTAATTCTTCATTACACTGTATTAGGTTACTAAAATAGTCATAACTTTTTACTCAAAACTCCAATTGTTGGGAAATTGGTGGCGTTGGAAAGAAGATTCAAATAGATTTAATTTTATAGGTTATAGGCCACATAATTGTTTAAATACTAAGAGATATGGTCATTTAAAATTGACCCAAATAGAATCTTACATCAAAACTTAATCGGTATGGAATCTTTCAACTCAACTTTTTGCTAGGGGATTCTAGTGACCTTAATTCATATCCAAATTCATTCCACACTAAAGAATTGACATTTACACATATGCAAAATTTAAGAATCACCCGGTACGATCTTATTCACAAATGAAGAATGGTTCGAGTCTTAACTTACAAATTTTTTGGGTGTTACACTTTACCAAATTTAGAAAGAGTATCATGAATGAATTAGGGTCATAAGGGACCTCTAATACCAACTCAAATTCAAAGAACTTATATCGGCTAAGTTTTCGTATACGTTCATATAAGGGTCAACTTTAATCCGAGTTTTAAGTAAAAATTTATGACTGATTTACTAAAGATGCTCTAGCCTAGCAGCAGATCTGCGAGGGCTCCACGCTATGGAGTGAATATAGACCTCATTATCCACTAGAATAAAATCATGATTTCCTCTCCTATGACTTTCCGTACCAACCAACCCGGATCTGCCTTCGCAAGTCTTCGACTCCTTTTATTTATTTCTTAAGGGTATTTTTGTCCTAAAACCCATCAGGGAGTCATCTAAATAGCCCTAAACGCTTACAAAATCATTTTTTTCATAATTAAATCCTCTCTTTCACTCCTGAAATTCTACGCTCAAAAACATCAAGAAACATCAAAACTAGGGTTCATCTTTCATGACTCTCCATCAAAATTCCCTACTAAGGCATGTAAGGTTTCAATGAGAGTATTCCTTATCTCTCATGCCTAAAGTATTTTGATTCTCAAGAATTTCATAAGATTGTTAGAAGCAAAGCTAAGCTTTTTATGAAATTAAGATATTTCTTCATAAACTCTTGTTTTTATTGTTCCACTTTGATTTTGAAACCTTATTGTACTGATTTAGCATGATTTTTATGGACATTCAAACCCTTATAGATTTTAAATATGAAAAAAAGCATGATATGAATTAGTAACTAAATACATGTTATTTTAAGATATGACATTTGAGCTTAGCCTCATATATGATTCAAGATGATAAGTAGTTTTAATACCTATGAGCATTATTTATGTATATGTTATTTTTTAGGACAATTTAGTACCGAGAGGATGGGGTTTAGAAAACTCAAGTCCCAAAACTACGCGCTAATGTAGGATTCTGTTTCACCGCATTGTCGGTTGATCTTCTGGCCCTGAGAGGCTTAGATTAGTGGATCCACATAGATATGATATGGTCTTATACTCTGGCAAGGTATAGGGTAGCCCTCCCAACTAGGTTAGATGTTGGACATCATGAGCTCACATGGTGTATATCGGTTATAAGAAACTCCCCAATTATGCAAATTTTATATTATGTTTTTAGGAGTATATGGTTCATTTCAAGTATGTTATTCAATATATATGATTATGCAAGACTGCTGAAAAAGAATCAACTATATGTATATGTACCTTTGAAAAGAGATTTTTATGATACTTGGTCATGGACTCCAACTATTTTCTCTTAAACCCTTTAACTATACATATGATCTGGGAAATTTGATTTCATCGCATTGTTCATGATTCTGTAAGTGATTATGGTATTGTCCTCCCTTACTTACTTAGTACATTCCACATACTGACGCATATTTATATGTGTTGCATCCATTTATGATTTAAATTTCGGCATTCACACTCGAATTTGTGTCTAGTGAAGTTGAAGTACACCCAGTTAGCTTTTGATGAGCCCTCCTCATTTAGGGACTCCATTGTTTTAGATTGTCAACTCATTTCTTTATGTTGTCTTTATTTTGAGGTAGCTGGGGGTTATGTCCTGGGAGACCTATATTTTTATTCTAATGTAGTAGGGGCTTTATTTCGACATTAGTAATGCAATCTCATGGAGTTTATTGAATTCTTATTAAGCATATGTTTGAGTTTCCGCAATAGTTCATATGATATGCCTGATATGTAAAGTCAAAGGTTTGCCTGGGATCATTCATGGTCCTAGGTACCGTGTCTCGATTGGGGTTTAGACTCAGGTCGTGACAATAATTTCCCTCCCCCACTGATTGATTAGAATACAATGGATATACAGATTAATAAGTGCTTTGAGCTATGAATTGTTGAATTATCGATTCTATCAAGTACATTAGCTTGTATATAATTTTCATTTTTATCAATGATGCCAAAAGGGGGAAATAAAGGGAATGCACTATTTATGATCCAAACTACCCTATTTTACCCAAGCGTTCCATGGTTTAGTGTTACTAGGTGAAAGTAGTAAGTAGAGAAGTACATACACAATGGGCATAAGTTTGTCATCATCAAAAAGGTGAATTTTTTTGGGATAAATCTTGTTTTGATGAATGACTAAATGCATGGGGAAAAAAAGGCTGAATGGCTACACGAGAAATTGTTTCAAGAAGGACCTCTACTTAATCAAGACTATTGAAGGTAAAGGAATTTTATGGCCAGAAGAACTCTAATTAAAGCAGGGTCACTAACTGAACAAGAGTCCTAGAGGAAGTACATTCACTAAGTAAAGAAGAGTCTTGGAGGAAGTAGAACGGCTAGCGAAGTAAAAGCTTAAATAGAGGTGAAGTCATCCAACTGACTTACGCACTAAAAAAAGCAAAAGGCAATTGAGAGTTAGACTTTTCAAGGTACTGCTGAACAAAGAACACTGAAGAACAGGTCCTTTCACAGAGTCTCGGTTCTAGGAAGTTTTCTTGGTGTTTGTGGTTTTAATGTATTGATAGTTCAGTTATCATTGGACTAAATATATGATGTTTGCGTAATCAAGGACACAACTTCCAATGCAAGTGTCTACGATTGTGCAATAGTATAATAACCCAACCAAGGTTTGGGATCGTCCCAAGAGAGTGGTTTTGAGAATTTATACAAAAATAAAATTTCATTCTAACTAGTCGAAGCTAAAGATATTAATGAGTAAAAAACATTTTAAATTAAAGGGGGGGACATAGTAATGTCAATTAACAATGGGAGGATTTTTGTCACAAGTAAGTAAAAACAGCAAAATAAACAAAGGGTTTCTAAATAATGAGAGGGAATCCTTGGGATGTTATGGGAATACGGGTTAAACTAAATTATTGGGTACATGCTTGCGATAACAAATTTGTAGAGTAATAGTCACTAGGCTAAGATTTATGTGGGAATAAGATCTCTCTCGAGCAACTTACCCCGTTTCAAATAGGTTCCTCTCGGACACCCACTTGCCGCATGAAGACCAGCCTATGCCTTACCACACTCTCTCTCTCGAGCTGAGTGTTAGGATATGGGACTAGGGTTCACTCTCTCGAGCTGAACCTCATGTCGACCCACTCCTTAGGCCACAATCTAGTAATCTTGGTTTCGCAACTTCTCTCTCGAGCAAGCCGAAAACACATAAATAAACTTGTATTTGCAACTACAAATTTGTTAAATTCATCCACAACTACTAGATGAAATCACCATTAAACTACATCTAAACTATCAACAAACAAGACCCAACAACAATCTTAACCCATATTCGTTAAATCACACCCCAAGAATGGGGGTTTTTAACCACACATTAAGAGATAGAAATTTATACCTAAATGAGCTTGCATTCAAATGGGTACGAAGATTTAAGTCTTGTTACAAGCCAAGAATGAAGAAATCAAGAGACCCAAGTCCAACTCCTTGGAGATAAAACCCTCTTCTTCTTCAAGTTTCCAAAACACTCTCAAACTTAGAACAAAAATATCAAAATGTACTATTCTCTAAGTGAAAATTATAACAAAAAGTTCCACACTAAAACTAAAACTCTAACTAGTATTTATAGTTATCACAAATTTGTGCTGCAATGGATCGTTCGGCGTCATTAGTCGAAATTGCCGATCAACTCAGCGATTCTCTCTTTGGTGTAGTTCATCGCCGTCTTGTACCAACCTTCAGCATCGTCGTGCTCTGGGCCATTGGGTGGTATGGTACTGCTTTACGAAACTGCTCGACGACGTGCCGACTGCTCCTTTTTTCCGCCGACTTGATCCTTTTCTTCAGGGCTCAGCACACTGGAACAAAACGCGAAGTAAAACCCTTCGGCGACTCACCAAGTGGACTCGGCGATCCTCAGGCCTTCATTTCTTTGTTCTTTTCATCCCTTTTTGTTCCTTTTTCGCGACGCAGTGTACATGCTCTCTTTAACTTCAAATACCTAAAACTGAAGGGTTTTCATCAAATGTTGAGATAAAATAAGCATTTGAGGACACAATTTCTATTAAAATATAGCCCTGAATGAGTCCAATTTGTGGACTCATCAACACCCCCAACTTAAACTTTTGCTTATCCTCAAGCAAACACAAGTTCAGCCGTTCAACAAGGGAGTCTCAAACAGTGCCACAGACTCAATCATAAATGCACACAACAAGACTCAATTTACACTATGCAAAGATCAAATGTGCACTCAAAGATTCAAGTTGTGACTCACCAATATCAATGAATCTCACGCTCATAATACTTGATTCAAATGCAGGTTCAAGCTCAACTATAGTGTTCAAATTGCCCTCACACAAAGAATGATTCCATATTCACACAATGGTTTCACAGTTTAAAGCTTTGGAATCAGATGCAACGCTCACACTCACAAAG
This sequence comes from Solanum okadae, assembly GCA_036553675.1. NCBI lineage: Eukaryota > Viridiplantae > Streptophyta > Magnoliopsida > Solanales > Solanaceae > Solanum > Solanum okadae. The sequence goes on from CM071689.1 coordinate 27,873,750, forward strand.
AAGAACATAATGCATGCTTTCACCCATAGGTTTGCCTGTATTTTCCAATCAACATTTGTTTCAGCTCACTCAAGATCAAAAAGGTCTTTTCAAGGCTTGTAATGGGGATGAGTACAAAGGTATGGTCATTTAGGTTCAGTGACTTTCATCCTCATGAGGTGTGGTGCTCGCAACACTTCCTTTCCTTTCTCCTTCATCATTTTCATCAGTGCTTATAAGTCATCCTATTATTTACCTTCCATGAATTGTATGGGAACCACCTTTCATTTTCAACTTTATTCCACAACTTTTCTTTTTCATTCTTTCTCTTTTTCTTTTTTCTTTTTTTTATATGGAGGGATTCCATTTTCCTCAAAACAATGGGTAGGAGGGACTTTCTTGCACTTCTTGACTTTCCCTTTTCTTTTCACCACACCCCCAACTTAGGGTTTTAGCCTAAGTTGGCTATTCAAACTAACCACAACTTCATGAGGATTATGGGTGATGGATTAAGAAAGGTTTAGTTTTCATCAAGTTTTCTTCCAAGGAAAGTAAGGCTCAAGGGGTGTTCAAGAGAGAATCACACACTTACAAGGTAGGTCACAAAAGAGGTATATGTCAAATTGGTTCACACTCTTCGAAGTTGCCTAAGATCATATCAAGAGATAGAATCACATAGTTGACCGGACCAACGGGGCAAATTCTAGGATCTATCATGCATAGTTCACAGGTAAGCTCATCACAGTAGGCATTGACACTATAAGTTAAACAAGATATTCAGTTTCGATCTTTCGAATACTGGTGGAGGCGGTGGCAACCAGTTCCACATCCTTCTTTGCATCTCTAGGCACTCGAGCTCTTTTGCACAATGTAGTGATTAATATCGAAAAAGAGAGAGATGTCTGGTGTTGATTTGCACGCATTTGGATCTCGGAGGCAATGATCATCTCTAGATTTATCATGGTCTTCTCTATGATGCATCCAAGACAAGCTGCCTTGGCGAGGTGAAGAATTGATTCATTCTATGATGGCATAATTGTGTTGTTGATGAACCCGAACCAATATCTTGCAGCTATGTTCATATTTTTCTTTTCAATCGAAATACCTTCTGCCAACCATTTCAGAGCATTATCATCCGAGATTAGCGTGGTTAACCACTTTTTCATCGCATTTAGCTTCTCTGTTCTGATCAAGTACTTGCACTAATCATTAATTTTATCGGACATACCCAACACTGTGTTGATCGCCTCATTGTCACAAGCTACCTTCCTTCCTCTGACAACCACGTAGTCAACTGCTTTGAACGACGATACCAGCCTCTTCCGTTGAGGTACCAATGCACTGTATGCATTGTAGAATTCTCTGACCCAGTTTGGTATATACGAGCCATGGGGTTTTGTGAAGATTTGTAATTTGTGATATTTCAGGCACTCTATTATTTCAGGATACCTATTGATGTTTATCGTGACAAATGACACTAACCTACGGTATGAGTGTCTACTATCGTCGATAGTATAGTAACCCAACTAAAGGTTGGGGTCGTGTCCCCAGGGAGTGGTTTTGATAATTGATAGAAAAATAAAATTTAGCTTCAACTAGTCGTAGCTAAAGATATTAACGATTAAAAATATAGTAAATTAAAGGAGGTGACACGAAAGTGTCAAATATCGATTTGGGGGGTTTTGTCACAAGTAGTAAAAATAACAAAAATTAACAAAAAAATCAAGTATGGGGAAATGTTCTTGGGGTGTGATCGCAATACAAGTTGAGATAACTAGTTGGGTACATGCTTTTGAAACGAAATTTGTAAGATAATAGTGACTAGGCTAAGCTTTAAATGAAAATAAGTTCCCTCTCGGGCAACTTACCCTATTTCAAATGCGTTCCTCTCGGACACCCATTTGCCGCATGAAGACCAGCCTACGCCTTACCCTACTCACTCTCTCGAGCTGAGTGTTAGGATATGGGACTAGGGCTCACCCTCTCGGGCTGAACCTCATGTCGACCCACTCCTTAGGCCATCAGTCTAGAAGTTAATATCTCAAAATGTCACTCAACTTTGTTCATTAAACTTTGTTTTGTATCAATAAAATCATTCAACTTAGATATTTATATCAAAAAAATCACTCTATCAAATTTATTATTAAAAAATATTGACATGATAAAATAAATTATTTTTTAATGCCATGTTAGAAAATTCATTAAGAGATTTTTACGGAAAATACTTTTATGATATTACTTTATATTTAAAAAAATCAAATTTCAGAAATTATTTTCAACACAAGTTTGAATTATTTTTTTCAAGTTTCAACATAAACTAACTATACGGTGGGGTTAAAAAGGAAAAAACGGTAGAGTAGTGCTAAAACAAGAAGCTTCAGTAATAATGGAACACTTTGAAGAAATGACTGTGTAACGAATTTCAGAAAAGAGGTTTGCCTGATTCTTTTTATTGATTAAAATAGACATGTTTTCAAATAATTTGTCAAATATGTTAAGAGAAATCAAAACCCAACATCACCGCCCGCCGGCCAAAAATTTAATGTTTGCTTCTACCGCTACCAATCTCTATAGCCTGAATCACAATTCCACCGAACAGGCCAACATCATCCAAACACTTACGCTTTTTCTAGTTGAAAATAACACCAATTAATCTTTGTAGCATGAATCTCCATTATCTTTAATTTATTAATTCCATATAAAAAATAATTTATTTTGTCATGTCAATATTTTTGTTAATAATAAATTTATTTGAGTGATTTTATTGATATAGATGTCTAAGTTAAGTGATTTTATTAATACAAAATAAAGTTTAATGACTTTACTAGATAAATACTCAAAGTTGAGTGACCTTTTGAGATATTAACTCTCAGTCTAGTGGTCTTAGTTTCGTGACCTCCCTCTCGGCCAAGCCGAAAACACATGGGTGGCTTTGTATTTGCAACTACAAACCCTTTAGATTAAACCACAACCACTAGGTGAAATCACCATTAAACTACATCTAACCTATCAGCAAGCAAGACCCAACAATAATATCAAGACATATTTGCTAAATCACACCCCAAGAATGGGGTTTTTAGCCACACATCAAGAAATAACAAAATACACCTAAAATGATACTAAAATCAAATGGGTATAAGAAATTAAAGCTTGATTTAAGCAAAGGAACACGAATGGAGAAGACCCACTTCCAACTTGGGGAGAATGAAATTCTTCTTTCTTCAAGTCTCCCAAAAACCCTCTCCAAACTTGAGAGAAAAATATCCAAAAAATATTATTCTATTCTGCAAATTAAAATAAATGTTCGACTCACTAAAATTAATAATAAGTTCAGTATTTATAGACTTCAGAAAATAGCGTTGGGGGATCTTTCTGCGAAGTTAGTCGATATCGCCGAATGACTTCGGCGATTCGCCCTTCGTCTGTCTCATCGCCGTTTTGTGCTTGCCTTCCTCATCTTCACGCTCTGGACCATTGGGCGGCATAGTCTGCTTCACGAAACTATTCGGCGAAGTGCCAATTGCTCCTTTCATCGCCTTTTTTATCCTTCTCCTTCAGGGCTTCGTGTACTGGAACAAAGGGAAAAGTAAATTCCATCGACGAATCGCCAAGTGTGCTTGGCGATGCTCGGGCTTCAGCTTCTTTGTTCTTTTCAGCCTTTTTTATTACTTTTTGCACCTAAGTGTCCATGCTTTCACTAAAAGTTCAAATACCTGAAACTTAAGAGTTTTCATCAAATATTTAGAAAAAATAAGCATTCGAGGATACTATTCTTATCAAAATAAAGCCCTATATGAGTCCAATTTGTGGACTCATCACCTATAGATCACCCTATCTATGGACAGCCGTTTTTCCTCAATGATTGTTCTCAGCCCCTCAAACTTTAATCTATTCGTTGATTTAGGTGGGGGGGCCTTGTACTAGAGGTGTCAGTACTATTGCCTGCTTTGGAGCTGGAAGAGTCGGAGTGGTGGATCGAGGATTTCTGATCCGAGATGGGTTGTTTAACTATTTAGATCGTAGTTCATTTCTCTGTGCCTCCATCAGTTCATCTTCATCTGAACCCATACTCTCACTGTTATATGTTGTTGGGTCATTGGTGTAAAAACTGGTATTGACGGAGCTTGCATCTGATAGCTCAACGGTTTTGTCCTTGCCCTTTCCTTTCCCACCAGTTGTGGAAAGTTTAGTGGCCTTGTTCCTTGATGCAGTTTCATCCTCGTTGAGCATGATCCCTTTTTCTTTGCCTTAGGGTGGTGTGTTGCTACCTACTTTGTTAGGTTTAGTCATATCTGCAAAGGATTAGGAAGAGTTAGGAGAAAAATCAAGTAGAAGCACATGCAATCTTCTACAAGAAAACTCACCAACTCGCCGATCCTCTTTGGTGAGCAAGGGTTTGTCCGCTGAAAGTTGCAGTGCATAAGGGTCTCAGGGGGCAAATAAAGAGCGATAAAGAGTACTTTTGGCAATTCGTCGAGTGCATTCGGCAAAGGCAGGCATCTCGCCAAAAGTTACAGACTTAAACCACAAACTTGACATGAAATTAAACGCGAGATGAAGAAAATAGGTGAACCACCGAGTGATTCGGTGAGCTTGACTCAGCTCGCCAAATGGCCTAACGTGCCCATTTTCAATCCACCTTCCCCAATTCAATCCTGCAAGCCCCAAAAACAAAATCAAAGCATGTACTAACAGAATTCAAACAAGGCCCGCACTACCCAATGCCCCGGGATACTCAGGTTTCTCCCGGATTTTGCCAAATTTGGCCATTTGACGATATTTGCTCCTAAGAGTGGTGTCCCCCGCTCTATCATTGAGCAGTTCTCATTATTTAGCACAAACAATGGCTACTCAGATTCCACCCAATCGATCTAAACAGCACGCAAGCACACCCCAATATAATTTCACTCATTTAAAAACACACAAGCTATGAGCAGTTGACTATCAAATCAATACGGGCAAGATTTTCCGATTTAAATAGGCATTTAAGCATTCTATTCCTATCAGAGAGTCCCAGCACACATCGATAAGATACGATCATTAAAAAAGAGTACAAACTATTCAAAAATAAACTTGGGGTTCGAAGAACTAACCTTTTATGCCGATTAAAATGTGATTGAAAAGCTAGGCAGCAAAGGAATCCACTTTCGAGCACAAATCAATTAACCAAAATACTATTATAATGCTAAAATAGGGAAAATACTACCTTGGTGTGAGTTTTTGAAGATTAAGAGCGAGGGAAAGTGAAGGTTTTCGAATTCTAGGACTTTTGGCCATTATAAATTGTCCAGTTCGTGCCTATTCGGCGACATTAGTCGCACTCGCCGATCCAATCGGCGGCACTCCGAGTGGTCATTTGGATCGCTGAGTTTTACAGAACCTTCAGTCAAAGTGAGTGTTGAAACGGCGGCCTCCATCGTGATCGCCAACATGTTCGGCGATTCGCTTAATGGAACTGTTAACTCGCCAAATGCAATTTCCACCCACTCTCCCCACTTTAACATGTACGTTCAACACACCGTTATTTCTGAGACAACAATAAAGAATTTAAAAAGGTTTTGGGTTGCCTCCCAAACAGCGCCTTAGATAACGTTGTGGCACGACGCGTGTCAGCTGTCAAATTCCATTTTTGGGGTTAGCCATAGTATCAATAGGCAACCCCCGGTTTTTTTGCGAGTGTAGATCGGGAGACGCATGACCCATAAGGCTCTCGAGCAGCTGGAAAGCTCTGGATTGAGACCAAATCAATTGTTTCATCCCTTCAATGTCTTCCTTCATTTCTTCCAGCTTTCTATATTGCTCAGTTACCTTATGGAGAAGGCAGAAGTACTCACTACCCCCCTGAACTTGAAGTTTTTTTACGGTGTACACCTAAACTAAATTTCGTTTTAATTACCCCCCTGAACTTGTTTATTCCTCTGTCGTGTGCACCTTTTTCGTCCACCTAGCGTAGAAATTGACAACACTCTCTATTAAGCGTGTGAGGAAGTGATTTTTTGCCACATCACAAAGCTACAACGGTAAAAAAACGTAAAATCTCTGTTTTTCTTTAATATTTGGCATATTTTAAACGAAAAATAGGGCCAAATGTAAATGAAAATTAAAGGAAACAAAGATTAACACTTACTTGGTAAGAATTTCAGACAAATTTGAAATTTAATCGACCAACTTCACGTTTAGAAAACCCAAATCCAGAAGGAGTTCCGCGAAATCAGCCCTTATTCAAAAATAACATTTAAACAATGAATTTTAAATTTAAGAAATTTATTTTTTGCAATATTAATTTATCCAGGTGGCTATTATTTATCCAGGTGGAAATCCACATCACCAATTTAGACAGCTGTCGCGCGCGTGTAGTCACAACAGGAGTAGGTGGACGAAAAAGGTGTACGCGACGGAGGAATAAACAAGTTCGGGGGGGTAATTAAAATGAAATTTAGTTTAGGTGTACACCGTATAAAAAGTTTCAAGTTCAGGGGGTAATGAGTACTTTTGCCTATGGAGAATGATTAAGAACATGACCTCAAGGCATTTAACCTCATTGTCCTTGGGATTTCTTTGCTCATTAGGAGGGATGTATTTATCCTTCCTTTTGTATTAGACTTCGATATTCACCATCTTTTTGGCCAACTCATCAATCTGAGTCATTAGGGCTATCAACATGAAGTATTTTCCTACCACTTGGTGCGTTTCACCCATTGATTAAGCAGTTGGCTGATTTCACATATGACTATTTTGCAAGGCCTCCCGGAATGAGTTGGTCGACCACCCTCTTGTTTTCGGGACCAAGACTTCTGTAGAAGCAGTCCAGGAGTGCCATGTCAAGAATGTTATGAGTTGGGCATTGAGTGATCAGGTCATTAAACGTTGCCCATGAATTGTGGATCCATTCACATTCCGATTTCTTAAAGGTAAGGATACGATCCCGAAACATTATTACCTCCAATGGAGGAAACTCCATTAGTTCCCGGGTACTGCTCGCTTCCTCTACTTGGATACAGACAAACCAACCAAACAAAAAAAAAATTAAGTTAGTAAACTACGACTAAGAAGAATAAAAATTTCTACTAATCTAAAAATTTTAAAATAACACCACTCCCCGGTAGCGGCGCCATTTTCATGTTTGTGTAATCAAGGACACAACTTCCAATGCAAGTGTCTACGATCGTGCAATAGTATAATAACCCAACCAAGGGTTGGGATCATCCCAAGAGAGTGGTTTTGAGAATTTATAGAAAAATAAAATTTTGTTCTAACTAGTCATAGCTAAAGACATTAACAAGTAAAAATAATTTAAATTAAAGGGGGGCACATAAGAGTGTCAATTAACAATGTGGGGATTTTTGTCACAAGTAAGTAAAAACAGCAAAATAAACAAGGGTTTCTAAATAATGAGAGGGAATCTAAATCACACTCCAGGAATGAGGGTTTTTAGCCACACATCAAGAAATAGAAATTTATACCTAAATGAGCTTGCATTCAAATGTGTATGAATATTTAAGTCTTGTTACATGCTAAGAATGAAGAAATCAAGAGACCTAAGTCCAACTCCTTGGAGATGAAACCCTCTTCTTCTTCCAGTTTCCAAAACCCTCTAAAACTTAGAGTAAAAATATCAAAATGTACTATTCTCTAAGTGAAAATTATAATAAAAAGTTCCACACTAAAACTAAAACTCTAACTAGTATTTATAGTTATCACAAATTTGTGCTGCAATGGATCGTTCGGCGTCATTAGTCCAAATCGCCGATTAACTCGGCGATTCTCCCTTTGGTGTAGTTCATCACCGTCTTGTACCAACCTTCAACATCGTCATGCTCTGGGCCATTGGGCGGTATGGTACTTCTTCGCGGAACTGCTCGGCGATGCACCAACTGCTTCCTTTTTCTGCCGACTTGATCCTTTTCTTCAGGGCTCAGCACACTGGAACAAAAGGCAAAGTAAGACCCTTCAGTGCTAGCCAAGTGGACTCGGTGATCCTCAGGACTTCATTTCTACATTCTTTTCAGCCCTTTTCATTTCTTTTTTGTGACGTAGTCTCCATGCTCTCTTTAACTTCAAATACCTGAAACTTAAGGGTTTTAATCAGATATTGAGATAAAATAATCATTTGAGGATACAATTTCTATTAAAATATAACCCTGAATGAGTCCAATTTGTGGACTCATCAATATATAATCTTAGTCTTCAAGTTGAGGGCAACTCAAAAACTTGGGAACACGCCTTGGAGGTTTTTGCTAGCATAGAAATTAGTTGACTAATCCTTAGGTTACATATGCTCTTGTAATCTCTTTCCTTGTCAAGGCTCATTGATATTTAGTGAATTTGGGGGTAAATCCGTTTGAAGAACATGTCGTGGTTTTTACACCTTCTAAGTCTGGTGTTTCCACGATAAATATTGTGTTCTTACTTTACTATCCTTACCTCATCATTGGAACACGTTAGGCAACTTGGTTTACTTAGGTAAAGTTTAAGAAAAATAATAAAAATTTTGGTCATGTAGATTAACACAAACTTGTAAAAATCAGGCTGTTTTTCAATATATGATTTTTGATAAGTTTTAACTCATAATTTTTTTTTATGGATTTTCCATATATATTGTATGAAGAATAATTGTATGTTGCTTTATGTCGTTAAATGTCCGACCCAAGTTAAAGTGATTTGCTAAGATGTAAAGTTAATGGGTATAAACGACACCTTACATTCAGATGTAATTTCTAGCTTAATGATGACCTGAATTAGAACAACCTAAACTTGTGCCTATTTTAAATAAGGGCTTATGATTCCCAAATTATGTACGGTTTTCATTCTTGCATCCCATCACTGGAAAGGATACAATGACATATGTCTTGATTTGGAAGACTCATAATCAAAAGATGGAGAATCGATATTGCGTTTATGGATTTAGGTACGCTTTTTATCTAGTATTATGTACTTTATTAATTGACATGGTAGATCTTGAGAAAAGATGATTGTTTGCGTCTCTTAAAGTTCAATTCTAATAATTAGTATCAAGAGCCTATATCACGTTAAATGTTTGAGTTTATTTCAGTTATGACATAACAAGAACTTTCGTTATTATTTTGTGATGTTTTCATGTGGTGTGAATTTTGATTTAGTTGGTTTTTTAATCCCTCAAGTTTGTTATATGTTTTCTTAATGGGGAACTAAAGTTGAACATTCATAAAGATTAATATTAATTGAAGATCTTGTTTCTTAAGGCCATTCTATGGCATAAGTTGTTGTCATGAAATTTATATTCATTTTTGGTTAGTTTTTGATATATAAAAGAAAATGTTAGATCAAGAAATTTTGTGGCTAATGGTTTTTTTCCATTTTAAGGTGTAGTTTTAGGTTAAGGCTTCTTTAAGGAAAGTCTTGGAAGCTAAAGGCTACAAAACGTCATAAATTGATGGCCTTCGTACAAATTCAACGAAGCTTTAGAGTCATTTGAATTCCTCGAAAGAAATTTCAGGTTTTGTTTTATCAACCCCTTGTGTAACAAACAACACAATTTTTAGAGTAACTCTCATCTAATTTTTCTAATGAACAGTGGGATAAATAATAAAAGAATTCATGTTTTCTGAGTTCTGCATCCACTGACTTTGCTAAAATGACAGACATACTGCAATAATGCTTCCACCATAACAGAATTAATCCCTTTATGGCAGGATGATGTCAGCCCAGATCCAATCTAATTATTAAAATTTCATCGTGCACCCAAAATTTTAAGGGAAATATATTTCAAGAGTTTTTGGGATTCTGCACGAGGTGTCCTTGAATCATGACGGTTTAGATCGCTACATAAAAGCATCTTATTTCCATGAAATTTCTTACCCCCGTGAATTTTATGAGATTTCCTCCATGAAATTATGAATGAATATTAAAATAATTATTTTTATCACAAAAAACTAAGTCTAATAATATCTTAATGACTTCTTAATGGTTACTTCTTGTTTCCTCGAAGAATTCTTGAAAATTTTAAGGTTATAAACCCTAGAATTATGGGCTATGAAATTCCCCAAATATAAATTTTATGATGCTATTATATGTTTCCTTGAATACAATATTATGATATGATATATGTCTCTCATGAATGCAAAACTATGATACATGATATATAACCTTATGACATAATGACATAAACTAAATTTATGAACTATGGTCCTCAAAATTTATGAACATGAGCCTTTGGGCAGACCCATGAACACATGAGCCTAAGGGAGCTAAATGGTACTGAGAATGCATAAGTATAAATGATGAGTGTTGGTAACTATGTTAGTCAACATAGGTTAAGAATCGTGACATTGATCAGGGAAAATCCTTCTTTCATGCCTCTATTAAGGGATAGTTATGGATCAACATTACAACTTAATGAAAAACTCCTAATACCTAAACTCCGTAATACTTCATTCTTCAATATGTTCCTTCAATCTGCTAGTACCACTTGCAACATCAATTTTTTTATTGTCCTTTTTTCTTTGTAAGTACACAAGTATTCTAAATGAATTTCCTTCTATTTAAGCATAACTCTTCATAGAGTATTTCTTCACTTAAAACTCCACAATGACTCGAATCTCTTGACTTAGAGTTGTACTTCAAGTAAGACTCCTTCTTTAATTCAATTTCCTTGCCACTTTAGACTTCTTTTACAAATCAAATTCACTGATTCTTATATGTTGTAGTAGAACTCAAACTATTCAATCAACACATGTTTGTTTTCTTAAGTCTATCACGAAAGTATCATGCATTTCTTGTTTGTTGCACAGTTTTCTTAATTCAATAGTGATCTTGCTAAAAATTTAGATTTTTCAGATAGTGCATCTATGAACCAGGTTGACTTACATGTTTCATCTAACTTTGTTAGTCATCAAAATATCATAGAAACCATCACCTTAGTTGATTGGGCAGAGATAAAACTTTATCCACTCACATGATGGTTTCTGTGAAATACATAATTAGACTCCCATAATAAAATGAAATATGATGCAAGAAATATCCTTAAGGTATTCCAAATGACCTCATCTCTTAACCTTCATATGTCACGAATATGGTTATTGGTTGCTTCTATTAATGTGGATATGTTTTTCATGTTTCATTCTTCCATTTTGCATACAATACTATTCCACATATACTTACGTCCCTTTTGTCAGGACCCTGCCACTTTTTATTGATGCAGGCTTTGGTACACAGACATGTCAGGGTTCTACCTAGGTTCTATATCTTCTGCTATTGGTGAACCCCTCTCTGTTTGTAGAGACTTAGTCTACAACTTTCTTGTACTTTATCCTTATGTGTTAAAGATATACAGGGGAATTGTCTTCATAGACATTATCATTTATGCTTAGAGGCTTCATAAATAGAAATAGATAGACATATAGTTATGCTTTAGTTTGAACCTTTGTGTCCTTTGTAACTGATTTCAATTATATGGCTTACATTTATGAAAAGTGTTTCTTTTGTAAGGCTTTTCTTTTCGAATGACTTTAACTATGTTTTGCACTCATATTTAGATGTATTCTCATGTATAATGATATTCTATGGATATGCTCGGACCCTCAATGAAATTGAATACTGATATCACCTGGCTTCTTGGCTTGGGTATGGTGTGGCATTCGTTACACAAGGGGTTGAAAGAACAAAACTTGAAATTTCTTCGAAGGAATTCAAATGACTCTATGATTATAAGTTAATGTGAGATGGATATAAATAAAATTAGGGATAATGCTTCATTGAATTCCTAGGAAGGCCACTAATTTAGGCCGTTTTGTAGCCTTCAGATTCCAAGACTTTCCTTCAAAGAAGCGTTAACCTAAAAATACATCTTAAAGTGAAAAAACCCTTTTTCCAAAAAATTTCTTGATCCAACTTTTTTAAATATTAAATACTAACCAAAAAAGAATATATTGTTTATGACAACAACTTAGGCAATAGAATGGTCTTAATAAACAAGATATTCAATTAATACTAAATTGTACGAATGTTCAACTTTAGTTCCCTATTATGAAAACATATATCATAATTAGGATAATTAATAGCCCTACTAAATGAAAATTCACACCACATAAAAACATAAATTATAACGAAAGTTCTTGTTATGTCATAACTGAAATTAACTCAAAGATTTAACGAAATGTAGACTCTTGAAACTCATTATTAGACTAAACTTTAAAAAATGCAAACCATCATCTTTTCTCAAGATCTATCATGTCAAATCATCAAGGACATAATACTAGATACAAAGTGTACATGAATCCATAAACGCCACAGTGACTCTCCATCTTTTGATTGTGAGTCTTCCAAATAAAGATGTTCCTTTCCAATGATGGGATGCAAGAAAGTAAACACTAAAGAATAGGGGATCATAAACCCTTATTTATTATAGCCACAAGTTTAGATAACTCTAATTTTACTCATAATTAAACTAGAAATTACATTAGAATATATAAACATAACAGCACATACTTTGTAAGGTGTCGTTTAGACTCATTAACTTTAAATTTTAGCATATCACTTGAACCTGATCAAACTTTTAAGGATAGAAATCAACATACAATTATTCTTCATACAATATATATGGAAGAAATTTCTATGAATTACAACTTGTCAAAGATCATAAATTGAAAAACATACAGATTTTTACGAGTTTGTGAGAATATAATTTCATTATCTGTAAAAATAATATATGTCTTTTGATATTCATTTAGTATTTATTTGTCTATATTTCATTCATAATTTTACATGGAAGGAGTTTGTGCTAATTAAATGTCATGATTTAAGCTAATTATAAGCGAGATAAAGGATTATTCTAAAATTGATCAAAATGAACCTCAAGAATCAACTAGTACTTCTGTTGTAGTTCATGCTTAATAATATTAATTCTTCGTTTAAAAAAGAGATCTTTATAATAATCTTATCCACATATAGATTTCCGGAATATCAGGTTGTGACTAGCTCTATTAACCACATTACAAATCTCCTCAAGCTCTCATGCGACCACCTAGGCCCTTCACAAATTTAATAAAACAAATGATGTACAATCATAACCACTGTCAAAAACATAACCCTTACTCCAAGTCTCCACCTAAAATTTAAAAGTCACAATTCACATGATCCAAAACATTACAACAAGACATACCTGGTCCATCATACCCTCCATAAAACCCGGAGCTCCAAGGATCCCTAAAAATCACTACAATATTTAGTATACATTCCTGGCCTACAGAAAGACCACCACTGCATTAAAACATACTAACCCAACCTCTGAAGGACCAACATATGATAAATATAACACAATAATTAACACATTCTGCTGACAAAAAAACATGTAGCAATCATATTATGAAGAATTAAACTCGGTTCTCTCATGGAACCCATACACAAACTGTTAGTGTTCCAGGCATGGTACCCGTACTAACTATTAGTATACATCTGCATGGTACCTGAGCCAACAATAAATTGATATCCCCATACCTAGTGTGGTACCCGAGCCAACCATTAGTATATACCAAGTGTGGTATTCAAGCCAACCATGGGATAACCTATACCATGCATGGTACTCGTGCCAACCATCAAACAAAAATCATAATCACACTTGTACACTAAATTAAACACATTCATTGCATGTGATTGACAATATTTATCATTACAAATCATGTTCTTTCCTTTTCCCAAATTACATATCATGCATGCAATACCAACGATGCAGATGACAAGCACCTTTAACGTAAACGGGAAGACAAAAAACCATCACCTACCTAGAGAATTCTTTCTTGAATAATTTCTAATGATAAACTTACTACCCCCAATCACCTATCCCATGATAACACCCAAAAACCATCATTAAATTATCATTAATAAGGTAAGACCATCCTTAACCTAAACCACTACTAACCACTATTAAACCATCCAGAGTCCAAGCCCGAAGTCCTATACATGAAATCTCTTGACAACTCATAAGATATTATGTAAGAAAACACATATCTAACTACTCAGGTAAGAGAAAGGCTAGTTTACCTGGACACCAAGGAACTGCTAAAAAACTCAAAACATGAGCTTCTGACTCTGTGGGGCAAGTTATGACCAACATAGACCAGAATTTCATGGTTTATGACCTCCATTGTGCTAAAAATCCCCCCCCCCCCTCCATGTTCTCCTAGCTTCGAGCTGCCATAGGGGTTTTTTGAGTAACCCTTATCTAATTTTTCTAATGAAAGGTGGGGGGGAGAATAAAAGAATTTACATTTTCCAAGTTTTTCACCCGTTGATCCTGCTAAAATGCCAGACATACTGCCATAGCGCTGCCGCCTTAGAGGAATTATTCCCTCAATGGTGGGATGACGTCAACCTGAATCAATTCAAATTATTCAATTATCATCATGCATCAAAAATTTAAATTGGCAATATATTTCAATAGTTTTCAGGATTCCGCACGAGGCAATATTGAATAACAACGGTTCAGGTCATTATGTGAAAGCATATTATTTCCATGAAGATTCTTACCCCCATGAGTTTTATGAGATTTCCTTCATGAAATCATGAATTATTATGAAAGTAACAATTTATATGTTGAAAACTAAGTCTAATAATTTCTTTATGACTTCTTAATACCTTCTTAATGGTTACCTGATGTTTTCTCGATGAATTCTTGAAAATTCTTATGTTATAAACCCTAGAATTAAGATATATGAAATTCCCCAAATGTAAATTTAATGATGATATCATATGTTTCTTTTGACTACAATATTATGATATGATAGATGACTCTCATTAATGCAAAACTATTATACATGATATGTAACCTTATCACATGATGACATGAACTAAATTTATGAACTACGGTCCAAAAATTATATGAACATGAAACGTTGGGCTTATCCATGAACACATGAGCATAAAGGAGTTAAATGGTTAATCGAGAAGACATAAGTATAAATGATGAACACATGTTTGTCAACGTATGCTATGAATTGTGAAATTGGTTAGGGAAAATCATTCTTTCATGCCTCTTTTAAGGGCTAGTTATGGATCAATATTACAACTCAATGAGTAGCTACTAATATATTGTTGGTTTTAAAAGAGAAGAAATTGCATAAAAGAATCAATATATTAAAAGAATAAATAGTCAGAAAGCTTATAAATTAACGTTGAATGTTTCATTGTTATTCCAATGCAACCTAAGAATTCAATTTATAATAAAACTAATAACTTCTAAACCTAAAATTAAGCAAAAAGATCTATAGAAAATACCTTAACTACTAAAGTTAATAAAATACTATTTATTCAAAATGAATTTAACTCCTAATTAAAAGACCTATCTGGTTGACTAGGTCTATTTTAATAAAACTACTGCAATAAAATTTTACAATTCTAAAGAAAATATTCAAAACTCCACTTTGGTTTAGAAATTGCAAAATTTTTGTACGTCTTCTATCTTGGGATCTCCAAACTTGGTAACCGAAAGTGACCTTCCGAATAAATCTGCAGATTCATAATTGGGTTTGTAGTGAACTAAATTCACTTTCTCGTTTGGAATGCAACTCTTGAGTACTAAATCTTTTTGGCATATCTTCCTGGTTCATTTGCATCTTGAATTTAAACTGACTCATTTTATTTTTCTAAAAAATAGATAACTCCTCCATTGCTTCAATTCTTTTAGAAACATTGAAAGTTCATTTAAACCTAGTAGGTTCACATTTTGCTTGTTCTTTTATCATTGGAGGACCATCTTCTAATTGTTACAGCCTGTGATCTTTTTTATGTTCTACATAAATATATTCCATTGGATAAAATAAAAAATTCTTTACCTATCATCTTAATATTTAAAACTTTTTTCCAGCATCATCACTGACAAAACAATGCTTATTCTCAAAGGATACTTTGTGTCCTTTTTCTACTAACTGACAAATACTCAATCATCTTTGATCAATATCAGGTACATAAAGAACATCTAAAATTGCCTTAATACCTGAATTTTCTTTGATGACAACAGTTCATTGTACTTGAACAAAAATCTGGTCACCATTTCCGTTCCTAAATTTGGATATTTCAGTAGGCTTTAGTTTATTAAACAAACTATTGTCATAAGTCATATGGTTAGTGCAACCACTATCAATCAGTCAAATATCTGTTGAAACCTTACTTGAGATACATGTTGCAAAGAAAAGATGATCTTCTTCTTCATTGACCACATGTGCATCTAATTCATGATTGTCAAATTTATTTTTGCAAATCACTACTTCATGGCCAAGCTGATTGCACTTGCTACACTTCGCGTCTGGCCTTTTCCAACCTCTAAATGGTGGATGACCCATTATTCCACAATGCTAACAAGGTGGGTTAATTTTCAAATTTTAACTTCTGCTATGAATTTTATGGCTAGCTTCTAAGGCTCCTTCAATCATAACACCTTTCCTCATAAGTCTTTTTTTTCAAATGTCTGAAAAGAATTTAACAATTCTGCCATGGTAATCTTGGACAGATCTTATGTATTTTCTAAGGTAGTTATACATTCTTCATATCTTTCAGGCATCTGTAAAAAGAATATTTTCAACAATTCTTGCATCTTTAAATTCAACGCCTAGAAATCTTACCTTGTTAACAATGCCAAGCAATCGGACAACTGTCTCAGAGTCTTTCATTCTCTACAACTCAAACTCTCTTATTAAATTCAATATTTGCATTCCTCGAATTATTTCATCTCTAGTATATTCTTTCTTAAGATAATCTCAAATTTCTTTAGGTGATGTGAGAGACATATTTTTTATGAATATAGTTGTTGAACAGTAGCAAATAGAGTTTCCTTCACTTTAGACTTCTTGGTTTTCTTTTCCTTCAGACTCTTGATTTGAGCTAAGGTGGGATTACTTGGCGGCAGATGAATTTCATAATCCTTTTTCATAACTTCCCAAAGATCAAGAATGTCCAAGTAAGTTTCCATTCTCATAGGTAAGGATGGCAATGGGGCGGGTGGATGCGGGGCGGGGTGGGTTTAAGGCTATGTGGGGTGGGGCGGGTTTAAGTGTGTGTGGGGTAGGGTGAATGCGGGGTGGATTGAAGTGGACTTTTTAATAATTAATATGGGACGGGGCGGGTTGCGGGTATATGTGATTTTATGTGAGTTCAAACATAATTTTAACTTTTTACAGTGTATAAGAGTGATAGATCATTATTTATTAAGATAATTTCATTAAAGCTACTAAAATATTCAAGATAATAAATGAAAATGGTTCAATAAAAAATAATACAATTTCTTACTATTTCCCAATTGACCTCTAAAAAAAAAAAAATTAAGTCACTATCCTATTAAATTAATACAACTTAATGAAAAAATGAATTTATTTTTATGAATTTTATTTTTAGTATCAAACATAACAAGAAAAAAAATATTAAAAATATTATGCAGGGTGGGTTCATGCTGGGCGGGTCTATGCGGGGCGGGGTGGGGGTGGTTGAAAATGAAAAGAGTTGTTATGTGGGGCAGGGCGGGGCAGGTTAAAAATTTTGCCGGTTAAGCTCAACCCGCACCGCCCCCTCCCTACACCGCCCCATTGCCACCCCTACTCATAGCCCATAACTGATCATTTTCACCATCAAAAACAAATGGAGCCATTTGTGAAAAACTATTTTCGGAATCCATCTCTTCACTCACATGTCCTTCAAGAAAAATGGCTCTAGATACCAATTGTTTGTTTTGAAATAGAAGAAATTGCATAAAACAATAAAAATAAAGAAAGCTTATGAATTAAGGTTGAATGATTGATTGTTATTTCACTGCAGCCTAAGAATCAATTTATAATAAAACTAATAACTTCTAAACCTTAAATTAAGAGAAAAGATCTGCTGAATATATATATCAAACTCCTAAAGTTAATAAAATAATATTTATTCAAAATTCAAATAGAACTCCTAATTAAAAGACCTAACTTGCTGGCTAGGTGTATTTTAATAAAACTGTTGCGGTAAAAACTTTACAATTCTAAAGTAAATATTCAACATATATAAACTATGTAATATGACCTCGTTCTTCAATTTGTGCTTTAAGTCTGTTAGTAGCACTTGCAAAGTCAATTTTCCGATTGTACTTTTTGCTCTGTAAGTGCACAAGTATTCTAAATGACTGTGTTTCTATTTAAGCATAACTCTACATAGATTGTTTCTTAACTTCAAACTCCACATTGACTCGAAATCTCTTGACTCAGAGCTCTACGTCAAGTGAGACTCCTTCTTTAATTCAAAATCCATGCCACTTTAGGCTCTTTTTTCAAATAAAAATTGTTGATTGTTTTATGTTGTAGTCAAACACCAACTCTTCAATTAACACATGTGTTTTCTTAAGTTTATCACGAAATTATCATGTATTTCTTGATTATTGCACACTTCTCTTTATTCAAAAGTGATCTTACTACAAATTCAAATTGTTGAGGCAGTGTAACTATGAACCAGGTTGACTTACATGTTTCATATCACATTGTCAATCATCAAAACTTCATAGAACCCATCAGTTTAGTTGATCGTACCAAGATCAGACTCTATAAGCTCACATGATTGTTTATATCTATTACAATATTAGACTCCCATACTTAAATGAAATATGATGCAAGAAATATCCTTAAGGCAATCCAAAAGACCTCATCTCTTCAACTTCATATGTCGCTATTATGATTATATTGGTTGCTAATACTAATCTTGATATGTTGTCATTTTCCACTCTACCATTGTATATACAATATTATTCCACATGTGCTTATGTCCCTTCAATCGGAGACCCTTCAACTCTTTTGAAGCAAGCTTTGGTACAAAGACATGTTAGGGGGCTCGCTAGGCTCTATATTTTCTGTTATTGGTGAGCCCCTCTTTATTTCCAAAGGCTAAGTCTATAATTTTCTTGTACTTTAGGCTTATGTTTAAGGAATACTAGGGGACTTTTCTTGATAGACTTTACTCATTTATGCTTAAGGTTTCACAGATAGACAAATAGTTATGCTTCAGTTTGGAACTTTGTGTCCTTTGTTAGGGATTCCAATTAGATGGCTTACATTTATGCAAAATATTTCTTTTGTAAGACTTGTCTTTTCAAATGCTTTTAAATTATGGTTTGAGCTCATGTGTTAATGTATTCTCATGTATAATATATGTTATGGTTACGCTCGAACCATCAATGACATTGAATATTGATCTCGCCTAGGTTGTTAGCCTGAGTGTGGTGTGGCGTTTGTTACATAAGGGGTTTATAGAACAAAACTTCTAATTTCTTCTAAGGAATTCAAATGACTCTATGATTATAAGTTAATGTGAGATGGGTATTCCTAAAATTAGGATGTATGAAGACAATTAATTTATGTCGTTTTGTAGCCTTCATATTCCATGGCTTTCCTTAAAAGAAGCCTTAACCTAAACCTACAACTTAAAGTTGAAAAATTCTTTTTTCACAAAATTCCTTGATCCAACTTTTTTTTATATATATTAAATACTAACAAAAAATGAATATAATTTTTATGACAACAACTTATGCCGTAGAATGGCCTTCATGAACAAAATCCTCAATTAATATTAATTGTACGAATGTTCAACTTTAGTTCCCTATTTTGAAAACATATAACAGGCTTAGGGGAATTAATAAACCCACTAAACAAAAATTCACACCACATAAAAGCATTACAAAACAATAACGAAAATTCTTATTATGTCATAACTTAAATAAACTAAAGGATTTAACGTTATATAGACTCTTGATACGAAATAATAGAATTGAACTTTAGGAGACACAAACCATCATCTTTTCTCAAAATCTATCATGTTAAATTATCAAGGACATAATACTAGATACAAAGCGTACATATATCCATAAATTTCATAGCGATTCTTTATCTTTTGATTATGACTCTTCCAAATCAAGAGGTATGTTGTTTTGTCCTTTCCAATGATGGTATGTGAAAAGAAAACCCTATATAATTTGGGGATCATAAACCCTTATTTATAATAGGCACAAATTTAGGTAACTCTAATTTAACTGATCATTAAACTAGAAATTACATTTGAATATCTATTCATAAGAGTTCATACTTTGTAAGGTGTCATTTATACCCATTAACTTTAAATCATTGCATATCACTTTAACTTGGGTCAGACTTTTAAGGATAGAAATAAACATACAATTATTCTTCATACAATACATATATGGAAGCCCATAAAATTTCTATGAATCAGAACTTGTCAAAGACCATAAATTGAAAACACATATGGATTTTTACGTGTTTGTGAGCATATAATTTCATTATCTATAGAAAGAATATCTATCTTTTTATATTCATTTAGTCTTTATTTTTCTTTACTTCATTTATAATTTCACGTGGCATGAGTTTGTGCTAATTAAATGTTCTGATTTAAGCTTATTTTAAGCTAAATAAAGGACTTTTAAAAAAAAATCGATCAAGGTGAACCTTAAGAATCAACTAGTACTTCATATAGTTTGTGCTTAATAATATTAATTTTTAGTTTTAAAAAATTAGATCTTAATAATAATTTTATTTTTACTAATACCACTACCTTCATTTTTAACATTACTAATAAGTTCAAATTTCGTTATATGAATTATGTCATTAATATTTTCAATGCGATGAACAAATTATCCACAAAAAAATTCAATTAAATTCATACGAAAATAATTAGAAAAAAATAAATGAATTACATAAAAACAATAGTTGGTTGAACAGAATAAACTCTAACATCATACAACCACCAAAGTTCAGAACAATTTTAACCCCTTTTCTTTTTTGGCTTCTTCATCCCAAAAGTATTTGTAAAACTCTCTTTCATAGGAAAAACAAAATTATTCAATAAATAATATGTTTTTTTCATATTATAAATTGTTCATGCAATGGAAGAAGGTTCTCCACAATCGAAATATCTTTTTTTCATAAAGAACAATTATTGTATAAAAGATCTTAACTAGTTCTAAATATGTTTTATCAATAAATTTTTTATTAACTATTGAGAAAAGAGTAGGTTTTGATAATATATATTAAAAGTAATGAAGTAAGGTGTCTTGAGAAATAGTGATAAATGAGATAAAAACATTTAAAAATACTTATAATAAAAATATGCGTATAATATTGATTTTGGTGGGACAATTTTAATAGCCTCGTTACCTAGTTATCACTTCGTGGCATGATGTACCGTAAGTTTACGGTATTTTTGATGCATTATACTTGAAGTTTGTGTGCATCTAAGGCCTTTTTGTTATTAGATACAATGGTGTTTGGTCTCATTTTGCAGGAAATCAGTTTGAAGCAGTTGCCATTGAATGTAGATGAAACAACAGATGTTTGGCAACCTATGAGCTCACCCACGAGTTGTCACTCATCTGACAAGCCGTAGGTGGAAGTCGTGGGTCAATGGTTCAAGGAAGTCTTACCTAAGTGTGGAACCACGAAGGAAATCGATGCCCCGTAGCTTGAGTGACGGACCGTTGATGGGAGCCGTCATTTGATTCAGAAAGTTAAGTTCCAGTACTTGAACCACGGACATGCAGGATGGAGCGTGAATGGACCTACGAACCGTAGGTCGAAACCATCCATGAGAAGACCAAGAATTTTGCCAACTTCAGAACCACGGAGGTGACCCACGGACCGTTGGCTGATCCACAGTCTGTCGTTGGCCACCATCGGTTGAAAACTGCCAAAACAGAATTTTCCTTATTTTCGTTTCCTACTTGGTTTAGGACTTAAGTACTATAAACATAAGTTGCAATTTACGTTTTTAAGGGTTAGACCTTTTTCGAGACTATTGTTCTTAGCTTTTGGGATTACATTGCAAACAATATAGCAATTTAATTCTTGAAGCTCATTTATGCAATTTGCTTTTGATTTTCAATTCAAGATTTTGGTATTCATCTATTCTAATTTTAAGTTCATAATTTATCTTATTAACCCTAATATGAATCGTGAATTCTCAAGCATGAGTAGTTAAATCCACAACTAGGGTTGTGGGAACCATGAGCAATTAACAATGTATAAATAATAAATAAGTAATTCGAGACTAGTATAAGCATGTATTGTTAATTATTCATTTAGAATGCTTTCTAGCAGTACACACCATTAGAACTTGCCTCATTCCTACTCACCGGACCAAGGAGCAAATGAATGAGAAAATAATTGTACAATGGAGATTTAGTTGAGTTTAGCCGCTATCTAATAGCCTGACCTTAATCATTGTGATGCGAGCTCTAATCTGAGGTTAAAAGTAAGGGTTAGTAAAGCAGACACCCGTAGATGGACCAAGTTACGTGGTGAAATTCCCTATTTGGAGGACTAATCACTTAGGGATACCTAACTTATCAACATTGCATGTTAACACTAGGATCGAGTTACTATCATTAGGAATACTGCATTAAATTTTGTGGGGAACACTTATGCCCTAATTTTCATCTCATATTGTTATCTCAAACTGCAAATCCTATTTACTTGTTACTAAGTGATACAAATCAACAAACTGTTATTTTATTTTCTAAAAAATCCATTGTTACTTTTCTTGGAAGTCATTTGACTAAACATAGATAATCATAAGTAGCCTAAGTATGAACCATATTCCTCGTGGGATCGACTCTAACCTAAAAGTTGGGTTCTTTATTTGACAACGACCAATTATACTTCTCTCGGGAGGTGTAATTTAGGTGTATCAAATTTTGGCATCGCTGTTGGGGAATACGGCTTTTAGATTAGACTAACTTTATTATTGAACTTTAGTCAAGTATTTCCTAATTTTACATTTTTGTTTTGTTTTTATTTTCTATGGGTCTTACTTCTAGTGTATGCCAACTACACATGGTCAAGGCAATCCTTGTCTCCCTACGATATGGAATTTAGAAGAACTTTGAGAAGAATGGTTGGAAAAGGCTAAATCTTGAGGTACAAAATGATCCCATTGGAGAGGGTCAAGGGATGGAGCTGGTTTTCGACCTTCTGGAGTTGTGAATGTGCCTGCTCAGGGTGGTCATCTAATCAAAAATGTAGAAAGGGTGCAAATCCAGCCAACACCGATATTTCTTGATAACTACAGGGTTAACTATGACTCAATGGAGTCAACCGATGCTATTGTTCTCCATCAACTACCTCAGGGACATTCTTTTGTGGTGACCAGCAACCTTATGCAAATTCTTACATCAAGAGGGTTGTTTGCTAGGTCACCTTCGAAAGATCCATATGGTCACATGACTAAATTGAAGAGTGTATGTATGAGTAGTGTGGGACTAACAGACTTAGACATGGATATAATAGGCTTGAAAGTATTCCCACTCTTGTTGACAGGAGATGTTGTTGTGTGGTTTTATGAGCTTCCATACAATTCACTATATACATGGGACCAGCTGCACAAGGTGTTCATGGTGAGATATTTTCCGGTGTCCAAGAAGTTGAATCTCAAGGATAAACTAAATAACTTCATGGCACTGCCCGGAGAGTCGGTAAGTAGTTCGTGGGATAGATTCACTGGATTCATGAGGAGTGTGCCAAACCACTGCATAGATGATGAGTCACTGAAAGTGTACTTTTACAGAGGACAAGATGATAATGGAAAGGTTGTGCTAGATACTATCGATGGAGGATCTTATGGGGAATACACCTTTGAGGAGATTGCTGAGAAACTTGAGAGGACCTCCAAGAACAATAAAGCATGGAGCACCAGAAAGGCAAATACTGGTAGAGCATGTTTGTTGTCCAAACTGCACCAAGTCAATCAAATGATGATATTCGTGAGCAGATGGCCCAAATGAGAACAGAAATTGGTTTGGTATTAAAATATGTGAGTGAAAGTGCAGACAAAGTGAATGTTGTGAACTACCAACCTAGAACACCGCCGATTGATGAGTACTTTTCTATGGAGGATGTGAATCTGGTGAATGATCAGACGGGGGGTTTCCGAACCAACGCCCAAAGTTCCAATTCGGATAATTGGCACCAAGGTCAAGAAAATCAAAATCAGAACTATGGTAACTACAACCGTCAAGGGAACTAAGTTCGTGATGGGAACTTCAATCGTGACAACAACTACAATAGGAATGGCTGTGGTAACATAAATGATTAAAGTGGGCCCTATGTTCCACTGGGAATAGAGATGTTGGATCAAGTATAACTTGCATGGAGGATATGATGCAAAATATGATGAAAAGGTTTGAATTAACTAATGACAATGTGAAGGAGATGCACAATGATTTATCTGAAATTGGTTAGAAAGTTGACGCCCATGCAATAACGATTAAGCAACTTGAGCAGCAATTTAGTCAGTTGTCCACGACTGTGAACCCACGTCATCCAGGAACACTTCCTAGCAATAAAATTCAAAACCCAAAAAATTATGGTCATTGCATGGCAGACACTACTCGAGGTGGAAAGTAGACTATAGATCCCCCCATGCCAATTGATGTGGAAAGTACGATAGAGAGAGTTAAGAATGAAGTTGAGGAAGCTGAGGATCCAAAAGTTGATGCAGAGGAAGAAGCTGAGCTGACAAGAAAAATTATCCCCATGCCTAGACCTCCACCTCTTTTCCCCATATGGTTGGTGAAAAAGACTTAAGAGGGGAAATATCGCATATGTATAGCTCTATTGAAGCAGTTTTCCATAAATGTTTCGTTGATTGAGGCACTTGAAAAAATGCCAGGGTACGCGAAGTTCACGAAAGATTTGGTGACCAAAAAGAAGGTTGTCAGTTTTGAGAGTAAAGAAAAGTTGCAATATTGTAGTGCCATTGCTACTAGGTCACTTGTACAAAAGAAGGAACCACCCTGGAGCTTTAACTAGTCCTTATATATTGGTATGTTGCACTTTGTGAAGGCCCTGTGTGACTTAGGTGCTAGCATTAACTTGATGAAATTTTTGATCTATAAAAAGTTGGGTTTAGGAGCTCTTGTGCCGACTGCAATATGTTTACTTATGGGTGATAGAATTGTGAAGAGACCTATTGGAGTGCTCCAAGATGTCCTTGTGAAAGTTGAGTCATTCATCTTTCCAGGGGACTTTGTGATACTAGATTGTGAGGTTGATTTTAAGGTCCCCATCATCTTAGGGAGACCATTTCTTGCTACTGGGCGTGTGTTGGTCGATATGGAGAGAGGACAAATGAAGTTTTGATTGAACAATGAAGAGGTAACTTTTAATAGTTGTCTGTCTATGAAGAATGAAAGTGATCTCAACATGGTATCGGTAGTAAATCATACTGTTGAGCAAAAACCTGAAGTGTCTATCGAAAGAGAAGTTAGGTGTCAAGGCACTAGTAGTTGTGATGATGAATTTTGATAGTGATGGTATTGATGACTATGCTGAGCTAGTTATTGCACTTGAGGAGGTTCAGTTTTGTTACAAGCCAAAGCAGTTGGAATTAGATATGAAGAATCGAGACACCCCGCCAGCAAAACCATCCATTGATGAGCCTCCGAAATTAGAACTTAAGGTTCTTCCATCCCACTTGCGGTATGTATTCTTGGGACAAAATAGTAGTTTGCATGCTATTATTGTTGCTGACTTAAGTGAAGGGAAAATAAAAACTTTGATATCGGTATTAAAGCCGTTTAAAAGGGCTATATGTTGAACTATTGCAGACATTATTGGGATCCCACCGAGCATTTGTTCTCACAAAATTCAACTCATACTGGACAAAAAGCAGAGTATTGAGAATCAACGAAGATTGAATCCCCCGATGCAGGAAGATGTGAAAAAGGAGTTCATTAAGTGGTTAGATGCATGAGTTATACATCATATTGCTGACAGTATTTGGGTCTGCCCAATTCAATGTGTGTCAAAGAAAGGAGGAATCATTATGGTTCCCAATGCTAAGAATGAGCTTGTTCCAATGAGGTCGGTAACTAGTTGGAGAGTCTGTATGGACTATCGCAAGTTGAATGCATAGATTGAGAAAGACCACTTCCCAATGTCGTTCATGGATTAGATATTAGATCATCTCGCTTGAAAGGTTTGGTATTGTTTTCTAGACTGGTATTTGAGCTATAATCAGATCTTCATAGCTTCATTCAGACCAAGAGAAGACAACTTCCACTTGTCCTTATGGGACTTCTGCGTTCAAGAGAATGCAGTTTGGGTTATGTAATGCTTCGGTGACCTTTCAACGTTGTATGATGTCGATATTTTCTGATATGGTGGAGGATACGATAAAGGTATGTATGGATGATTTCTCTGTAGTTGGTGATTCGTTTGATTACTGTTTGACTCATTTGGCTGAGGTGCTAAAACGGGGTGAAGTGTGCAATCTTGTGCTCAACTAGGAAAAATTCCACTTTATGGTGAAAGAGGGTATAGTTCTAGGTCATCGGATTTCACAGAAAGGTATTGAAGTTGATAGAGCTAAAGTTGAGGTGATAGAAAAACTCCCACCGCCCATCTCATTAAAAGGTGTTAGAAGTTTTCTTGGACATGAAGGGTTCTACAGGTTGTTCATAAAGTATTTCTCTAAAATTGCACACCCATTGTGCAAGCTACTTGAAAAGGAATCTAATTTTGAGTTTGATAATGCTTATCTAAGAGCATTCGGGGAGTTGAAATAAAAGTTAACTTCTGCACCTGTCATTATTTCACCGGATTGGGGGCAACCGTTCGAAGTGATGTGTGGTGCAAATGGGGTAGCACTTGGCATAGTACTGGAGCAGAGGCGATAGAAATTTCTTCATCCTATATACTATGCAAGAAAATCTTATAATGTGGCTCAATAGAACTATACTATGACTAAACAAGAATTGCTTGTTGTAGTTTTAGCATTTGAGAAATTTAGATCCTATTTGCTTAGCACTAAAGTCATTGTGCATACAGATCATTCCGCATTGAGGTATCTTATGGCTAAAAAGGATGTTAAACCGAGCTTGATTATATGGGTACTATTGTTGCAAGGATTCGACTTTGACGTGAAGGATAGAAAGGGAACCAAAAATCAAGTCATCGATCACTTGTCCAGATTAAAGGAGGAATCTATGATCAAGCTAGAAGATGGAGTTGAGATAAATGATGCATTCCCTGATGAACGGGTATTGGCTGCTTCTTATGACCTTATTTTTGGTTCACCGACTTTGCTAATTACTTGGCAAGTTATTTGGTGCCTTCGGATCTGTCATTCCACCAAAGAAGAAAATTCATGTCTAATGTGAAGAAATTCTTTTGGTAAGAGCCTTACTTATTTCATGTTTGTGCTGATGGGATTATTTGTCGTTGTGTGCCAGAGATTGAGATGATGAGTATACTAGAGGCATATCATTCATCGTTTGTTGGTGGACACCATAGTGGTATTCGGACTTCTCATAAAATTCTACAGTGTGGGTATTACTGGCGTACCATCCATCAAGATGCTCATGATTTTGCTAAGTCGTGTGATCATTGTCAACGAGAAGGAGGAATTTCGAGGAAGCAAGAACTACCAATGAACCTGATATTGGTGATTGAGTTGTTTGATGTTTAGGGTCTTGACTTCATGGGTCCGTTTGTGAGTTCGAATAGGATGAAGTATATTCTTGTAGCGGCTGACTATGTATCTAAATGGGTTGAGGTTGCGCTTTCAAACAATGTGGGAAAGAGTGTCACCACCTTCCTGAAAAGGAATATCTTCTCCATATTAGGTGCATCAAGGGCAATTATTAGCGATGGAGGTTCTCACTTTTGTAATAAGTTGCTCAAGGCATTGCTAGAGAAGTATGGTATTTGTCACAGCGTAGCACCTCCTTGTCATCCGCAGTCTAGTGGGTAACTTGAAGTGTCAAATAGAGAGATAAAGCAAATCATTGTGAAGACTGTAAATGCAAACTTAACTGACTGGTCAAGAAGGCTTTATGATGCTCTATGGTCCTATCACACTACATTCAAAACTCCCATAGGTATCTCCCCCTACCAACTTGTATATGGGAAGTTTTGTCATCTGCCCGTAGAGTAAGATCACCAAGCGATGTGGGCGCTCAAGAAGCTAGATTTGGATTGGGGCGTCGCATCAAGTCAAAGAATGAATGAGATGAATGAGCTTGATGAGTTTTTCCTAAAAGCATATGAAATTTCAGCCTTGTACAAGGAGAAAATGAAGAAGTACCATGATCAAAAGATCGACAAACGCGAATTTGTTCCTGGTGATTTGGTGCTCTTATTTAACTCAAGGTTTCGCTTGTTTCCTGGAAAACTCAAGTCCAAGTGGACCGGACCATTCAAGGTGACTCAAGTATTTCCACATGGAGCAGTTGAACTCAAGAATAGGGAAGGAACTAGGTTCAAGGTGAACGGCCAGCGGATAAAGATCTACTTGGGGAAATCGAATAATGTCAAGGAGTTGATAGAGAAATGGGGTCTTGATGAAGTCTGAGTAATCAAGGTGTCTGCTTCATTCTTCGACGTTAAATCAATCGCTACTTGGGAGGCAACCCAAGATGTAAAATCTAACCAACTATAGGAGTTTTTCTTTTCTAAGTAGTGAAGTTTTCATAAATTTTTAGTACTTTGTATAAATTTTTGTTTGTTTAGAGTGTTAGTGTTGGCTAGATAAGGGTAGAATAGGGTCCATGTCTAAAAAGAGTAGAAAATTTAAAAAGGAAGTCATAATGTTTGCTACGTGTGCAGGAAAAGAAATAAAGAGAAATCTCCACAAAATTATGTTGTTGCAGTGGTCTATAGTTACCATCGACGGACAGCAGATGGCATTCGTAGATCCAGGTATGTTTTCTAAATTTTCACTAAGTGTCATGGTGAACCACATAACCCATCTACAGACCATCAATTGACCCACGGATCGTCAACGGGGTTTTATGGGTCCAATCTAGGGCTTCCAATCGACCCGATCCAAACCCCAAACTTAATAAAAACCCTTCATTTTTTAAATACAACCCCTATTTCCCTCTTTTCCCCAACCATTATTTCCTTCATAAAACACCCATTAACCTTCCCCACTACCCTCATATATTCCCCACATTCATTTTTCATCTTCCCTAATCTCTCCTAGTTTTCCCAAAATCCTTTTTCTCAGCATATTTTCTCTCTTACAATAAGCATTAAGGTCCAGGTTCGGTGTCAATTTCGTTTGAGTCGTAAGAAGAAAATCGCAACTAACACACTCCTCAACTTTGCTTTACTTGTAAGGTAATCGATTTCCCCAAACTTTGAATTTTTTATTGTTTCAATTGAAGTAACAAAGTTGTACTTGACCGTGGGTAGATGATTGCATGTTAAAATTGGGGAAAACTAGTTCTAAAACTACCCTTTGGACGATGGTGTTGTGAGTGTGTTCATAGTTTGAACTAAATAACGTGGGTTAGAGGTCTAAGTGAATTTTAATGACTGAGGGTTTTCAAATTAAGTTGATTGGAATGTGAAATTTGCATGATTGAAACCCTAGGGATGATAGACTACCATGTAATGTGTTGAAATGCATGTTTTAGACATTGTATAGGTGTTGATTGTTGTGTTGAATGTATTGAATGAAAAGTGAAATCCCATGCTTGGATACAACACTGGTCGACGGCCTCAACCCACGGACTGTGGGTTAGCCTACGCACCGTACGTCATGATCTGTCAATCCAGTTCACAGAAATATGGCAAAGTTGTGAACCACAACATGGACTATGGTCCATTATTCAATCGACGAACCATTCTTCACGTATGTGGTTCCAACTTCAGCAACCCAAAAATGGGCTCCCTGACCTACGGAGGGGACCCACGGCTCATCGTTCAATCGACGATCCATAGGTACCCACCATAGGTCCAAAAAATAGTCACTACCTAAGTTTTTTATTTTTTGTGTTTAAGTGCTACTCTTATTTTAAGAAAATTCTTGGTTCTTTTTTAGTGCTTTGGTTACTAATTATCCTTCCACAGGTCAAATGGCGCCAAAAGAAGCACATGTTTACAAGAGTAAGGGGAAGTCCAAGTCGGTAGCACCCTCGCTCTGACTCCTTAAAAAGTCTAGTGGAGAGGAGTACGCATCGGATCATACTCGAGGCTCCCCCACTGCCCCCTTGACCACGAGGTGCCAAAGCAAACAGGTGGACATATCGAATGAGGAACGCTCACCTAGTCCAGCAGTGGCCCCCAGTCTAAGGAGGGGTCTAGCATTTAGGAGAGTCACAATCCGGCAGAAAGTCGCATTTCGACTCATGTTCCAATGGCACTCCAACCTCAACCTCCAATGCCACTAGCTCCGGAGAGGCTCATGACCCGCCTAGCATACTGTCTACTGAGCAAAACAGGTGGTGTGTTGAGGGACAGTTTCTATCACGACCCAAGCCTAGGCCCTAGACGTGACCGGCGAATGGGGAACCCGAAGGAACCCCAAACAAGCCTCATAGTGTATCATTACACATCCTTGGTCGCGGAAGCAATTAAAATGACCATAAGCGATAAGCATAATCAAGGGGGAAATCGGGACTAAGGGAGCAAGAAAAAAAAAGGAATGATACATAAATACCATAGATGAGTCAAGCTCAAGCATAATACACAACTTGTCCAACACCACCTCTAAACATAGGTACTTAGCGGGGGCCAAGACAAACTATCGGGCTCACCCTCATAGTCAAAACATAACTAAAAAGAAAAAGTCTTATACATAGCAAAAGATCATAAGCAACGTCCCCGGAATGGAGGACTCACCAATAACCTCGATAGAGAATCGTATTAGCCACGGGAGGAGGATGGTCAAGCGGTGCTCCGGTCCCTACATGGTGACATCATGTAGGCATAGAGTATGCATTAGTACGTTTGAATGTACTAAGTATATGGGATGCAATGAAATGCTACAATAGATGGACATCATAGGCAAAATGCATAATCATACCCGATAGATAGCATATTAATGAGATGATATGTATAATGATGATTACATATAAATCATATTTAGTGGGGCGTAATACATGTGTGGCGAGTGACCATCAATGTAGTATTTCCAAGGCCTACCACCCCCTTGGAGAGGCGAAAGAGGTACAAACCCCTCAATGTGGTTACTCGGGCCTACCACCCCCCGAGCTAGGGACCAAAGTACAAACCCCTCAATATGGTTATACGGGCCTACTACCCCCCGTACTAGGCAACCAAGGTACCAACCCCTCGATACGGTTACCCGGGCCTACAACCCCCCGAGCTAGGCTTGGTCGACTCACAACACTTATATAGAGGAAATCATATACATGTGTCCATTTCATCGTCATTTCAGTAATTATATAACCATCCGACTCATAGGACGTACATTGGACCTTCCATTTCCCAAGAATTCTATAAATAGGCATTTTATCAAACACATGGTGGGCTATTGTTAATGTAAATAAAATCATGTCTTTCAAGAGTACTAAGTCCAACCAATTCCAAAATCCATATAAATCAGCCCAACAACAACATACATATATATAATATCAACCTTCATAATTTGATCATGGAAGCATAAAAACCATAAACATCACATAATAATTCCATTTCATGATAATATGCAAAATAGACCATAATAGGGTATGTAGTAGTAATTCCATACTTCAAGAGTTCATAAATAACCATAATGACCCATAAACTTGAAGTAAAAATAGAGGATAAATGGTTGGACTTGTGGAAAGGAAGGTTTCCACAATCAAACCCACATACCTCAACTTTGGAGAATCCTTGATGAAGATTGGAATGGAGAATTGAAGCTTGAGATTAAGTCTTGAATCCGGAATTAGAGCTTGAGATGTTTGAATTTGGTTGAAGATCTTGGTGGAATTTTGGAGAGGGTTTAGAGAGTGTTTTTGAGTGTTTTGAAGTTAGAAAAAAAATATGACTAAGTATGGGACATTTATAAAAAACGTCCCCAACCCGCTAAAAAAAAAGCTCACTGGAATTTGCCATTCTGCACAGACAGGTTTTACGAAAATGGTCATAACTCCTTCATCCTAACTCGGAATAAGGTGAAACTAAGTGCGTTGGAAATCTAACTCAAAGGGCTTTAATTTAATAGGTTGTGGCCCTTTCAGTTCCTTGTGTGCTAAGAGATATGCCCCTTTAAAGTTGACCCTCCAAATCACATTTTTTGCAATTTTCGAATTTTGATACGGTTGCTCTAAAATTCGGGTTAGACCTATTTCCCACTCAATTTGACCCCCTGAATAAGAATATGAAGTCGAATTTCCAAAATCATGCACGGATTTTGAGATATATGGAAATTACAATTATAGGTGTTTCCGAAGCACATTTTCGGGCATTTTTGGGGTCGTTTCAGTTTCAGATCTATTATGATGGTCAGTATCAGAATGAGCAGCAAATATTTGCCAAGATTATTACTAAGGAGCGCAGGGTACTCATTGGGAGCCTCCACACTGTGCCTACCATTGATGAGTTGTTTAAGAAGCACAAGTGTGACTAGATGGCGAAGAGTTTGGGCGAATACAATGACGAGATGGTCCGGGAGTTCTATGCCTCCTACGTCTCCACCGTGCGTAACATTATGCCACCATGGGCTAAGTCATTAGCTCAGGCTACTTTTGTGAGGGGTTCTCCATGGACATCTCTGAGACAACAATATGTCTTTTTGTTTATGGCCCAACCCACACTCTGTCGATTAATACAGAAAAGTACTACTACAAAATAGGGGTGGTTCAGAGCGGGGCCTTTCTGAGGGATGCCGAGTAGCAAGAGGCTTTATTGAGATGGGTGGCTCATCACATTGTTGAGGATGGAGAGAGCACGGAGTGGGTGCGAAACATGACTGTGCCTATCTGAAAGGCAACCTTGAGCTTGGCAGCGAAGTTATTCTAGTCCATTGTACGTACTAGATTGTTTCTTACACAGGACGACAACGTGGTGAGTTGGGACAAAGCGGTAATGCTAGCAGCGATTATGGTAGGGCTTGAGCTTGACTTCTCTCACATTCTGTTTGCCGAGATACATGAGAGGGCATTCAAGATGACCACGATCATGCCTTTCCCTTGCCTCATTTTTCAGCTTTGTAGGGAGGTTACAGTGCCCATTTGGCATTGTGACAGATTCATTGAGGTGACAAAGACTGCTGATGTCGGCCTCATTAGAGATGATGTTAACCCTACAACACTGAGGAAGGGACCACATGTTGACCTACCTTCTTTGGGTGTTGATCTAGCCAAAGATGTGGAGCAGATTGAGGTCAAGCAGGATGTTGATACTACTATGTCTACCACTACAGTAGAGGCACAGGCTCCCCCCTCCACTTCCACTAGTCATGCTCCAAGCTCTTCACGAGCCACTACCCCTTCGGGTTCTAGTTTTTTACCTCTGGCTCGAGTCCAGAAATTGGAGACCCAGATGGCCACACTATTGTAGTACATGAGACCATGGATGCAGAGGTCCCTAGAGGAGTCAAAGGTTCGTATGGAGAGGATGATGGACACAAAGATTCAGTCGGTCCACAAGCAGTTAGATGCGTTCGAGCTCAGAGTATTGGAGAGGCCTCGGCCTACTATTGATTTCACTACTTTCCAGACGGAGTCGACTAGGCTTTGATTTGATGTTGCTGCCCTCCATGCTCCTGCTCAGGATGTCCCCGAGCCCACACTTAAGGTTGAGATGGATGATGTGGTGATGACAACACTGTTTAGCGATACGACGCCACCACCTGACCCTTCCCGTGTAGCTGGGAAGCTCACCTGCTCTTCTGAGCAGAATCTAGATACTAATGAGGTCCGACGATCAACGAAGAGAGAGAAGCAGTAGTTTGAGGCCACACAAAGACAATCTATTTTTGAGGATGAGTTGTGACAGCGGAGAGCCTGTGAGATAGCAGTTGCAGGTGCAACGGGTTCGAGGAGCACTACTGATGGTTTTCCCACTATTGATGAGGGCGCTAATGAGGGTGTCACTATTACTAATACAGTGAATTCTCGGAAATTGGACCCACCCGCTTCTTGATGGGTCTTCGGCGCTTATGCGCCATAGGTTTGTTTCACCCTTTGTTGTACACTTTTTTTGTGCATTGAGGGTAATTGCACCATTTTTTCGTGGGGTGGGGTACATGGGTTGTGAGTGGTAGGGTGAAATCTGAGTAACCCAACTCATAACCCTCCCTTGGGGTTTTCTTGCCATTGTTCTTTCCCCCCAAGGGACTGTTTTATTTTATTTTTTAACCGACATGTTTAGGAATGTATAAGTGTAGAAGTAAACCAAAAGAATGAAAGCATGATGGCATAAAAGCGTGAAAATGGATACATGTCCGAAACTTTTGAATTGTGCTATATATGTAGGCTTAATGTGTTGAATGTGTTGGATATTTATGTGTCATGATAGGAACCCGTATGATAGCATGGCTTAAGCTAGAACTTGAACTAGATGTTTGAATGATTCGATAATGAAACAATGTGCCAAGTGTGAGTGAGGTGATTTTATATATTCATGCAGTATGTGCCAATCTAGAACGTGCCTCGTTGGTCTTACTCAGATAATCTAGGCTGGAAATTTGGAAATGATCATAGAGCCTTGTTGATATAAGTCCACTTAAGCCTAAAAGGAATCCAACCAAAAGAAATAAATGCTCCCTTATCCGAATTTTTGAGCCTAATGAATACTATTCTTTTCAATACACCTAACTCACCTTCTCTAAAAATTTGTTTTGGCCCTGGTCCCTCATTGGACATTGTGCACCTTAACTTAGGCCAAAATCCTAAGTTGAGGGTAGCTAATTCAGAAGTTACCTTAATCTCAGCCCTGATCCGACCTAGGACATTGTGCACCCCAAATCATGTGAAATACATAAGTTGAGGGTGGCTATGAAGAAGGAAACTAATATAAAATGGGTATGAAAAGAGTTGTTTGTAGAAAAAGAAAATGATAGTAAAAGGTGTGACTGAATCCAAAAGAAACAAAAGAGTGATATTGATGTTGAATAAAAAAAAGAAAATAGGTAAAAGAAGAAGAAAAGAGAAAATGAAGAATGAAAAAAAGATAAAGTCACACTTGTGCTGAAATAAGTCAATGAAAAGAGATAAAAACAAAATGATGTCAGAATTGTTTGTGAAAAGAGGTAAATAGCAAATGTAATGTCAAGGAGGGCAGAAAAGTCACTAAAATACCAAAATATATCATACTTGACCTGAGCCTACGTTACAAGCTAAGAAATCCCTATAGTGATCCTAGTTGACTAATCTTAAAGTCTATGCAGCAAAAATAAAGGCAAGCCTATGATATTGAGCACTAAATGTATTTAAGTTCACTTCTGAGCTGAGTGTTTACTGAATCCTTAAGCTAAACCATCAAATTTTGAGTGAGAAACAGGATTTCTTTATGGTAAGGGCACTAGTTACATTGTTGGAAAGTTGGTATTTTGGTGATTGGTTAAAGTGTATGTGGTGATGTCAATTGGTCTGTCTGTGTCATTTTTTTATCCACATGAGTTATCTTATTGAGTCTAAATGAGAGGATTTGCACTACGTGAAAGAATTGATAGAGAAAGCCATGTGATTACTTGTGTTTGTATGTTTTCTTCTCCATGAGTGTCGTTTAGAGTTTAGTGTGTCACTTGAGGACAAGCAACAATTTTAAGTTGACGGTGTTGCTGTACCATGAGTTAACGATATTTCTGATGCATTATACTTAAAGTTTGTGTGCATCTTAGGCATTTTTGTTATTAGATATGATGATGCTTGGTGTTATTTTGCAGGAAATCGGTTTGAAGCAGTTGTCGTTGAATGTAGCTGAAACAGTAGAAGTTTGGCAACCTAAGTGTGGAACCACGGAGACAACTGACGCCCCATACCTTGAGTGACATACCGTTGATAGGATCCGTCATTTGATTCAAAAAGTTGAGTTCTAGCACTTGAACCACGGATGTGCAGGACGGAGTGTGAATGGACCTACGAACCATAGGTGGAAACCGTCGATGAGAAGACCAAGAATTTTTATAACTGCTAAACCACGGAGATGACCCACGAATCGTTGGTTGATCCACAGTCCGTCGTTGGCCACCATCGGTCGAAAACTACCAAAATGAGATTTTCCTTATTTTCGTTTGCTACTTTGTTTATGACTTAAGTACTATAAATATAAGTTGTAATTTACGTTTTTAAGGGTTAGACCTTTTTCAAGACTATTGCTTTTAGCTTTTTGGATTACTTTGCAAACAATTTAGCAATTTAATTCTTGAAGCTTGTTTATGCAATTTGCTTTTGATTTTCAATTCAAGATTTCTTTATTCATCTATTATAATTGTATGTTCATAGTTTATCTTATTAACCTAATATGAATTGTGAATTCTCAAGCATGTGTAGCTAATCCACAACTAGGGTTGTGGGAACAATGAGCAATTAACAATTAATGAATAATAAATAAGTAATTCTAGAATAGTGTAACCATGTATTGTTAATCCTTTCGTTTAGAATGCTTTCTAGTGGTGTGCAACCTTAGAACTCTCATCATTCCTACTTGTCAGACCAAAGAGGTAATGAATGAGAAAAGGATTGTAAACGGAGATGTAGTTGATTTTAGTCGCTATCTAATAGCATGGCCTTAATAATTGTGATGTGAGGGCTAATCCGAGGTTAAAGGTAAGGGTTGGTAAACCACACACCCATAGACGAACCAAGTTATGTGGTGAAATTCCCTAGTTTGAGGACCAATCACTTAGGGATACCTAACTTATCAACCTTGCATGTTAACACTAGGATCGAGTTACTATTATTACGAATACTGCGTTAAGAGATTGTGGGGAACACTTATACCCTAGTTTTTATCTCATATTGATATATCAAACTGCAAATCTTGTTTACTTGTTACTGAGTGTTACAAAGCAACAAACTGTTAGTTTACTTAACCCCTCCCCCCTACTGTTACTTTTTTGGGAAATCATTTGACTAAATGTAAATAATCGTAACTAGCCTAAGTCTGAACCTTATTCCTTATGGATCGACCCTAACCTAAAAGTTAATTTCTTTATTTGACAATGACTGCTTATGCTTCTTTCGGGAGATGTAATTTGGGTGTATCATGGCACGTAATTATTTATGCATAAAGCAACGTTCAAATAAAATGTAATGATCCTCTAGGTCATTTCTATTTTATGCCTTCTTTTCGTTGGTTAGAGCAGTCCTGTAGCGACCACAGGTCATTTATAACTTGCTGGCACTAACTATTATGTCGCCTGGTCGTTCCTTTGGGTTTTTTGCCAGTTTTCCTATTTTGGAGCTTTTGAAACTTGAAAAAGTTGATTTCAGTCATAACCTCAGGTAGACGACCTCAGATGGGAATTTTGACGGTTGCATCAGCTCTGGAGCGGACAAATTAGGCTAGTAGAATGGTTGACACGAGTCCTAAGACTTTCAGTGTGACATTTGGGCCATTTGGCGCTTTAGCCTTTGAATTTTGGCTTAAGTTTTACTTTGGTCAACATTCTTATTAAATGCACTCGGATGAGAATACTGTCAGGGCTACTAGTTCCGAAATGTTTAGTTTGGTCTAGAACGACCTTTCGTGCACTTCTCGGGGCATCAGTCTTATTCAGAGGTCTGATGTGGAAATTGGCTAAAATTGGCATTTAGGCCTGTTCGGAAATTCCGACTATGCCATTGAGTCTAGAATGTTGAATTTAATAGGGTAGCATATCTGGTTTATTTTCATCGGGTCTTGAATGAATTCCAAGGGTCTGTTCGGAGACTTTTAAAAAATAAATAACAAAAGCTGGTGTTGCTGGTCCAGACCTTTAGCGATCAAAATTTAGTCTTTTGGTGACTAGATTTAGCTTTTAGCGATCACAACTGCTACTATTTATATAGCAAAAAATAGATTCAACCTCATTTTTAAACTTTGATATCTCGAGTTCTAGAGCTTCGTTATGGGTGATTTGAAGTCCGGTGTGTTCGGGTTTGCGTTAGCAGTATGGTCATTGTTCGGAGCATGTCAGAAATTCTCTGATTGTGGTATATCTGCGTTGTAAGTGGCTACCCCAAGTCTCTTTTGTGTAAAGTTTTGCATTTTGGTTTGTTGTTGCATGGAGTTGTTCCGAGCCCGGAGAGGTGCTCCGTTTTGGAACACAAGCTTGTGGGAGGGTTTAGGACCTCTTTACAAAGTCAATTCTGGAAATTCAGGAGCGGGTCCCATATTTCCTGATTTTGACTGTAAAAATTGGTATGTCTCCGATTTTGATGTTTTAGTGCCTAAACAGCCGTGCTGATGATGTGATTCTATTTTTTATAGCATGGCAGCAATGCAAGGGTGTTCTGGTGTGAGGTAGTTTATAGTGGACGTCAATCCACGATGGCTTGGAGTTGATTCGCCATTTTGAAGTCGTTGTTAGTGGACGTCGATCCACGATAGCTTGGAATATGAGATCCCCTACGAAGTTCATTTTACCCCCACACTCTTACTGGCATTGGGCAGGGCCCCTGGGAGTAATAGTTGACTCACTTGGCTGCCATTAGGTAGGACCCCCGGGGTGATTAGTTGGCTGGGTAGTTAGATATAAGTTAGTTGAGGTCCTTTTCGGAGTTGACAGGCCCGCGCACTCTGTCTTGATAGGGCAGGGCCCCCAGGAGTGTTGGATGGCAAACTTGGTTGGCTTGGGCAGGGCCCTCAGAGTGTTAACCTATTGGGCTGTTGGATTAGGGCTTTTGGAGGGAATTGATATACCCTCACGCAGCACTAGCCTGGCTTGGTAATTCCCCGAAGTGCTGGAAGGCTAGGTAACCCGATATGGAAGTCTGACTTGTTGATTGGGTTAGAATTATGGGTTGTGTCAGTTCGGAGTAGGGTTTTCTTTTGGTTCCGTAGTTGTGGCTTCTCTGTGCACCTATCGGGCATTTGGGAGTTCATTCGGGTTCTTGTTTGTTTGTGCGTAAGTGTACCTAGAAGGTCTTATTCAAGGCATAGCTGGGTTTAAGTTAAATATTCTTAGACTGGCTCTTTGATTGTTCTTCTCTTATTTCTATTGACCTCTGTTTGATTCTATCTTTTTCGTCTACTTTTACCTTTCTTGTTCAGTCGGCCTATGATGCCTACTGGGTACCTGTCGCTTTGGTACTCATGCTACACTCTACATCTATTTTCGTGGTACAGGTCTGAGGACTAGCTATCAACATTGAGGTCGAGCCTGCAGAAGTTTTTTCTAGAGACGAAGGTGTGCTCATGGCATTCTGGAATTTCATGTCTCCATTCCATATTTGCATTGACTTTCCTTTTGGTTTTTGAGGCTGTCTTGTTTCTCTGGTCCACTTTTGGGATTTGTACTCTTTCAGTAGTTTTTACATGTGACTTCCAGGTTCTTGAAAGTATCTTTTTTGTATATAATTTTGGGTTCGCTTTTGCCTTCCTCTTATGTGTTCTATTTATTTATGCTTCGCTTAGTTGAGAATAGTTCCCCCCCCCTCACTCCCATTACTCTAAAGTTCTGGGACATGGTTTGTCTTTCCTACTGACGAGTTGGTAGGCGTCATAATGGCTTGAGAAATTGGGTTGTGACAAAGTTGGTATCAGAGCCCCAGGTTCGTCGGTCTCATTATATAGAGCTAACATCTAGTAGAGTTCTAAAGATCAGCGCGGAGACGTCCATGACTTATCTTTGAGAGGCTACAGGATCTTCTTATGGAGTTTTCTTATTTTGTATCATTTTCGTGTTTTTTTTGTCTGGTTGGTTTCATGGAATCTTACTTGTTTCACAGTATCACAGGATGGCTCGCACGCGTAATAGAGGTCGAGGTCGGCCTGGAGCGCTAGCCCGAGAGTGAGGGAGGACTCCAGAGATAGAGGTGAAGCCTCAATTAGACCAAATTCCTCCCCAACCGATGGGGCCGAGACACCACCCGCACCAGTTGCCACCCCTAATATTGAGGCTATGCTTATGCAGTTTCTAGTGGTTATTAGGGGCATTAAGTAGCAGCAGGCCCCAGCACTAGTTCCAGAGCCGGCTCCAATACCGTAAGGTTAGCTTGCAACAGCTACCCTAGAGGTTTAGCAGCCGCCATTCAGTCGAATGTTTTAGACTGATTAATGCCACTAAGGGGGCAGAAGATGCTCGTGGTATTTCTGAGACTGTCACCGCCGAGGTTTTCTGGGACAGTTGGCGAGGATGCCCAAGAATTCCTTACTACTTGCCAGGAGCGACTGCAGACTTTGGGGTTGGTGGAGTCAAGGGTAGGCGACTTCACAGCTTATCAGTTGGATGGGCTGGCCAGACAGTGGTGGCGCTCTTTCATGGAGACCAGACCAGCTGGGTCCCACCAGTGATGTGGACATAGTTTTCTGAGGCTTTTTTGGCTAGATTTTATCCCATAGAGCGTTAGAGATCGGCTTTGTGATGAGTTCTCAACGTTGGAGCAAGTCTCCATGGCGGTATCTAAGTATGAGGCTAGATTTCATGAGTTATCCCGTGATGCCACCATGATGAGGAGAGAATCAGGTGCTTCATTAGAGGGTTGAGGTTGTAGCTCCGTATTGAGTCGTAGTCGATGGTTTCAACAGGCCACTCTTTACTGGATGTAGTGGACCATGCCCGCACACGGGGACAGCGGCAAGTGGGCCAAACAAGATGACAGCTTTAGTCAGGCCCGTCGTAGGCCTAGGGATACTCGAGACCGGGTTCATCATAGGTTCCAGTCGAGTCAGCCTAGTCGCTAATTTCAAGCATCATTGCAGTTATCAGAGGGTGACCAGTACCATCAGGGTAGTTATAATGCTAGACCGAGTCAGGGTCGAGATGGGTTTCAAATAGGTTCATCAAGTCGAGGTGGCCAGCTTCCAGTAGCAGGCAAATCATCAAAGGGTTGTTTCACGTATGGGGATCTTGGGCATTGGTCCATAGAATGCCCTAGCTCTAGATCAGCCTTACCAACTCCTCAGGCCGCGAAACCGGTAGTAGCAGTATTCCCTCCAGCTAGAGAAGGAGGTCAACATCAGGTTGTTCGGAGAGGTCGCTGGGGAAGTAGGGCAGGTGGATGTGCGTGGTAGAGGCACCCAAGGCCATTCCTATGCAGCTCCAGCTAGAGTAGAGGCCAAGGCATCAGATGATGTGATCGCAGGTACGGTTCTCTTATGCCATCAGTTCGCTTCAGCCTTATTTGATCCTGGTTCTACTTACTCGTATGTGTCTGCTTATTGTGTTCCTCGGTTGGGGTAAGTCTTGAGCCCTTAGTGGTACCATTGCGTGTTTCGACCGTAGTAGAGGATTCTTTAGTAGTGGATCAGGTTTGTAGATCATGTATGGTTACTATTCGGGGGCAGGATACCCAGGCGGATCTTATTGTTCTTAGTATGGTGGATTTTGATTTCATCTTGGGCATGGACTGGTTATCCCCTCACCGAGCGGTCTTGGATTGCTATGCCAAAACTGTTAGTTTAGCCATGCTTGGTATTCCGCTGGTGGTGTGGTAGGGTCATCGTAGTCGCATGCCGATTGGAATGATTTCTTATGTACAATCTCGGAGGCTAGTGGTTGGCGGGTGTTTGGCATATTTGGCTTATGTTAGAGATGTTAGTAGTAAGGGCCCTATAGGTTATTCAGTACCTATGGTTTGAGAGTTCACATATGTGTTTCTTGCCGACCTTCCTAGGCTACCTCCAGAGCGGGATATTGATTTTTCCATTGATTTGGAGCTAGGTAATCATCCTATTTCCATCCCATTATATTATATGGAACCCGCACAGCTCAAGGAGGTCAGTGTTCAGATTCAGGATCTCTTGGGTACGGGATTCATTCAGCCCAGTGTATCGCCTAGGGGTGCCCTAATCCTGTTTGTGCAGAAAAAGGATGATACTATGCGGATGTGTATTAATTACAGGCAGTTGAATATGCTGATGTAAAAGAACAATTATCTTATGCCTCGTATTGATGATCTATTTGACCATCTTCAGGGAGCCGCAGTGTTTTCTAAGATTGACTTGAGATCCGGCTACCATCAGTTGAGGATTAGAGCAATGGACATCTCTAAGACAACATTTAAGACTCGTTATGGCAATTCTGAGTTCTTGTTGATGTCTTTTGGGTTGACTAATACCCTTGCAGCCTTCATGGATTTGATGACTCTTGTATTCAGGTCTTATCTACATTCTTTCGTCATCGTGTTCATTGATGATATCTTGGTATACTTGCAGAGCCATAGTGAGCATGCCCAGTATTTTAGGATAGTGCTCCGGACTTTGAGAGATTATCGGTTGTATGCCAAGTTCTCAAAGTGTAAGTTTTAGCTTGAGTCCATAGAATTCTTAGGCCACGTGGTGTTTAAAGATTGCATTATGGTGGTTCCGACGACGATTGAGGTTATTCGTGGTTGGGCCAGGCACACTCTTGTGACTGAGCTTCGGAACTTCATCAGATTGGAAGGACTCAGGCATTTTGTCAAGGCTTTCTCTACTATAGCAGCACCATTGACTCGATTGACTCGCTAGGATATTCCATTTGTGTGATCGGAGAAGTGCGAGAGGAGCTTTCGTTAGATTGAGTTCCTAAAGGTCTATGACCTCTCTATTCTTTACCATCCAGGCAGGAAAATGAAGTAGCAGATGCCTTGAGCTGGAAGGCAGGGAGTATGGGTAGTCTAGCTATCCTTTTCTATTTCAGAGTAACCTTTGGCTTTGGCCATTCGGTCCTTAGCTAATCAGATGACCAGGATTGATGTTTTAGATTCTGGTCGGGTGTAAGCTTATGTGGGAGTTC
The DNA here is from genome assembly GCA_036553675.1 of Solanum okadae. NCBI lineage: Eukaryota > Viridiplantae > Streptophyta > Magnoliopsida > Solanales > Solanaceae > Solanum > Solanum okadae. Next base: position 27,916,320 of record CM071689.1, read on the forward strand.
AGTCATCCCTACCGGATCTGCTCCGCAATCATCAGTTCTAGGATGAGTCTCTGGCACCACTTAGAAATAGAGTCTTAACAGGCGATGCAGGGCACCACTAAGATGTATCATGACTTGATGCAGCATTAATGGTGGAGCGGTATAAGGAGGGACATCTCACACTATGTGTCCCATTTCTTGTGTTGTCAGCAAGTGAAGGCCGAGCATTTGAGGCCTGGTGGTGAGTTGCAGAGATTACCCATTGTTTAGTGGAAGTGGGAGCGCATCACCATGGATTTCATGGTGGGTTTACCTCAAAGTTGTTGAGGTGTAGACAATATTTGGGTCATCATGGATCGATTGACCAAGTCAGCACACTTCCTTCCAGTTAATACTTCCTTCAGTGCTTAGAGGTTAGGTAGTATCTACATTCGAGAGGTAGTCTGTCTTCATGGTGTGCCTGTTTTTATCATGTCAGATCGGGTTCCATAGTTCACCTCCAGCTTTTAAAGGGTATTTGAGAAGGAGTTGGGCACCCATGTCGATCTTAGCACAACATTTCACCCGCAGACTGATGGCTAGTCGGAGCGTACTATTTAGATTCTTGAGGATATGTTACGGGCCTGTGTTATGGACTTTGGAGGTCATAGGGACCGATTCTTGCATTTTGGCAGTGTTTCCGTACAACAACAACTACTATTCTAGCATTAAGATGTCCCCGTTTGAGGCCTTGTACGGTAGGCGTTGTCACACTCTAGTTGGTTTGCTTGAATCTAGAGAGCCTAGGACGCGTGGTGCAGACTTGTTCTAGGAGGCCTTAGTTCATGTGACGTTAATTCAGGATAGGCTCAGGACGACTCAGAGTAGACATCACAATTATGCAGATCGCAGGCATCGACTATTGAGATTTGCCATTGGTAACCGGGTATTCCTTCGAGTATCGCCCATGAAGGGCGTGATGAGATTTGGGAGGCGGGGCAAGCTTAGCCCCAAGTACATTGGGCCTTTTGAGATTTTGAGGAAAGTTGGTGATGTGGCCTATGAGTTAGCTTCACCCCATCATTCTTAGTTATTCACCCAATTTTCCATGTTTTGATGTTGCGCCGGTATGTTCTAGATGAGTCTCATGTGCTCCAGTATGATGTTGTTGAGTTGGATGATCGTCTGACCTATATTTCAGAGCCAGTTGCTATTTTGGCCAGAGATGTGAGGTAACTGAGGTCTAGAGTCGTTCCTGCGGTGAAGGCCAGTTGGAGGCATTGTCTACTTGAAGAGGCTACCTAGGAGATCGAGCGAGAGATGCAGGAGCAGTTCCCCAGCTAATTTGAGCCCTGATGTACTTCTTGACTCTTACTTTCGCAGACGAAAGTCCTTTTAGTAGTGGATGTTGGAATGACCCTCCAGTTCATTTCTTTGTTCATGCCTTCTTTCTGTCATTTAGAGCGTTCCTATAGCGACCACAAGTCATTTATGACTTGTTGGAACTGGTTGTTTGGTCGTCTGGTAGTTCGTTTGGGTTTTATGCCCGTTTTCCAATTTTAGAGCTTTTGAAACTTAAAAAGTTGATTTCAGTCATAACTTATATAAACAATCTCAGATGTGAATTATGATGGCTGCATCAGCTCCGGAGCGGCCAAATTAGACTAGTAGCATACTTGGCACGAGTCTCTAGGCTTTCGGTGTGACTTGCGGCCATTTGGTGTTTAGCCTTTGAATTTTTGCTTAAGTTTGACTTTGGTCAGCATTCTTGGTAAACACACTCGGATGAGAATTCCATCAACGTGGTGTCACGACCCAGGGGTACTTCTAGATGTAACACGGCACATAGAACCCCGAAAGTCACCATGTAAGCCACTTAGCATATCATAACATAAGCATAGAACAATAAAGAGTAAAAACGCATTTCAAGTCCAAAATTTTCATAAAGGAAAGCGGAAGTCTAGGATTGTCTCAATATGGCCATCTATTACAATACTCAAATCAATTAGGGTCACATCCCAAACAACATAGTCCAAAAAGGAAATACAAGAAAAGAACTACAAAGATAACATCCATCCTCGAATCATGAGGACTCAAAAACAAGCTAGGAGAATAAGCAAATCCAAGCTTTAGCCACAACGATGATTACCTTGAGAACCAGACCGTACATTTGGGGAAAATGTAGGAAAAGCATGGGTTAATACAAAAATGCACTAAGTATGATAGCCATGCATGAAAACATGCTAAAAGGGAAATTTTAGATGAATGCATACGATTTACTAAGTGAAAACATCATTATGAAGATAGTGGAAAAGCATAAGTCATAAACATATTCATTACATTGATCATCATAACATAAGAGGATCATATCATAAATACCCTCAAAGCATCCTTGTGCAATGCATGAATAAGACCCCATAATAGCACCCATACTAAGTAAAGCTTCTTAAGTAACCATAGTTCATAATTCATATTCGTGTTCATACTATCATAGTGGGAAATAAGTTTTAACCAACATAGACCATGTGAGCTTAACATAGAATCTGGTGTCTACCCCACACCAAAAAGGGGTTGTCTTATATGCCGAAGGTAGAACCATACTCTTAACTTAGGTGGATCCACTAGCTAAAAACCAATGAGGGAACATATTTTATGGGATAAGGGTATTGCTACTAGAAACCCAGTCTCTACTACCGTGAGGGATTCCATCCCAAGAGATTGCTCCTAGAAACTCGGCCTCTGCTATAGTGAGGGCTTCCATCTCATATCAATATCCACTCGGTGCTAATCATTAATTCCTACGGAGTTCAAATTAAGTCTTAACTTAAGTTCATATTCATGGAAGAATGTCTTGACACTCAATCCAACATAATTCATAAAATATCTCATAGATTCAATAGGCGAGAATATCCTTTCAACCTTAGAATCATCATATTCTGAGAAAACCTTTCACATCATATCATATTCATACATAGGTGTGTAGATGAGAATAGCCTTTCAACAACACACAACAAGATCATAATCATAATCACTTTACTCTCAAAGTGTTCTTAAAGCATCCACATAAATCTCAAAATCATGCATAATTATGATACTTTGCCCTTCAAGGATAAAGGATCATATTCAATCAACACGTCTAGAATCCCTACATTAGACATGGATAATAACTCATTTACTACAAGCATAATCTCATAATATCCTTCTTTCATCAATTCACCCACACTACAAGGTCATATAGTGGGAATATGGAGATTTCATGGATTCTTGGGGATTTCAACATAAAAACCATAATAAATCCTCAACTCAATCATAATATAAAGTAATTCAAACATTAGAATCATTTCTGAAAGGAATCCATGACTTGGAGTCAAACCTTAGCTTTTGGGGAATTTCTATCTTAGAAATTGGGGTTTTGAAGGGGCTCCATAAATGAAGAGCTACCATACCTTAGCAATGAAATCCAATGAATTTAAGAACAAAACCTTGCTCCTTGACCCCTAGCTCTAACTTCCTTCTTCTTCTTCCTTGAAGTTCTAGAGAGAGAATATTTGGGGAAAAGCTGGCTTTGTTTTAGGATTTAGGAAAAATGAGGAGGATGACTAAATTTAGGGGTCTAAACTCAAAATATAGTTAGTCAAAATTAGAGTAAAACGACGTCACTTAATTTTAATTAAAACTGGAAAATCCCAAAGTTTCCCTAAACTAACTCCTAAAAATTGTTCCCAGGTCACCATCCACGGAACCACATCCACGGGCCATGGTTGGACCCACGTGGCGTGCTGGTGAACCGTGGTTGGGTGAATGGGGCTTGGTTCTTAGGGACCCTTACCCACGACTCCTCACTGATGGGTCATGGTCGGACCCATGGCCCGTGTTGGTGAACCGTCATCTGGGTTCAGAGACTTAGTCTCAGGGTCTTGACCTACGGGCATGGTCTGCCCCACGAGGTGTGGGTTTCCTCTATTGATCACTGCCCAAGCAGTGTCTAGGGGCCCTCATCAAGGACTAATGGTTGGTCCTTGGAGGTCGTACCTTGACGTTCTAACATGAAACCTTTATTTTTTAAGTACGGGGAGTTACATTTACGACTCTAATCCTCATGATAAGCTATAGTTTAGCCTACTAGTTTCCAGAGTGTTACAATATCTCCCCTTGGGAACATTCGTCCTTGAATGATGATCTAGACACCTTATGGAAGTAAAGGCTCAAAACTAGCAGCCCATCATGCATGAAACAACAAAATAATGCACAATTCAAAGGAGGAAACTTCAACTCCATCTCAAACATAATCAATGCAACACAAGGAAGTAGGAACTACATCTAACAACCCATTATGCCTAAAACTCAACATTTCTCATATTCATAGGAGGAACTACCTTCTCCAACTAGAAACATGCCCAACACAATATCATTGAGCCAATATGCAATTACTCTCAAAAGCATACTAAAGCATGTTCATCAATTTATCTCATGAAGTCAAATAGGCAACTCACACTCAATGCACAACAACATGAGGAAATCAATCATAAAAACTCATTTTCTTACTAAACATGAATTTCTCAAGAACATGCATAACATAAGGAAATCATGGAAAAACACATATAACACACATGACTCCCAAAACACTAAAACTCAAGAGGAACTACTTACCTCAAGCTTGAATAGGAGTAGAAGGAAAGAGATGAGGATATCGGGACTTCATATCGGCCTCGGCCTCCCGGGTAGCACCCTCAATTAGATGATTTCTCCATAAAACCTTCACGAAAGCTATTTCCTTGCTTCTCAATCTATTGACTTTCCGGTCTAGGATCTCTACCGGAACCTCTTCATATGAAAGACTTTCGTCAACTCCCAACCCTTCTAAGAAAATAATCGATGTCGGATCTCCGATAAACTTTTTAAGCGTAGAAACATGAAATACCAGATGAATTCGGGCCAACTCATTTGGCAAATCCAACTCATAAGCAACCTTCCCAATACGTTTCAAAATTTGGTATTGGCCTACATACCGGGGACTAAGTTTCCCTTTCTTGCCAAATCTCATCACACCCTTCATGGGTGAGATTTTCAAATAGACCCAATCATTAACTTCAAATTCTATATCCTTTCTTCTCATATCGGCAAAAGAATTTTGTCTACTTTGAGTTGTTCTCAACCTCTCTCTAATGAGCTGAACTTTCTCAGTGGCTTTATAAACTAGCTTGGGACCTATCAAAGCAATTTCACCTACCTCAAACCAACCAACCAGAGACCTAGATCTCCTACCATACAAGGCTTCAAAGGGAGCCATACCGACACTAGAATGATAATTGTTATTGTAGGCAATCTCTATTAATGGCAAGTGGAAATCCCAATTACCTTTTAAATCTATAACACATGCCCTCAACATATCCTCTAATGTTTGGATGGTACGCTCTGTTTGTCCATCAGTTTGGGGATGAAAATTCATGCTAAGCTTGACCTTAGTACCAAGCCTTTTATGGAATGACTTCTAAAAGTGTGAAGTAAATTGAGTACCCCAATCCGAAATTATAGACAAAGGAACCCCATGCAACTTCACTATCTAATTTACATACAACTTGGCATAGTCTTCCGTCGTATGAGAAACTTTGACGGAAATAAAGTGGGCTGATTTTGTCATTGGATCTATAATGACTCAAATAGAATCATGTTGCCTTCGGGTGCAAGGCAAACACACAACAAAGTCCATATTTTCATCTTCCCACTTCCAAGTGGGGATACTTATATCTTGGGACAAGCCTCCCAAACTTTGATGCTCAACCTTAACTTGTTGACAATTAGGACATTTGGCTACAAATCCCGCAATATATTTCTACATGCCATTCCACCAATAGACTTTTCGTAGATCACGGTACATCTTGGTGGCTCCCGGATGAATAGAATACCGAGATCTATAAGCTTCCCCTAAAATTTGTTCCCTCAAACCATCAACATCCAGAACACATGATCGACCTTGGTACCTAAGCACCCCATCTCCCCCTTGGGAGAAAGCCTCAACGGACTTCTTAAGTACCGACTATTTCAACTCAACTAATATAGGATCAAGATCTTGCTTCGACTTCACATCTATCACAAAGGATGATTCGGATCCATTATGGACCATCACGCCACCCTTAGTGGAATCCATTAGTTGAACACCTAGTCGGGCCAACCTATGCACATCACGAACCAATTCTTTCTTTTCATCCTCTACATGAGCCACACTACCCATGGACAACCTACTAACTGCATCTGCTACCACATTAGCTTTGTTGGGGGTGATAAAGGACACTCATGTCATAATCCTTCTAGAGTTCTAACCACCTTCTTTGACGAAGATTCAAGTCCTTTTGACTAAACACATATTCAAGACTCTTGTGATCGGTGAAAACATCCACTTGGACCTCATACAAATAATGCATCCATATTTTTAAGGCAAACACAACCGCCGCTTATTCAAGATCATGGGTAGGATAATTCTTCTCATGGACTTTAAGTTGCCTTGAAGCATAGCCAATCACTTTACCATTTTGCATGAGCACGCATCCCAACCCCACTCTAGAGGCATCACAACACACCACAAAACCATCTGTACCTTTCGGTAAGGTCAACATCGGAGCGGAAGTAAGTCTATCTTTCAAATCTTAGAAACTTTTCTCACAAGCTTTCGACCACTCAAACTTAGCTTTCTTTTGAGTCAAAGCCGTCAAAGGAGAAGCAATGGAGGAGAACCCTTCAACAAAGGAAAGCTATGGATCTTAACCAAAATTCACACTTGCTAAACTTTGTAAAAAATTGTTGGTCCTTAAGAACTTGCAACATAATTCTCAAATGGTCCATATGTTCATTCTCACTCCTTGAATAGATCAAAATATTATTAATAAACACAACCACAAACATGTTTGGGTATTGCCTAAACACTCTATTTATCAATTCCATTAACGGCGCCAGAGTATTAGTCATCCCAAATGACATTACTAGGAATTCATGATGACCATATTGAGTTAGGAAAGCCATCTTGGGAATATCAACCCCTCTCACCCTCAATTGGTAATAACCCGAACTAAGATCAATCTTAGAGAAATAGCTAGCCCCTTGAAGTTGATCAAACAAGTCATCTATCCTAGGGAAAGGATACTTATTCTTGATGGTCACTTTATTTAATTGTCGATAATCGATGCACATTCTAAGAGACTTATCCTTCTTTCTAACAAACAACATGGGAGCACCCTATGGAGAGGTACTCGGTTGGATAAAACCCTTATCTGGCAAATCCTTTATTGCTCATTCAACTCTTTCAACTCGGCCAGAGTCATTATATAAGGAGGAATAGAGATAGGTTACATATCCGATAAAAGGTCAATTCCAAAATCAATTTCCCACTTGGGAGGAATACCGGGCAAATAATTGGGGAAAACTTTTGGGAACTCATTAACTACCTAAACTAACTCAAGAGAAGGGGTTTCGGAATCTACATCCCTCACCCTAACAAAATGGTAAATTCACACTTTGGAGATCATCTTCCTAGCTTTAATACAAGAGATAAATTGACCTCTAGGCATAGAACTTACCCCCTTCCACTATAAGATAGGCTCATTTGGAAATTGGAGTCTAACCACCTGAGTCCTACAATCGATAGAGGCATAACATGCATGCAACCAATCCATACCTAAAATCACATCAAAGTCTAACATGTCTAACTCTACTAAATCCACCAAATTAACTCTATGGGACAAGGAAACGGGACAACTTTTATAAACCCTTCTCTCCACCACAGAATCACCAACCGAGGTAAATACCGAAAAAGGTTCTAATAAAACTTCGGGGAGCATATCAAACTTCATGGCCACATAAGTTGTCACAAAGGACAAAGAAGCAACGGGATCTAACAAGGCATATACATCAATAAGAAAGACTTTTAACATACCGGTCATCACATCCGGGGAGCTCTCTTGGTCATCTCAAGATTGAAGAGCATAAAAGCGGTTTTGCTTTGGGGCATTGGAGTTTGAACTGCTTAGAGGAGCTTGCTTGCCTTCTCTCCCCTTGGCCATGAGCACCGGGCAATCTCTCATCTTGTGACCACTCTTTCCACAAACATAGCAACCATCTGTGCCAACTAGGCACTTACCGTCATGCTTTCTTCCACACTTTGCACAATTAGGCCTAGCCATATAAGAACCACTACTATTACCTCCTTGAGGTTTAGGGTTGGAAACCCTATCCTTGTTAATCCTTGGAGCACTAGAGGAGACTTGGTTGGAATAGTTTTGTCTAAACCTTGGTCGACCTTGTCCAATGGACTTACCATTGGAGAAGTTCTCATCATCGGTTCTAGCTCTTTTCACCTCCATATTATTTTCCTTGAGTTTCTCCTCCTCAATTTGTTGTGCATGGACCATGAGACAATAGATGTCCATGTCTCCAATGAGCATGGCAGTATGACACTCTTTCACCACCATATCGGATATACCCATCACAAACTTATTCATCTTCGCCCTAGAATCTGCAACTATAGATGGAGCATACTTAGACAATTGAGTGAACTTTAGGGCATACTCCTTCACACTCATACTTCCTTGACGTGGTTAATGAACTCTTGCATCTTTGCTTCCCTCAACTCTAGGGAAAGAACCTACCAATAAATGTCGATTTGAACAATTCCCATTCAACCGAGCCCGCTCCTACGGGTCTCTCACCCTTCCACTAATCATACCAAACTTGAGCCGCATCTTTTATTTGTTAGGCGGCTAACTCCGCCTTCTCTTCCGAAGACACCCCTATAATAGCAAGTACTTTATAAACCTTGTCGATAAACCTTTGAGGATCCTCTTCCACTTTGGAGCCATGAAATTTTGGAGGGTTCATTCTTGCAAAATCCCTAACCCTTGAAGCAGATGAATTCACATTAGGGTTCACATGAGTCACAATATCTCTATTAGCATGAGCTGTCACAGCTTGAGCTTAAGTCATCAAAGCTTGGGCCAACATTTGAAAAGCCTACCTAAATCCATATTCAACATAGCCGAAGGATCAATCGGAGCTTGATTAACTTGAGGAGCTTCTTTATTCACATTGTCACCCTCCATTATTCTAGCGTTAGCCCTTTGTGTATTCATATCCTGAAGTCGAAAAAGAAGGATTAGGAGAGGGACTTTAAAGAGTTAAACTCTATGGCACGACTTAAGAGTAATGAAAGAAGTTAGTTTCCTAATCATCTTGTAGCCTCTCATTCATAAGTGTGGCACGCTTCACACACATGAGCAAGACTCTACTAGACTTGGCTTATGAGACATCATCCTAGAATCATTTTAACCTTGTGCTCTAATTACCAAGTTTGTCACGATCCAGGGGTAACCCCTAGATGTAACCAGGCACATAGAACCCCAAAAGGCACCATGTAAGCCACTTAGCATATCATAACATAATCATATAACAATAAAGAGTAAAAATGCATTTCAAGTCCAAAATTTTCATATAGGAAAGCGGAAGTCTAGATTTGTCTCAATATAGCCATCTATTACCATACTCGAATCAATTGGTGTCACAGCCCATACAACATAGTCCAAAAAGGAAATACAAGAAAAGAACTACAAAGATAACATCCATTTTGGAATAATGAGGACTCACCAACAAGCTAGGAGAATAAGCAAAACCAAGATTTAGCCACAACGATGATCACCTTGAGAACCGAATCCTACACTTGGGAAAAGGTAGGAAAAGCATGGGTTAGTACAAAAATGCACTAAGTATGATAGTCATGCATAAAAACATCGAAAACATGCTAAAAGCAACATTTTAGTTAAATGTGTGCAATTTACTAAGTTAAAGCATCATTATGAAGATAGTGGAAGAGCATAAGTCATAAGCATATTCATTACATTGATCATCATAACATAAGAGGAACATATCATAAATACCCTCAAAGCATACTTGAGCAATGCATGAATAAGACCCCACAATAGCACCCATACTAAGTAAAGCTTCTTGAGTAACCATAGTTCATAATTCATATTCTTGTTCATACCATCATAGTGGGGAATAAACCTTAACCGACATAGACCATGTGAGCTTAACATGGAATTTGATGTCTACCCCACACCAAAAAGGGGTTGTCCTACTTGCCCAAGGTAGAACCATACTCTTATCTTAGGTGGATACACTAGCTAAATACTATGAGGGCACATAGTTTATGGGACAAGGGGATTGCTACTAGAAATCTGGCCTCTACTAACGTGAGGGCTTTCATCCCAAGAGATTGCTCCTAGAAACCCAAACTCTACTTTCGTGAGGGATTCCATCTCATATCAATATCCACTCGGTGCTAAGAATTAATTCCAACGGAGTTCATATTAAATCTTGAATGAAGTTCATATTCATAGAAGAATGTCTTGACACTCAACCCAACATAATTCATAAGATAGCTAATACATTCAATAGGTGAGAATATTCTTCCAACCTTAGAATCGTCATATTGTTACAACCTTTCACATCATATCATATTCATACATACGTGTGTAGATGAGAATAGCCTTTCAACAACACATAACAAGATCAAAATAATAATCACTTTACTCTCAAAGTGCTCTTAAGGCATACACATAAATCTCATAATCATGCATAATTCTCATACTTTGCCCTTCAAGGATCAAGGATCATATTCAATCAACAGATCTAGAATTCACTACATTAGACATGGATAATAACATAACTCAAATAACTCATTTACTACAAGCATAATCTCATAATATCCTTTTTTTTCATCAATTCACCCACATCACAAGGTCATACATTGGGAATATGGAGATTTCATGGATTCTTGGGGATTTCAACATAAAACCATAATAAATCCTCAATTTAATCATAATATAAAGTAATTCAAACATTAGAATTGTTTTTGTAAGGAATCCATGACTTGGAGTCAAACCCTAGCTTTTGGGGAATTTCTATCTTTGAAATTGGGATTTTGAATGGGCTCCATGGATGAAGAGCTACCATAAATTAGCAATGATATCCAATGAATTTGAGAAGAAAACCTTGCTCCTTGAACCCTAGCTCCAACTTCCTTCTTCTTCTTCCTTGGAGTTCTAGAGAGGGAATATTTAGGGAAAAGTTTGTTTTGTCTTGGGATTTAGGAATAATGAGGAGGATGACTAAATTTAGGGGTCTAAAATCAATATATAGTTAGTCTAAATTAGAGTAAAATGATGTCACTTAATATTAATTAAAATTGGAAAACCCCAAAGTTCCCCTAAACTAACTCCTAAAAATTGTTACCACGGAACCACATCCACAGGCCATGGTTGGACCCACGTGGTGTGCTGGTGAACCCTGGTTGGGTGACTGGGGCTTGGTTCTTGGGACCCTGACCCACGACTCCTCACTGACGGACCGTGGTTAGACCCACGGCCTGTACTGGTGAAGTGTGGTCTGGGTTCAGACACTTGGTCTTAGGGTCTTGATCTATGGCCCTTCACCCACGGGCGTGGCCTGACTCACGAGGTGTGGGTTCCCTCCATTGTCCTCTACTCAGGCAATGTCTAGGGGCCCTCCTCAAGGACCCATGGTTGGTCCTTGGGGGTCGTACCTTGACATTCTAACACGAAACCCTTTATTTTTTAAGTACGGCGAGTTACATTTACGACTCTAACCCTCATTATAAGCTCTAGTTTATCCTACTAGTTTCCAGAGTGTTTTACGTGCTTAGTTCCGAAATGCCGAGTTTGGTCTAGAATGAACCTTCATGCACTTCCCAAGGCTTCCAGTTTTATTCGGAGGCCCATTGTGGAAATTGGCTAAAATGGCATTTGGGTGTGGGGCCCACATTTTGTCCAAATGACCTTGTATGGAAATTTCAATTGCGCCATTGAGTTCAGAATGTCTAATTTTGGGGGTTTGCATATCTGGTTTATTTTTATCAGGTCACAAACAAAATCTGAGGGTCCGTTCAGAGACTTTTAAAAAAATAAATAGCAAAATCTGGTGTTGCTGGTGCAGACGTTTAACGACCAAAATTTAGTCTTTTGGTGACTATAATAAGCTTTTAGCGACTAGAACTGCTGTTATTTATATAGAAAAAATCAAAATCAACCTCATTTTGAAACTTCGAAATCTTGAGTTCTAGAGCTCCATTTTTGGTGATTCGAAGTCCACTGTTTTTGGGTTTGCATTGACTGTATTTATTCACATAAACACACACACTTTGTCATGATCCGATACTACCCCATTATTGTAACACAACGCTTAGAGCCACAAGTGACCCCAAGCTAACTCATGGTCTAACATAACACTAAGATCTAACATAAGTAATGAATGATAAACTGATGCGGAAGCTTACTATGAATAGTCTATTAATACTTAACATTAAATAGAAAAATACTGTAGTTCTCTTAGGATTGTCTGGAACCCTCTTTTAAAATGAGTTACTAGGACAAGCCTTTAACAATAGCTCATGACTTTCTCAAAACTGAAATAACAACAACTAAATGAATTATCGAAGTCGTCCTCAAAAGATTAGAACTCACTAGAAATACTACTAAGATGATCTGAAGTTGTACTAACCACGGCCTGAGTGCTGAACGTAAGTACCTATATTATCAAACAAAAACAGTGCAAGAGTATGCATTCAGTACTTTGAATGCATTGAGTATGTAGAATATGCATGATAGACATAATAAATGCATATGCTGAATCTGAATTGTTGTACTGAACAACATAAAAGGATGCAATTACCAAGTATTAAAATTTGTTACTGAAATTATTGAAATAATTGACTACTAGGTCATGCAACATCTAAGATTGAACATAGGGAGATACTACAAACTGATATATAACCATGTGAGCTACTACATGGAGTTTGATGTATAATCCCCATTAAGAGGGTCAAATACACCTTGCAAGGGTATTCAGGAAGATCTGACCTAGTTTAATTTTAACACCTCAGTCTTAGAAGGAGCTCAATTTAGAATGAACTAAATAAGAAAGAGCTAAATTGAGATTGTTACTCTTAAATTGTGAGTTTTGGGTCTACTTCAAACGACCATAACTTTCGGCACAGGATGAGTTAGGTGGCCCATGAGATATCAAATCAAAGGTCGTTGAGTCCTCTTTCCAACACTACCTAGTTTTCTAAATGCCAAGTTCGCATGAAGGAGATATGGTCGTCTGAGTACAACCTATTTAGTTAAGGAAATTCATCCATTTATAGAGGGGTATTTTGGTCTTTTCCTTACCCCACTAGTCTAAAATATTTTCCCCACTTAAGTTAAGGGGTCTAATCAAATCAAGTCAATTGGGATTCATTCTAAAACGTTCAAGAAAGTTAGGGCTTACGACGAAATTAGCAAGAACTTAGTTCTTACGAGATATGTCTGTTTTCATAGTGATGGGTATGCTCACCCTCACGCCAATCATAAGTTTCAAATTTCGAATCCATCCATAAGATTGATAATATTGAGTTCTTGATTGAATTCTTTGAGGTTTTAGGCTTCATTCTTTAATAATTGAGTTTTGTTGAGTTCTTGAGGTGGGGATCTTGCGAATAATTGTTGTTCTTGAGGGATTTTGAGTAGATTTTCATTTACTTGTGTTGGGTTAGTAAATCTAAGGATTTTTGGAAGAAATCAATCAATTTTAGGTGAATTAGGACAAGAAAACAAGAAAAAATATCATCAAAACGTTCTGGAAATAGGCTGAGGCGGTGTGCCTCCGTAGCGCCGGGGGGCTGGCACCTTGCACCTGTAGTGCGCCCAAAAATAGCTTCAGGTAACTGAGGGTTGGCGTGGTGCACCACTGTTGCACCAGGGGCGGCAGGCCCCTTCTGCCTCCGTTCTGTATGCATTCCTTTGAATCGTGTTTTCGCTCTCTTCTTATTTACACCTATCTAAGTCTTTACTAATCATTGAGAGATCTTATATATCCAAATCATAACTCTTGAATTCATATTTCAAATTCATGAAAAGATTAAGAGTAAAGTTTGAGAAATTCTTTTGTGTCCTTTTGAGAAGTCTTCTACAATTATTTATAACTTGGTTTAAGACTTGAGTAAATGAGTATGAGGATGAAGAAATTTGAGTTAATATTTCAAAATGAGTATGAAGGGACTAAGTATTCCACTGTATGTAACACTTTTACATCTAAAATGAGAGAAATACTAATTTCTAAATGAGTTTATGAGGAGTTTTGAGCATCATCTCATTTAAGAGAAATATTTTGAATAATTATCTCAAATTGAGAAGGAGGAGTTATGTTTTCTTTAAAACATTTGAGTTATATATATATATATATATATACATATATTATTGGGATTAGTATTGAGTCTCGATATGGGGATGAGTTCAGACAACTCAAAATCCTCATAAACTATGCACGCCAACATGGGTAAAGGGTCATTCTTTTTAGATGATTCCTTATTGCTTTTAAGCATAGCTTAGTGGATCCACTTAGTTGAGGATGACCTATTCTCCGGTAAGGTATATGACAGTTCTGGTAGCGTGGGCAAGACGTTGCATCATCACGTAGCTCGTACTAATGGTTGTCATTTAGAGAATCTCCCAAATAAGTGTAAAGATTTTACTATTGTATTTTTATATACATTGAGTTATTATCTACTAGTTTAAAAGTTTTCTTTATACTTCATCTTTATTGTTGCTTTTATATTGAATTGAGTTGAGTTAAGTATTCTTAAGTTGAGATGAGATGAAGTGAGCATGTCCTTCCTTCTTATCAGTTCAAGCTTATGTCTATGCTTTAGAGTTCCCCTTGAATGATTGTACATTCAATGAACTGATATCATTTGGCCTGCATCTCTTTTATGATGCACATACAGGTATTTAGGGTCATCAGCAAGCGCTCCGTTGATGCCACTTGCAGTTCCAATTAGCTTTGGTGAGCCTCCTTGCTTCCAGAGGACTCCACTTTTATTTTCAATCTTATTAAGATGATGTGGGTCTTGTCACGGCGTATATCATAGTTATTAGAAGCTTTATAGATAGTGGTATTTTGAGGAGTCTTTTCCATTTCAATTGTTAATGTTTAAGACTTGAATTGGCTTTTTATGGCTAGTTGAATACTTTAAATATTCTAAGTTAATTATCTTGAGACATTTGAGTTAATCTTTGCAAATTGAGGTCATATATTGTTGATTAAGTCTTCCGCTGAGTATTTAGCTAGGCCAAAGGTTCGTTTGGGGACTAGAAATGGTTCTCGAGGCCAAGGGTTTGCTTGGGGACCAGAAATGGTTCTCAAGTGTCATATATTGTTGATTATGTCCAGGGTGTAGGCTCGGGGCATGACCTAAGTTAATGTCTACAAAAGACTAAGGCTTCAGTCTAAGTATGACATGTTACAATTATAATTCTACGGCAGGGCTTATGACTAAAGCTCTGAGTCCTTAACTAACAGGTGAGCCTTCATCCATAGGCTCGCTCGGTGCTAAGTAAAACATCCTAACGGAAAAAAAATGATAAACTGACAACAATAATAATATGATAATAATAAATGATGTTGATAAATAAATATAATTAGGTAGCTCATGAGTATTGATAACTGATGAATCCTGATTGATGCTTTATATGAAAGAATCATAAATCATGAAAAATGATAGTCTAAGACATGCATGTAAAATATCATAGTTCTGAGACATGAAAATATCTATGTTCTAAGGTCCATGAAAATACTATTTAGAAATACTGAATTATAATTTGAAAACACATAACTAAACCATTTATGATGAAAAATGGAAAATATCATGGAATTTATGTTTTTCATAAAGTTCTATGCTTTCTAGAAATCATGTACTGAAAACTAGGTTTAGTTTTGGAACTCAATGAGTGAAAGAATACCATGTGAGTAAATCCCTGTCACACCTCGAGCCTACACCCTAAATGTGGACGGCACTCAAAAACCATTATTGGCCCCAAGCGAACCCTTGGCCTAGCTCAACTCTCAGCAGAAGACTTACTCAAGTGAAATAGAATCATACAAATAACTAAACTCGTAAATAAAGTAGTTAAGTCAACATACTCAAATGAACATAAGTGTTCAACTCACAGTCTTTAAAACATTAACAAGAGAAATGAAAGAAAAACTTCTCAAATACTACTGTCTATCTATGAAGCCTCTAATACTATGAGGGTTGTCGGGACAAGACCCCCGATCATCCTAACAAAAATGAAATAATGGAAATAAATAAGGGACCCTCCTGAAGCAAAGAGGCTCACCAAAGCTAACTCAAACTGCTACAGTATCAACGAAGCGTCTATTGATGACCTTGATATCCTGTATCTGCATCATATAATGATGCAAGCCAAATGGCATCAGTACATTGAATGTACGAGCATGTAAGGGAAACACTGAACATAACATAAAAGCTTGAAATTGGAAAGAACAAAACATACTCACCTCAACTCTACTCAACTCAACCTCAACTATGGATGCTCAACTCAACACAATATGAAACAACAATAAAAGTGCAGTTTATACAAAGCATTTTAAAAAGTACATAATAACTCAATGTATTTAAAAATACAATAATAACTCAGTTTGTATGTAAAGACACAAAATAACTCAGTTTGGGAGATTCTCTAACCGACAACCATCATTATGAGCTATGTGATGATACAACATCTCACCCACGCAATTGTCTTATACCTTGTCTGAGTATAAGACATCCTCAACTAAGTGGATCTACTAAGCTATGCTTAAAAAGCAATAAGGAATCATCTTAAAAGTATGACCCTTTCTACCCACGTTGGCTACATAGTTTACGAGGACCTTGAGTTATATGAACTCGTCCCCATATCGATGCTCAATACTACTCCCAAAAATATACTCAGCTCATATGTTTAAAAATATTTCCTCATCCTCAAGCTTTGAGATTATTACTCAAAAGATTCTCTTAAAAGAGACTATACTCAAAAACTCCTCATAAACTCATTTGGAAATCGATGTTCCTTCTCCTTTTAAATGTAGAAACACTTACTCTTGGGAATACTTAGTTCCCATATATTCATTTTTTTAAATCCTCACTCAAACTCAAGTACTTAAGTCTTAAAACAAGTTTTAAAATATTGTAAAAGACTTCTCAAAATGACTCGAAAGAACTCTCAAGACTTTATTCTTAAATCTACCTTGAATTTTAATTATAAATTCAAGGGTTATGATTCACATTATTAATGATCTCTCTATGTTTATATGTAATTTAGAGTACTTAGAATCAAAATGGAGTAAATTTACACTTTAAAAGAACTTAGACGGAGCAAGCAATGGAAAAAGGGTGGGGGCAGGCGACCCTGGCGCACTGTTGGCACGGGGAGCCAACCCCTAAACTTCAGAGAGTCAAATGAGGTGCATTGCTGGTGCGCTTTGATGTTTGCATAATCAAGACACAACTTCCGATGCAATTGTCTACGATCGTACAATAGTTTAGTAACCCAACCAAGGGTTGGGATCGTTCCCAAGGAAGTGGTTTTGAGAATTAATAGAAAAATAAAATTTAGTTTTAACTAGTCGTAGATAAAGACATTAATGATTAAAAACATTGTAAATTAAAGGGGGACACAAGAGTGTCAATTAACAATGGGGGGTTTTGTCACAAGTAAGGTAAATACAACAAATTTAACAAGGATTTCTAAGTAATGAGAGGGAATCCTTGGGATGTGACGGGAATACGGGATAAGCTAGATTATTGGGTACATGCTTTCGATAGAAGATTCATAGAATAATTGTGACTAGGCTAAACTTTAAGGGGGATAGGCTCTCTCTCGAGCAACTTACCCCGTTTCAAATGCGTTCCTCTCGGACACCCACTTGCCGCTTGAAGACCGGCCTACGCCTTAACCCACTCACTCTCTCGAGCTGAGTGTGTGGGAATCAGACTAGGATTCACTCTCTCGAGCTGAATCTCATGTCGACCCACTCCCACCGGCCATCAATTTAGTAGTTTTAGTTTTACGACCTCTCTCTCGAGCAAGCCGAAAACACATAAATAAACTTGTATTTGCAACTACAAATTCATTAAATTCATCCACAACTACTAAACGAAATCACAATTAAACTATCAGCAAGCAAGATCCAACAATTATCTTAACCCATATTCGCTAAATCACACCCCAAGAATTGGGGTTTTTAGCCACGCATGTGTAAGAGGTAGAAATTTATACCAAATTGAGCTCGCATTCAACTGGGTATGAAGATTTAAGTCTTGATATAGGCCAAAATTGAAGAATCCAAGAGACCCAAATCCAAAACTTGAAGATGAAACCCTTTGGATCTTCAAGTCTTCAAAACTCTCTCAAACTTAGAGCAAAAAAATCAAAAAGTACTATTCTATATGAAAATTATAATAATTGTTCGACTCTTAAAACTACAACTCTAACTAATATTTATAGTTTTCATAGAATTGTGTTGTTGCGGATCATTCGGCGTTGTTAGTCAGAATCGCCGATCAACTCGGTGATTCGCCCTTTGGTGTAGTTCATCGCCGTCTTGCACCAGCCTTCAGCATCGTCGTGCTCTGGGTCATTGGGTGACATGGTACTGCTTTGCGAAACTTTTCGGTGATGCGCCGACTGCTCCTTTTTTCCGCCGACTTGATCCTTTCCTTCAGGGCTCAGCACACTAGAACAAAAGGCGAAGTAAGACCCTTCGGCGACTCATCAAGTGGACTCGGCGATCCTCAGGCCTTCATTTCTTCGTTCTTTTCAGCCTTTTCGTTCCTTTATGCGATGTAGTGTCCATGCTTTCCTTCAAACTTCAAATACCTGAAACTTAAGGGTTTTCATCAGATATTGAGATAAAATAAGCATTTGAGGACATAATTTCTATTCAAATATAGCCCTAAATTAGTTCAATTTGTAGACTCATCAACACCCCAACTTAAACTTTTGCTTGTCCTCAAGTAAAACTGCAGTTCAACAAGGATGTCTCAAACAGTGCTACACAAGACTCAATTATGAATGTACACAACAAGACTCAAATTACTTATGCAAGGATCAATTGTGTACTCAAAGATTCAAGTTGTGACAAACCATTACCAAAGATTCTCAAGCTCGCAATACTTGCTTCAAATGCAAGTTCAAGCTCAACAAAATCCTTCGAATGCCCTCACACAAATGATGATTCCATTTTCACACGCAAAGGTATAATCAATTTAAATTTCAGGAATTAGATACAACGCTCACACTCACAAAGATGAACACAATGTATGATTTCACCCATAGGTTTGCCTATATTTTCCAATCAACATTTGTTTTGACTTTCACAAGATCACAAAGGTCTTAATAAGGCCTGTAACGGGGCTAAGTGTAAAGGTATGGTCATTTAGGCTCAGTGACTTTTATCGTTATGAAATGTGGTGCTCTCAACAGTTCCTTTCTTTTTCCTTCATCATTTTCATTAGTGCATCATAGGTCATCCTATTATTCGCTTCCCATGGATTGTTCGGAACCCTATTTCTTTGGTACTTTATTCCACAACTTTCTCTTCTTCTTTTTTTTCTTCTTTTTTTCTTCTCTTTTTCTCTTTCTCTTTTATTTTATAAATGGAAGGGTTCTATTTTTCTCAACACCATGGGTTAAAGGACACTTTCCTTGCACTTCTTGACTTTCCGTTTTGTTTTTCACCACACCCCCAACTTAGGCTTTTGGCCTAAGTTGGCTATTCAATTAACCACAATTCAAGAGGATTATAGGTAATGGATTATGAAAGGTCTATTTTTCATCAAGTTTCTTCCAAAGAAGGGTAAGGCTCAAAGGGTGTTCAAGAGAGAATCACTCGCTCAAAAGGTAGGTCACAAAAGAGGTATATGTCAAATTGGTTCACACTCTTCGAAGTTTCCTAAGATCATATCAAGAGAAAGTATTACTTAGTCAATCGGACCAACATGGCAAATTCTAGGTGTTGTCATGCATGGTTTCAGGTAAGCTTATCACACAAGGCATCGACACTTAAGTCAAACAAGACTCCACACTTTTGCTAGTGTGCAACGGTCATCACAAGAGAATTGATTTGATAAATGGCTAATCACAACGAGATGCAAAGAGTTCACATATTGTCTATGCAACCTCATTTGGCCTTATTTTAGCCGTATATTCATGTTTGTTCGATAGTAAGCACTATTCAAGTTGATCAAAACCGAGACTCAAATTTGCCAATGAACAGCCACATTCAACACACGAGCATATAAAGGGTGGCGAAAGGGTCAAAATTATTTTGCAATTTAAAATAAAAGGAGCCACAAGCTCAAACATCTACAGCAAAGCAGTATTAACACAATTTTAAACAGAACTGCCCAATATATACACGAAACATAAACAAAAGTAACACACAAAAGGTGTGGGCCTCACCCCACCACAAACAAAAACATTTGTCCTCAAATGCAATTAAAAGTATCCAAAAGTAAAAGCATAAAAGACAGAGAGGGAGGTAAGGAAAAGTCCTCTCTATGCAGTCTCTCCATCTGTCGGGGTCTCAGTGCCCGATGTAGCAATCTGAATATGGGCATCAGTGCACGGAGTAGCCTCAAGAGGAATAGCAGTGCCAGGTCTGCTAGGGGCTGTTGTGGACGTCTCAGTCAGCGGTGTCTGGATCGTCGGTTGCATAACTATCCCCACAAGATTTGACAAATCTCTGAATAGGCTCTCTTTTCGGCTCTTTACCATCTCCTCCTCAGATACTGCTAGTAGCTCCTCATCTGTCCCTGTATCTGAATCATCATCTCTTGTGCCACCCCTCTGCACATCTTCGGTGGTAGCCGAAGGGTTCCCCAAGGTCTCAGGAGCGTCCAGGTCGTCTTCCCTCTCTATTAAAGAACCGAAGTCGGTAGACTTTGATAGTCTACATCCTTCCTCAGATCTGCTACTTCGGCTTGTAAAGCTGAAACCTCAGAAGACTTCCCTTGTCTACTTTCACAAGTTGTGACTCTCACCATCAAAGCATCAACAGAAGTCTGAAGCGGGGTGAGTGTAGCAAGTATGGCGCTCTCGATCATCCCTGGAATGGACCTCTCGAGTCAGGCCGCTCATGTATCACCTGATTGGGCTAAACGCCCCATCTTCAGGATCATGGCCTGAGTAATCTTGGCAGGCTAGGAGGATGACGAAACACCTAGGGCCTGTGAAGAACAAGAAGGAGTGGATGTACCTGAAGGCTTAGAAGTCGGAGTAGGTGAAGATGCCTCTACTGGTAATAAGTCAACATTGACCTCTGGAGAAGTGTCTGCTGGAGCTATTCTCCTCATGTCAACCTCATCTCGTGTGAACTCGGCCTCAATATGCCGGATATCGATGGCGGAAGACGGGATGACCTCAACATCCATCGTAGTGTCACGAGGTACTCCAGCTCGCTGGCACAGCTCAGTGACCAGAACTGGAAAAGGCGAAGACATCGGCTTCTGTTTAGCTCTCATGGCCATCTCCTGTAAAATCAGCAACCCTAGGTAAATGGGCCTCCTGGCAATGATAGAACCAAGCCAAGCTGCCTTAGGATGATGCTATATGGACTCGTTCTGGGATGGTATGATAGTATTGCTGATGAAGCCAAACCAGAACCTGGCAGCAATGTTCAAGTCCATCTTCTCAATAGGAGCCCCTGGCAACCCTGAAGCAATATGGATCTCTCGATGTTTATATGTAATTTAGAGTACATAGAATTAAACTGGAGTAAAGTTACACTTTAAAAGAACTTAGATTGAGCAAGCAATGGAAAAAGGGTGGGGGCAGGTGACCCTGGCCACTGTTGGCGCGGGGAGCCAGCCCCTAAACTTCAGAGAGTCAAATTAGGCGCATTGCTGGTGTGCTTTGATGTTCGCATAATCAAGACACAACTTTCGATGCAATTGTCTACGATCGTACAATAGTTTAGTAACCCAACCAAGGGTTGGGATCGTTCCTAAGGGAGTGGTTTTGAGAATTAATAGAAAAATAAAATTTAGTTTTAACTAGTCGTAGCTAAAGACATTAACGATTAAAAACATTGTAAATTAAAAGGTGACACAAGAGTGTCAATTAACAATGGGGGTTTTTTTCACAAGTAAGGTAAATACAGCAAATTTAACAAGGATTTATAAGTAAAAAGAGGGAATCCTTGGGATGTGATGGGAATACGGGTTAAGCTAGATTATTGGGTACATGCTTTCGATAAAAGATTCCTAGAATAATTGTGACTAGGCTAAACTTTAAGGGGGATAAGCTCTCTCTCGAGCAACTTACCCCATTTCGAATGCGTTCCTCTCGGACACCCACTTGCCGCATGAAGACCAGCCTATGCCTTAACCCACTCATTCTCTCGAGCTGAGTGTGTAGGAATGAGACTAGGATTCACTCTCTCGAGCTGAACCTCATGTCGACTCACTCCCACCGACCATCAATTTGGTAGTTTTAGTTTAACAACCTCTCTCTCGAGCAAGACGAAAACACATAAATAAACTTGTATTTGCAACTACAAACTCATTAAATTCATCCACAACTACTAAACGAAATCACAATTAAACTATCAGCAAGCAAGACCCAATAATTATCTTATCCCATATTCGCTAAATCACACCCCAAGAATTGGGGTTTTTAGCCACGCATGTATAAGAGGTAGAAATTTATACCAAATTGAGCTCGCATTCAACTGGGTATGAAGATTTAAGTCTTGATATAGGCCAAAATTGAAGAATCCAAGAGACCCAAATCCAAAACTTGAAGATGAAACCCTTTGGATCTTCAAGTCTTCAAAACCCTCTCAAACTTAGAGCAAAAATATCAAAAAGTACTATTCTATATGAAAATTATAATAGAACTACAACTCTAACTAGTATTTATAGTTTTCACAGATTTGTGTTCCAGCGGATCATACGGCGTCGTTAGTAGGAATCACCGATCAACTCGGCGATTCGACCTTTGGTTTAGTTCATCGTCGTCTTGCACTAGCCTTCAGCATCGTCGTGCTCTGGGTCATTGCATGACATGGTACTGCTTGGTGAAACTTCTCGGTGATGCGTCGACTGCTCCCTTTTTTCGCCGACTTGATCCTTTCCTTCAAGGCTCAACACACTCGAACAAAAGGCGAAGTAAGACCCTTCGGCGACTCGCCAAGTTGACTCGGCGATCCTCAGGCCTTCATTTCTTCGTTCTTTTCAGCCCTTTCATTCCTTTTTGCGACGTAGTGTCCATTCTTTCCTTCAAACTTCAAATACCTGAAACTTAACGGTTTTCATCAGATATTGAGATAAAATAAGCATTTGAGGACAGAATTTTTATTAATATATAGCCCTTAATGAATCCAATTTGTGGACTCATCACACTTTCCCAGCCCCACTGGCGCATATGGAGTACGCCACCCCTGCCCCTCCCAGAACATTCCGACTAATTTTCTTCTTCGATTTTGGGCCCTAATTCGCCTAGAATCGAATGGCTTCTTCCCAACTCACTTAGATTTGAATACCCAACATAAGTACACAAAACTCTACACAAAATCAACTCTCAAACTTCTTACATTCATCTCAAGAACTCATCAAACTCATCATTAACGATTTAAGAATGAAACTTCAAGAACTCAAATCATTCAACCTCAAGAACAAAATTACGGATTTAAAATCACATGATTGGCGTGTGGGTCAACGAACCCAACCCTATGAGATCTTACATACCTTAATTTGGTGAAACAATTCCTCGATTTGCAAGAATCTTGATCGTTCTTCCTTTTCTCTTGTTTTCCTCTTCTTGAACTCCTCTCAAAACCCTAAGCGTATTTTAGAATTGTGAAAAATGACCCAAATTAGTTTTGACCCCTAAACTATTACTAAAAATGTTTAAAGTTGAAGGGGTAAGGAAAATACCAAAATACCCCTCACTAATTTGGGTAAATTTCTTTAATTGGATAGGCTGACTTCAAATGGGCATATCTCCCTTATCCAAACTTAAAGTTTAACAAACTTTGTGGTGTTGGAAAGAGGATTCAAATACCTTTAATTTGATATCTTATGTGCCACCTAAGTCATCATGTACCGAAAGTTATGGTCGTTTGAAGTTTACCCAAAACTCATAACTTAAACATAACTTGCAAAATTCTAAATTTGGCTCTTTCCAAATTGGCTCTTTCTAAATTTAGCCCTTTCTAATACTGAGGTGTTACAATATCTCCTCCTTGGGAACATTCTTCCTTGAATGAGATCACTCTAAGTAGACTTAGGGTGGCAACATCTAACACCCAGCTCAAACACTCAATATGCAAATTAACACAACATTTCAACTTAAAAGTACCAAGAAAAGAATTAGTACCTTGGTTTGAGACTTCTTCGGAAGCAAAGAGATGTGGGTATCTCTTTTTCATGTCCTCCTCAGCCTCTTAAGTAGCTTCCTCAACAAACTGGTTCCTTCATAAAACCTTTATTGATACAACCTCCTTGGTTCTAAATTTATGAACCTAACGATCAAGTATCTCAATGGGAATCTCCTCATAAGATAGGTTGTCCTTAATACCAATATTTTTAGTAGGTATAATAAGTGAAGGATCTCTCATACACTTCTTCAGCATAGAAATGTGGAATACCGGATGGTCTGCTGCTAACTCTGGCGGTAGCTCCATCTCATAAGCTACATTGCCAATCCTTTTGGATATCCTATAAGGACCAATATAGCAAGGACTAAGCTTCCCCTTCTTGCAAAAACCTCACAATACCCTTCATGGGTGACACCTTCAAGTAAACTTAATCATCCACCTCAAACTCTAAGTCTCTTCTCCTAACATTGGTATAGGATTTCTGAAGACTTTGTGCTTTTTCCAACCTTTCTTGAATAGTATTCACTTTCTCCGTATCTTGATGAACCAAGTCTGGTCCTATCAACCCAGCCTCATAAACCTCAAACCATCCAATAGGAGATCTACGTCTTCTCCCATAAAAAGCCTCATAGGGAGCCATCTGGATGATAGAGTGATAACTGTTGTTGTAAGCAAACTCAATGAGAGGTAAGTGATCATCCCAACTACCCTTGAAATCAATCACACACGCCCTCAACATATTCTCTAAAGTCTGAATTGTGTGCTCTACTTGACCATCAGTATGAGGATGGAAAGCATTACTCAAATTTATACCTACGAACCCAAACCTTTCTAGAAAGACTTCCAGAATTGTGCAGTGAATTGCATACCCCTATCCGAAATGATGGATATCGAAACTCCATGAAGTCTGACTACCTCTTGAATATATAGTCTGGCATAAACTTCTGCTGAAAAGTAGTCTTTATCGGTAAGAAATGGGCTGAATTAGGCATCCGATCTAGAATCATGATGCCAACGAGACTGCGGTAAACCAGTAATGAAATCCATATTGATCATCTCCCACTTCCATTCGGAAGATCTATGTTCTGTGTCGTACAATAGGGCCTTTGGTGCTCTACTTTGACTTGATGGCAATTCGGGCACTTAGGAATGAACTCTGCAATACACCTCCTCATACTACTCCACCAATAGAGTTCTCGCAAGTCACGATACATCTTTGTGGAACCCAAATGGATAGAGTATATGGAGTTATGATCTTCCTCCATGATCCTCTCTTGGAGCTCATCAACCTTTGGTACACAAAATCTACCTTGATACCTCAATACACCATCTCCCCCTTGTTCAAAAGCCATCACTTTCTGTTTATGAACATTTGCCTTCAATTCAAGCAAAGCAGGGTCTTGGTCATGTTTCTCATTTACTTCAGACAATAGTGATGATTCAGCCCCATTGATTACCACCATTCCACCTTCATTGGAATCGATTAACCGGACTCCCATTCGTGCAAGTATGTGCACATCTTTGGCTAATTCTTTCTTGTCTTCCTCAACATGGGTGGTACTACCCAAAGACAACTTGCTCAAAGCATCAGCAATAACGTTTGCCTTACCCAGGTGATATAGAATACTCATGTCATAATCCTTGAGTATCTCCAACCATCTCAGTTATCTAAGATTAATCTCTTTCTGACATAATGCATACTGAAGACTCTTATAATCAGTGAACACATCTACATGAACACCATAAAGAGAGTGATGCCATATTTTCAAAGCAAACACTACAACAGCCAACTCTAGATCGTGGGTTGGGTAATTCTTCTCGTGAATCTTAAGTTGTTTGGAGGCATAAGCTATAACCTTGCCATTATGCATCAATACACAGCCCAGTCCAAATCTAGATGTATCACAATACACAACAAAACCTTGCGTACCTTTTGGTAAGGTCAACACTGGGGCAATAGTCAACCTAGTTTCAATTCCTGAAAGCTTTTCTCACAAGCTTCAAACCATTGAAACTATGTTGTCTTCTGAGTCAACTTAGTCAACGGGGATGAAATAGATGAGAACCCTTTCATCGAACCTTCTATAATAACCAGCGAATCCCAAGAAACTCCTATATCAGTTGGAGATGTGGGTCTAGGCCAGTTATGAACTGCCTCAATCTACTGAGTGTCAACTCGAATCCCATCACCAGATACAATATGGACTAAGAACGCCACTGACTCAAGCCAAAACTCACACTTGGAAAGTTTGGCATACAACTCTCTATCTCTAAGAGTTTGGAGAATTATTTTGAGATGACTAGCATGATCCTTCTCATTCCTTGAATAAATTAGAATGTCATCAATGAATACGATAACAAACATATCAAGATAAGGCTTAAACACTTTGTTCATAAGTTCAATGAACGTTGCATGAGCATTAGTCAAACCAAATGACATGACTAGAAACTCGTAGTGACCATAGCAGGTCATGAAAGTTGTCTTTGGAATATCACTCTCTCTTACTCTCAACTGATATGGAATATCACTCTCTCGTACTCTCAACTTATGATAACTCAATCTGAAATATATCTTAGCAAAACAAGTGGCGCCCTAAAGTTGATCAAAAAGATCATCAATTCTCAGAAAGGGAAACTTATTCTTGATAGTAACCTTGTTCAATTGACGGTAATCAATACACATCCTAATAGAACTGTCTTTCTTCCTCAGAAATAAGACCGGAGCTCCCCAAGGTGAGACACTTGGTCAAACCTTTATCAAGAAGGTTTTTCAACTACTCTTTTAACTCTTTCAACTCAGTTGGAGCCATTCTATATGGAGGAATAGAGATAGGACGAGTATCAGGAAGAATATCTACACCAAAGTCTATTTCTCTCTCAGGAGGGACTACGGGAAGATCATCTGGTAAGACCTATGGAAACCCACTCACAGCTGGAACTGATTGAATATGCGGTGTCTCAACACTAGAGTCGTTAACTCGGACTAAGTGTTAGATACACCTCTTGAAAACTAACTTTCTCGCCTTAAGGTAGGAAATAAAATGACCTTTAGGCACTGTTGAACTACTTCTCCACTCTATAACTAGCTCATTAGGAATATGGAACTTAAGTACTCGAGTTTTACATTCAACTGAGGCATAACAAGCATGAAGTCAGTCCATACCTAGAATAACATCAAAATCCACCATGTCTAGCTCGACTAAGTCAGGCATGGTGTCCTTGTGATTAACAGAATTGGTACAATCACGATAAACTCTCTTAGCTAGAATAGACTCACCAACGGGTGTGGAAACACTGAAGGGCTCAAGAAGTTTTTCAGGGATAATGTGTAACCTTATAGCAACATAAGGAGTCACAAAAGATAGACTTGCACCTGGATCAAGTAATGCATATACATCAAAAGTAAAGACTTTGATCATACCAGTGACAACATCTGGTGAATTATCTTGTTCTTGATGACTAATGATAGCATACATACGGTTTGCTCCTCTGCTTGTCCATGAAGTAGCTCCTCTAGGTGCAGCTCTGTCTAGTGGAGCCACTAAATAAGATTGGGCTATATTCCCCCATTACCACTACCCTGCCTGTTCTTAGGGCACTCTCTCATGAAGTGCCCATTCTAACCACACTTGAAGCAACCAGTGGAGCCATCACGACACGATCTTGGTTTTTCCTACCACACTTAGCACATGCAGAGTCCAATTACCTTCTTGTGCCACACTACCTTGAGATTGTGCAGGTCTAGCTCTGAAGTTCTAAGAATTCTAATTCTTGAACTCACCTCTGTTCTTTGGTGAAGGTGCACTAGCAGGTGATGGAGCAGGTCAATTTGGCTTTTGTTGAAAGGATGACCAAATCGCACTACTCTTCTGTTGCCTGGACTCATTTATTGTTGTCTTAGCCTTCTTGTTTCAGCACTCTTCTCTATCTCTCAGCTTATCTTTCTCAACCTGCTGCACATGGATCATAAACCTTGTTATGTCCATGTCCCCTATCAACATCAGAGCCTTACCCTCTTTGTTTGACAGATGAGACAACCCAGAAACAAACAAGCTCATCCTGCTACTCATATCAACAACCATCTCCGGAGCATAACGAGAAAGTTGAGTGAACTTGAGGTTGTACTCATGCACACTCATGGATTCCTGCTTAAGAGTGAGAAATTCTCTTACCTTTGCCTCTCTTAGTTTACGGGGAAAGAAACGCCCCAGAAAGGCCTCTTCGAACACAGTCCAGCTCACAATTGGTGCACCCTTCGCTCCACTATTCTTTCATTGTTCGTACCAAACTCTAGCAACACCCTTCAGTTGGTATGCAGCTAGTTCCACACACTCAACATCTGCAACATGCATTACCTTAAATACTTTCTACAACTCCTCCACAATTTTTTCTGGATCCTCAATGACGCTTGAACCGGTGAAGTTTGGAGGATTCATTCTTAAGAACTCACATATTCTGGATGTATCAACCACATCCTGTCGATTCCCTCTTTGCTGCCTAGCTTGGTTGGTCATAACTTGACTCAACATCTAGATAGCATCCCGAAACTCAACATTAGTGACCTCTCCTTGGGGTTACACTTCTGGTGCATTGAGAACCCCTTGATCCTGGGATCAACATTCCTCTTAGTAGGATGACCTCGGACAGCTCTTCATGGAGGCGTGATATAAAAGATATGTGCAAGCACAAATTAGAAAGAAACTTTATAGAGTTAAACTCTATCACACGAAAAGAGTATGAAAGAAGTGAGATAGTTTCTAAATGTCCCAGCCTCCTAATTATAGATGTGGCGCGCTTCACACCGATAACCGGGACTCTACAGACATGGCTTCATAGACACCCTAGGACTCTTGAACTATGTGCTCTGATACCAAGTTTGTCACGCCCCGAGCCTACACCTTGGACGTGACCAAAAGTCGAGAACCATTGTTGGCCCCAAGTGAACCCTTAGCCTGGCTCAACTCTCAGCGGAAGACTTACTCAAGTGAAATAGAATCACACAAACAACTCAACTCATAAATAAAGTAGTTAACTCAAACTACTCAAATGAACATAAGTGTTCAACTCACAGTTTTTAAAACATTAACAAGAGAAATGAAAGAAAGACTCCTCAAATACTACTGTTTATCGATGAAGCCTCTGATACTATGAGGGATGTCGGGACAAGAACCCTGATCATCCTAACAAAACTGAAATAATGGAAATAAATAAGGGACCCTTCGGAGGCAATGAGGCTCACCAAAGCTAACTCGAACTACTACGGTATCAAGGAAGTGCATGTTGATGACCTTGATCTCCTGTATCTGCATCATAAAAACGATGCAGGCCAATGGCATCAGTAAATGTACGAGCATGTCAGGGGAACACTAAACATAACATAAAATCTTGAACTCTGAAAGAAGGAAACATACTCACCTCAACTCTACTCTACTCAACCTCAACTCATGGATACTCAACTCAATGCAGTATAAAACAACAATAAAAGTGCATTTTATATAAAGCATTTAAAATAGTAGATAACAACTAAATGTATTTAAAAATATAATAATAACTTAGTTTGTATGTAAAGATACAAAATAACTCAATTTGGGAAATTCTCTAATCGACAACTATCACTATGAGATATGTGATGATACAGTGTCTCACCCACGCTGCCATAATTGTCATATACCTTGACGGAGTATAAGACATCCTCAACTAAGTGGATCCATTAAGCTATGCTTAAAGAGCAATAAGGAATCATCTAAAAAGTATGACCCTTTCTACCCACGTTGGCTACATGGTTTATAAGGACTTTTAGTTGTATGAACTTGTCCCCATATCGGTACTCAATACTACTCCCAAAAATATACTCAGTTCATATGTTTAAAAACATTTCCTCATCCTCAACTTTTGAGATTATTACTCAAATGGTTCTCTTAAAAGAGATTATACTCAAAAACTCCTCATGAACTCATTTGCAAATCGATATTTCCTCTCATTTTAAATGTACAAACACTTATTTTTGAGAATATTTAGTTCCCATATATTCATTTTGAAAACTGAAACTCAACTCTCCTCATCCTCAAACTCAAGTACTCAAGTCTTAAAACAAGGGTTAAAAGATTGTAAAAGACTTCTCAAAATGACTCGAAAGAACTGTCAAGACTTTACTCTTAACTATACCCTGAATTTGAATTATGAATTCAAGGGTTATGATTCATGTTATGAATGATCTTTCAATGTTTAGACGTAATTAGAGTAGTTAGAATCATAAGGGAGTAAAGGTACACTTTAAAAGAACTTTGATGGAGCAAACGACGGAAAAAGGGTGGGGGCAAGAGACCCCCACGCCAGCCCCTAAACTTCAGAGACTCAAATGCGGCGCACTGCTGGCGCGCAGCCCTTGCCCTTCCCCGAAACATTTTGATGAATTTACTTCTTCGATTTTTGGCCCTAATTCGCCTAGAATCGAATGGTTTCTTCCCAACTCACTTAGATTTGAATACCCAACATAAGTACATGAAAATATACTCAAAAACAACCCTCAAACTCCTAACATTCATCTGAAGAACTCATCAAACTCATTATTAACGATTTAAGAACGAGACTTCAAGAAACTCTTCAAGAACTCAAACCATTCAACCTCAAGAATTAAATTACGGATTTAAAATCACATGATTGGCGTATGGATGAACGAACCCAACACTATGAGAGCTTACATACCTTAATTTGGTGAAACAATTCCTTGATTCACAAGCCTCATCCCCAAGAGTCAAAATGCCACCATACTCAAGAACTTCAGACCAATCGATCTTTGTAACACGAGCTATAACTAGTGACCAAAATCATTGTATATCGCATAAAAACCAACTTGAAAAAGATCAATGGCCCTAGCCAAGCCAGTTTCCTCTCCTCAAGAAGAGCCTCAGACAATGTCATCATTGTCCAAGAGTATATCTCGCACTTCAGGAACATGAAAGGGAAAAACCCTAACATGATTCTAAAAATTGATTTGGAGAAAGCCTTTGACAGGCTTGAGTGGTCCTTCATCAGAGACACTCTGCAATTCTTCAATTACCCCCCAAAACTCATATCTCTCATCATGAGTTGTGTCAGTTCCAGTTCCATAGCTATCATTGTTAATAGAGGGATAATTGATGCCTTTTGAAACGACCCCAAAAATGCCCGAAAATGTGCTTCGGAAACACCAATAATTGTAATTTCCATATATCTCAAAATCCGTTTCGTTTTTCGAAAATCCGACTTCATATTCTTGTTTAGGGGGTCAAATTGAGTGGGAAATGGGTCTAACCCAAATTTTAGAGCAACCGTATCAAAATCCAAAATTTCCAAGTGAAGCCTTTTTCGAGGGTCTACTTTGGAGGGTCATATCTCCTAGCACACAAATTATTTGGTGGCCAATAATATATCCATGGAAAGCCCTTTGAGTTAGCTATCTAACGCACTTCGTTTCACCTTATTCGGAGTTCGGACGAAGAAGTTATGCCCATTTTCGTAAAGTCTGTCCGGCAGAAAATCCAAATTTCCAGTAGCTGATTTTACTGTTCAGCTACTGTTCACCCGCCTGTTTTTTTTTCTAAGTGTTGGACCCTTTTTTTCAAAGGACTTATATTATTTCCTAGATACCATAATCCAATTCCCATCCTAAAAAAAAACATTTCCCTCTCTACAATCCTCCATTTAAGAAGAAGAAGAAGTGGGAGCTAGGGCTTTGGATTCAAGGCTTTCTTCATCAATTTTCGTGGGAGATCATAGCTAAGGTATGGGGGTCTTGATCCTTGTCTAATTTTCCATACAAGGAGCCAAATCCAAAGTTACTTCAAAATATGAAAAATCTAGGTTTTCACTCAATCTCATGGGTTCTTCCATCAAATGGTTTTAAAAGGTTTCTAATGGCACTTTATGGTTATATTGTTGTTGTATTGACGATTTAAGATGAAAATACTCCATGAACCCATGATTTCTCTCTATTCCTAGTTTATGCCTTTATGAAGTGGTTGCTAGATAATGAATGTATATGAATCAAACTTGTTTAAAGGTCTTTAGATTGTTGAAGTATGTCATTACCCAATGCTTATTTTATGGTGTATTGTTGGTGTATTGGTATGTGAGGCTTATGGCCTTAAAGGCATAGTATGAGAAATTGGAGTGTTATCATGACATTATATGAATGAGGATCCAATGAAGATAATGTGATCATGTTATGAATGTAAAGGTGTTGTTGTAGGTTGTTCACTGTTTTGGTTGCATAATTACTACCCTAATTTCTATGCTCTTTGATTTCATTACATGCCTTCAAGGTGTTTGACAAAATGTCCAACTATGGAGAATTGATAAATTGATGTTGTAAAGCTTGAGTTATGAGATGTATGGAACTTCAAAGATGTGTTGATGACAAACTAAGCTTGTGTATATGTTCATTCCATACGTGAGATTGCATTAGAGCCTAATGAGAATTTCCTATATAAAGTGTTGCATGACCATGCCCGGTCCGGGGGAAAAGAACCGGACAACCATGTGAGAGGTTTATATCTCACCACCTAGGATGTTTGGGGTGTGACCAACATCAACCATGTGAGAGGTTTATATCTCACCACCTAGGATGTTTGGGGTGTGACCAACATCAACCATGTGAGAGGTTTATATCTCACCACCTAGGATGCTTGGGGTGTGACCAACATCAACCATGTGAGGGGTTTATACCTTGCCACCAGGGTGTCCGGGTGTGAACGGCATCCCCCATCCTAAGTTGGGTTATAGATTGGTTGGATCATGCATACACATATGATATCTACTATTAGTATAGATTTACTTAAACATGTTTTGACTTCACTTTGATCATGCATCCCCATATTGTTATTCATAATGCCTATGAAACTATTTCTTGTATTTCGATTGTGTCCTTGTTTATTGTTGTGTTGCATCCCGCATACTTAGTACATTCCAAGTACTAACGCATATTTTGCCTACATGATGTCACCATGTAGGGACCGGAGCTACTCTTGATCCTTCTCTCCATTCACGTGGCTAGTACGACGCTTATCCGAGTTTGTTGGTGAGTCCTCAATAATTCGAGGGCTATGTTATGTTTCTTACTCCTATGTTTTGAGACTTTAGCTTGAAATTGTATTTTAACTATGAGGGGAGCCGGTAATATGTCATGGCCCCCGTCCTATCTATGTATGTAGAGGTGTGAGTTGGACAAGTATTTTGTAACGAGCTTGACTCTTATTCTATGATGTCATTTTGAAATGGTTTGCCTTAGTCCCTATTTCCCGTTAATTAATGTTGAATGTACTTCCGCGACCGATGAAGTGTGATGACAAGTTTGAGAGGCTTGTTTGGGGTTCCTTCGGGTTCCTCATTCGCCATGTCACGTCTAGGCCCTAGGCTTGGGTCGTGACACCTTTGTTCCTACAAGAGGCATCCGATAGGAAGACCCCATATCCCCACACCTCTTCATCCTTTGCATGGAATGGTTGTCCAGGAACATTGACCACAGGGTACAAGCCAAGGAATGGATACCCATCAAAACCACCACCTCGGGGCCTAAGATATCACATCTATTCTGTGCAGATTGATTATCTCACGTTGTTCTCCAAGGCAGACGCAAAGAACTATGCCATAATTAATGAGACCCTTGCCAACTTCAATGACGCCTCTAGTCAAAAAATCAACTTGGACAAGTCAAGAGTAATCTTCTTTAAGAACTGCTCTACCAATGACTCCAATACCTGCTCGAGCCTCCTAAATATTAGTGCCAAGGACTCTTTTGGAAAGTACCTGGGTTTCCATATTTTTCAAGAAAAGCTCGTCTAATAGTGACTTCCAATTCATTACTGATAACATGAATAGTAAGTTAGCTGGGTGGAAAACGCACTTCCTTAACTTAGCAGGCAAGACCGTCCTTGCCAAAGCTACGCTTAGTAGCATCCCATCCCATTCATGCAATACATTAGCCTCCCTTCTATAACCATAGAATCCATTAACAAAATCGAAAGGGATTTCATATGGGGTACCACAGCTGGAAAAAATAAAATGCACCTTATTGGTTGGGACACCGTAACTAAAAACAAGGAGGAAGGGGTAATAGGCATCCAAAAGTGCGAACTTAGAAATAGAGCTTTGCACGCAACTTTGGCTTGGAGAACCTTTAGAAATCCCAACAGCCTTTGGAGTAGGATACTTACTAGCAAGTACCTCAAAAATGTCAATCCACCAAATGGGAAAAGGGTGGTCTCAAGAACTTGGAAAAACATCCAAAAGGGGTGGGAAGTATGTCAAAAGGTCTCTAGATGGGTTATCCACAGGGGCGACAAAGTGTCCTTCATGAAGGATACTTGGATCCCTCATTCCCCTGCCATTGACAAGATTATCCATGGGGCCTTTACCGAGGGGGAGTTAAGCCTCAAAATTAGGGATATCTATGGAAATGGGATTTGGAACCTAGACTACCTCTCCTTCTATCTTAGTGATGACCTCAAAGCCACCATCAGAGACTACCACATCCCCTACAATAGCCCCAAGCGAGATTCCATGATTTGGGGCCCAACCAGCGATGGTATCTTTTCAACAGGCAGCGCTTATGATCTCATCTCCAAGGACAACTCAAGCAAGAACCAAACCCAGGGGAAACAATTTGAGTGGATTTGGAAAACCAAAGTCCCCAATAAAATTAGGACCTTCCTCTGGCTTTTCCACCACGAGAGACTCCCTACCAACCACTCCCTCCATCAGAAAGGGCTCAACGTGAACCCTAGCTGCCACTTCGGTAGCTCACCGAAAGAGGACACCAATCACACCTTCTTTGACTGCCCTACTGCTTCTAAATTCTGGAGAAACATAATTGGAAGTAGCAAAAACACCCGGGCCATGAATGTAAACACTAATAATTGGACCCTTTTTTGGAACCATATCAAGGATAAGCCCTTCAACAACACCATCAGTTGGGGAACTCTAATACCCTTCTTCTTATGCAACATCTGGCTTAAAAGAAACAATAACATGTTTAACAAGAAGAAGGATCACATTAATACTAACAACACCATCGGCCAGATCATGGAGTATCACTTGTTAGTGACCCAAAAAGAAAAAAGCACCTCTAAACAAAACACCATCTGAGTCAAATGAGAACCCCCCGATAGGGGAACCTATAAGCTCAAAATTAATGGTACAGTAAAGAGTCGCTTGGGTGTGGGAGGAATATAAGGAGTCTTCAGAGACCATACATGCCAGTGGATCCTAGGATTCAGTGATTGCACCCCAAAAACATCCCCTGCCATGGCGGAGCTACAAGCTTTGAGAATGGGTCTCAAACTTGGAATAGAGCACAACCCTGTTCCCTTAGTTGTTGATAGTGACTCTTCAAACATCATCAACTGGATAGACCACGATTATCTACCATACACTAACCTAATTGTTGAGTGAAGGTCATTAATGCAGATGCTTGAGATGTAAACACTGATGCACACCTACAGGGAATAGAACAGGGTTGTGGATAAGCTAGCGAATGAAGAACTACGAGAGGTTTTTGATGCCCCCAATATCTTCACAGCTTCACCACCACACACTTATCAAGAGTGGGAGGCAGATAACTTAGGGACATCGTACATTAGAAAGGTTCATTTTGTTAATCCTACTATCCAGGGCCGGGATGTGGCCCAAAACTTCTTAATTATGGACCCGCCGACAAAGGGGGCCATAGAACAAACTTAACTTTTGTCTATGGTATTATATATATAACAACCTTTTCAACAAAATTAAAAAGGGAAGCAATTTTTCTGTTGTTGGGAAGAAGATAAAAAAATTGCTTCTTAAAAAAGATAGAAGCAGAAGCAAGAAATTATGTTTTTCAACTAAAATGTCCCTTCCATATATATATATATATATATATATATATATATATATATTAATCTTATTAATTAATTAACATATCTCATATGTTTGGTTAAGTTTCAGTTACTAAATTTTATTATTTATTTTTATACAATAAATTTTATATTCTATTTTACGTTTATGTATTATTATTTTACGTATTATTTTGCGGAATTAGAAAAAAAGAAAAGAAAAAGGTAACAATAATTTTTTTGTAAGATTAGGAAAAAATAATAATAATAACAATTAAAGATTTCAACCTTTCAAAAAAATGTATAATATTGATTGAACAATGGAATATGAACATTTTAATTTAATAAAAATAAATATTTAATTAATTTTTTTGTAATAGATGTTGAAACTAGTTTCTCTTTATAAAATAATCTTAGTATTAAAGTACGTTAATACTTGCCCTTATCGTAATTTGGCTCTCAAAAGCATATTTTCAAAAGATTTGTCAAACACAATTTGATTATAAAAAACATTTTCCAAATGAATTAGCCAAACACAAATTATTATTTTTCAAAAGAACTTTTCTATAAAGCTATTTCAAAAAGGTGCTTATCAAAATATGCAAATTTTAGCAACAATGCCAAATAGGGTCTAAATCATTTAATCTACATATAATATAAAGGAGGATCCTCATCCTGCTAATGTGGCATGCCTCAATGATCACAAAAGATATTTATCTATTTTCTTAGAATTTAGACATTTTACACAATTGTATTATTAATAACTATTAACTACTGATCAATTATACCTTCCTATAAATAAAGAATTCCAAAGGCTATCATTTTGCCGTTTTTAAATTGTACTAATTTGATTTCCTATAATCAATATTTACTTCCCCATAATTAGTGTACTTAATTATGAAAAAAGTAGTTACAGAATTTCATTAAAAAAAT
This sequence comes from Solanum okadae, assembly GCA_036553675.1. Taxonomy (NCBI): domain Eukaryota; kingdom Viridiplantae; phylum Streptophyta; class Magnoliopsida; order Solanales; family Solanaceae; genus Solanum; species Solanum okadae. Next base: position 27,953,324 of record CM071689.1, read on the forward strand.
ACATCCACTTAATTGCAGCTCTTTAATGAAAAAGATAATGCAACATTTCAGCTCTTTAATATTTTAATTACTCTATTTCCTTTTATTAGGATCTATTACATTTATTTTTTCCTTCCAAATATAACTGCTAAGTACATAATGATGCAAATATACCTAATTGACTACAAATAAGCAGTAATTGCAAACGTTTCACTTTTTTTTTTAATATAATTGCAAACGTTCACTATTTTTTTAATAATTTCAACATTAATGATTATATTTAATTTCTTTTATAATTTCAACATTAATGATTATATTTAATTTCTAATAGCTATTTAAACTCCGTTCAGCCTCACTATTTTCCTAAGCATATTCTCCCTACAACTAATTACATTTCTTTTGCTTATTGTTCCTTTGAGAAACAAGAGGTCATTCCTTGTGGGGTGATATTTGGCTAAAAATATATATTAATATTACATTATTGCCTTAAATTTTATGCATCATTTGTTTTTAGTGTTTTGAACTTATTATGAATTTTATGTGATATTTGGTTAAAAATATATATTAATATTACGTTATTGTCTTATATTTTATGCATCATTTTTTTTTTTGAGTGTTTTGAACTTATTATGAATTTTATGTGCAGCAAATGTATCGAATGAACATGAATACATGATAAAAAAGATGTGATTTTTGCTTCTTTTGAAGAAAAGAAACGAAGATTGAAGGATGACTAAGTCCTCACCTTGCGAGACACACAAGTAAAGAAAAAAAACAAGAGATTTTAAAATTAATCGAGTTCGCCACTTATTCTTTCGAAGTACAATTCAAGAAAGATTATTTGTTAATATATGTCTTCCAACTAATTGTAATCTCCTTGTGAATTATCATAATTTTATTTATTTTAAAAGTTTCATCATCCAAATTATCTAATTTTTCATAAATATAATAGAAATTTGTTTCATAGAAAAATGTGTATTTTTACAAATTACACTTAGAATGTCCAAGATTTTTCTTCTATAGTTTGAATTAGGTAAATTATTCCAATTCATATAAATATTGAAAACTTGAAATAGTGTGAGAATTTCAAAAATATCATTTTGAGAAATGTTAAAAGGAAGTGGGCAAGAAGATTCTGAAAGCAATTAGAGAAGAGATGCATTACTTTTGGCTAAGAAATCTTCTTGCTGGACAAATTGAGGTTAAAATTTCATGACATGGATCTTCACCAACATATTTTTAACTTTTACACATTATAAATCAGTAGATGATAAGTATATCATAACTTAAAAATTTATAAATTTAGATTTAATTTTGTTCTTTTACTTTATAATCTATAAATAAAGTGATAGTGTTTTTTATATGATATGGACTGTATTAACAAATATTTTTTTAATGTTAAAATATTTACATTCAAAAATTAGAAAAGTTTGTAATTGACAATTAGATTTTTAAAAAATCTAAGCTATAAACTTAACTAATTATGAAATAGGTGATATTCAAAGTTTTGGAACTAATTTGACAAAATACAATACAATGCATTTTCAATTACCAATAATGTTCCTCCAAGTAGTAATAAGGCCACTCTTCTAGAGCCCTCAATCAATTTTGTACTACCGGATATTGTATTAACATATGCCTTTTTCATTACCAAATGAGAGAAATATTTATTTTCTCTTAGTATGGTATGAGTTGTGGCACTGTCCAGAAGGCACATATCTCCATTACTCATCTTGGATCCAACTGAAGATTGAGAAATTTTATTTATCTTCAGAAAAATAAAAATACATAATAAGAAGTACGAAACTTAACAAAAGAAAATTTAAGTACATCAACTTTAAATAAGATATTAAAAATACATAACAACATTATTCATTTCCAGTTCAATTATCAATCTTCAACTGCGATCCCCAAAGAAGTCCTCAGCTTCTAGATGAGTAATATCATCGAGCACATCAAAAACATCATCTTTCAATGCTAAGTTTGCCTCAACATTCTCATCATATTTTTGAGAAGATCCTGCCTGTACATCATCTTTGAGAGTCAAATGTGACTCCACACGGGCATTAGAAGAGGAGGCACCGCCTTTATTTTCCCTCCTTTTGAAGGAATTTTGATACAACCTAACAAAAAGCTCAGGTGCCCGACATTCATTTCTCCAGTGACCTTTAAGGCCACAACGATGACAGTGATCGCCCTTTCCTTTAGAAGGATTATTTTGAGAACCAACATTGTTCTCCCTTTTGTTATGACCACCACCTCGACGATTATTATATCGTCTTTTGCCCTTGCCACGCCCACGCATATTATCATGGTCTCGATTATTTTGTCTTATTTCATACTGGTCATGTGCTTCTACCCCGTGTGCCTCCGGCAATGGAGCACTTCCAGCGGGACGGGCTTCATGATTTTTCATTAAAAGGCCATTATGCTGCTCAGCCACCAAAAGGCACGAGATCAGTTCAAAGTATTTCTGAAAACCTTTTTCACGATATTGATGTTATAATATCATATTAGAGGCATGGAAAGTAGTTAGTGTCTTTTCCAACATGTCCTCATCTTTTATAGTTTCCCCACATAATTTCAATTGGGAAGTTATTCTAAATACAATAGAGTTATACTCAATTACGATTTTATAATCTTGAAACCATAAGTGCATCCACTCATAACGATCCCTTGGCAATACAGTTGCCTTGAGGTGGTCATACCTCCCTTTCAAACCTATCCACAATTCAAGTGGATCTTTCACTGTTAAGTATTCAACCTTCAGGCATTCATCAAGATGACGACGAAGAAAAATCATAGCTTTCGCTTTATCCTGACTTGATGCCTTATTTCCTTCGATTATACAATCACCAAGACCCTTAGCAGTAAGGTGAATTTCAGCATCAAGTACCCATGATAACTAGTTCTTTCCAGAAATGTCAAGTGCCACAAATTCAAGCTTTGACAAATTCGACATGATGAAAACTATTATAAAATAATTGAGTTAATATTATGATGTTGGTTTGTTTATTATAAATGACAACTTAATACTTTAAATAATAAAATATAGGATGAGTATAAAATATATTATATGGATGAACATTAATGTTAGAAAAAAAAATGTAAACTCATGGAGCATTGAAATGGTAAGAGTTAAATATATTTTCTACTTGTTTTAAGTATTTATTACTAGTTTCAATTAACGTCAAAGTTTAGTAATAATTTTAAGTTGTATTTAATACAATACTATATTCCTTATGACACACAAAATGTATGACAAGAAAATACTTACGAGTATTCTAACTATCATGCTATCATATTGCTTAGTATTAAATTTAGAGTTATAAGTTAGTAGCATAAATAACATATATAACAATATAAACTTGAAACGTATTGATTATTATGCCTAGTAAAATATCATAATAATATCTAAAGCAAGTTATGTATGCAGTAATTAAATCGTTATAAACATATAAATGTAAGTCCTATTAGATATGTTATAAACATATAAATGTATACCTGACTCGGAAAGAAAATTGATTAACTTTTAGGAAAAAATATAATTCCGAATTAAGTAGGTCTTAATTGGTTAGAGACTCGTGCTGATAACGTTTTGTAAAACAAGAGGAAAATATAAGAATACTAAACAATATAGGAAGACAAGTGGTGATGGAAAATATAAATCTCTTCAAGTGTGTTTCACAAGGGTGAAAGACTACCCTTTTATAGGATATTCAAACCATCCTTTTACAGTATTTGACAAATACGTTAGAATAGTATTTAATTAATGTAATAAATAGATACATTACGTTAGGAATAGATCAAGTAAAACCTCCACCCTTAAATGGATTTGTAACAAAAAACTTATTGTATAAAACCAAAAGTTGAAGACGGTGGATTTTTAAGGAAATGGAGAAGTTTTTTTTCCCTTTATTTTTAAAAATTAAATTTAAGAACGGTTTGTAAGCAAATACAATAATTACCATTAAAAAATAAATTTAATAACTTATTGTTAAAAACTATGGATTCGTAGGGAAAATGAGGTAGTTTTTCTTCCCTTTCTTTTTAACAAATTATTAAATTGTATTCACATACTTTATTTTTAATAGTAGAAAGAAAAGTCTTTCAATTTTAAAAACAAAAAGGATATCACGTCCTTTAAAAAGAATCCTCAAAATTAGCCACAACAAAATACTTGAATAATTAATTTAAAATTCGAATTTCAAATAATAACTAACCTTATCCCTAAAAAAATCTCTCAACTTCCTAACTCACTTCTTAAAAAAAGAAGTTACTATTCTTAAAGTATCATTCACATCTTTTTTAACCAAACTCTTCAAAATACGAATTCAAACATTTGTAAAACAAAAATTACATTCAAACAAAAAATTTATTACACTCATGTGAGATCATAAAAGAAAATGAGGGCAAACATAGTAGTTTATTGTGTGTATATATTCCATTTTTCTTAATTGTTTGATCTGAAATTATTTTGTTATGAGGAAAGGAGAAGGATCACCATTCTCTCGAATGCAGGAAAGAAAAAGAAGAAACAGATGATGAATACATGGAGGAATTCTATAGATTTCATAGCAGTGGACCATGTATGTCAATCACTATTTAAATTTGGTTGGCGTTCTTTACCTATGTTATTTTCTTTCTTTTTTAGATTTCAATAAGTGTTTCATTTTTGCAATAATAAAATCAATATAAATTGTAACAAGGATGATGATGAATACATATCGTTGTAATTTTTATATTCTTCGTTTTCAAATACATTATTAGTTTTAATATTTACGTTTTTTAAATTTACATGCAGATTGTGATAGTAGACTATGATGTTGGGTTCTGAAGGGTGGTTAGGGCGTCATGCGGAAGCTTACAATTTGCAAATCATATAGTTGATAAATCAGCTAACAAAAAAACTTATACTAAAAATCAAAATATTATTATATCAAAAAATAATATAAAGAAAAACATTGAAACTTTAGAGAGAATAAATCTCCCCATAAACAAGACTCTTAAACGACTACATTGTGGATGTTATTGTTCTTGTGTTAGAAGAAACAAACCTATATTTATAGAGTCCTAAAATTTTTCCTACTAGAAAAGGAATCCTAAAAGGAGAGAATAAACCAAATATAAAATAATATTATATTTTCCTTTCAAGAAAAGTAAAAACATTTATGGTAATGTTTTGTTTTTTTCTTTAAGGAAAAATAAATCTTAAATTATGGTAAGAAAATCAAGGCAAAACCCTAACAAATCTCCCCTTTTGGCTAGATTTTCTTGACAAAGCTTGATCTGTCTTCTTCATTGCATGATAATCTTGTTCTTCACAAAATCTCCATCACTGTTGCTTGCCATGGTTAAAAATAAAGTTTAAAATATATGGGTTTAAAAATGGGTTAAAAATATTTTATTTTTATTCTTAATAATTGCAGCAACAGGAATGTTGAAAATATGTTGAAACTTCTTCTCCACATGTAGCTTGACAATAAAAACTTCATTATCATCAAATTGATTACAAATTGATTTGAAACCATCTTGAGTCTGTCTTCAACCTCATTGAACCATAGGTCCACCGGATCTTTGAACCATGTGCTTTGATACCACTTGTTGGGTTCTGAAGGGTGATTAGGGCGTCATGCGGAAACTTACAATTTGCAAATCATATAGTTGATAAATCAGCTAACAAAAAAACTTATACGAAAAATCAAAATATTATTATATCAAAAACTAATATAAAGAAAAACATTGAAACTTTAGAGAGAATAAATCTCCTCATAAACAAGACTCTTAAATGACTACATTGTGGATGTTATTGTTCTTGTGTTAGAAGAAACAAACCTATATTTATAGAGTCCTAAAACCTTTCCTACTAGAAAAGGAATCCTAAAAGGAGAGAATAAACGAAATATAAAATAATATTATATTTTCCTTTCAAGAAAAGTAAAAACATTTATGGTAATGTTTTACTTTTTTCTTTAAGGAAAAATAAATCTTAAATTATGGTAAGAAAATCAGGGCAAAACCCTAACATATGACCCTGTATTGACATTTGATTATTCTTTTAGTTTTATCATTTTGATTATTATTATGATCATTTAACATTTGATTTATCTAACAATAGTCTCCTCACTTTTAAAGAAATACACATACACATATAATATGGATTGTGTAAGCGTATTTATGATTTTGTTTAATTTAAAAAATAATTTAATTGATTAATTTTAATATAATATTCTAAAAAGTATAATTAAAAATAAACATAAATTTGATCTAGCTATTTCATAAATTAAAAAACTGAAAATGACCAATGAAGGTTTTTTTTGTTTTTGTAAAAATGTAACCGAAAAATATAAGAAAAATGCAAGAAAAAAAATAAAAAATTGTTGGCTACACAAGTTCGCTGGTCAAAATATGTTCTCTAAATGAAGAGACTGCTTTAAATTATATCTTATCATGACTTAATAGTCACAAATTACTTAAAATTGAGGTGTCTCTTTTTAAAATTTCCTTCCATATATGTTTTCTTTTTTAAATCGTTAAAGCAAACGTCATCAATATATAATATTATTAAAGAATGATGATTAAATTCTTACTCATCCACTTTTATCTTTTTTTCCCCTTAAAAATAATTAAATTCTTACTCATAAAATCTTCAATCACAACGAAAGTCACAATATCTAAAGATCTCAAATTATTAGTGTAATATTTTTAATTTATTAATTGCTTTTTCCTTATTATCATAACAGATTTTTATTTATTAAAAATATATGAATTATTTTTATTTTTTGTAGTCCTTGAATTCTGGATGTTGATGCTAACGATACCAATGACAATAAATTAAATTAAAAAAATTCATGACATATAATAAGTAATAAATAAAACAATTAACGAAAAAAACATTAATAAATAATAAAGGAATAGTTAAAAATACGTATGTAAAAAATTTTAAAATAAAAAAATAGATAAATATTAGAAGAAAAAAAACTAACCTATAATTCCTCACCCACCTACTATCCTAATCTCTTAAAACTCAATTATTTATTTTAATGTTCTACCTACCTAATAGGAAAAATAAAAGTTCCACATCATATAACCTGAAGCATCACACAAAAAATAAATAAATTTTGAATTTACAAAAATAAATTTAAATATTTCAAATTTGTATTTTGTTAAAAAACCATGTCAACAACATAAATATTTTCGAGTTATCACATTTCATCATCAAAATAATTTTCAAATTTTCAGTTTAATTGTTTTCTTAAAAAAAATATCTCAATTATTTAGGAAACATGATAAATAATTATGTACAAATCTGATTTTTTCATCTTTCAATTTTTTGTTTACACTGCAAATAGTTTATTTTTATGTGGTATAATATTGATTTGATTATAGCATTTTTTTATATCGGTATCTGAAATTCATTTTTTTTGCATCCTTATTTTATGAAATTATGTTTGATTAAATGAAAATCGTCTGAGAGCATTAGTTGCCGCACACACGACGGTGATTCTTCGCCTTTTTGCTGCAAATCTCTGTTTCGTCTAAGGAAATTCTGCAAGGATGGATCGTATGTGCACCAAGACCGTGAAGAAGTTATCTCGACATGTAATTGAGAGGTACTACTCCAAAATGACTTTGGATTTCCACACAAACAAGAAGATCCTGGAGGAAGTTGCCATAATTCCTTCCACGCGACTCCGCAACAAGATTGCTGGATTCTCCACCCACCTCATGAAACGTATCCAGAAGGGACCAGTTCGTGGCATCTCCCTGAAACTGCAAGAGGAGGTGTAATGACCCTCCAGGTCATTTTTAAATTAAAGCATTCATTCCATCGTTTAGAGCGTTTCTGTAGCGACCCCAAGTCATTTATGACTTGCTGGCACTGACTTTTCTGTCACCTGGTCGTTCGTTTGGGTTTTAGGCCCGTTTCCCTGTTTTGGAGATTTTATAACTTGAAAAGTTGACTTCGATCATAAATTCAGGTAAAAGACCTCAGAATAAAATTCTGACGATTCCATCAGCTCCGGAATGGCCAAATTTGGCTAATAGCATGGTCAACACGAGTATCGAGGCAATCGGTACGAGTTTAGGGCCATTTGATGTTTTCGCCCTAGAAATTTGGCCTATAGTTGACTTTGGTCAACCTTCCTGGAAAACCTGCTCAGATGAAAATTCTGACAGCTAGGTTAGCTTCGCAATATCGATTTTGGTCTATAACGACCCTTTGTTCACTTCCCGAGGCTTTAGATGCCCGTTGTGGAATCTGGCTCAAAACGATACTGGGTGGGGGACCCACTTTTCATCGAAGCAATCTCCAATGGAAATCCCGAATTCACCGTTGAGTCCGAAATATCATTTCCAACCAGATTCCATATATGATTTGTATTTTTCTGACTCCGAACGAGTCCGGAACATCGAAATTTAAGTTTGAAGAGTTGTTGAATTCTAACGCGGTGGTGACGTGGCAGAGCCACGCGACGCCACGTGGCAGCGTGTTGAAATCTGGAAATTTCCAGATTTAAGGACGATTTTCGTCCATTTTTTCCCCTCACCTTCAAACATAGATATCTCCTCCATTTTAAGCTCAAATTAGGTGATTCAAAAGGCTAATTTCAAGAGAATTTCGTGGGAAATCTAGTGGTGAGCTCAGAAACGCGAGGGGAGGCTTCCTTTGAAGTAAGGAATCGAATTTAGCTATTGCTAGAGTGATTTTTCGGAATGAATTTTTGTTGAACTTTGAAAGGTTAGATCTTGATCATCTTAGGTCCATTTTTAGTCATTCTTGAGGCTAACTTGTAGAGTTTTTCGCAAGGATCGTTGTGGTATAATCTGTTTGGGTTGGAAGGGTCTTGTTTTTCCAGAATTTGGTGATCAAGGGGCTGCCAAGTCGTAAGTTAAGACTTATTAATGATTTTAATTATTGGGGCTGATTTGCTATGTTTTAGGCATCTATTTGTGCTAAATTTTGGGGTATTAGTTTAGTAAGGTATTTGGGACGTTTTCACGGATTCATTTTTGGGATTCCAATTGTGGGTCCCACAATCCCGTTTTAGACCCAATTTTGGGTCCGTCTCCAAAAAATATAATTTTAGTGTCAACATATTCGTAATGACGAGGTGATTAACCTCTTGATAGTGTGGGAGCAATTGGAGACCGTTCAGAAGGGAAAAGCTCTGGTACCGTGAGTTGGAGCACGCGTGATTGGCTTTCAGGTAGGCTATGGCTTTCCCCTCGTGAGATTGAGCATGTTTAGGAAATTGTTTATTGATTTTCTTGAGTATGGAGGGGTTTGGGTGTCGAGCATGCTAAATTTCTATAATTCCTGCCTTAGACCTTATTTTGGGAAATTGTTGGATTATGAAAGCATGACTCTTGATATTATTGAACATCCATACCTTGTGATGTATATTATAATATTGATTTGAAGTATGTTTGGCCTTAGTCTAGGCTTAGACTAGTGTTGCCATAGACTTGCGAGGTTTCGGATGCCGTTGGGCCGTAAAACGTTTTTCGACGTCGTTTCGGACGGTCAGCTCCTTGTAGACTGATATAGCAGACTTGAGTCTGATAGTCTGAGCCTTAGCTAGGCGGTAACTCAGCTTATGAACTTGTATCCATAATGCCCTACTTTTCTATCGGCTACAGATACCCGGTTAAAGTCTGTGGTCTAGCTTAGTCACTTTTTGATACTTCCTCGGCGATTTGGGGTATATGAGGGTCGGACTGAAATGATTATTTATGGTAATCGGTTTGGTGATATTTCCCGCGACGTATGGTTGGATATTGATTCTTAGCTACAGCACCCGGTTAGAGTCTGTGGTCCAGCTTACTTATGTCCAGGCTTAGCTATAGTACCCGGTTCGAGTCCGTGGTCTAGCTTACCTGTGATCTGATTTTGGCTACAGTACCCGGTTCGAGTCCGTGGTCCAGCCCACCCGTGCCCGACCTTTGGCTACAGCACTCGGTTCGAGTCCGTGGTCCAGCCCATATAGGTTGACTCATTAGCTATAGTACCCGGTTCGAGTCTGTGGTCCAGCTTGCACGTGGTGCATTCCCAATTCCTTACTGAAGCTTCAGTTTAGTCTTTGATTACTCTCATCTGTAGGTTGAGGTTTTGGAGGTTGGGGATGTTCCAATTAAAGTCCGAGACGTAATGAGATCTTGGAATATAATTGGAAATGGTTCCGTTAAAGTCCAAAAATTGGTAATATTGTGATAGACCTTCTAGCTCCATTCTTTTACTTCAACTACCAGTGCATCTGCCGGGCTTATGGGGGTCCGTGCAGGTGATTTCTTTTATTGTGCACGAGCGTACCCGTCGGGTTTATGGGAGCCCGGCGGAGTTAGTTAGATTCCTTGTCTTTGTTGCCTGTACGCTCGTGTACATACCCACATTTACTACTCTTTTGTCCTTGATTGTGACCCTTTATTCGCATTTCAGTTTGGTTTTGCTTATCTTGCTGAGTCGGCCTGATGCCTACTGGGTACCTGCTGTTTTGGTACTCATACTACACTTTGCATCTATTTTCGTGATGCAGGTCCGAGTACTAGCTACCGACGTTGATTCGAATCAGCTACAGTCGTGATCGGAGGCAAGGGTGAGCACACAACGTCCTGGATTTGCCCGTCTCCTTCTGTACTTACTTTTGCTTGTCTTTTGCCTTTTGAGACAGCTTGTTTCTGTAGTCCACTTTTGGGACTTGTACTTTTGTTAGAAGCTCTGTACTTGTGACTTCCAGGTTTTGGGAGGGATTCATTTTGTGTATATATGTCTAGTCGCTTCCACCTGTTCATTGCATGTTCTTGTTATATTTATTACTATTTTAGGTTGATTGGTTGGTTTTCTACCCTAACATCCCATTACTTCGAGTTCCGGGATATGGGTCGGCTTGCCTACTGGTGGGTCATATAGTAGGCGCCATCATGACCTGAGAAATTGGGTCGTGACAGGAGGAACGTGAGAGACGCATGGACTTTGTTCCTGATGAATCTGCCATCAAGACCAATCTCATTGAAGTTGACAAGGATACCCTTGACATGCTTTCAGCCCTCGGCATGTCTGACCTTCCAGGCGTTGTCAAGCAGGCAGCTGAGCCCCAAGCAGTGGCAGCTCTCCCAACATTTGGTCGCGGTGCAGGAGGTTTTGGACGGAAATACTAATAAGAGAACAGTTACAGTGATCTTATGGTCTATTGAAGAAACTTTTTGGTAGATTATATGTTAGTTTTCCCTATTTTTTCTTTAAGGAGTCTTTGAAACTCATTCCAGTGTTTGAGACAAATGATGAACAACCCCTTTTTGGTGTTAAAAAAAAATGAAAATCGTCTTATTTTGCAAGATTGAATGAGAGAGAAGTATGCTAAAGAGGTTGCAACATGCTTTGCAAATTATATTTATATTTTAGCTAAAAGTAGAATCATAATTTTAATACTTTATAGATTGATCTTTGAATTTAAATTTTTTAGTAATTAAAACAAATATCATTTCAACACATGTCACATATGCTATTAAGAATTCTTTAGAATAATGTTTGGTGTCTTTGAAGAACTTATCCTCATCGCACATAGATTAAGGTAATTTTTTGTCAGTATTAATATGTAATTATACATGCACTTTTTAAACTCAATAATAATTCATATTAATTTTTTTAAGTTTTAAAATATTATATTTTTAAAATATTTGCGCAACGCGCGGGTAGGTATACTAGTACGTGTAAGGAGGATCAAATATACCCCATATGAATTATGTTTTTTTCAAAATAATAATTAAAAAATTAAATTAAAATTAATTGTTTCACTTTGGTTAAAGGAAATGAGTATATGTGAGTCATTGATTTAAATTATCTAAAGCCTCCTTTAACCAGACAACCACACTTAAAAACCAAACAAGCCCAAATCAGTAACTAGAGAAAATTGAAGGAAAGGTATCCTTTAAGTTTGGAATTAACTATTGGTAACTATTTTGACCAAGAAAAGATCAAACACACTTAACTATTAAATTAAGTTAATTGTGAACTCAATTAACATTTTCAAAACTTATAATCTTTTTAGAAATACAAAACAATCGACCCACTAAATAAACAAACCTTACACTCCCTCTCTCAAACGTTCTCTTCTCTCTCACAGAAGAAAACGTTCTCCTCTCTCAAAAATTCAAAATTGCTTTGATCGGGACAATCAATTTCTCCGGCAACTTTCAACTTCCGACGGCTGTACTTTGAACTTTCGATTCGTCTATTCTAACCATCCAAGGGAACAACGATTTGCAGGTAAAGCTTTATTTTTTTGAAAAACTTAGAGCTTTTTAGTTTTTTTTTAATGAAATACTGCAAAGAGACTATTCTGAGGGAGGTTACAATTTGCATATACTCTTCCCTTAAGCGCTGCCCAGGTTTTGTGCGATTCAGGTTGAGACAATGAAGCTTTTGCTTGTTTATGCTTTAGGAAGTGGACCAACTGATTGTTCTAAAATGAAATACTTGTTTATTTGGTTTTCTTGTTTTTTGGGGTACTTGGAGAGTGATTTGGATTTGTGGGGTTAGTTGATAATTTAGGTGAGATGGGGAAGAAAAAGGGTTTACCCAATTGGGTTCCTGATGGGTCGACATATTCTGCAGGAATTTTTGGTTCTTGGAGTCCAAATTCTTACTTCCTGCATATTTCTGTATTTATTATTACCAAAATTTGGCAAAGCTAGATGATTCAATCCCAAGTTTCATTAATAGTTTTTTTTGTTGACTGTGAGTGACTGCCCCTTTTTTTTGTTGACTGTGAGTGACTGCCCCTATGTATGATGTATAGGTGTAACAAAATATCGTTTATTGTACATCGTAATATAGACAACTATAGATTTGGGACCATTTCAGCTTTTAGAATGAACCCTTGATCACAAATCTGAGCAGTTTTGGACTAGACACTTGTTACTTCAAAAACAAATGTGACTTCAAAACCAAATGGTCGTGACTTCAAAAACAAATGAAATCCACTTGCAGCAACCAAAATATTGTCCTCAAGTTGGTACTGCTATATGCTTTATAATATGCTAAAGGACATAAATAAAGGAGATACTAAGTCACTATTTATGTTTCTTTTGGCGGACTATATTATATGTGTCTTATTAGAGCTACTGTTAATGTTGCTAGAAAAATGTTGTGATCCTCTTTTTCTTATTCTCTGCACATTATTTTCCCTTAATTTATGATTGTTGAACCTTGTAATGCCTGGACAATATAAGTATATGAAATGTCCTAGTTCTGGTGATTGGTTGAACTTTCGTATATAGTTTGTTATGTGTTACTTTTCATCTCCGGCCAGTAAATTGTCTCTGGCTTAAGAAACAACAATCATGCCTCAGTTCCAAGTTAGTTAGGGTCGGCTATATGAATCTTCACTGTTTATTGCTATCTTTTATTGAATGATGCGCAAATTGATTGTAATTTTTTTTAATTTTCTATTTGTAGATAAAATGGCTTCCAAAAGAAAAACAAGTAAATCAGTCTCTTATAAATCAAGTAAAGTAGCTAAAGTACAAACACCATTAGAAGAACTTGTTGAACAAGTCATTTCACAAAAAGATGATGTGTCTTCTGTAGATGTACAAAAACAGAATGAAAATATGAAAACTATAGAGGAGGAAGATAAAAATCAAGAAATCTTCTATAAATGACTCATCTATAGTCATCTATTGCAATAGATGGGTCATCTGTTTGAAGAAAACATAAGAGTTTTCTACTGTTTTGCTTTCATCCAACAGATGACTAATCTGTTGTAATATATAGGTCATTTGTTGGACGATAACTTAATCATTTGCTACTGATTTACGTACGTCCAACAATTGACCTAAATGACCTATTTGTTGCAACAAATAGGTCATTTGTTGGACGAAATCTCAATCGTTTGCTGCTATTTTGCTTTTGTCCAATAGATGACCAATTTGTTGCAATAGATGGGCCATTTGTTGGATGAAAACTTAATCATTTGTTGTTGTTTTACTTACATCCAACAGATGAACTATTTGTTGCAATATATGGGTTATCTGTTGGAAGAAAAATTTCAGAGTCATTCACACCATTGAAGATTATGAAGAGAAAAAAAATCAATTTCCAAGATATTATCAAATATGAAAAAGAGACAACAAATTGCAACTACTCTTCTTCCTTGCAATGTTGAGTCATCTTCAGGAGTCATAGAAGAGCAACAGAAGTTGTAGAAGGTATGGGCTACTAGCAGAAGTTGTAGAAGGTATGGGTAGCTGAAGTTGTAGAAGTTATGGGTTGTTGAAGTCATATTTTGTAAGCTGAAGAACCTAATATAGATTGTAATTCATGAATACTTATCATATTTTGTAACTGCTGATGACAATATTTTATATTTAATAGATGTTCAATTATTTTACCATGAATTTCATTCTATTCTTAGATTTGTAAAATGTTAACTTATACTATTGGAAATAGACATATGTTGCAGCAAGTTATGAGTTACTTATTGTAACAGATGACACATATATATAAAGTCGGTTCAAACATATATGCTCATATGTTGCAACAGATAAGCATATATGGGTCATATATTGCAACAAATAATACAAATTAGACATTTGTTGTAACAGATTTCTGTATTTGTTGCAATAGATGATCATATTTATTTGATTATTTTCAACAGATAGGTTATCTATTGCAACAGATAATGCATTGAGATTATAATTAAACTTATAATTGAAAGGTAATTATAATTAAATAACTTTATTTATCACTAATTATGGGTTAATGAAGCATTTCATATCAAAATAATCAACTGATCACTTTATTTAAGATGAATACAATTAGTTGATCATGTAATTACTCTACAATACATTGAAAATGTAATTGAACTTATTAAATAAAAGGTAATTATAATTAAATAACTTTATTTATCACTAATTATGGGCTAATGAAACATTTCATATCAAAATAATTAATTAATCACTTTATTTAAGATGAGTACAGTTAGTTGTTCATGTAATTAATCTACTATACATTGAAAATGTAATGAGCTTATTAATTAAACGGTAAATTATAATTAAATAACTTTATTTATCACTAATTATAGGCTAATGAAGCATTTCATATCAAATATATATAGAGTCGGTTGAAAATGATCAAACATATATGCTCATCTGTTGTAACTGATGCTCATATGTTGCAACAGATGAAGCATCCATTGCAACAGATAAACATATATGCTTAATTATTTTCAATGGATAGGTCATTTATTGCAACATATAATAATATTAGACATTTGTTGTAACAGATTCCTATAATTGTTGCAACAGATGATCATATTTATTTGATTATTTTCAACATATGAGTTATCTGTTGCAACAAATAATGCAATAGATAATGCATCTAATGCAAACTATGCAAAGTTTGTTGCAACGGATGAGCATAACTAATATAATTTATATAATAAATATGAACATACACAATTAACTAAAATGAGTTAAAATTATCAGATTCATAACTAAGTACAAAATAGCTATTTCACTATTACAATAATTATGGAGCATTTCGAACCGAGCATGTTGTTCTCTTGTGTCCAATATTTTTACATATTGAACACTTATTTTTTCTTGTTGAAAATGATTCCCCGACTCCACGCCTCCTCTTCGTTCGCCTTCTTCCCGGTTTGCTTGGGTCAACATATGGAAGAGGTATTTCTCTCTCCAAAATCTCCAAAGGAACAATCCAAGAATCTTCAGGAGGCACCGGATTAATTTTCTCACAATATGCAATTTTATATATTTCCACCGAATAATATGAAGACGAGTACTCATAGATCTGATTTTCAAAATGTGCACCATATTGGGATCGAAGCGCTGCCATAACATGTGGACAAGGTATTTTGTTCAAGCCAAAAACTCTACATGTGCACGTTCTTCTTTGAAGATCGACCGTGGCAACATCACCATGACCGTTGATACTAAATTTGTAATTGGCTATTTGATGGGCCAATAACTTGTTTCCCAAATTGATATTCTTTGATATTTGTTTTTTCATTGAAGGAACAAGTATGTTTGGTGAGTTGACCAACTCCATACGCCTCTCATGAAATAATTTTACAAATCTCATATTTATTTCATCAAATAAAGCGATGATAGGAAATTCTCTTTCAACTTCAAACATTGCATTCACGGATTCAGCAATGTTTGAGGTTATAATATTATACCTACACAAAAAAATAACTTAATAAGATATATAATTATATAAAACTTAAACAAGATACTCAATATATAATATTGTACCTATTTTTCGAACAAAATGCCCTGCTCCATCTATGAAATCCAACTGATTCGAGATGTTAAGCTGCCTTGGGTACCATATCCCTTATATGATTGAAATGGTCATAGAACTCAAGTTTATTTGTACGCTTTCGCTGCATTATAAAAATGAGATATGATATTTGCATTGTGAAAATTGTTTCAAATATTTTCTCCAAGGTGCCTCATGTAACAACTATAATGAGTTGATGGATACACAATTGAAATCATCTTTCGGATACTTGAATGCCTATTAGAAATTATGCACAACTCATCAGTATATCAACTACCCCCTATATCAACAATGGGTGTAGGTGTTGGATCCTCCTCCACATCATGTCCAATCTCATCATCTGGATTATTCATGTTCATCCCATCCAATTCATCATTTAACAAATTTTGTTGGTCTTGTTCTACATTTTCATTCTCTATCGATTTTTAACAATGTACACCCTTAAAATGGACCAAGTTGCATCACTTAGATAAGCACGCAAACGAAGTTGATTGCTTATCTTAAAAGGTAGGACCCTCTGATTTTCAAAAGACTTGTGCATATAACTGATGACAAGATCATTTGGTTGACAATTTAGTCCACAATAGCTAATGATTGAGTTCACAAAATCATTATACAAAATATCTATTTGGACGGTCATCAATACTGACTCTGACATGTCACCATCCCTCCAACGCCAAATAAATCGATTGTTCTTCTCAATCCATTCACCATAACAATCAACAACTATTGTTATTGATTCTTCCATTAATGGTACCTAAAGGAATTTATTAAAAATATTTAATAATGATTGTATAGTAACGTTAAGTGGCTATATACAGTTAAAAATCATATGCACAATCATTGTCCCAACAAGTCAATCATCTATTGCAACAAGTAGGTCATCCGTTGCAGCAGATGATTCACTTGTTGCAACTGATGATTCACTTGTTGGATACATGTCCAGAACTAGAAGCTTATCCAATATGTAAGTAAATTATTGTAACAGATGAGTCATTTGTTGCAACAAGTAATTGATCTGTTGCAATATATGACTTGCCTGTTTAGACAAATTTCTGGTTTTGTCCTAGTTTGGCCTGGTGCTGTAACATGTATCCAACGGGTAAGCCATATGTTGCAACAGATGAGTCGTCTGGTGCAGCAGATAACTTATATGTTGCAACAAATGACTTATCTGTTGTGACAAGCTTCTGGTTCTTTCCCAGCTTGGCCTGATACTGTAATATGTATCCAATAGGTAAGTCCTATGTTGCAACAAATGAGTCATCCGGTGCAGCAGATGACTCATCGGTTGCAATAAATGACTTATCTATTTGGACAAGCTTTTGGTTCAGTCCCAACTTGACATGGTACTGTAATATGTATACAACAGGTAATCTATCTGTTGCAACAGATGACTTACTTATTGGGTACGCGGCTGTAAATTTTTGAGGAAACACTCAAACTACCAAAATGAAAAATTAGAGTAAAAATCATTAGTTTACTTACCAAAATCACCTATGATGTAATGTCCAATGATATATGAATGAAAATTGGTCTGAAAGCAGCAGTACAATGTGAATATCAACTGAAGAAGAACAAAATGATGAACAACCAGATGAAGATGGTGATGAACAAGAAGAAGAAGAAGAATGAAGAAGAAGAGCAGCAACAATGGTCCCCAACAATGGAAGAATAAGCAAGAGAGAAAAAGGGAAAAAATGAGCCGTTGGTACCCTTTTTTTCCCTCAATTTCTTATTATTTAGGGTTTTATATAAGATGGACTAAAGTGTAAAATAAAAACTTAGGGATGAAAAATTCAACCCCTTAATTCTTAATTTAAAAATTGTCACCCCTACTCAATAATTAAGACTTGAGTCACCAATCCCAAATTTTGAAACTTTTCTATAACCCTTAATTGATTGTCGAGTTTTGGGCCAAAAACATCCCTCAATTATACCCAACTCTTAAATTACATCCTTTCCCTATCATAATAAACAAAAAACATCCCTAAACTATCCAAAAAGTTGCAAATTACATCCCTCTGTTAGTTTAATGCTAAGATATAACGGCTTCAACTAGAAGTGCATGACTATCCCTTATCAAACGGCTGCAATTTGGACTGTTAGCGATAAGAAAATTCAACAAATCTTAATATCAAATCAATACATTATTGTTCAGTTGAAGAAATAAAAATTAATGCAATAATATTCTTACCAAAAATTGATAAGGATATCTATATGTTTGTTATTTTCAACATGTAAATAATTGATCTACTAGTAAACGTCAAAATTGTTTTATAAATTCCAAATGAATAACTATTAATTATATATAAAAGTCTTCAAGTTATAAAGGTAAAAGATGAATCATGTATCTCATTTGTACACGATGTAAACTATATTAATTATAAAAATCTTTATAATATAAGAGTAAGACTATCTACACATCACCCTTCTCATATCCACTTATAGAATTACATTGAATATATATATATATATATATATATATATATATATATATATATATATTATTGTGATTAAAAAACAAATTATGTATCTCATTTACATATGATATTATATTTATTTTATCTAAACATTAAAATTGGAATAATATAAATGAGAAAAGCTATATAAAAATTTAAAAGAGAAGAAACTATTTTTCATGTTATTCTGCACATTCCATAAATTAACCTCACCAAACATCTATTCCTTGTAGCTATATTAGAGCTATTGGAAAGCAAGGTATATGGGTGGAGTATTTATCTTCCACTTTTTCTTATCTATATTTTTCCAAATGATAAATAAAAATGAAAGAAACGTAAGCTTATGTTTTCGCTTTTTGCTGAAGAATGATAAATAATGGTAGATTTGTAGGGATAAGTCAAGTGCATGACATAATTTCTGTTTGAATTTGTTAGTTTTTGACAGAAAACTATTGGAATTGGCTGATAACATTGTTAATTGTACAGTTAGCTAATTAATCTGTAGCTAATAATTGTCCACGTGTAGATTAGTTAGTTAGAAGCGTCAGAATCAATTAGCACAACTAAGTAGTTAGTTTGTTAGATTGTTAAAGTGTATATAAATAGCAGTGCATTTTGTATGTTCATTTTATGGTTTTAAGAAATGAGAATTCTCTCCTTTCAGTTCTCTCATTCATAGTTTCAATATGGTATCAGAGCTGTGAGTCGAGATTCGATTCAATTGCATAGAATAGGTTTCCGCCATTGTAGAACCTTTGTGGAAGCAGAGGAACGATGACTATTGGAGAATCAGTATCGATTGGAACTGCGTCTGGAACACAGGGTATTGAAACTCTGGAAGAAATTGAGAAGAAGAGGAATCATCCTCTGTATCTGCATCCGTCTGATACTCCTGGATGTGTTCTAACCACAGTTCAGCTCACAGGCATGGAGAACTACTCATTATGGAGTCGATCTATGCTAATTAATCTTCGAGCAAAGAGTAAAGTTGGTTTTGTGTTGGGAACATGCAAGAGGAGTGACTACAAACTGGAATTGGAAGAACAATGGGAGAAGTGTAACTGTTTTGTGTTAGCTTGGATCATGAACACCGTGTCTAAGGAATTACTCAGTGGGATCGTGTATGCTGATGATGCAGCTACAGTATGGAGTGATCTCAAGGAGAGATTTGACAAGGTTGATGGATCTAGAATTTATCAGCTGCACAGAGAGATATGCACAATACATCAAGGTAACTTGACTGTCTCTGGTTATTTTACAAAACTGAGGTTATTATGGGATGAATTCGATGCCTTTGTTCCTCCACCATCATGTACCTGTGATAAATCGAGGATTTATGTGGATCAACAAGCCTACTTAAGGCTATTTGCATTTCTGATGGGATTGAATGAGGTTTTTGGTCAAGCTCGTAGCCAAATCCTAATGATGAATCCTCTACCAAATGTTAGTAAAGCCTATGCTATGATCGTAGCAGATGAAGGTCAGAGGATGACTGCAGGTATTCAATCAAGGAGGGAGTCCCTAGAACCTACTGCTCTTTATGCAGGAAGAGGAAATTTTCAGAGGAATAATGATGCAGGGAGAGGAAATATTCAAAGGAACAATATGAGATCTCCACAATTGAAGAAGAAAAATTGGGATAAAATCTGTGATTATTGTAACTTGCAGGGTCATGTTAAGCTGGATTGCTACAAGTTGAATGGCTATCCACCTGACTGGAAGTTTAAGAAGAAACAACCTGAGAATTTTGCTTCAGGATATGATCAAAATTTCACAGGACAGATGCAGGGAATGAAAGCAAATCAAGTGAGAGTCGATCAAGGAATGATGCAAGATGATTTTGCACCAATCTGCAGAAAAGAAGAGGGTCAAGGAGTGAGTTCGCAGGAGGTTTCGACACTGGCAGCTCAACCTACATTCACTCAAGGACAATATCAGAAAATTCTGCATATGCTGGACAAGGAAGAAGCAGGAACTTCAGGAGTCAATATGGCAGCAAATATGGCAGGTATAACTGGACCTATTGCTACAGCTTTGTCTGTAAATAGTACTGCAAATGAGAGCTGGATAATTGACTCAGGAGCAACATGTCATATGACTCATAACCTAAATAGATTACACTCTGCTTGTAACCTTCCGGATCACTTAAATAGAAATGTTCACCTGCCAAATGGAGACACTGTGTCTGTCACACATTCAGGAAGCTGTAAGACACCAGGAGGAGATTTGTTACAGAATGTTTTGGTGATTCCTACATTCAAATTCGATTTGCTCTCAGTGTCACAGTTAACAAAACAACTGCATTGCTCAGTTAACTTCTTTCCTGAGTTTGTTGTTTTTCAGGACCTCTCCAATGGAAAGGTGAAGGGGATTGGTAAGGAGGTGGATGGACTCTACTATCTTCCCACCACATGGAGAAAGGAAGAGTAATGAGATGATACTGATGACACACAGCAGTGAGAATTTGAACAACACATTATTATGGCATAACAGGTTAGGGCATCCTCCAGCCAGGGTGATACAACAACTATCTTTGACTTCAGATATTGTAGATGATGTATGTAAGAAATGTTCTGTATGTCCACTTGCAAAGCAGACTCGATTGTCTTTTCCTTTGAGTTTTACAAAAACTAGTAGTATCTTTGAATTGATCCATTTAGATGTTTGGGGACCTTACCAAGTGGCAACTCATAACGGTTACAGATTTTTCTTGACTATTGTTGATGATAAGTCCAGAATGACATGGGTATATTTGATGAAATTGAAAAGTGATGTGTTTCATATCTTACAGTCCTTTTATGTTCTTGTTAAAAATCAGTTTAATAAGCACATTCAACGAATAAGGTCTGACAATGGGGGAGAGTTCTTTAACACAGATTGTAATGATTTTTTGGTCACTCATGGGATTATTCATGAAAGTAGCTGTCCATACACTCCACAACAGAATGGAGTTGCAGAAAGAAAGCACAGACATGTACTTGAAGTATCTAGAGCACTCAGGTTTAATGGTCATATACCTCTCAGATTTTGGGGTGAATGCATTCTTACAGCTGTGTATTTGATCAATAGACTGCCTACGACAGTATTGGAAGGGAAGACACCTTATGAGGTGTTTCACAATGTCAAGGCAAGGCTTGATCATCTAAGAATATTTGGCTGCTTAGGTTATGTTACCAGATTACCTAAAGGAGACAAATTCTCACCAAGAGCTGATGCTTGTGTATTTTTGGGTTATCCTGCTACTCAGAAAGGATACCTCATGTATAACTTGTGCAGCAAAAAGTTGGTCGTAAGTAGGGATGTAATCTTCAAGAAAGATATTTTTCCATTTCAAAAAATGGTTACTCGACAGTTGCCATTATTTCCAAATCCTTCATTGAATACACACCATGATGCTGATCATGAAGAGTTATCTAATGAGATAAATGATGTGGCGACAATATTCCCACAGGAGCAGACATTTCCTGAGATTGATATGCATAATGACAATGCAGAACATGAAGATAATGCAGATATGATGAATGAAGATAATGCAGATATGATGAATGAAGTTGTACTGCCTGTTGATGTTTCAGTACCTACTGAAAAACCAAGACAATCTCTTAGGACTTCAAACCCTCCCATATGGATGAAAGATTACATTACACAAGTCTCAGATACTGGCCAGCCCTATTCACTAGGGAAATACAATTCATACCAAGATATTTCTCCCAGTTATTCCGTATATCTATCCAAGTTCTCCACTGAAACTGAGCCTAGATGCTATGAAGAGGCCATTAGAGATAAAAGGTGGGTTGATGCAATGAAGTTGGAGATCCAAGCCTTGGAGGAAAATGGTACTTGGGAAGTAGTTAAACTGCCAGCAGGAAAATCTGCAATTGGATGTAAGTGGGTTTTTAAGATCAAATATCAAGCTGACGGGAAGATTGAAAGATTCAAGGCTAGGTTAGTAGCAAAGGGGTACAATCAAACTGAAGGTATTGATTATCAAGAAACTTTTTCGCCAGTGGTCAAAATGGTGACTGTTAGAGCTATAGTGTCTTTGGCAGCTGCTAAACATTGGATCATTCATCAAATGGATGTGTTCAATGCTTTCTTACAAGGAGATTTATTTGATGAGGTGTACATGGAGTTGCCTAAGGGGTTCAAGATGCAAGGAGAAAACATGGTTTGCAAACTAGTTAAGTCTCTTTATGGACTGAAACAAGCATCTAGACAATGGAATGCAAAATTGACTAATGCTTTGTGCAGTTTAAGGTATATACAAAGCCATTTGGATTATTCCTTGTTCACCAAGAGAAAAGGTGATGGAATAGTCATTGTTTTGGTCTATGTAGATGATCTTTTGGTCACAGGAAATGATGCCAGGTTGATAGAAGAAACCAAGCATGTACTGCACAGTCACTTCAAGATCAAAGACCTAGGAGAATTGAGATATTTTTTAGGGATTGAATTTCTCAGATCCAGCAGAGGGATAGTTATGAATCAACGGAAATATGCTCTAGAGATAATCTCTGAGGTGGGCTTAGCTGCTGCAAAACCAGCAATGACACCATTAGAATGTAACATGAAGTTAACTAGTGTGGAATTTGATGAAGGCATTATCACTGCTGATGATTTGTTTCTAGATGTTAACAAATATCAGAGGCTTGTTGGGAAGTTGTTGTATTTGACAAACACTAGGCCAGATATTGCCTTTGCAGTGCAATCCTTGAGCCAGTTCATGCAGAAGCCAAAAAGGTCACATTGGGAGGCTGCATTAAGGGTGGTTAGATACATTAAAACAGAACCAGGTAAAGGGTTGTTGATGAGTGCAGACACAAGACATCAACTTACAGGGTTCTGTGATGCAGATTGGGCTGCTTGCCCAAATACTAGGAGGTCTGTGACTGGTTTCCTATTGAAGTTTGGTGATTCTTTGATATCTTGGAAGTCTAAGAAGCAAAACACAGTATCTAGAAGTTCTGCAGAAGCAGAGTATAGAAGATTGGCTACATTAACTGCTGAGATTGTTTGGGTTACTAATTTGTTTCATGAGTTAGGAGTAAAATTGACAGGACCAGCCAGCATTCATTGTGATAGCAAGGCAGCTATACAAATTGCTGCTAATCCTGTATTTCACGAACGTACTAAACACATAGAAATTGATTGTCACTTTATTCGAGAGAAGGTGCAGCAGGGTTTAATCAGACCTACATACATACATACAAAGGATCAACAAGCAGATGTACTGACTAAGGCTCTGGGAAGACTTCAACATGACACTTTAGTTGGCAAGCTGGGATTCCTGAACTTGTTCAATACATCCAGCTTGAGGGGGAGTATTGGAATTGGCTGATAACATTGTTAATTGTACAGTTAGCTAATTAATCTGTAGCTAATAATTGTCCACGTGTAGATTAGTTAGTTAGAAGCGTCAGAATCAATTAGCACAACTAAGTAGTTAGTTTGTTAGATTGTTAAAGTGTATATAAATAGCAGTGCATTTTGTATGTTCATTTTATGGTTTTAAGAAATGAGAATTCTCTCCTTTCAGTTCTCTCATTCATAGTTTCAATAAAAACTAAGAGAGGGATGTAACTTGTCACTTCTAGGATAGTTCAAGGATGTTATTTATTCATTGTTATAATGTAAGGATAGTTTAAGTTTGAGTTATAATTGAGGGATGTTTTTGGCCATTTACTCATTGATTGTCCCCAGTAACTATTGATTCTGGTGTTTTCTTCAACTATTTTCGAGGCCTAAAAACGAAGATTTGAAGTTTTCTTGTCATAAATCATGAAAAATTCAATGTTAATCTACAAATCTAAGTACAAATAAATAATCTTGTCAGAACTGGTTAATATATATATATATATATATATATATATATATATATATATATATTTTAACTGGTTAATATCGGATCTGAAAAGTTATGGAAGTTTTGTGACTCAAATCAAATGGATGTGGGATGATGTAGTTGTTATTGATTGATTTGAATCAATTTGTTTGTGTTATGGGTTGAATTAGTTCAAGATAAATCAATTTGGTGGTGTTTTGGGTTTGATTGGTTGAAGGCTGCCAGCCATCACACAAAATTGTTGTCAGTGTTAATTTTGAAACTGTGATTACTTTTCTTGTTGTTACAAGGGATTGAAAAAATCAAAAGAACACTCCATATTAAAATTTGAAATTTATGCTTTTTCTTGTATTGTCATGGCAGGTTCAGGATGGAGGAGGTGATGATTGATGAAGATGATAAATAGGAACTTGGACAATAGCAAGGGTGAAATTAGCTAATAAATGATCCTTTCTACTTTTCTTGCATTCTTGTAGCCTTTTTATTTTTATGAAATATTTCTGTAAATGAGTTGATCACGTTTGATGTTTTATGGAGCTAGAACAAACCAAACCAAAACAGAAATTGAAAAACACTTGGTGGAGCATATGCATAAACCTTGGGCTCACCTCTCTCAGTTTTGATGCGAGTATCATCATATTCTGCCTCACAAGGTTATGTTAGGATCTAGAGTTACCCATCTTCAAATTTTCCACACTTGTATGCTACGACATATTTCTTGCACCTAAACTATTGCTCATTTTTAGGTGTCCATATGGATGTTCAACTGAAAGCTTACTATTGACTACACTCCTACCTTTCTTTCAAATTAACTTCTCATTTATGTCTACTGTCTTTAAGTTTCTATAATCGAAGTTCAAATATGTTTCCTTCATGGAATTTCTTACTGGAAAGATAATGGTTGCAATTGCATTAACGTCTGCAACAAAAGTTGGAGGATCATTTGTTTTCTTCATGTGCTCAGTGTTACTGATGGTAGCTTAATTCCAAGTGACTTGATACCTAACTCATATTACCAGTAGGTAACCGTTGCAATTAATTTGGATGTTTCTACTAAATTATTATCATGGTCTATATATTTTTCTTTTATTCTACTTGTTCTATTCTAACTTTTAACAGATGAATGTACATTCCTCCTGTGATTTCCACATACATGTTGTGAAAGCATAATGTGATATGAATTTCAGTACTTTCAAGGTTCCTTGACTCATTACTATCAGGTTATGTTTTAATTATTTCCTTCTTTTTTACATGTGATGGTGGGAGGTAGCAGGTACTCTGTGTATTAGACAAGGTGCATGAAAGCTGGCACCAACACCATAGTCCATAGTTATTAAAAAAGGTCATGGATTCTTATTGCTATGAAGGTTTTTTGAGATGATGTGGATATCATTATTTACCAAGATCCTAATTAATCTTCTAACTACATACTATCTAATCAAAGTTATCTTGTGGTGTTGTGATTATAACTGGCGGCCCCAACTGCTGATGAAATTGGAACAAAGATCATGGTTTAATTCCCAACAGAGAGATAAGGTTATGTGATTTTGTTCTATCTATCAAAGCCTAGGAGCTGCAGTTATCCAATACCGATGCTGATAGGAAGATGCAAGTTCCTGGTATAATAGTTGAGGTGTGCACAAGCTGGTCCACACATCCTCATCAACAAAATAAAAAATAAAAACTGTATTTGGGTAGGATGGCCTTTATTTGCTGCAGTCTGAATGATCAACTATCTCATTTCATGTTGCGTGGCAGCATTAGGTAACATAAGTTAGTGCTGCAAAAGGCAAAAAAGGATCTGCAACTGGATACTTTACCAATGGTCTAATGCTAAGGAATAAGGATGTATTGCTGGATTTAGAGATTGCAGTCATAGTAATGTACCCAGCTTCTAACGGAAGGTAAAATAGTTTTATTATGCAAGGCCAGGCATGCTATCTTATTGCTTTACAAGGATAGGTTTATTAGATTTTGTTGTCTAGCTGTTACATGAAAATAGCATCTACTTTTAGATCTGGCATCAACACAAAAATAGTTTGATGATCTTGCAAGATTCAGCTATAAAACACAAATGGTCGCAGATGACTCTTTTCTTTTCGTGTCATAGAATTAATTGTGAAAAATAACCATCTACATTTTGTCTATAGAATCTTCCTTATCCTGCAACGCATCTGCAGCTTGTTTCATTTTAGCTTCAGACAGTGCGGATTCCTCTTCTTTCTTTATCATCAGTTGTTTTGCCTGTTTGAGAGCTTCAACCAGTTTCAGAAGGCATTTCTCTGCGTCTTCTTTCAGGGAGCTGGGCATCAGGTTCTCTGCAACATCGGCAGGTATAATCTTTGTCTCCCTCATTAGAATTTCAATTGATTCAAATATGGGATGTGTGTCCAAGCACAGGTAATTCTTTGCAAGCACCTTGAATCCATCAAAACTACAGTATGAGAGCTCGATGTGCTTATCCATTCTTCCCCTTCTTGTAAGAGCTGGATCCAACTTATCTACATAATTTGTAGTAAAGACAATTATACGCTCTCCACTGCATGCAGACCAAAGACCGTCAATGAAGTTCAGAAGCCCAGAGAGAGTGACTCTACTTCCACTCTCTTCGGTGTCCTTGCGAGAAACTTCTTTCTTTGTCTTTTCAATCTTCTCTTCTGGAGGTTTCTTCTTCCTTTGACCTGTTAGATCAAGTGAGCAGTCAATATCTTCTATCACTATAATAGACTTACTTGTTGTTTCAGCTAAGAGCCTTCTCAATTCTGTGTTGTCCCTCACAGATGTCAGTTCAAGATCATAGACGTCATAATCCAATAAATTTGCCATTGCAGCAATCATAGTAGACTTCCCAGTACCCGGCGGACCATATAGTAGATAACCACGCTTCCACGCCTTGCCAATCCTCGCATAGAAATCCTTGCTCTCTCTAAACATGAGGAGATCATCCACAATCTCTTGCTTCTTCTCTACCTCCATTGCCAAGCTACCAAATGTTGCAGGATGCTCAAATACGATATGGCTCCATGTGGTCTTGCTGTGGCCATTAGTGTAGAGCTTTCTCTTCCTGTTTCTCATCTGAATCTCTTTCCCTGCCTTGATCACTTGCTCCAAGTAAATATCGGTTACCATGTCACGATATTTCTTGTGGAACATAAGCTTGTAATATTTTCTTTCTAGTTCTGGTAAGTACTTACTTTCCCGTTGCACAAGTTTGCCAGAAATCCACTGTACTTTTACTCCACAAAACTCGTCAGTAACTCTCTCATGTTCATCCATGCTTAGCACCAACTTGCTACCTCCAGTTACCGTTTCAGCTCTAAGCCTCTTTGCGTCTTTTGCTAAGTGGACACTGAGATACGCCTCAACTGCTGCATAGGCATCATGAGGCTTGAGATTGTTGCTCATGAATTCACTGATGGAAATCTGAATATAAGGGTAGAAAAAGCTCCTGATTCTTCGTGCCCACTTATCGAAAGCTCGGATAAGCTCAGGGGGACAGTATCGACGGATCATATCCCACAGGAATATGAAACTAGCGATGCTCGTCCCGAATCCACCCCAACTTTGCAGCAATCCCATTGCTCTGATCATTGTTAAAGATGTTTTGAAATTTCCTTAGATTTGTGTTCACTTTATATAAGAGACACAGAGAAGCCGCAAAGCAATTTCTGCTTCTCTTCAAGGTAATTGGTTATGACAGCTTATATTATCCTCTCTCTGTCCATTTGCACATTTCGAATGTTAATTTGATTAATTTTTAAAGTTAAGTTAGATTACATTAATTTAATATTTTTTAGATATTTAAAAACTATACAAAAAGTGCTATAAATTGTAAATTTTTACATATCATTATGATAAAATAGTACACCGTAAAATGGTAATCAAAGTTTTTATAGTTTAATTTTTTTTTTAAACTCATGACAATTAAAAGTGAATGGATATAGTATTATATTATGTTAAAAGAGTAGGTAAAGCTTTTGAATATATAAGAAATTTTGTGAATACATAATGTAGGACTAAGTTTAGAAAAAGAAATTTTGTGAATACATAATGTAGGACTAGTTTAGAAAAGGAAATTAAAGGCATGACGTTTTGTGAATGTATAATATAGGACTAGTTTAGAAAAAGAAACTTTGCGAATACATAATGTAGGACTAGTTTAGAAAAGGAAATTAAAGGCATGATGTTTTGTGAATGCCAATGACATTGCTGATAAAATCTTTTTATTTTAAATACTTTAAAACAATTTTTCAAAAAAGTGTTTTTGAAAAGCAAATCGTATTTGGGTAATCTTCTTAAAAATATATTTGAGAGTTAAATTACAAAAAAAAAATAACAAGTATCAATGTATTTTTAATATTATGATTATTTATAGAAGAGAAATTATTTGAAATATCTATTATAAAAATTTTACTCAAAATTTATTTTTATTCAATTAAAATGTACATATTCAAATTTTCAATCAATATTACACATAGATGAATAAAAAGATAAATAAATATTGATATAATATTAATATGATGATTTAAATATAATTTAAAATATCAATAAAATAAATTTAAAATCATTTCACAAATTAAATTCACAATAAAAATAAATAAATAAATATAAATGGCCTATTGATAAATATGTGTTTTTTTTTTTAAGAAGGAGAATTTTTAGCTTATTTTCAACAAAATAAAAATCGTTTCTGTTTTCATTTAAAAGTAGTTTTACTGATTAGTCAAACATATTAATTTTTTAAAAAAAGTATTTTTTTTTTCTCTCCAAAATAAGTGTTTTTAGCCTTCTAATGACAATGACAACTAGTTTAGAAAAGGAAATTAAAGGCATGATGTTTTGTTAATACATAATGTAGGACTAGTTTAGAGAAGGAAATTAAAGGCATGATTGTTTTATGAATACATATAATGTATGAGTAGTTTAGAAGAGGATATTTTGTGATTGGGTTGAGATTACTTGGAATACGAGTTGAAAAAGCTCAATAATGAACAAAATGACAAATGACAAATTAGTGGACGGCTTCGTGAGGTGTTTTTTCTCCTGTTATATTATATATATATATATATATTATTGGAAAAGGATAAGTGATGAGGAAAAGACAGAAAGGAAAAAAGTGAAACTAGATGTGGACTTGGTGCAAATTTGCTTTCCAAGTTTCCATCTTACGTAATAATATTACATCATTCTATACGACACTACAATAATCTAAGGGTGTGTAAAAATCGAATCAACCAATAAATTGAATCGAAAAAATATTATTGGGTCATTGGGTTAATGGTTTTTAATGGTTTTATAAAAAAAATTATTGTGTTATTGGTTTGGTATCGATTTTTAGTATTGGGTTATTGGGTAAATCGATAACTCATTAAAACGATAGTATGCTACTACTATACCTTTTTATAAATATTAAATATTAATAAGTTAACATAGCTAGACACTATATCAGTATTATATACTGCGATCTACACACTTCACACGTCATAGTACTTCTACTTTACATATGAAATTCCATATTATATTTTGGTTGTAACATGTTATTGTAGGCTTCGTACTACATCTACTCTTATTGATACAATTTTTCATTATATATCGTGTTTTACTATATCTAAGCATTTACCGCTGATTTGCTTGACTCACTGTATCGTGCCAAATTATTAGAGAAGTGAGAAATCATATATTTATTTTATGAGCATTTTCTTATTGGGTAAATCAAAAATCAAACCGTTAATGACCAAAAACGGAAATCATATATTTATTTTATGAGCATTTTCTTATTGAAAAAAATTTGTTTTTCAACAAAATTTAGTAAAAAAAATATTTAAATTGGTTGAGTGACTTTCTAAATGAAATATCGATAGTTGAGTGATTTTGTAGGTAAAATATTCATAGTTGAGTGACTTTTAGGTTATAAAAGAAAGTTGATTGACTTTCTATGAAAATAACTATTAGTTGAGTGACTTTCTGTGAGAAAAAATCATAATTGAGTGACTTTAAAATTATTAATTAAAGTTAAGTAACTTTCTGTAAAAAGTAGTATTAATTGAGTGATCATATAAGATATTATCTCACAAAATTTGGTACCACTTTCAAAACTCAATTTCACTACTTTAGCTGTAGCTGCTTTTTATTATTTTGCAAACTTTTCCCCAAATTTTGTAGTTTACGAAGATGATATAAATTATTATTCAAAAGATAAAATTACTAGTTAATCTATTACTTTTAAATATTTATTAGAAACATAATACAATTTCATTTTTATGATATTGTTAGAAAGTACTTTATCGTGCTAGGTTATTATAACATCTTATACCACGTGAAATAATTATTTTTGTGTTGATGAGACGTGCGTCTAAGGAAAATTCTCTTGTCATTAAGGTGAGTCGAGAAGATACGTGTAGAAGAAAGGATGAAATCAAAAGTCAAAATTCATAGCGGTCTTTCCCAAAATAAAATAAAAAATACGAAATAAAGAGTTTGAAGCAACGTATACTCAACGTTCTTTAAAAAATTTCATGAATTTATTGTTTAATGATTATCAATTAGTGAAAATAAGTGAATAAACTTATTTTTACTGTTTCACTCAAAAAGTCACCCAAATAAATCGAACCGAAAAAATGTTATTGCGTTATTGCTATTAGGTTATTGGGTTAACGGTTTTTAATGATTTTATAAAAACAATTATTGGTTATGAGTTTGGTACCGGTTTTTAGTATTGGGTTATTGAGTAAATCGATAACCCATTAAGACGATAGTATGTTACTATTATACCTTTTATAAATATTAAATAATAATAAGTTAACATAACTAGACACTATATCAGTACTCTACACTACGATCGACACACTTCACACGTCATAGTACTTCTACTTCAGATCAGAAATTCCATATTATATTTTGGTTGTAACATGTTATTGTAGCCTTCGTACTACATCTACTCTTATTGATATAATTTTTCATTATATTTCGTGTTTCACTATATCAAAGCATTTATCGCTGATTTGCTTGACTCACTATACCGTACCAAATTATTAGAGAAGTGAGAAATCATATATTTATTTTATGAGCATTTTCTTATTGGGTAAACTGAAAATCGCACCGTTAGTGACCAAAAACGGAAATCATATATTTATTTTATGAGCATTTTCTTATTGAAAAAAAAATTGTTTTTCAACAAAATTTAATTTAAAAAAATACTTAAATTGGTTGAGTGACTTTCTAAATGAAATACTATTAGTTGAGTGACTTTGTAGGTAAAATATTCATAGTGAAGCAACTTTGAGGTTATAAAAAAAAATTGAGTGACTTTCTGTGAAAAAAACTATATAGTTGAGTGACTTTCTATGAGAAAAATTCATAATTCAGTGACTTTGACATTATAAATTAAAGTTAAGTAATTTTCCATGAAAAAATAGTATTAATTGAGTGATCATATGACATATATATTAACTCACAAGATTTGGTACCATTTTTAAAACTCAATTTCACTACTTTAGCTGTAGCTACTTTTTATTATTTTGCAAACTTTACCCCGAATTTTGTAGTATACGAAGATGATATAAATTATTATTCATAAGACAAAATCTACTCATTAATCTATTACTTTTAAATATTCATTAGAAACATATTACAATTTCATTTTTATGATATTGTTAGAAAGTACTTTATTGTGTTAGGTCATTATAACATCTTATACCACACAAAATATTTATTTTGTTTTGCTGAGACGCGTGTGTAAGGAAAATTCTTCGCCTTCAAAGTGAGTCGAGAAAATAAGTGTAGAAGAAAGAATAAGAAATCAAAAGTCAAAATTCATAGCGGTCTTTTCCAAAATAAAAAATACAAAATAAGGAGCTTGAAGCAATGTATGTTCAACGTTCTTTAAAAAATTTCACGACTTTATTGTTTAATGATCATCAATTAGTGAAAATAAGTGAATAAACTTATTTTTACTATTTTACTCAAAAAAGCCACCCAAATAGGAAGGTTTTTTTTTTAATGATATGCTACTTGATCTTTTTGGCCAAAAAAATAATAAAAACGTTTTATATGTTAATTAAATGTCCGAAAATCTTGATTAAATTCCGAGGGGGTAATTAAACTTGTTACCCACGCTTAAAGTAATTAGAAAAATTAGACCACCCAAAACTTAACCCAATCCAAAAACAATTTGGAGAGTTCGTAGACGGTCTTAATTAATCCTACTTCTATTAGGATTAGAATTTTAATAAACTCTAGAAAATAGATGAAGCCTTCAAAAGTCTTTTCATTGGAATCTGGAAATCAAGCTCATTAATGACTTCAATAAAATTCTAAAAAAGAGAAGAGGATTATTTGAAAATAAAATCTAGAGTCCAATGGTTAAACCAAGAGATGCAAATACTAAACTCTTCCACACCACCACTACTAACAGAAGACGAAGAAACATAATCTTAGGACTAAACGACTCGGTTGGGTACTGGACTTTTGAGCCTAACTCCATCCTCAATATCATTACCCAAAACTTTCAAAACATCTACACAACCTACCTAAATAAAAGTAATTTACATAACCTTGCCGTATGTGGAAATACACTCAATCTAGAGGACAATGATAACATAGGTAGGCCACTAGATAAAGAAGAAATCAAAAATGTTATCTTCTCCTTCAAACCTCTAAAATCTCCGGGTCTTGATGGTCTTCATCCAATGTTTTTCCAAAAGTATTGGAACGACACAGAGGCAGTAATAATGTCACTCCCCCGAGCCTACACCCTGGACGTGGCCGGCACTCGAGAATCATTGTTGGCCCCAAGCGAACCCTTGACCTGGCTTACTTACTCAGCGGAAGACTTTAAGCATTAAGAAAAGGATTCATATGCTAAATAACTCAACTGTCTCAAACTGAACTCATAATGTTTTTATAATAAACATTTAACTTAGCCAAAATGGCAACTCAAATCTGGACATAAGCCAATAACAAAATGACGACGAATGAACTAACATTTGACTGACTATCTATGAAGCCTCTAAAACAACTAAGATGGATGTCGGGACAGGCCCACGACATCCTAATGAACTAAAATGATAAAGTAATGAA
The DNA here is from genome assembly GCA_036553675.1 of Solanum okadae. Lineage (NCBI taxonomy): Eukaryota > Viridiplantae > Streptophyta > Magnoliopsida > Solanales > Solanaceae > Solanum > Solanum okadae. The sequence goes on from CM071689.1 coordinate 27,986,991, forward strand.
AAAGGGGGATCCTCCGGAATGGAAGGAGGCTCACCAACAACTCTAAAGCTCAACTGAACAACGATGTGCTGGATGTTGATCCTGGTTACCTGCATCTGCATCATAAGACAATGCAGGCCAACTGGCATCAGTACATTGAATGTACGAGTATGCGAGTTGGAAAGCTAAACACAACTTAAGCTTGAAAAGAATCTGAAAGGAACTGAAGAACTTACCTGGTTCAACTCAACTCAACATAACTGAACTCATTGCAATATAAAACTGTTTAAAAACAAGTGCAAAATAAGGAAAAGCTGTTTAAAACATGATGTCAACTCTGTGTATTTAGAAATACAATAATAACTCTGTATGTATGCAAAGATACAATATTAACTCTGTTTGTATATAAAAATACAAAATACTGATGTGGAAGTTTCTCTAACCGACAACCATCACTTAAGAGCTATAGTAATGATACATCGTTTTACCTCACGCTGCCAAGGACCGTCCTATACCTTGTCGGGGGTATAGAACCTAACTCACTAAGTGGATTCACTAGTCTATTCTAAAAAGCACTAAAGGAATCATCTAAAAAGTATGACCCTTTTCTACCCATGGTGGCTACATGGTTTATGGGGGTTGTGAGTTGTCTGAACTCTCCCCCATATCGGTGCTCAATACTACTCCCAAAATATAATATTAGCTCTTATGTTTAAAAACATACTTCTTTCTGTGATTTGAGATTTGTGCTAAAAAACTTAGCTCAAAGGCTATCTTGGAAATCAAAGTTTCCTCTCTTGCTTCATTTAGAAAGCGAATACTCTTTCTGAAAACTAGCCTGAAGGCTCCTTGGAAATCGAGGTTTCCTTTCTTGTTTAAATGCGAAAATATTTTAAACCCTTTGGGAATACATAGCCCCCAGATACTTTTGAATAAATGAACTTCAAGTTTTACTCTTTACTCAACTTGAACTTTAAGTCTTAAAATAAAGTTAAAAGCATTTGCAAAAGACCTCTTGAAAAGACTCTAAGAACTTCCTAGACTTGGCTCTTAACTTTCTTTGAATTTGAAGTTATGGATTCAAGGTTGTAAATCATGTTTCTAGATGATTTCTAGATGTTTAGAAGTCATTTAGAGTAGTTAGAATCAATAGGAAGTGTTAATACACTTTAGAAGGACTGAAATAGGCGAAACGACGAAAACTGGTGAAAAACGACGATTTGGGCGCATCTCGGGCGCGCCGCGCCAGCCCCAACTTACTGGGGCTCAAATCTGACGCACTGCTGGCGCGCCGCCCCAGCCTTCTTGGCGCTATGGGGGAGCGTCGCACCACTTGTTCCTTAGGCAAAAATTTGATGAACTTTTGGTCTCGTTTTCTGATCTTAAATCGATTTAATCGATTCTTTTTCTCAAATTCACTTTAGAACCAGATCCAAGGTATATACACAAAATCTAACTCATACAACTCAAGGAATCAACACTTTAATATCAAGAAACTCCTTAATCTCAACTCATATTCAAGAACGAAATCAATTCAAGAACAACTATCAAGAACATCAAATTCTCAATCTTTTTAGGACGAAAATACGCTGAATTAAACATGCTTGGCGCGTGGGTGAACTAACTCAACGCTATGTGATCTCACTTACCTTGTAGGGATCACCCCTATGAAATCCACAAGCTAAACTCGACGATCTTGACGAATCTTGCTTCTCTTCTCCTTTCTTCTCTTCTTTTCTCTTTTCTCCAAGCCCTAGCGTATTTTGGTAAAAGCGTAAACTGATCGAATTCTGATTAAACCCTAACTTAATTACCAAAAACGAAATAAATAATTGGGCAAGGAAAAGACCAAACTATCCTTTCAAAATCCGGATTGGACTTTCCTTATTCCAACAACCCAACTTCCAAAGGGCATAACTTACTCATATGCACTTGGAATCGCATAAACTTGACGGCGTTGGAAAGACCATTCCAAGAGCTTTCCAACCATATCTGGAAGTACACCTAACTCATCCTGAGCTAGGAGTTATGGCCGTTTGAAGTTGGCCAAAACTTAACTTATTCTAACTTAACAAAATTTCCAGATTTTTCTTCTTTCCAAAAATGACTATTTTCAATTATTAGCTTTTTCCTAGTTATTTCAATTTGCGAGATGTTACAAATAAACACTTGCAGACTATTTTCAATTATTAGCTTTTTCCTAGTTATTTCAATTTGCGAGATGTTACAAATAAACACTTGCATGAAGGCTTTTAGCTCTAGCTCTATACCTACTGAAATAAATAAAACTTTTATCTGCTTAATTCCAAAAATAAAGAACCTCGAACAGATCAACCATTATAGACCCATTAGCCTTTGTAACACGGTTTATTAAACCATTACAAAAATTATTGTAAATAGAATCAGGCCTTACCTAGACAACATCATTAGTCCCCAACAATGAAGCTTCATCCCGGGTAGACGAGCCGTGGATAACACCATTATTGTTCAAGAAGCAATTGATTCCTTTCAAAAGCGAAAAGTAAATTTGGTAAAATGCTTCTAAAAATTGATCTAGAGAAAGATTTCGATAGATTAAATGGTCGTTTATCAAGTAATCCCTTACAATTCTTAATTTTCCAAGAAAATATAATCGATCTCATCATGTCTTGTATATCGACCTCATCTATCTCTATACTTGTTAATGGAAGACCTACAAATTACTTCCTCCCTAATAGAGGCATTAGGCAAGGAGACCCCTTATCACCTTACATATTCATTATATTCATGGAGTCTCTATATAGGCTTATAAACTATGTCATCGAAAAACACCTCTGGCAGCCAGTTAAATTCGGTAGAATAGGTACCCCTATCTCCCATTTTCTATTCGCAAATGACATTATCCTCTTAGCCAAAACGGACGCTACAAATGCTACTACATTTATCCACATTTTTAATACACTTTCGAATCAATCTGGACAAATTATTTTTTTAACATATTATGTATTATCTTCTCTGTAAATTTTAACCAAGAAGAAAGAAACATCCTATCTTCTACTCTAAACATCAGTCACAAAGATAAAGTAGGTAAATACCTTGGACTCCCTATCACTAATCATCATCCTGAGAGTTAAGCTTCGTGGTTGGAAAACCCATCTTCTAACACTAGCAGGAAGAACTACTCTACCAAAATCAGTGTTAGCATCCATCCCTACCTATGTAATGCAATGCAATGCAATGCAATCTTCTACTCCAATCAACACGCAAACATATCGATTGAATACAAAGAAACTTCCTTTGGGGATCCACACTAGATAAAAGAAAACTCCATCAAGCAAATTGGGAACTAGTAATGTCCCCTATAAAGTATGGAGGAGTGGGCATACAAAAAACAAGAGACATTTTTTTGCCCTCTTAGCAAGCTTAAATTGGAGATTCCTAAAAAATAAAAATCACCTATGGGCTAAAGTTCTCACCATGAACTACTTGAATAGAAGTCAAATGCACAACATGAAATGTTATTCCTATGATTCCTACATTTGGAAAAGTCTTGTAAGAATCTCTCTGCTACTTTATAAAGGCATCTCTTGGAATGTTGGGAATGAAAATAAAATTTGAATTTGGGAAGACAATTGGATAGAGCTAGATGCTCGCTTCATCAGACAATCCAAGGTCCAATAAATTGAAACGAAACAAATCTGATGCTAAACGTTCTCCTCAAAGATAACAATCATAACTTTTCTTATCTATCCTTTGTCATCCCTAGCAAAGTTAAAAATTCTATAGAAAACACCTACATCCATACTCACTCACTTAAAACATACACTTTCTTTTGGAACAGAAGTAACGACGGGCACTTTAACACTAAAAGTGCCTATGTCGCACCCATTTTTCCTCAAAATGAATTTTGTGCACGACCTAACCACTCTTTAAGGTCTATTTTAAAAGAAGAGTCGTCACCTAACAAATTAAGGCACGTTAGGGAACCTATCTAACCTAACTAACTTAACTAAAGGTCAACGAACAAAAGATCGGGTAAGGGTTAAAGTCACCTCAAGGGGAAGGTGTTAAACATCCCTCGAGGTCCACAAAGGTGGGTTCCGGGCGTATCTCATGAATTATGTGTCATGACCCAGGGGTATCCCTAGGTGTAGCAAGGCGTATAAGACCCCGAGAGGCCTCATATAAGAATTTAAAACTTTTCAATACAATCAAAGTCTTTTATAAAACGAGCTGAAGTCTAACATAATTGTCTCAAACCATCTAAACAACATGAATAAAGTCTTAGGTCACAGCCCATACAATAGTCCAAGAATGAAAGAAAAGCATAAAAAAATGGTGATCACATCCTCGAACACAATGAGGACTCACCAAAACTTCACTTTCTTGATCAACAACGAAGCTAGCCACGAGTGTGAGAATCAATGTTGTCGGACCCTACATCTGATCGATAAGAATGTAGGCAAGAGTATGGCGTTAGTACAATCAAGTACTAAATATGATGGCTAGCATAAACAACATAATCATAAGCATTAGTCCACATAAGACATAAGACATAAGAATAATCAAGTCATAATAAGTATCATAATGAAAGAGGAATACTTCCTTAAGTAACCTCACTTATCTTTAGCCAAGACGTAGGTCATCCGCCTCTAGTCAAGCTTGCATCATGGAAGGCATATCTAGCAACTCTCAAATCAAATCATCTTCATAACATAATTACATTACTCATAGTTACTTTTAAAGACATGAGGATTCGCCTCTATGCCTAGCTTATAAAGGCTAATGGGTATTCGCCTCTTGCGTTACTTACTTTTAGATCGCGGGTACTTGCCTCCAAAATCTCATCATATGACACGGGTACTCGACCCCACATCATTTCATAAGGAGCATGGGTACTCGCCTCTATGTCCATTCATCATAGTAAGAATGTGGGGACTCGCCTCTTGTTCAATTCTAAGGAGTATGGGAATCATCTCATATCCTTACACATGGAGGTCAAGGTTAATCGCCTCTAGCCTCATCAATTACATAAGCTTTTAGTCTAGATTCATTTTAGGTGAGCAATCCTTTCAACCTAGAACCATTCATGTGAGTAAACCTTTCACATTCATTCAATCATGCTTATCAATTCATTATGGGAAGTATCACTTCCACATCATAACATCAACAATCAACAACTCATAGTCTAGGCTTTACTCTCAAAGCACTACATCTCATGATCATCATCTGTGCTCTAATCTCAAGCAATTAATATCATATTCATCATATATGCTTTAATCTCAAGCAATTCTAATCATACATTATCAATCATATAAGGAGAATTCTAGCATCAACCCAAGACATATCAATTCTACCCTAGGTTCATAGGATAGGCATGGGTACATGTAATTTTATCCTAAATACATGAAATTCTATCAATTCAATCATAAACAATCACAATCCACTCAATTGGATCAACATTCATCATAACCCACAACATTGGAAGAAACCCTAACTAGAATTGGGGAAATTTTTCTTCAAATTGTGGAATTCTAGGGGACTCCATGGGAGAATGGATTCCATGGATGAAAATCCATCATACCTTAGTCACAATTCCCACCAAAGCTTGAAGATTGGGAGACTTGATCTTGACCTAGCTTCAATCTCCCTCTTCTTCTTTCAGCTTCTAGAGAGAGACTTTGAGAGATGATTTGGGTTTTGTTTTGGGAATTGAGAGAATGACTTAATTGAGTGAGTTTAGAGGTCTAAAATCCTTATATAGGTGGTCTAGTCTTAGGCAAAATGACACCACATTGATTTAATTGAAGCCGGGAAAGACCCTTAAGTACTTAAAATAACTGCCAGGTCCCCACCCACGAGACCACGACCGACGGACCGTGGATGGACCTACGATCCATCATGGTCAGTCGTAGTCTGGTCAGAGACTTTTTGACGTTTGACGGTTGTTGGGACCACGAGGCGTGGACCCACCTACGGGGCGTAGGTCCACCGTGGTCCATGGCCTGGACCAATTTATGTGGTTGCCTACCCACGGCCCCACCTACGGTCTGCGGGTCAACCCACGGGCCATGGTTGGCTCTCGTGGATGACACCTGCAATTTCCCAACAACTGTTATTCTACCTCGTTTCGAATCCGGGGTGTTACATTATGTGGGGGTTACAAGTAGCAAACAAGATCACTATTTATTAATTAGTTAATTAAGATAAGTGATAAATAAGATACTAACATTATATGATTTAGGAGAGATAAGCAAGGAGACAAAAAATAAACAAGCATATTGAAGAAAACTGATTCTATTTATTAACCACCCCAAGCAGTTAAATTATAAACAAGTAAAGGGGAAAGGAAAATGAAACTACGAAACCTAGGTTAACACCCTTCTACGGATCAACGCTTGGCTTATTATTCGGGAGACAAAATCAGAATTTTGTCATTTTATGCTCGAGTCAACTTCCATCATCTCCGTTGAAGGGCCTAATTACCCTTACCCCACCTTCCACATGCATAGCGTCCTAGAAGGTGCCTAGCGTCCCCAATTGGACTTCTAGCGCCAATTTTTTTGCCAAATTTTAAAATATTAGCTAATGGACTCCATATAAGTAGAGATACTTCATCTTTAATTTTTCAATTCTTCCTTTTACAGTTTTTCCAATCAGTGATCTTAAAATGAGTGTTGAATTTTCAGAAGTGGTGAAAAGAAAGAATAGGTTATGACAAAGTATTGAAAAAAGTGTTAAAGTACTGTTGACTATCAGCAAAAAGAGAAAAGTAGTTGTACTTTACATTTCAATAACTTTTTCTTTAAATTAAAAGAGTGCAAATATTGAAATAATGAGATTCAAGAAGGGTAAAATAGGGATAATGTCATTAAATATTTACCAAATAAGGAAATGTGTCATTCTTTTTGGGACTGGCCAAAAAGGAAAGTAAGTCACATAAATTGGGACAGAGGGAATAGTTGATTGAGAATTTAAAATTTTAACTTATTATAAGATAATATTATAAGGTTTATTTGAGAATGTTAACATTTAGCATTTTGATGTGTTATAATAGAAAATTTATATATGTAAATCAATATATAAAATTAGTTCATTGTCTAAATTTGACAATAATAATCTTTTGTCATTATTTAAATTTTTAAAATTATTTAAAATGATAAATACCATCACCCTATCCATATCATCCTCTTGTTAGAATAATGAATATATAAGAAAATTTAATAGTTGAATTTAAATAAAATAGAACTAAGAAAATTCTTATCATAAGGCTAAGAATTCGTCACTTGAATATCAAAATGTAGGCATGTTATTCAAATTTTAAATTTTGTCTTTTATTTAAGTTAATTTAAAATATATTTTAAAAAAAATATTGTCACAAAAAAGTGAGCAGGAATTGAAGTATGGACTTTTCATCTATATTATATTTTTAATTAATTTTTAATTAAATATATTATTCTTAAATGATTGCGATGTATGAACTCTGACTCCTATGAAACACTTACTAATAAATATTGATTTTTTCTTTTTGTAAATACATATAGTTATTATTCTATGTTAAATTTGTTTAGCATAAATTGAATTTAAATTCATATTGTATTTTACTTTCTCAATTTAATAAAATTGAATTTTTTTTTATATATATTAAATTCTCGAATAACGACTAAAATCTATTTGATTAACGAATGAATCCAATAACAATTCGTACAATTTTTTCGTCTGATCTTACAATTTAAATCACCGCAATTTCAACAATATGCAACATCAACATTTTAAAAATATTATGTAACCCTTTTGCTCTTTCTTCTCATGGCTTCTCCGGTTTTTGCAATCAAAAAATATTTGTACAATTTTAATAATAAATTTCTTTACAGTTTTCTAGTTTATAGTAGCAAAAAAAATAATATTAAATTCTATAAAATTATAATATGAAAATTTTAAAACAAATAAAGAACATGACGACTATAAAATTCTTGAACATAAAATTAAAGAACATGATGACAACAAATAAAGCTATTGAATGTGAATTTATTTGACTTAATCCTAAAGTATTCAACTTAATTATACTCTTTATATATGAGAACATTAACTTTTGGTAAAGTTTAAATTTTAAGACAGAAGAAAAGAAGACTTAATTCTTATATGTAAATACATTTTTTGCTTTGTTTTTATAGTTTCTATGTCCCTGCAAAAAAAATCTTAATAGAAACATTATTAACTATTTACTAATTAACTAATAAAAAATTTAAAAAGACTCCAAAAGAAACTTAACACATTAGCCAAATCTTAATAGAAGCAAAAACAAAAAAAACAAGTACGAATTTCAAAGTTATAGATATAAACAAATATTGATAAAGAATTTACATATTACTTGTAATTTACAAATAATTTTTTTTAAAAAAAGACTCCAAAAGAAACTTAACACATTAGCCAAATCTTAATAGTAGCAAAAACAAAAAAAAAGTACGAATTTCAAAGTTATAGATATAAACAAATATTGATAAAGAATTTACATATTACTTGTAATTTACAAATAAAAAATAAAAATTACAAATCTCTTACCTGCCATATTTTAAAAAAAAGATTTACACCTTTAGTATAATCCATTTCTGGCAAATCACTTTTCTTTTTGTTCATTCCATAATTTTTTTGTCATTTTAATTACTTTATGCAATTAAACTTTAAAAGATGAAAAGAAAAAGAGATACATATACAAACATTATTTAGTGAAAAACTTACCAATCATATCCGCCGTGATGATTGCTAGATATTTAAATTGTGTCAAAAATATTAGTCGATAATATTTTCCATAAATAATGGAAGTGAAATACAGTCTACAACACAAAAATACAGATTTTTCCCTATTAAAGGAAATGAAAATCTAAGCAGTTATTCTTTTATTTCAGTTTTTATTATTTTATAATACTTAAAACTTCTAAAGTTTATCCACAAAAATCAGTTTTAATTAGTGGGAGTTATGCACAACGTTTAACTGATGCACAATGTTTTTTATTTTTCTCTTTTACGTTATTATCTTACATTTTTCAAAATAGTAAATCTGTCCTAGATTAAATTTTAAAAACAAATCTATTTTTTCCTAATTTATAAATTGGATTTTAAAAAAAAATTAATTTTAAATTTGTTTATAAAAATGCCAACATTTGTCATTATTTGACATGTGTATTTTCATTTTAAAGATTGAATTTTTAATAATTAATTAGTTATTTAATATTTAGTTATTTATAATTTAAAATTCTGAAAAATTATGGTGTTGACATGTGGCGTTTTTTCTTCTCCTATTATATATAGATAGATTCTTATATGTAAATACAGTTTTTGCTTTGTTTTCATAGTTTCTATGTCCCTGCAATTTTTTTTTTAATATCATTATTAACTATTTACTAATTAACTAATAAAAATTAAAAAAATACTCCAAAAGAAACTTAACACATTAGCCAAATCTTAATAGAAGCAAAAACAAAAAAAGTACGAATTTCAAAGTTATAGATATAAACAAATATTGATAAAAAATTTATCTATTACTTGTAATTTACAAATAAAAAATAAAAATTACAAATCTCTTACCTACCATATTTTTAAGAAAACATTTACACCTTTAGTATAATCCATTTCTGGCAAATCACTTTTCTTTTTGTTCATTCCATAATTTTTTTGTCATTTTAATTACTTTATGCAATTAAACTTAAAAAGATGAAAAGAAAAAAAGATACATATACAAACATAATATAGTGAAAAACTTACCAATCATATCCGCCGAGATGATTGCTAGATATTTAAATTGTGTCAAAAATATTAGTCGATAATATTTTCCATAAATAATGGAAGTGAAATACAGTCTACAACACAAAAATACAGATTTTTCCCTATTAAAGGAAATGAAAATCTAAGCAGTTATTCTTTTATTTCAGTTTTTATTATTTTATAATACTTAAAACTTCTAAAGTTTATCCACAAAAATCAGTTTTAATTAGTGGGAGTTATGCACAACGTTTAACTGATGCACAATGTTTTTTATTTTTATTTTTTGCTGTTTAATCTTACATTTTTCAAAATAGTAAATCTGTCCTAGATTAAATTTTTTTTAAAAATCTATTTTTCCTAATTTATAAATTGGGTTTAAAAAAAAAATTAAATTTGTTTATAAAAATGCCGACATTTGTCATTATTTGACATGTGTATTTTCATTTTAAAGATTGCATTTTTAATAATTAATTAGTTATATAATATTTAGTTATTTATAATTTAAAATTCTAAAAATTTGTGGTGTTGACATGTAGCGTTTTTTCTTTCTCCTATTATATATAGATAGATACTTGTATTATTGGAAAAGGATAACTGATGAGAGAAAAGACTGGAAGGAAAAAAGTGAAACTAGAGGTGGACTTCGTGCAAATTTGCTTACCAAGTTTCCATCTTACGTAATAAGATTACATCATCCTATACGACACTACAATAATGTAAGGGTGTGTAAATATCGAACCGATCAATAAATCGAATTGAAAAATATGTTATTGGGTTAACCATTTTTAATGATTTTATAAAAAAAATATTGGGTTATGGGTTTGGAATCGGGTTTTAGTATTGAATTATTGGTAAATTGATAACCCATTAAGACGATAGTATGTTATTACTATACCTTTTATAACTATTAAATATTAATATGTTAACATAACTAGATACTATATCAATATCTATACTATGATCTACATACTTCTCACGTCATAGTACTTCTACTTCACATAAGAAATTCCATATTATGTGTTGGTTGTAACATGCTATTGTATCCTTCGTACTACATCTACTTTTATTGATACAATTTTTCATTATATATCGTGTTTGACTATATCAAAGCATTTACTGCTGATTTGCTTGACTTACTGTATCGTGCCAAAATATATTAGAGAAGTGAGAAATCATATATTTATTTTATGAGCATTTTCTTATTGCGTAAACCGAAAATCGGACCGTTAATGACCAAAAACGAAAATCATATATTTATTTTATGAGCATTTTCTTATTGAAAAAAAATTGTTTTTCAACACAATTTAATGAAAAAATATTTAAATTGGTTGAGTGACTTTCTAAGTGAAATATCAATAATTGAGTGATTTTGTAGGTATAATATTCATAGTTGAGTGACTTTTAGGTTATAAAAGAAAGTTGAGTGACTTTCTGTGAGAAAAATTCATAATTAAGTGACTTTAAAGTTATAAATTAAAGTTAAGTAACTTTTTGTGAAAAATAGTAATAATTGAGTGATTATATAAGATATTAACTCACAAGATTTGGTACCATTTTCAAAACACAATTTCACTACTTTAGCTGTAGCTGCTTTTTATTATTTTGCAAACTTTGCCCCGAATTTTGTAGTTTACGAAGATGATATAAATTATTATTCATAAGATAAAATTTACTAGTTAATATATTACTTTAAAATATTTATTAGAAACATATTACAATTTCATTTTTATGATATTGTTAGAAAGTATTTTATCGTGCTAGGTCATTATAACATCTTATACCACGTGAAATATTTATTTTGTGTTATTGAGACGTGCGTCTAAGGAAAATTCTTTGTTATCAAAGTGAGTCGAGAAGATAAGTGTAGAAGAAAGGATGAAAAATCAAAAGTTGAAATTCATAGCGATTTTTTCCAAAAATAAAATAAAATACAAAATAAGTAGTTTGAAGCAACGTATGTTCAACGTTTTTTCAAAAACTCACGAATTTATTGTTTAATGATCACTAATTAGTGAAAGTAAGTGAATAAACTTATTTTTACTATTTCACTCTAAAAGCCACCCAAATAGGAAGGTTTTTTTTAATGATATGCCACTTGATCTTTTTGGCCAAAAAATAATAAAACCCTTTTATATGCCAATTAAATGTCCGAGGGGTAATTAAACTTGTTACCCACGCTTAAAGTAAATAGAAAAATTAGACCACCCAAAATTTAACCCAATCCAAAAACAATTCGGAGAGTTTGTAGACGGTCTTAATTAATCCTACGTCTATTAGGATTATGTTATAAAATGAAGATAATAAATTGAAATTAAGAAGAGTAGAATAGAGAGAGACAAAGTAATAGTAGAAGTAACTGCACGATCCAGACCGTCGTGATTCACACCCACACTAACCCTCCGGTGGGAGAACCATTACTATAATCCAAATTTAACAACTTAACCAAATACTACACATTTAAAGATACGGAAGCAAGTTTAAATGATAATAAAAATGGAGTCCCCATAAACTCTAAGGTTTTAACAATTAACTAACCAAACTAATGCGGAAATTCAACCCCTAGAACTTGAAAGTCAATGTACCAAAACTCTACTAACGACAAGTCTAAGAACAAGGGGTACAACCTCGAAGCTAAACAAAACACCTTAAACAAATAGTCGAAGTCCGAAAAGGGTAGACTTAAACAAGAAAGATCCATGGCAGCCTGAAAGAACTGGCTCACCCTTGAATCCGATCACGCTCAATAGTCACCTAGCTGAGGTCTATCAATAGCCACCTGAAGATGCCCTGTACTCAACAAAGAAAGAGCAAGTGCAGTATCAGTACACAACCACATTGTACTGGTAGGATCATGCGGCTATCCCTTTAAGTGTAACATGCATTAGTCAACGCAACAATATAATCACATGCACATATCGAACACATACAATATCATCAACATATACGAACAATGAACGACTTCACGATTCTCACATATTACAGTTATATCAATTTAGAGCAACATACCGTCTTCCAATATCAATCATCATTAGATATGAACGAACTCATCACAAGTAGATACACAACACAATTCAATGGTCCTCTCACGAAACTCAATTCAATGGTCCTTTCATGGAACCCACACCCAAACAGTTAGCATACCAAAATGTGGTACCTAATCCAAGTTAGTATGTCGGAACGAGGCAGCCGATCCCATGTTTATATCAGAACGTGGCAACCGATCCCATGCTTATACCAAAACGTGCCAACCGATCCCATGTTTATGCTAGAACATGGCAACCGATCCCATGTTTATACCGGAACGTGGCAACCGATCCCATGTTTATGCCAGAACGTGGCAACCGATCCATTCAACAAACCACAATCACAATCACAATGTATATTCTCACAATCATACAACAAGAGGTGACTCATGGCATACAATTATTCAATTATCCTCATTTACGATTAGGGTGATCAACAATGCAACATTCTCATACATACATGTATCATAATGAAAGAAAGAACAAACATACATCACACAATCATAGAATCACAACCATCACCTACCTCAAATCCAAGCTTGAATCCCCTAAGGCACTTGAATCTTCCCTTTTCGGATTCTTCCCGCTTGTTCGTGGTTTAAAAAGAAACAATTAACGCAAGGATCAACAATCAAAGGTCTAATTATCCGGATTATAATAAACCCAATAACCCTAGACCAAACCCAAGATCCTAATACCCAATTTAGGGTTGTTTCCACCATAGAATCTATAACAAAACCCTCATCCATCAATATTTATCCATTCTATTACGTTCTATGGATCAAAAAATAGATTCAGGGAGTGAAAAACTTACCTTTAGCCTCAAGAATGGTGAAAAATGAGTAGGAGTCGCCTGGGGTTCGTTCTTTTGCTCTAAAAGTAAAAAAGGGCATAATAAGGTCATTTAGGGGTTTATTAACGACCTTAAGTCGCGTCGAGCCCGCTACAACGGACCTCACCCCGCTGTAGTGCCCCCACCAGAGTGGCGAATTCCACTGCTAAAGCGGCTGGAACGAAACAGAGAGCTATTTTGAGAAATCCAAAATCCCCATTTCACAACACACCTCCAACCAATGACGTTCAGAAAATACCCTTAGCGCTAAGATCGATTTCGGGAGTTCTACTCACCCGAATTCAATTATGTAAAGTCGTACGGGATCCTTAACGTCTTTATTATCCACTCATGTAATCAAATTCATTAATAGATCTCTCATTTGTTACCAGATTTCCCTACACCTTAATGACTCCGATTTCATCCAAATCTGGACTAGGTTGAGAAATTCCAAGTTACTACGAAAAAGTTTTTCTGTCCCCAATTCTTTCCCCATTGGCTTTTCCATAACGACGGAAATTAGGTCGTTACAATAGATGCCAATTTACCCATCACTCGTCCCCGAGTGATCAACTAGGAAAGATTGGCTAAAGTAAGGGTAGAGTAGTATCTGAATCGTCGAATTACTGGGGATACTTGTATCGCATGCCCTTCTTACCGAATCTCATTACCCTCTGAGAGTTTCACATCTCCAACCTCAAACCAACCAATTGAATACCTACACATCCTCCCTTACAATGCCTCAATGGATTCATCTCAACACTCGAGTGATAAATATTGTTGTATGTAAACTTAACTAATAACAAACGATTCCCAACAACCACCAAAGTTGATTGTACACACCTATGCCACATGTTATCAAGGATCTTGACACAAACATCAGGACGAATCCTTTCTCACATAACTATGATAAAATTCTAAATCAATACTCGCTACAATTAGAGGTGGACCTGAACCAACCAACACACACTCATAATACCCAAACAATCATAGTTTGTAACAATATTTCCATCCCACAACAGAAATTTCCATGAGCTTAAGTTATAACAAATTTGATCTTTAGAAATCATATACTCATCGAGGGATATGTCCAAGCATACAACCCTCCAACAACACTCTCGAAATGCTAGATTTAGTAATTGTAGATTACCTCTTAAGAACAGTAGAATTGGACCTAATGATCCCCACATTCAACCATACATAATCGATACATGACCTCGACGACTAAAGGAATATTAAGATTACCGGACAACCACAAATACGCATGGTAGCTCTCCTATAAATTCTCATAAGCAAGGTGATACATGTAAAACCACTAAAATACTGTAACAACTCCAAGACAACACCAATTATGTCATTCGAAATAACCAAATCTTCCCCTCAACCAAGAGAACATCACAGGATTTGGTACCCCTGATCCACCACTAGGGATCCACCCACATAAGTAAAAACACACTAGAGCATAGCTAGTGAATCATACTCACAATACTAACAACCATCATAAACACTCCGACCATTTACCTTATTATAAACCAACACTTTTTAAATGAAAACTTTTCTTAGATACTTAACAATCAATAGTAGTACTTACGACTCACCCTAGGTGTAAGTCCTTTCAAATGCTCAATACCGGATACAATTGATCATTTCTCACCTTGCCAATTCATACTAT
Organism: Solanum okadae; assembly: GCA_036553675.1. Classification (NCBI taxonomy): domain Eukaryota; kingdom Viridiplantae; phylum Streptophyta; class Magnoliopsida; order Solanales; family Solanaceae; genus Solanum; species Solanum okadae. Next base: position 28,002,238 of record CM071689.1, read on the forward strand.
GACAAAATACATCACCATGAATGTAGACTCACAATGAAAAATCTGAATTGTAATTTCCACCATATAACACAATCCCTTTCTCTATCAATATTAGCTTGTACCTTGAAGATTTTTTTGAATTCATGGATCTCCGTTTATCATTGATCGCATCTCTATCGATCATACCATATATTTTGCTAAAATTTCAATCATACTAATTACTAGACTCAAAAACAAAACCAAACACTTGTCATCACACTCAAGCTAATGTCCGCACACTCCTTTCTCAAGTCTTTTTCGATAGTTTTTAACCAATCTGACATACTTGTGACACTATTACCATAGCCACAACAAAACAAATGAAATCACGCGTCTCTTAACCCAATTATCTACTCCTCTAAAGATAACTCTTTAGCCTTAAGAATCAAATCAAATATTCTTGCTCTAGCCTCTCTCTAAAGGTTGTATTACATCCCACCATTTTTCTTCATTATAACTCTAACTCTTTAATTTCTGTTCGAATGGTGTCCCACTATCTCTTAAAACTTTCCATACAACCACGTTACTCACCAAATATTAGAAAACCACAACCTTAGATACTCGCAAGTCGTAATTACTATACAAAATTTTTTAATCAACAATCTCATTATATAGTTGCATCCTATCACAATTCATCGCGAACTCTTATTACCATTACTTTTAGTTAGCCTTGACTATCACTATGAATCCAACATTTCATCAACATGACACCTCAAACTCAGGTAAACTCATCAAATTTAAAGGACTAACCCAATCTTGGTATGCATTTTCTTACTAAAATCTTCAATTTCCTTCACCAAGTATACTCAATGGAATTTTCTTTATTCATAAGCTTGTCATTTCGGTATCAGTCCACTCTCTTATGGATTAAGATAAAATCATCAGTCCTCATACTACCCTCCTTCTTCTTAACAACCAAGACAGGAGCACCCACGGGAAAACACTAGGATGGATGAAACCTTTATCAAGAAGCCCTTGGATTTGAGCTTTAAGCTCTCTCAATTCTAACACCACATGAATAGACTCAATAGAGGAGGATTCAACCTAAACATCCCGAATATGAGCCAATTACGTCAAACAATCCTGCCCTACCAGTTTCCTTGCTCGAATAGAGGATATGATCTTAGCTAGCTTAGGCTTGTACACCCCTTCCCACTCTAATCTTTCCCTGCCGGGGATCTCTAGAGTTACTAACTTAGTATTACAATTAAGCCCGGTATAATAGGGGGAACAACCAACTCATGCCTAAGATTATATCAAGTCAGTCATATCCAGCATAACCAAATCAACCCAAGTCTGAAAATCCCTAAACACAACAGGACAAACACGATACACAAGGGTGACTATGACTGACTCTTCAACTGGGGTAGAAACATGGATGAGGGCATAAGTATATCACAAACCACATCAAATCCTAAGGCAATTGAACTAACACGTATGAATAAGTAGAACCCAGATCACACAAAACAATAGCCATCCGGGCACAGACAAGAGCAACACTAGTGACCACTGCATCACACACCTCAAACTCGGTCTTGCCCGAAAAAGCATATAACTGAGCCCTGTTGTCTTGACGGGCAACCTCTTTGCCTAGCTGCACTACTCATCTACCTGCATTACCATATCCCCGGCCTCCACGGCCTCACTGATTTCCTCCTCATATGCCCAGGTTCTCCACAATTTAACACACTTTACAACTTATATTTGATTACTGAATAATGAATTAGATTGCGAGGGTTAGTTCAGGTACTATTTGGGGTCCATAATTGTGACTAGGGGAAAATAGGGGAGACAAGTTGAGGTTATGCCTCGCCTCATCCAGCTCTGGCGGGAAAATTTTCGCACTAGCGACCTCGCCTTGGCGGGAACCCGCCTTAGCGTCCATAACGGAAACAGAACCCCTGCCAATAATTTTTCTGGAGTTCTTTTCTTTTCTTAATTCCACAAAGGTTCCCAACTTTACTTAGCAATTTTAGAATAATGCTCATAACTAGGATAATCATTGTCTACCCTCAGTCAATCCCACGATACACGAACCAATTCATTCTTGTTAATTCATCACCACAACCCACATATCCCTAGGATACACCCAGACACTCACACGATCCTTAGTCAAGATCTTCCTTTCACAACAAATTTCACGATACTCAAGTATTTACAACCTGCATAACTTCAACGACCAGGCCAACATATTGTACATATCAAAGTTCAGACACACATTTATTGTGCACATAATCACCTCATCATATTCAAGCAATTACAACTTCACATTCACAGTTAATTCATACAACTCGAAGCACACATTCAAAGTTTCCAAGATACAATTTACAGATAAGTCCAAATTCTTAATTAATTATTTCACTCCATGGATGACCATTCCTGATCATCCATGCATTCACACCACCCCTAGGGCTAGATACCAATCGGAACCTTCTCAATTTCCAATTTGCTTTGCTTGTGGCCCCTCAGTCGTGACCACGACGTCTAGTTCACTTCGTTGAGATACCAATTGGAATCGGGAGATACCAATTGGACTCAACTCATACCACAAGCGACAATAGTAGCTAGCTAGTCCCAGAAAACTACTAATTTCAATCATAGAACTTGGTCGAACCCAATTCTTAACTGTCTCAATCTTAAACTGATGGTAACCATTTTTGTTGCTCTAGTTCGAACCATAGAGTGAAGGAGGAAAGATATCAATTTGTATCACCCAAATACCAATTGGATTCAAGTCATAGCACGAAGGAGTAGAAAGAAGTGAGTTTTTCCTAAAGTCCAATAGCCTCTCGAAGAAAAGTATGGACGTCTTCGTACCGTTCTACAAGGCTCTACTAGACTCGTTTTGGTACAATGAGATCAACGAACCTAGGCTCTGATACCAACTTTGTCACGACCCAGACCGTCGTGATTGTCACCCACACTAACCCTCCGGTGGGAGAACCATTACTACAACCCAAATCTAACAACTTAACCAAATGCTACACATTTAAAGATACGGAAGCAGGTTTGAATGATAATAAAAATGGAGTCCCCATAAACTCCAAGGTTTTAACAATTAACTAACTAAACTAATGTGGAAATTCAACCCCTAGAACCTAAAAGTCAATGTACCAAAACTCTACTAACGACAAGTCTAAGAACAAGGGGTACAACCCCGAAGCTAAACAAAACACCTTAAACAAATAGTCTAAGTCTGAAAAGGGTGGACTTAAACAAGAAAGATCCATGGCAGCCTAAAAGAATTGGCTCACCTTTGAATTTGATAAATCTCAATAGTCACCTAGCTGAGGTCTATCAATAGCCGCCTGGAGATGACCTGTACTCAACAAAGAAAGAGCAAGCGCAGTATCAGTACACAACCACAGTGTACTGAACAACTTCACGATGCTCACATATCACAGTTATATCAATTTAGAGCAACATACCGTCTTCCAATATCAATCATCATTAGATATGAACGAACTCATCACAAGTAGATACACAACACAATTCAATGGTCCTCTCACGGAACCCAATTCAATGGTCCTCTCATGGAACCCACATCTAAATATTTAGCATACCGAAACGTGGTACCCGATCGAAGTTAGTGTGCCGGAACGTGGCAGCCGATCCCATGTTTATGCTAGAACATGGCAACCGATCCCATGTTTATGCTGGAACATGGAAACTGATCCCATGTTTATGCCGGAACTTGCAAACTGATCCATTCAACAAACCACAATTACAATCGCAATGTATATTCTCACAATCATACAACAAGTGGTGACTCGTGGCATACAATTATTCAATTATCCTCATTTACGATTAGGATGATCAATAATGCAACATTCGCATACATGCATGTATCATAATGAAGCAAGAACAAACATTCATCACATAATCATAGAATCACAACCATTACCTACCTCGAATCCAAGCTTGAATCCCCTAAGGCAATTGAATCTTCCCTTTCCGGATTCTTCCCTCTTGTTCGTGGTCTAAAAACATACAATTAATGTAAGGATCAACAATCAAAGGTCTAATTATCCGGATTATAACAAACCCAATAACCCTAGACCAAACCCAAGATCCTAATACCCAATTTAGGGTTTTTTACACTATAGAATCTATAACAAAACCCTCCCCCATCAATATTTATCCATTCTATTACGTTCTACGGATCGAAAAATAGATTCGGGGAGTGAAAAGCTTACCTTTAGCCTCAAGAATGGTGAAAAGTGAGTAGTAGTCGCCTGGGGTTCGTTCTTTAGCTTTAAAAGTTGAATAGTGCATAATAAGGTCATTTAGGGGTTTATTAACGACCTTAAGTCGTGTCGGGCCCGCCACAACAGCCTTCATCTCGCTGTATCGGTCTCGCCAGAGCGGCGAATTCCAGCGCCAAAGCGGTTGGAACGAAACAGAGAGCTATTTTGAGAAATCCAAAATCCCCATTTCACAACACACCTCTAACCAATGACGCTCAAAAAATACGCTTAGCGCTAAGATCAATTCCGAGAGTTCTACTAACCCGAATTCAATTCCGTAAAGTCGTAGGGGATCCTTAACGTCTTAACTATCCGCTCGTGTAATTAAAATTCATTAATAGACCTCTCATTTGTTACAGATTTCCCTATACCTTAATGACTCTGATTTCATCCAAATCTGGACTAGGTTGGGAAATTCCAAGTTAAGTTTTTCTGTCCCCAATTCTTTCCCCATTGGCTTTTCCATAACGTCGGAAATTAGGTCGTTACAGTAACTTTCCTTTATTATTGAATATTTTTTAGTTCTTCTTGTTGTTTCATATTACCAGAGGGATATATATAAAGGTTATAAAACTTGGGCACAAAGTAACTTGGCCACAAAGTTTATTTGGACACAACGTATTTTACTTGGACACAAAGTACATTGTGTGGACATCCATTTCACAACACTCCTCCTTGGATGTCCATGTAAAAGAAAAAGTATAGTAATACGCTTTATTTGCTGCCTCATTAAAAACCTTTATCAGAAAACCCAGTGGGATAAAACCTTGTTAAGGGAAAAAGAGTGGAGGATGTATTTAATCCCCTTGATGAAAACATTACTTAAATGTTGAAGTTTGCAATGTCTTGGTGAATACGAACAACTGAACATTTTTTTCATCCTTATTTTAAAGATCATGAGAAAGAAGAAGAACTTTGAAGAAATATATTTTGTTCAGTCTCCTTTGATGTGTCCTCGTCATAGTTGAGCACATGCAACACTATGTCATATAATGTTGTGGAAAAAAATTATTTCCTTCTTTTGCTCTTTCGATAGTTCATAATAAAACATACCATAATATTTGTGATGTACTAAAAGTACTTGACCAATGATCTTTTATACCAAAATAATTTTTTGTTTATTTCTCTCTAACCTCCCTTAGGGGTTGGTGTTGGTTTTTATTAAATTATACATGAGTATGTCCTTGTTTATAATTTTCATCATCTCTTGACACATTCACTTTCAAGAATGGTCGACTACTTATCATAGGCCACATTCTCTTCAAGGAATTGACTATAATCATATACACATTATTATTATTATTATTATTATTATTATTATTATTTTTATTATTATTTTCATTAGAAGTTCATTGTCAAACTTTGAAATTTATCATATTCATATGGCATACACATACCTCGACATCACTTTCAAAGTCAAGCGTATCACCATTTTTTCATCATTTTCTTTGATGGGGGATTTATAAACATATCAAATTATTAGGTCTCATAACAAACATATTTCTAATGACCTTTCATAATATTTTGGTGACAATAATTACCTTCACTCTTTAAAAGACCATTTTGAGAACTCATAATGTTCTTTCTTTTATAATTATCAGAGTGATGACTACTATAATTTTGTTCCTTCATGTCCATTTTCATATGTTTAATCATAAAATTATTTTGTCATCTTTCAGACTTCTAATATATTGCTATCACATTTACTTCAAAGAATGAAGCATATTCAATGGGACAAGCTTCACATTTTTTTTTATCAAAAGCATATCGATTTGCTCAGTCATCATTATATCATCAATATATTGCATTGGAACTTTAACCCAATGTCTTATCCATATAAATGTGTGTTAGGCCAAAATATGATGGGACTTGAACCCAAAATCTTATCATCATGGTGCATCGAGATTTTAATCGATGTCTTACCTTTTTGGTGCAATGAAATTTGAATCCACCGTCTTACCTCAATAAATTACATTATATGTAGTCCAAAATAAAATTCATTCTTGAGCCTTTAACATATTTTCACTTTGCTATTTATAGCACAAATAAATTTAGTCAGAAAAACACTTCAAAAGATCATATATAAATTATTACCTTTTAGAGTTGGTCCTCGCAAGTAGCTATGCGTATAATTATTCAACTTGAAAGTTTTTATGAATAATTCACTTATTGGAACACTAACAAATTCATTCCAACATTTAACCTCACTAATTGCCAATTAAAAAAAATTATTTCTTAAATTGCAATTAAAGATAAAACAACTAGAGGTAAATACTAATCATCACAATAAATTATATGATATCTCAAATTAAATTCAACTTATGAGGATAATTGTTTGGTTCAGCATATATATTTGATCTTATTTTATGATTCAAGATATATCCAACCTTATTTGGAATTGTAAAGATTATTACTTAAAAATTGACATAATAATTCATAATAACAGAATCCTTCTAACTTTTCAAGATTAGAAATCATTCAAATGCATATTTCTAATGGAAAGAAAACTCACTATGCTAATCCTTTCTGAAACATTGTGACAAATGAAATGAAATCTTTCTAAGGTGTTGAACTATTTTCGAATTAGTGAATTGATACCTTCATGTTAGAAATGAAGTTTTAAAAATGTGTAGATGAATATTTTATAATGACAATACATATATATTCCCATATTTGCACATAACATGTCAATAATCTCACTTTATCTTTTGTATATTAATTAAAGTAAGAACCAAAGATCAAACAATAAAATAATTTTATTATTATTACTATTATTAATTTTGTTTAGTTGAGCCAAAATAAAGTATAAGGAGGGAATATACCTTTAAAGAGAGTGAAAGTAAATCACAAATTTGAAAGTGAATATTTCATAGCTATTGTTGACCAAAAATCTTATTTCGGTTAATTATATATATTAAAACTCACCAAAATCAAAGTTCATATCATACAAAGATTTATTTACACTAAGATATAACAACTACACCGACAGTAATGCAAACATAAACATCTTTTGCATAGTACTAGTAAGTTCCAAACAACTTTTTATGAACTCTTGTTATCAAATAAGTGTTAGATTCAAAAAAGAGATACGGAAAGGTAATATTGTGACATAAAATTTGCTCATAATTTAATGATTGGTAATATACATACCCGATACTTACCATGGTGAAAGATCTCTCCAATTTCGCTACTTATCTCATGTATATTTTGAGATAGGTCAGAGACTCGTGCTGATAACGTGTTATAAAATGAAGATAATAACTTGAAATTAAGAAGAGTAGAGATAGAGAGACAAAGTAATAGTAGAAGTAACTTTCCTTTATTATTGAATGTTTTTTACTTCTTCTTGTTGTTTCATATTATAAGAGGGGAGATATAGAGGTTATAAAACTTGGGCACAAAGTAACTTGGCCACAAAGTTTACTTAGACACAAAGTATTTTACTTGAACACAGAGTATATTGTGTGGAGATCCATTTTACAACATATTAGAATTTTAATAAACTCCAAAAAAATAGATGAAGCCTTCAAAAATTCTTTTCATTGGAATCTGGAAATCAAGCTCATTAATGACTTTAATAAAATTCTAAAAAGAGAAGAGGATTATTGGAAAATAAAATATAGAATCCAATGGTTAAATTATGGAGATGCAAATACTAAATTCTTCCACACCACCACTACTAACAGAAGACAAAGAAACATAATCTTAGGACTAAATAACTCAGTTGGGTACTGGACTTTTGAGCCTAACTCCATCCTCAATATCATTACCCAAAACTTTCAAAACATCTACGCAACCAACCTAAATTAACGTAATTTACATAACCCTGCCGTATGTGGAAATGCACTCAATCTAGAGGACAATGCTAACATAGGTAGGCCACTAGATAAAAAAGAAATAAAAAATGTTATCTTCTCCTTCAAACCTCTAAAATCTCTAGGTCCTGATGGTCTTCATCCAATGTTTTTCCAAAAGTATTGGAACGACATAGAGGCAGTAATAAACACTTGCATTAAGGCTTTTAGCTCTAGCTCTATACCTACTAAAATAAATAAACGCTTATCTGCTTAATTTCAAAAATAAAGAACCCCGAACAGATCAACCATTATAGACCCATTAACCTTTGTAACACGGTTTACTAAACCATTACAAAAATTATTGTAAATAGAATCAGGCCTTCATTAGACAACATCATTAGTTCCCAACAATGAAGCTTCATCCTGGGTAGACGAGCCGTGGATAACACCATTATTGTTCAAGAAGCAATTGATTCCTTTCAAAAGCGAAAGGTAAATTTAGTAAAGTACTTCTAAAAATTGATCTAGAGAAAACTTTCAATAGATTAGAATGGTCGTTTATCAAGCAATTCCTTACAATTCTTAATTTTCCAAGAAAATATAATCAATCTCATCATGTCTTGTATATCGACCTCATCTATCTCTATATTTGTTAATGGAAGACCTATGAATTACTTCCTCCATACTAGAGGCATTATGCAAGGACACTCCTTATCACCTTATATATTCATTATATGCATGTTGTCTCTATATAGGCTTATAAACTATGCCATCGAAAAACACCTTTGGCAGCCAGTTAAAATCGATAGAATAGGTACCCCTATCTCTCATCTTCTATTCACAAATGACATTATCCTCTTAGCCAAAGCGGACACCACAAATGCTACTACATTTATCCACATTTTTAATACACTTTCGAATCAATCTGGACAAAAAATAAATTTTAACAAATTATGTATTATCTTCTCTGTATATTTTAGGCAAGAAGAAAGAAACATCCTATCTTCTACTCTAAACATCAGTCATAGAGATAAAGTAGGTAAATACCTTGAATTCCCTATCACTAATCATCATCCTAAGAGTTCCGACTACTAATACATCATAGACCACATGAATAATAAGCTTCGTGGTTGGAAATCCCGTCTTCTAATACTAGCAGGAAGAATTACTCTACCAAAATCAGTGTTATCAACCATCCCTACCTATGCAATGCAATCTTCTAACCCAATCAACACGCAAACATATCGATCGAATACAAAGAAACTTCCTTTGGGGATCCACATCGGATAAAAGAAAACTCCATCAGGCAAACTGAGAACTAGTAACATCCCCTATAAAGTATGGAGGAGTGGGCATACAAAAAACAAGAGAAATTTTTTTGCCCTCTTAGCAAGCTTAAATTGGAAATTTCTAAAAAATAAAAATTACCTATGGGCTAAAGTTCTCACCAAGAAATACCCGAATAGAAGTCAAATGCACAACATGAAATTTTATTCCTATGATTCCTACATTTGAAAAAGTCCTGTAAGAATCTCTCTGCTATTTTATAAAGGCATCTCTTGGAATGTTGGGAACGAAAATAAAATTCGAAGCTGGGAAGTCAATTGGATAGAGCTAGATGCTCGCTTCATCAGAGTCAAGGTCTAATAAAGTGAAACGAACAAATCTGATGCTAAACGATCTCCTAAAAGATAACATTTGGAACTTTTTTTTTCTATCCTTTGTCATCCCTAGCAAGGTTAAAAATTCTATAGAAAACACCTACATCCATACTCATTCACTTAAAACATACACTTTCTTTTGGAACATAAGTAACGACAGACTCTTTAACACTAAAAACACCAATGTCGCGCCCATTTTTCCTCAAAATGGATTTTGTGCACGACCTAACTACTCTTTAAGGTCAATTTTAAAAGAAGAGTCGTCACTTAATGAATTAAGGTGTGTTAGGGCACCTATCTAACCTAACTAACTTAACTACATGTCAATGAATCAATGATCGGGTAAGGGTTAAAGTTACCTCAAGGGGAAGGTGTTAAGCATCCCTAGAGGTCCATGATGAGTCCTAAATTTTGACTCATTTAGGGGTTTATTTTGATAGTTTATAGTCCTCAAATGCCTAATTTATGCTCCAAGATGATGTTAAAATATTGATTTGTAGCAAGGAAAGTAAAAGGAGCAGGGCAAGGATACTATCGGGCGAAAATGAGCTAAAAAAATGGGGGAAAAACTGAAGATAGCAAAATGCTGAGAATCGCCAAAGCCACTCAGCGACTCGCCAAGTGGCACTCCAGCTCGCCTAAAGTTCCAAATTGCCAGCCCTGGGGAGAAGCCAACTTGGCAATGGATTTGGACATTCGGTGGAACGCCGACTGGATCGGCGACACATTCTGGATTGCCTAAAGTCACAAAACCTTGTGGACTAAAATACAAGGAAGATCGGCGATGAGATGGATCGATTGGAGCGTAGCCGACTTACCGACGACGCTCGACTTCCATCGCCTAATGGTCCTTTCAGCTAAAATTTTGTAAACTATAATTGAATTTTAAAAGAGTTCAAAGGGGACCTGGTTTTTATTATTGAAGTCCAGTTTTAGTTTTCTTCCATTCTGGAGTATGTTTCTACATGGAAGAACAACTTGGAAGGGTTTATCAAGTAGATTCGAAGCGGGTCTTTGATTTTTAGCACTTTGGATCATTTTAAAGACTTGTATTACAATACCTAGATCATGGAGAATGTTTTTGGTATTGATTTCTATCTTTTTATGATTCTTGGCTAAAACCCCAATTCTTGGGTTGTGATCATGTAATTATTTTCTTAATTAGCTTATGGGTATTTTTTTTAATGATTTTAATGTTGTTTTAATGTGGATTTGATCGATATCTGATTATTAATTTATGAATTGTAGTTGCGAATACAATTTTAGCTTAGTGTTTTGGGCTTGCTCGAGAGAGAGGTTCTATAACCAAGGTTATCGATTGATGATTGTAGTATGTGGTTTGTTATGTCTTTAGCTTGAGAGAGTGAATCTTAACTCATTCCTACATATGTACCTTGACAGAGTAGATAAATTAAGGTTTTGGGTTGTTTTGTAGTGTTAAGCTTGTCGAGGTTCGAGAAAACTCGCCTGAACAATAATAGTTGTTCGAAAGAAAACTATTGCACCTATAGTCTAGCCTACCCACAATGATTCAACACTTTATTAATAAACTTCAATTACCCATATAGTGAAATTAGCTTATAATCGATCACATCCCGAGAATCTCGTCCTACTTGTCTAATCCTCTGTTATAATGATTATTGTAGTTGTTAATTGACACCTAACCCCCCCCTATCTGACATTCGTTGTCAAACCTTTGACTTATTTTGTTTGATTTCAACAATGTCTACTTCTATAACCGATTAGAATCGTATCTTTACTTCCCAATTTAATTCGATACTGTACCGCTCCCTGTGGGTTCGACCCCAACCTTTTGTTGGGTTATATACTAGATTACGATCGCCTACACCTAGTATTGTATGACGTGTAGTTGAGCGTTTATAAAAAATGGCACCGCTGTCGGGGAATGGTGTTATTGAATTCTCTTTTTGAAGTTTATTTGTGATTTTTGTTGTGTTATAGTTGAACACTTAACTGTTTGTTGTTGTTTGTTGCCTTGGAACAGGTGACGAAATGAGCATAAACGGTAGCAATGCCAGCCAGCTGGGCCTAAATGATGATATAGGAAGTCTGAATGATGTGAACGAGACCAATGTTAATGACATACACTTGGGTGGTGTTGGAGCATTTAGGCTACCACCGATCGTGGGGAATGCAGTGTTCCATGTAACGAGCACAATGCTGCAACTCTTGCAAATTAAAGGGCTATTTTGTGGTTGAGCGCATGAGGACCCCCACAACCACATTAGAAACTTCGTGGACATTTATGGCCCTTTCTCGTTCAAGAATGTATCCCAAAGTCGGTTAGACTTAGGTTGTTCCCATTCTCACTGATGGGAGAGGCTACCAAATGGTTAGCCGATCTCCCAAGGGACTCAATCACGAGTTGGGATGAATTGATTGAAGCATTCTACATAAGGTTCTTTCCTCCTTCGAGGATGATGTCTTTGAGAGATAATATCCAAGGTTTCAGACGCTTGGATGTGAACCGATCCACGAGACTTGGCTCCGGTTTAAAAAATTACTAGTTCAATGCCCAACTCATGGACTCCAAAACAACGTCTTGTTACAGTACTTCTATTGGAGTCTAGATTAGGTGAACAAGAGAGTGGCTAATCAATTTATCCAAGGTGGTATTATGCACCAGCAATTTAAGATAGCTTCTGTGTTGCTTGATAACATGATCAAGATCAAACGAGCTTGGTATACACGAGAGGATCAAGTATCTTCCTTGACATTTAGGATGATGAAAGAACAAATTGAAAAGGATCAAGAGAGGGATCAGAACATGGCTAAAATGATTACCCACTTGGATCTCTTGTCAAAGAATGTCATGGGGAGTGGTACTAGAGTGATGAATGTTGTTGGTGTTAGTGGGCTGACCCACCTCCGCGGATGCGCATTTTGATGCTTTGTACAATGAGAAAGTGAGCTTCCTTATAAATCAAGGTGGAGGTTTCCGTTCGAGCTATCCAACGCTGGGTGGGAACCAAGGTTTGAACAGAGATTGTGATGAAGGTTGGAGAGACCGTGAAAGGGAATGGCGTGAGTGCAATGCAAGTTGGAAGGAGAGAGATGGGGACAATGAGAGATATGTACCTCCCCATGAGCGTCAAAAGCCCAAAGATCAAAAGGTTGACCCAGAGAATTTCCGCACCGAAGATATGCTCTCACGCATTCTCAAAAAAGTGGAAGGGTTAGACTGAGTGTTGAAAGAGATGAAGGATGACGTCTCAACTCTTAACCAGATGGTGACTTCTCACTCAGTCTCCATTAAACAGCTGGAGACACAAATGGGTCAAATCTCGACTCATTTGAATCCAAGGCAAAAAGGAGGGTTGCCTAGTGACACAATGGCCAATCCCAAAAATGAAGTTTGAATTGGTATCTCCGTTGTGCCACGACGTTAAATAAAGCGCTTCTTGAGAGGCAATCCAAGTTTTGATGTTTTTAAATTTTGCTTTTGAATAACGAGTGTCAACTTTGCAGGTTGGAAAGTTGAAAGTGTTAAAAAAGGAGTAATAGAGAGCTAAAAGTCCAATCGGCGATCCGCCGAATAGGTCAGCGTACCCAATTTGGACCGCTGTTTGAACCACCACCCATATTGATAGGGGATTCTGTAAAACTCGGTGGGCCAAAACCTTAGTCGGTGACTCATTGAACAGGTCGGTGAGCCCGACTTGGACCACTGTTCGAATCGCTAATTGCTGGGAATTTCTGTAAAACTCAGCGAGTTGAATTATCACTCGGCGCATCACCGAGTGGGTTGGTGGACAAGACTTACTTCACCGACTGGCGTGCGAACTGAAGAGTTTTTAAGAGGCCAACCATTTTAAATTCAAATTCTCTTCATTTTCTTACTTTTCAACTCCCGCACTCTCATAACCGATATTAGATTTTTTGCATTCTAGTTTTACTTGGGACCTTTTCTCGGGCTGAATTTTGGGGAATTCATTGCTTCCTAGGTCTTCAACTTTCAACATAAAAGGAATGGCTAGACCAAAAGTTGCTGGTAGAAAGTTGTCTCGTATGACCAAAAACTTTCATTGCTTCCTAGATCAAAAGTTGCTGGTAGGGACCAAAATTTCCTCGTATGACTAGTTTTACAGGCAAGGAGAGCGGAGCTCCGCTCCAAATCGATGAATGATCTATGTAGGATCCTAGCTCCTTCTCTAGTTGCAGCCCCATCACAGACAGTGGTTCCGACATTACCAGTTCAGGGTCGTCTTTGGTCTCTCAATATACTAAAGGCCGATGGATTAAAGACAATATTAGAAGAAAAGAGATTGACTACCGATGACGTGGTGGACAGATATCCGAAAGTGTAGAGCACACTGAAGTTCCATAAGTTTGAGGTTCTTACAAAACCCTGGGCCCTTACATTCCTACTTGGGTCCAGGAGTTTTATGCAACATACAGAGAGCTGGACCCTAAAAGAAAGAAGAAAGCCAACATGTTCAAGTCGGTGGATGAGGTGACGGTCTGAGTTCGAAAGGTGAAGTGCAGCAGCTCTGATATCAATGTTGTACTTGGATGTTCTCAAGATTTCATGCATAGTTACCCAGACTTGATCCAGAAGAAGACTTTGAAGGATTTAAAGGGTTGGCTAGCACCCCTCCTCTCTAATGCTACCCCGAGATGGATTGAGGTAGGTGCCCCAATCAAAAAGAAAGATATGAACATAGTTGCTTGACATTGGTATGGATTCATTAGTAGCACCATTATGCCATCCCAGAATGAGTCCATCCTCCGCCACCCGAAGGTAGCTTGTCTGGGTTCCATTATATCTAGGCAAATGTTGAATATGGGGTTACTGATCGAGCAAAAGATGTCCATGAGGGCCAATAAAGCCATACCTCACTCCCATTTCTGGTGTTGATCACCGAGCTATGTAGACGGGTCTATATTCCTAGAGTGGAGAAGACAGATGTAGAGGTAACCCCCACCTCTTCTATTGACATTCGACGTATTGAGGTCGAGTACATGCGAGATGAGGCTGAAAGGAGTAGGGCATCACCAGTGGATACATCCCCGGAGGTCGACGTTGATATGTTGCCAACAGAGGCAATCATGCCTCCTCAAGCCAGTGTGCCCTCAATTACATCTGGACCTTTTGTTTGTGAGTCCCCTAGTACTTCTGATGCACCACCTCCCACTAGTACTGCTGCTGTTGCTGCCTTCAGACCCCCTATCACCCAGGCTATGCTTTACAAGATGGGCCATCTAGCTCATTCTGCTGATGTGCGTGCCTCCCGGGTTAAGGTTGTTTTGCCTGGGCTGATAGAGCTGGCGATTATTACTGCCTTGGCCCCGATTAGGGCTGAGATGAAGGAGCACTGAGAGTTGATTGAGGGCCTTAAGTTGGCCTTGGATTCCCTTACAATCAGAGTTGAAGCCTGTGAGCAGATTCAGGGTTCTACTGATGTTTTGATGGCCTTGAAGGACGATATTATTGGGTTGAGGAAGGATCTGGACCAGCTGAAGTCCACGAATATGTCGATGTTGTTTGGGATTGTGGAAATTCCTGATATGCCGGGTGCTGAGATTTCGTCCAGTTCTGAGGTTCCTCCGACTCCTACGAATAGAGATGATAGTAGGGCTAATGGTGCAGTTGTCGAGTCTGAGGCTGAGACAGATGAGGAAAAGCTTGGTATCAGAGAGAAGGTTGTGTACAATGATTTGTCAAACGTAGAGGGTGCCATGGTGGAGACAATTGTGCAGGCCTTGTTGAGGGACATGTCTATGGTGGGCTCCAGTGGAGCCAAGGTTGGTGACATGCCGGACACTGATGCCCAGATAAAGGGAGTTGATGACATGCAGACTTCACCCCAGGCCTAGCCTGGCAGGATGACTCTTTGCCTCCCAAACTGTTATATTACACTATTTTTTTATTATCTCTTTGCATTTGAGGACAACTGCTATTTTTGTTGGCGGGGTGAGGTATTTCCATACCCACCTTTTCTGGGCTATTTTTGTTTTGTGAATATTGTGTTTTTGGGTTTTGTAAATGTTGGATCTGATTTTTGGTTTATATATCTATATCTTGGTTTCTAATCCATATTGGTCCTTTTTTTTGAATTGCAAATGGTTTGAACTAATTTTTTAAAAAAATTGCCACCTCTTGTTGTGTGAATGTGGTTGTTCCCTTGCAATTTTGAGTGCCGGTTTTGGTCAATACCGATGACTTGAATAGTGCTCTTGTTTGAATGACATGTGTGTGCAAATACGATGAGGCAAAATGAGTTTCATAAGTCATATGTGAACTCATAGCATCTTATTATGACTATGCGATTTGTTGAATAAAATTCTTGTGATGACCATTGCACGTTTGCGAAAATGGTTAAGTCTTGCTTTAATAACTGTGTTGGATGCCATGTGTGGTGAGATTGACTTGTAATGCATGCTTGTTTATACCTAGAACTTGCCCCGTTGGTCCGATTGGCTAATGTGAGTGAATGATAGAGATGATCTTAGGCAATTTGTGGAGAGTGAGCTAATGTTGTCATTATACCTCTCCGTGACCACCTTGTGAGAGTGTGAACCTAACTTGGCACCATTTGAGCCTATCCTTTTGTTTGGAAGAACCTTGAGCACAAGTGACCCCTTTTCTTTCCCACCTATAATCTTCCTGAGGCGTTGGTTGTTAGAAATAACCAAATTAGGCCAAAAGCCTAAGTTGGTGGTGTGGTGAAAAAAGAGGAAAATCAAGAAGTTTTGAGAAAATCCCCCCTTTTGAAAGATCTTGTTGGAAAATATGGAACCCCTCCATATAAAAAAAAGAGAGAAGAAGAAAGAAAGATGAAAATGATTGAAAACGAAAAATATTGTGGAAAATAAAGTGTGTGAAGTGAGCAAAGGAAATGGGGTATCCAATAAGTTGTGCTTAAAAGAATGAGGTGTGATTTTTGAAAATCAAAAAGTGTTGTAAGAGAAGGTGAAAAAATGGGATGCAAGCCATGCTTCATGAAGGTAGTAGTCACTAAACCTAAATGATCATACCAATACCTTCAACCCCGTTACAAACCTTAAAAGACCTTTGTGATTTTGAATGAGCTTACTATCTTGTTGATTGGAAAATACGGGCAAGCCTATGGGGAAGGATCATGCATGTGTTGGTTTTTGAGAGAATGAAAGTTGTCTTTGATTATGAATTCTTAAAGTTGATGAGCTTTGTGTGAGCATGAAATCGTTTTTTGGTGTGAGGGCATTCGAATGTTGTTGTTGAGCTTGAACTTGCATTTTAAGCAAGCATTGTGAACTTGGGTTCATTTGATGATGTTTAGTCACAATTTGAAACTTAGACTGCACAATTGAACATTGCATGTGTGTTGAGTCTTGAGTAGCATTGTTTGTAGACATCCTTGTTAAACTGATTGATCTTGAGTTTTACTTGAGGACAAGAAAAAGTTTAAGTTGGGGTGTTAATAAGTCCTAGATTTTGACTCATTTAGGGCTTTGTTTTATAGTCCTCAAATAAATAAATTTATGCTCTGAACTGATGTTAAAATGTTGATTTGTAGCAAGGAAGGCAAAATGAGCAAGGCAAGGACACTATTGGGCGAAAATGAGCAAAAAAGATGAAAAAAACTAAAGATAGCAAAATGCTGAGAATCACCAAAGCCACTCGGCGACTCGCCGAGTGGCACTTCAGCTCGTTTAAAGTTTCAGACTGCCAGCCCTGGGGAGAAGACAACTTGGCGATGGATTTGGACATTCAGCAGACCTTCGACTGGATTGGCGACATAGTCTGGATCGCCTAAAGTCACAGAAGCCAAGGAAGACCGGCGATGAGATGGAGCGATTGGCGCGTTGCCTCCCTGGTCGGCGATGCTCGACTTACCTCGCCTAATGGTCCTTGCAGCTAAAATTTGGGAAACTATAAATTGAATTTTAAAAGAGTTCAAAGGGGACCTGGTTTTTATTATTGAAGTCCAGTTTTAGTTTTCTTCCATTTTTGAGTATTTTTCTCCATTGAAGAACAACTTGGAAGGGTTTCTCAAGTAGATTCGAAGTGAGTCTTTGATTTTTAGCACTTTGGATCATTTTAAAGACTTGTATTACAATACCTAGATCATGGAGAATGTTTTTGGTATTGATTTCTATCTTTTATGATGCTTGGCTAAAACCCAATTCTTGGGGTGCATGTGAATATGTGATTATTTGCTTAATTAGCTTATTGGTTTTATTGTTTAATGATTTAAATGTTGTTTTTATGTGGGTTTGATCAATAGTTGAGTAGTAATTTATGAATTGTAGTTGCAAATACAATTTAAGCTTAGTGTTTAGGGCTTGCTCGAGAGAGAGGTTCTAAGACCAAGGTTATCGATTGATGATTGTAGTGTGTGGGTTATTATGGGTTTAGCTCGAGAGAGTGAATCTTAACTCATTCCTACCTATCTAGCTCGAGAGAGTAGATAAATTAAGGTTTTGGGCTGTTTTGTAGTGTTAAATTTGTCAAGGTTCGAGAGAACTTGCTTGAACTGTAATAGTTGTTCGAGAGAAAACTATTGCACCTATAGTCTTGCCTACCCACAGTGATTCGACACTTTATTGATAAACTTCAATCACACATATAGTGAAATTAGCTTATAATCAATCACATCTCGAGAATCCCGTCCTACTTGTCTAATCCCATGCTTTAGTGATTATTGTAGTTGTTAAGTGACACTTAAATACCCCCCATCTAACATTCATTGTCAAACCTTTGACTTATTTTGTTTGATTTCGACAATGTCTACATAACCGATTAGAATCGCATCTTTACTTCCTAATTGAATTCAATACGGTACCACTCCCCGTGGGTTCGACCCCAACCATTCGTTAGGGTTATATACTAGATTATTATTGCCTACACCTAGTATTGGATGAGATAAAGTTGAGCGTTTATCAGCCCTCAAAGGTGGATCCCGACTGTACTCATGAATTATGTGGGGGCTACAAGTAGCAAACAAGGCCACTATCTATTAATTAGTTAATTAAGCTAAGTGATAAATAAGATCCTAACATTATATGATTAAGAGAGATAAGCAAGGAGACAAAAAATACACAAGTATATAGAAGAAAACTGATTTTATTTATTAACCACCCCAAGCAGTTATAATTATAAACAAGTAAAGGGGAAAGGAAAAAACTATGATACCTAGATTAACATCCTTTTACGATTCAGCACTCGGCTTATTATTTTGGAGACAAAATCAGAGTTTTGTTGTTTTATGCTCGAGTCAACTTTCATCCTCTCCGTTAAAGGACCTAACTACCCTACCCCACCTTCCACCTGCATAGCGTCCTAGAAGGTGCCTAGCGTCCTCACTTAATGTCCAAGAGGCATTGGACTTCTATTAAGGTGGTTTTAGACAAAAATAAAATATAAGATCTTAATTAAGGCCCCCCAAACACCAAATGAAACAAATTGGACAACACTTAGCACATAAAATCTCATATTGGGCTCTAGGTTTTAGTTATTAGCATGCTAGCAAACACACATAATTAGTGAAATGTCTCATGCTAAATGTGTGGCATACACACATTATAAACATACAAACGGGTATCATAACAATATAATTTAGTTTAGAGAGGGCATAATTATTAAACAGGAAGTTTTAAACAGCATGCATGTCACGACCCAGACCGCTGTGATTAGCACCCACACTAACCCTTCGGTGGGAGAACCACTACCACAGCTTGACTAAGCAATTTAAAGAAACTAAGCCATTAAAAGATACGGAGGCAATTTTAAATGATGAATTAAGTACTGAGTTGAACTCAGAAGGTTTAACAAAAACAACCAAGCATAAACCTCGCGAAAATTCAACCCCTAGACCAGAAAGTCATCATACCAAAACTCTATTAATCAACAAGTCTAAGAGAAAGGGGTGCAACCCTGATAACTAAACATAAGTAAAAGTTTGAATATATAGTTTGATTCCAAAAAGAATGGACTAAACTAATGATGGATCCATGACAGCTTGGAAGAACTGGCTCACCCTTGAATCCAGTCTCGGTCAATGATCTCCTAGTTGGGTTCTGTTAGTAGCCTCCTGAAGATGCCCCGTACTCAACAAAGAAAGAGCAAAAGCAGTATCAGTACACGAAACAACGGTGTACTGGTTGGATCACACACTGATTCATGTAAGCGAAATATAAGCAAGTAATTACAACACAATAAACACACATATACATGATTCATAATTAAATTATCATTTTAAAAGTAATGTGCACTTTCATAGTATCAATAACAAGTAGATATGACAGTTACAATAGTCCTCTCATGGAACCCACACCCAAATTGTTAATATGTTGGAATGTGACACCTGATCCAATGTATAGGTATCGAAACGTGACACTCGGTCCAATATATGTGTTGGAATGTGACACCTGGTCCAATATATGTGTTGGAACGTGACACTCGGTCCAGTCACCACAACCACAACCATAATCACACCCATAATGAACAGTGCACACAATCACACAGTCAAGTAACAAGTTCATGACATGTAGTTGTTCATACTTAATCATTTCAAGATTCGATTCATGTTTCCCTATTCATATACATACATGCATACGATGGAGTAATTAGTAGGAATATATAACACAATGGGAAGTCGAACTATCACCTACCTCGAAACTAAGCCTGAACACTTCTAAGACACTTGGGCCTTCCCTTTTCGGAGTCTTTCAGCTTGTTCTTGGTCTAAAATAATTAATTAATGCAAAGATCAATAAACAAGGCCTAATTTACCCGGATTATAACAAAATATCAACCCAAGGCCAAACCCATGATCCTAATGCTCAACTAGGGATTTTCTCACCATTAACTTCAGGCCAAAACCCTCCCTCAATGATAATTAACAAGGATTCTAAGTTCTAAGAATCGAAATACAGATTAACGAAGTAATTAAATTACCTTTGGTGCGAGAATTCGTGGAAATTTGATGAGAAACTTCCCTAGGTCGTCCCTTAGCTCTTAAGAAAGAGGTTGTGCAGAAAATAATGTTTTTGGGGCTTTTTCCCCTGTTTAAGTCGCGACTGGCCTACTACAGCGAGCCCCACACTGCCACAGCGGCCCTGCCCTAACGGAATTTATCCCACCCCAACAGCTTGCACGAAGACAAACTCGAAATTTGAGTTTTAAGCTCCCATTTCGCAATTCACCTTCAAACATTGATATTCTAAAACTACCCTTTCACGCCAAGATCAATTTCAGGAGTTTTACTCGCCCGAATTTGATTCCATAAAGTTGTACATGCCTTTTAACGTCGTGTCTATCCCCTAAAGTGATCAAATTCACATTTAAATCCCCCATCCATTATCAGATTTCCCTAGACCTCACCTGACTCAATTTTCGTCCAAATCTGGCCTAGGCGGGAAATTTCCAAGTTACTACTTAGAAGTTTTCTGGCCCAAATTTGCCCATTGGCTTTTCCATAATGACGAAAACAGGTCGTTACAATAGATACCAATTTACCCATCACTCGTCCCTGAGTGATAAACTAGGAGAATTGGCTAAGACAAGAGTAGTGTAGTACATGAATCATCGAATAACTTGGGATACTTGTCTCGCATGTCCTTCTCGATTTCCAAAGAAGCTTCCTCAACCGGATGATGCTTCCATTGAACTTTCACAGACTTTATCTCTTTGGTCCTCAGCTTCCGAATATTGCGATCAAGAATTGCAAACGGTTCCTCCTGATACTGAAGGGATTTTTCTAACAAAACTGAGTCCCACTTTATGATTAATCTTCGTCCCCATGATACTTTTTCAACATACACACGTGGAACACTGGATGGATTCCAGATAGGCTAGGCGGTAAAGCCAACCTTTAAGCCACTGGCCCTACACAGTCAAGAATCTCAAATTGCCCGATGCATCTATCGAGGACTAAGCTTGCCTTTCTTGCCGAATCTCATCACCCCTTTTATGGTTGACACTTTTAGAAGAACTTGCTCACCCGCCTGAAATGTCATGCCCCTTACCTTATTGTCTGCATGTTTTTTCTGTCGACTCTGGGATGCTAGAAGCTTAGCTTGGATGCTTCTCACCTTATCCTGACCATCTTTCAACAAATCAACCCCTAAAGGTTTCACATCTCCAGTCTCAAACCACCATATAGGTGGTTTACATCCCCTCCCATAAAGTGCCTCGAACGGTGCCATGTCAATGCTGGAGTGATAATTCTTATTATAGGAGAACTCACAAAAAGGTAGGAACTTATCCCAATGCCCTCCAAAGTCAATCACACATGCCCTCAACATGTCCTCTAAAACTTGAATAATTCTCTGTGACTGCCCGTCCGTTTGTGGATGGAAAGTTATGCTAAAAGTGAGTTGAGATCCCAACTCCTCATGCAATTTTCCCCAAAACTTGGATGTGAACTGCGTACTATGGTGCAAGATGATGGAAAGGGGCCACCCCATGAAGCCTCACTATCTCATTTACATACACCTTAGCCAACTGCTGAGCATTATAGTCTACTCTGACTGGAATGAAGTGGGCTGACTTAGTCTGTCAATTGTTTTACTCGAAAATATATGTAAAATAAAAATGACCGAGTTTTCAAAAAATCGATCAAACTTTTGATTTAAGAGAAATCGAATTTCCAAAAGAACAGAGTCGCCACTTAATTTTTTAGTAAAAAATCAAGAAAAAATATAAGATTTTCAAAAGACTTAAATAGATAAAATCAGTTGAAAATAACAGGGTTCGAAGTTCAATGTACATTCCGAGAAGGTGTTAGACCTTCGAAATGTCTGCTAACTTGCGGTTGACCGACGATTTGACTAAATGACTTTGACTAATTTTTAAAATTTTAACTAAGTAAAAGAACTCACTTATTTTTATTTATTTATTTATTTATTATTTTTTATTATTAATTATTTTTTAGGGGAAATAAACTAAGGGGAATCATTCTAAAGGGAATAATTCATAAAGTGCAAGTCAAACTAAAAGAATATAAGTAAAACTAGGTGATAAGTGAAAATATTAATATATTTAAATTAAGCATAAGAATAGAAGAAATGTTTTCTCTTGGGGAATTTAATTAAATAAAAACCAAACACAAAAGAGTTAGTCAACACAAATAAAAATAAATATAAGGGAGAGGAAATATCAAATTTGGGCCTTTGGCCCAAATTCCAAGTCTTAATAACCTGTCCTAAATCTAAAATTTCCAAAATGATAGGCTTTGGCCCATTTAAATCCAAAAGTTGCTGGTACTCATTTTATTGGGCCTTTGGGCCCATTTTTCACCACCTGGACTTGCTGTAAATTATTTAAGGCTTTGGACCCATTTGCCTTCAAAATTCAGCGTATACATTTGATGTATACTGCTGCATACGATTTGCATCCAACCCATTTTAGGGCTTCTAAAATCTATATTTTTATTTCTTGAACCTGCTGACTCGATGAAGAGAGGATATTGGGCATTTATGGCCTAATCCATGGAATGCAAGGAAAAAGAGTCTTCAAAGACTCGGGAGAAGCTGATTTATACATAGAAGAGAACGAAACAAAGATAGAAGTTAGAAATAGAGCACACCTTAAATCTATATAGTACAACTAGGGAAAAAATAAAATAAAGCAAAGTATGCAGTCGATTAGTTTATGGCCCATGTTACTACAATGATAACCAAGAAATGCATATAATTCTTAAAGAATCTCCACTTAAAATTAAACTAACCCCCCACATAATAAGACAAAATACCAAAATGATAATAATTATAGATAAGCAATTACACTGGCAGTGATCAAAATAGAGAATAGACTAGTGCATAATCATCTAGATGAAGACAAATAATAAGGAAGCAACTATTAATCAGAATATAGAGTAAACCATTTGGAATTATGCTCTATTCAAAACTATTACTGGAAAACTTAAAAAGTAGCAAAAAAAATATAAAAAAATAAAATCAGATCATTCTTATAATTAGCAAATCACGGAATAGGCTCCCTATAGGAAAATGAATCATTTCACGGTAAAAGAAAGGAAAACAATGCATACCTGCTCATGGGCCTAACTATAATACTTGTTCAAAATAAATTTCTAAGAAAATAATACCACAAAGAGGTTTGCATTACGGATTAAAACAGAGCTCAAGCAACAAAAATGACTGCAGGAAAAATACAACATACATAAAATAGTAATGAAATTGATAAAAACTTAAAGTTATAGGAGACAAACCCAATTAAATTATAAACTTGAATATGTCATGCTTTTACTAACCAAACTAGGACAGAGAAAAAAAACACTGGACTACACATGAATTTTAAGCTAAAGCTACCTTATCAATACTAGCAGCGACACAACTAATGATTTAGGACTTCAATAATGTGAACGGAGAAAGATTATTTTGAGTAATCTAAGCGGAGAGATGAAGAGAAAAAATAAACACTTGACTCTACCTTAAGCTAAAACACACAATCCACGCTCAACAAGACAATAGGCAACTGCTGTATCAACTGATTTTTAGTTTGTAAATATTTGAAGTCAGTAACTAACAACCGATGACAAATAATGGAGGAATGGACACTTAAAGATAGAATGGTGTAGGTCAACACAAGCTCGATAACAGGTCCAACAATGAAGTCAACAAAGCAAACAACTAGTCTTGCAACACGAATATTAACACAAAAAGGGCACTCCAACTTAAACATATCAGGCCACTAACCTATATTAAACTCAAACTAACTCGAAATCCTCAATCTTCTATTCCGAAAGCGTAAATGCTAATGAATCGATTTAAACATTCAAAATTAGCATACTAGCAAGCGAGAAAGAAACTTCATCGAGCCTTGATAGCTACAGTAGACTAACTAGAATCAAAGCAGAAGCAAGAGTGAATAACCATAGATTTTGCAACCCTACACATGTTCATAATTTCATTATGCAGAATACTCATCAAATAGCTGCAGCGCAGGATAAACGAAAGCATGAGCACACAAGACTTCAAGGCACAAGAATTTGGATACAAACGACATCAAACGAAACATAATAGTGGAGAAATAAGAGAGAATCGGGTTTACCTCTCTAGGAGCAGCAAAATGGGATAGCTATGAGTTGGAGGCGACTGACTTCACCACCGAGATATGATTCCCCAAAATTCCGATGAACAACAAGAAGCACCACTAGCAAGGACTAAAACCAAAATTTTGATTCCAAGAAGTCCTAAACAAACACTGAAGCTGGAAATTTCAGCATGTATTTTTTTTCTTAAAGATTGGCCGATTCCTCTATATTTTCTCAAAAAAATTCTCCACCATTGTTCTTCGAAAATTCCCCCTTACAAATGAATAGAAGAGATCATTATATAGGAGAAACTAGGGTAGATTTTGAGGGGAATTCGATAGAAATTTGGGCCAACTCGAATTTCAAACTTCAAAATTTTTTCACCATTAGAGGCAAATATACTTTTCTGAGATCTTCAACCCCATTTCGGAAGAGGAAATGGGGACAACCGCGTGTTGTTGCTAATGTACGGATTGAGAAGGACGGGAGGATGGAGACAAAATTTGCAGTGTACTGTCTCTGTTCCTCGCTGCTCCGTGTATTTTGACGGAAAAATCGATGTCATTGGAGCCGTTGGATTGTCGTTTCGAGCTTTTACTGGTGTTGTTTGATGCGATCGTAAAGATGGCGTCTGTGAATTTGTTGTTTGTTGTCGTGTTTTAAAGTTGGAAGCGGTGGGTCTGAATTTCTTTACTTTGGAATGGGCCGGGTTGGGGTTTAAAAGATGGGCCAGCTGAATAGGAAAACAAAAGGGAATGTTGGAGGCTGAATTGGGTCATTTGCATGGAATTGGGCCGGGAATAAATTGATTTGGAGGGCTAAAGTTGAGGGGAAGTTGGACTAAAAATGGCCGAATTTTAGTCTTAAACAAGGATCAAGTGTTAAGATAAGAGGTAGCTAAAATTGCAATGACGAAAATGGCCATAGGATTACTATTGTAACCAACTTAAGTTGAAATTTTAGTCAAATTGGGTTAGATTGGCGAATTTGGCTAACAACAAAATATAGGTCGTATCAATTAATGAGCTTCTTAATCTTAACGAAATGAAATAATTAACTTAATGATAAGATAATTAATTTAAAATTCAAACTAATCAATTCCAAAATTAAAACTATAATTCAAACTAGAGCTAAAAATAATAAAATATTTATTTCAACAAAGTAGAAATCTTTGTATGATTTCAAATATTTATAAAATAAACTAGTTACGTATATAATTATATGAAATATATTTATTATTCAAAACACTATAAAATTCGACCGAAATTACTTAAAAACTTTGAAACTAATTTGAATTATATATATATAATTATTCTAAATCGTTCGAAAAATTAAGAAGCTCGTGAATTAATCTATCGGGGAGGGTCAAAATTGGGTGTCAACAACTGTCCCTCGTTTTACTTGGATTGATAAAAGAAATCTGAGAAAAATGAAATTGACGAATCCAATTTTGATCGACCACGTCTCCATCTTTAGGAAAGGTATTTTGGTACGGACTTTAGGAATTATGGCCGAACCCCGAAAGTGGGTTTCCTACATATCTCAGGTTATATGAGAACTCAGGCCACTTGTAGTTCGATACGCTTGATTTCACGCACAATTTTGAAAGAATTCAAAAGCCATCCCGAAAGATCTTCTCAAAAATTTTGTCCCAGTTGCGAATCTCGAAGTAACTTCAATCTTGGTTTGTTGAAAAGATCTTCTTCTTAAGAATTTTTGAGTCCCTCTCAAATATTCTGTCCCAGTTTCTATCATAAAGAGAAAAAAATAGAAATCTTAAGGGAGATATGACCGAACCCTTGTGGCGCCTAAGTATCCCGTTGAGGCAGGAATTAAGTCAAATGTAGTTCCCCCTCAAGGGTTAACAGAAATAATAAATTTACAAAGAAACCGACCGAGGCCGACATAGGCCGCCTACATATCTCATTCTTGAGAATTCAGGTCGAACGTAGTTCAAATACAAGGAAAACTATTAAAAGGGGATAAAGGGGTGACCGAGGTCGACATAGGCCGCCTACGTATCTCATTCTTGAGAATTTAGGTTAGTCGTAGTTCATTTACAAGAGGGATAAAATTCTGAACAAAGCAATTACAAGCAAATAAAACGATTACAAGGAAATAAACATAAATACAAACTGAAGCTTCACACATAGTATCTCTTGACAGCATCTGAGTTGATCGGTTTCGGCCATTCGGTGCCATCTATCTCCGCAGGACCAAGGCACCTCGAGATAACACTTTGCGAACCATGTAGGGTCCTTGCCAATTTGGTGCAAATTTTCCTTTGTACTAAACCTGGTGAGGAAAAATGTGTTTGAGAACCAACTGACCAACTTCAAATATTCTTGCTCTTACTCTTTTGTGGAAAGCACGGATCATCCTCTATCAATAAAGTTGACCATGACAAACAACAACCATTCTCTTCTCATTAATCAATGTTAACTGATCAATCCACTTGCAAACCCATTCGATGTCATTTAACTTAGCTTCCTGAATGATTCTTAATGAAGGTATTTCAACTTCCGCAGGTATGACTGCTTCTGTTCCATAGACTAATAAGTATGGAGTGGCTTCAATCGATGTTCTGACAGTCGTTCTGTATCCCAACAAAGCATATGGAAACATCTCATGCCAACCTTTGTGATTGCTAATCATTTTCCTCAGAATCTTCTTTATGTTCTTGTTGGCGGCTTCTACAGCTCCATTCATTTGGGGACGATAGGCGGTTGAGTTTCGGTAGGTAATCCTGAATTGTTGACCTATCTCTCTCATCAAATGACTGTTGAGATTCGCTCCATTATCAGTAATGATAGATTCTGGTACTCCAAATCTACATATCAAATTGTTGCGAACAAAATTAGCTACAACTTTCTTGGTCACCGATTTATACGAGGTTGCTTCCACCCACTTGGTGAAGTAGTCAATGGAAACCAAAATGAATTTGTGTCTGTTAGAGGTGGCTGGCTCTATTGGACCAATGACATCCATGCTCCAAGCTACAAACGGCCAAGGTGAACTCATAGCATTGAGTTCGTGAGGGGGCACTCGAATCAAATCGCCATGCACCTGACATTTGTGACATTTCTGCACAAACTTGCAACAATTATGTTGCATAGTTATCCAAAAATAACCGGCTCGGAGGATCTTCCTTGCCAAAGTGAGCCCATTATGTGAGTACCACAAACTCCGACATGTATTTGTTCCAGAAGCTTTACAGCTTCACTAGCATCAACACATCTGAGAAGACCTAAATTTGGAGTCCTCCTATAAAGGATTTCCCCACTTGCAAAGAAATTGAGGGCCATACGGCGTATCGACTTCTTCTGGTTGAACGTTGCATTCTACGGATAAGTCCCGGTATCTAAATACTTCTTGATGTCAAAATGCCAAGGTAAACCATCTGGTTCTGCTTCAACATGTGAACAATGGACAAGCTGCTCTTTTACCTCTATATCCATTGGATCAATATAACTTGTATCTGGATGCTTAATCATTGACGCGATGGTGGCAAGAGCATCGGCCAACTCATTCTGTGTCCTGGGAGTGTTCCCAAACTCAATCTTGTGAAATCTCTTGTACAACTTCCGTATATACTGCACATACGGTGTGATCTTTGGATTCTTCACAGCCCATTCACCTTGAACCTGATGGATCAGCAAATCTGAGTCTCCAATGACCATCAACTCGTGAACATTCATAGCAATGGCGATCCTCAGACCTAGGATGCAAGCTTCATACTCAGCCATGTTGTTTGTGCAATCAAATCGGAGTTTAGCCGCCATAGGATAATGCTGACCGGATTCCGACACTAAGACTACTTCGATACCTTTCCCTTGATAATTCGCTGCTCCGTCAAAAAACACTCTCCAACCAGGGTACGCTTCAGAAATATCTTCACCCACAAATGAAACTTCCTCGTCGGGAAAATAAGTCTTGAACAGTTCGTACTCCTCGTCGACTGGATTCTCCGCAAGATGATCAGCCAAGGCTTGTGCTTTTATCGCCTTTTGTGTCACATACACAATGTCAAACTCACTCAAAAGCATTTGCCATTTAGCCAACTTCCCGATCGGCATTGCTTTCTGGAAAATATACTTCAATGGGTCCATGCTGGAAATAAGGTATATGGTATAAGAAGATAAATAATGTCTTAACTTTTGAGTGATCCAAGTCAAGGCACAACATGTTCTCTCCAAAAGAGTGTAACGAGCCTCATATGGAGTGAATTTCTTGCTCAGGTAATAGATGGCTTGTTCCTTCTTCCCGATTTCGTCATGTTGACCAAGCAGGCATCCCAATGCGTTATTCGAGACCGACAAATATAGCAATAACGGACTCCCTTCTCGTGGAGGAACTAACACCGGTGGATTGGACAAATAGTTCTTGATGGCATCATAAGCAGTTTGACATTCTTCAGTCCACTTGGTCGAGACATCTTTTTCCAATAACTTAAAGATGGGCTCACACACCACGGTGGATTGAGCTATGAACCGGTTGATGTAGTTCAAACTTCCCAAAAAACTCATCACCTCTTTCTTAGTCTTTGGATGAGGTAATTCTTGGATCGCCTTGATCCTGGAAGGGTTAAGCTCAATGCCCCTCCTGCTGACTATAAATCCCAAAAATTTGCCAATCGACACTCCAAAAGCACACTTGGCGGGATTTAACATCAAATTGTATCGGCATAGACGATCAAAAAATTTCCTCAAGTGAGTCAAGTAATCTGAACTCTCGCAGGACTTGATTATGACATCATCTACATACACCTCGATCTCCTTGTGAATCATATCGTGAAAGGTGGTCGTCATGGCTCTCACGTAAGTAGCGTCGACATTCTTGAGACCAAAAGGCATCACCCGATAATGATATACACCCCAAGGCGTAATAAAAACTGTCTTTTCTGCGTCTTCTTCATCTATCAAAATCTGGTGATAACCCACGTAACAATCCACAAATGACTGCATCTCATGCTTAGTGCATTTATCAATGAGGATGTGGATGTTCGGTAATGGAAAATTATCTTTACGACTTGCTTTGTTGAGATCTCTGTAGTCAACGCCAATTCTGATCTTTCCATCTTTCTTGGCAATCGGAACAACGTTGGCTAACCAAGTCGGATATTGCGTCACTTCCACCACTTGGGACTCAATTTGCTTCGTAATCTCCTCTTTAATCTTCAAACTCAACTCTGGCTTGAATTTCTGAGTCTTTTGTTTTACTGGACTGAAATCTGGATTGATCGGCAACTTGTGGGACACCATATTCGTACTTAGCCCTGGCATATCTCTGTAAGACTAGGCAAATATATCAATGAATTCTTAGAGCAATCGGACCAGGTCTCTTCTTTGAGCTTTGGTCAGATGGACACACATTCTGACTTCTTTGACACATTCCTCATCTCCGAGATTCACAGCTTCAGTTTCTTCAAGATTCGACTTGGGTTGATTCTCGAATTGTCAAAACTCTTCAGCAACATGTTCGGGTACCTCATTTTCTTCTTCATTTTCCTCGCACTCATCATCAGCTGCCTCATTTTGTTCATTCGGCTTGTGACATGACATGACATGACATTGGCAGGTAAATTAATATTACTGAAATCATAAACAAACAAAGTTAGGGAAGTAAAACGTAACAGATAAGAAAATAAACAAATTTTGATAAAAGAGGATTTTCATTTAAATTGAAAGACAAGTACAAACTTTGGCCATGGCCGAGGGCCATTTTGCCTTTTAAAACATCACAAAGGAATTTAAAAGCTTCAAACAAATAACAATTGCATAAATGGGGGTCTCGGGCCTCTTCCGGACTACCACCAATTTTAAAAACAAACAAAAAAAACATGTCCTTTCTACCTAGATGAGCGGGAAATCAGGAGTGGTGTTGAGGTCCAGTTCTGCAATTGCTCATTAGGTTCTACATCACGGATGCCTGATTTCCCAGCCTCTTCCTCGATGACCGCATCAATCTCCCCAAATAGGCCCCAGATTCCTTTCCCGAGACCACCATTGTTGACATGTTCTTGCACCAGGAATGACTGGTAGAGATGAGGAATTGACCTGGCCAATGCTTAATCCACCCTCTTGTTCTTCATTTTCGCTTCGTCATCTGTTGGGACATACCCCAAACCAAACTTTGCTCCTTTGGCGGGAATTTGGATAGGCTCGACAATTCCTTGGAAATGCTTCCCCAATCCAAAACCTGGTTGAAACCATTCTGGAGCATGACGGTAGCAATCATCTTGTACACGGCAGGCATAGGAGGCTGTGGAGCCAAGTCATCACCGGTGGCATTTACCAGCTCCACCGTGTAGAAATTGCAACCTCGAGAAATCTCATCAACGATTGACGCATACCCATCAGAATGACTCCCCTCACCATGAATAACCAATTCCTGGTCCTTCCAAACAAATTTTATTAGTTGGTGAAGGGTAGATGGCACAACACTGGCCATATGGATAAACGGTCTTCCCAGAAGCAGGTTGTAACTAGTGTTGATATCCAACTCCTAGAACTCCACGTTAAACTCTGCAGGACCCATCTGAATTCCCAAGTTTACTGCCCCTATCGTGTCTCTCTGCACTCCATCAAAAGCTCTCACATTGACTTGGTTTTGTTGAACCTTTCCCCAAGTCAAATTTCAGTTGCTTGAGAGTCAAAAGCAGGCAGATTTTGACCGGACCCATCGTCGACCAAAACACGATTTACTACTTTGTCCCGTCATTTGATGGTGGCGTGCAGAGCTTTGTTGTGCATCCTGCCTTCAAAGGGCAGCTCTTCGTCACAAAATTGATTCGGCGTCCTCGAATGACCTAGTTTATCATGGCTGCTAAATTGTCACTGTTAGTACCCACAGGCACATAAGTATCATCCAAAGCCTTCATCAGAGCCTGCCTATGCAACTGCGAACTCATCAATAAAGCCCACAAAGAAATCTGAGCCGGTGTCTTCTCCAAATGCTTCACAATCGAATAATCTTTCGGCTGCATTTTTCTCCAAAATTCCTCGGCCTTGGCTTCACTGATCGGCCTTTTTGTTTGGTCATTCTTCTGCCCTTCTTGAGCCAACTCTTCTGGTGTGTAGCATCTGCCAGATCTGGTCATGCCTTGAGTGGCAGCTGTTTCAATCACAAACTTTGGTCGGGCAAGAGTATCTCTTGGCACCAAGGCAACAGCCTTCTCGGGTGTCAGAATCACAAACTCTTTCTTCTCTCTAATGCTCAACGAAGCTACAACCCTTTCTAGTTCATCAGGAGCAATCAGAACTATTGCCTTCGTCACGCACCAATCGTCATCCATCTCTATCATATTGATAGTGGCACCTCCATGGTTTGGCAAAGGATTGCTATTGACATTGGGCGCGACTGTCTGAAGAGAGACCACGTTCTGGTCGATCAGGTCTTGGATTTTATTCTTCAGGTTGATACAGTCCTCGGTATCATGTCCAACACTGTTGGAGTAATATGCACACTTTTGGTCAGGTTTGTAAAACTTTGAGCTAGTGGCAATCGGCTTGGGCCCCACTGGATGAATATATCCTGCCACAGTTAATCGCTCGAATAGCTTTGTTCGGCTTTTAATGAGCGGAGTGAAATTTCTAGCAGGCTTCTTCTCAAATATAGGATGGGGGGGATCGTAATTGCCTTGTTGCGGAAGACGCATTTGACGATAATTTGGAGCGTTTGGACGGGGGGATTGATATCTGGGGTATGAGTTGGTTTGGTAATTTGGTTGTGGAGCTTGGTAGTTCGAGGGGGTATTTTGGTAAAGTGGAGCTGGAGTTTGGTACATTGGGGGAGGCGTTTGGTAATTTGTCTGAACGTTGGCAAAGTTAGGGGCGACATTTTAGTAGTGATGAGATGGAGTCTGGTAAACGGGAAGGAGAGTTTGGTAGATAGGAGGGGGA
Organism: Solanum okadae; assembly: GCA_036553675.1. Classification (NCBI taxonomy): domain Eukaryota; kingdom Viridiplantae; phylum Streptophyta; class Magnoliopsida; order Solanales; family Solanaceae; genus Solanum; species Solanum okadae. The sequence continues at coordinate 28,034,864 of CM071689.1, forward strand.
GTATTTTGGTAAATAGGAGGAGGGGTATTTTGATAACTGGGATGAGGGGTATTTTGGTAATCAACATGTGCGTAACAAACCGGGTACGAACTCTGTGAAGGTCGAGAGCAACCTTGGTATGATGAGGATTTCCTTGGGGTCTTCTTCCCCTTATAAGAGATAGAGGACACATCTTCTCTTTTCTACTTCAATAAGCCCAAAGATTCAGGCGAGGCAACAACACGGGCAATCTTCCCGGTTCTCAATCCATCTTCGATAGTCTCACCGACCTTGACTATCTCAGAAAATTTTGCTCCAACGAGCAACATGATTCTGTCATAATATTCGGGCTCTTGCACCCGCACAAACACTTCGACAATTTCCTTTTCTGACATAGGAGGTCTAACTCTAGCTGCCTCCTTTCGCCATCTATATGCGAATTCTCTGTAACTTTCGGTCGGCTTCTGCTTCATCTTCTTCAAGGAGTAACGATCAGGAACTATCTCCACATTGTAGGCGAATCGTTCAATGAAGTCTTTTGCCAGAGCGTTCCAGCTAGACCACTGTCTCGTTTCATGAGACGTAAACCATTCTAGAGCCTCTCCGCTCAAACTTCGGCTAAAAAGTCACATTAACCAAGCTTCGTCTCTCCCAACTCCCACGAGTTGGTCACAGTAGGCCCTTAGGTGTGCTAAGGGGTTCCCCATTCCTCCAAAAATGTCAAATTTTGGCACTTTGAACCCTTCTGGGAGGTCCAAATTTGGATGAATGCACAAGTCTTCGTAACTAAACCCGGTGACCTAAGGAATGTAGTTCAACTCCTTTATGGCTTTTCTAATTTCCTCCTTCATATCTATCATGGCGGTCTCTTCCTTTTACCTCTACTGTCTCTCCCTCTCCTCATAGTGGTCGAGCTTCGAACCATGGGCGTCATGTTTGTTGGGGACCGATATTTGAAAAGTGGTTTTTTGCGGTAATGGTGGAGCAATATAGGGATTCTGGCCATTTAAAGGGGTGTGATAGTTTTGGGGGAAAGTCTGAGGGCTGGTATACTGGTTTTGGTGAAGGAGGGAAGTGCATGGGTTATTAGCGTTTTGGCTGTGAGTGGGTAGGCCAGTTTGGTGGTTTGCATTGGGGGGGAGGGAGTGGTGCTTGGAGGTTGGTATTTTGAGGAAGGGGTGGTGTTTGATAAGAGGCTGAGGCGTAATGGGGGTTTTGGGTGGTAAGGTCAATGATTGAGGGATTACGAGCAGGACTTGAAGGCGGGTTTTGAGCTTGTTCTACGTTAGGAGGGGGAATTTAAGCTGGAGGTCTTCCGTCTGGTTGAGCGTTGACAACAAAAATCGGAGGAGGCAAATCTTGTTTTCTCTGCATCTTGACCTTCATCTCAGCAATTAGTTGCATCAACTGCAGGATCAGTTCATTCTGATCGGCAAGGGCAGGCTTAGCCACCACGACATCAGTGAGGCCGGTTTCTTCGTTGTTATCACCCATTGCTGCTTTTCCCTTCTGAGAACTTTGACTGGGAAAGGAATCTATAGGGCCTTTTGATCTTTGTAAAATAGGGGTGTTCAACCAACTTATCAACACAGATCAGTTCTAACTACCTGTAGAGGAAAACAACTCAAAGACAAATTTGTTAGTGTTGATTCAGGACAAATAATGCAAAATATCACATAGAAAGCATGTAAACACATAAAAGTTGCTTCGTTTGAGAACATTTTAACCCACGAATAATAGGGATTGATTTTTTTTAAAACAAGCAGGAATTTGCTCATTTTATTTTGAGGTTGGTGACTCAGAAAGGTTAAATTGCGTTGAACTAAGGTTTTCTTGCTACATCTCTCGGCATCTGTTGATGTGAATTCAATATTTCCTTGTAGAATGAAAGGGAGAAAATAAAATTTTAAAAAGATGGGGGCCGGGCCTTGAAAGGCTGCCTACGTATCTCCCAAGGAGAATTCAGGCCCTACGTAGTTCGAATACAAACGGAAATTCTCATTTTCATTCATTCATTTGATTGATTACAAGGAAAGTGAAAAGAAAATATGCAATTAACTCTTAAAGATAGATGGTGTCATCAAAGCCTCTTCTGACTGCCGTATTAGCCACGGGGGACAAACTCAACTTGAATCTTTCCCATGTTGATGAGGGATTCCACGTCATAGCGAAACTCGAGGCACCTTCCAATGTTGTGATCTATGGCGTCATGATAAGGGCAGGGCTTCCAAATTTCAAGCCCAACGGGATCGACTGCTTCATCATCCTTTCTAATAGAGGCCAAGACTCTTTTTCGAACCAACAGACTGTAGATACCCAACAACGTTTTCTTAAAAGGCGTGAAGTGGTGACAATGAAACAAAGTGTGTTCAATGATTGACATACTGGGCTCCGGTTGGTCACAGGTAAGGACGGTGTTCTCACCCCACATATACGGGATTTCCCCAACGTTGATCAGATTGCGGATTGTTGCTTTAAGCTCCACACATTCATCTATAGTGTCTTCTCTTTGGTTTGGGTGGTAGGCACACGTCTTTTGAGAGCTTACATACCCAAAACCCAAAAGTGGTTCCTTCGAGAGACTTCAGCATATGTGAAGCCTTAAGGTGCTTGTAACTGAGAGCATACGACATGAATCTTACCCCACGCTATGTGTCCGCTCATAAGCTGGGAGAGTGATCTTTTTGTCTCCTCCTTTCAGGCGTCTCAGGAAGGGAGGCATATAGATGATTTCTTCATCGGTAGCTCCAGGATGAGTGTCTTCCAGACCACTATTGGCTTCTTGATTGAAGAAAGAGCATTGTTCACGTATATTCTGAAGCCTCATGGTTATATCATTATTGAAGACATCATGTTCCTTCTGCATAGCAATCATCTCCTTGTTCATGATAGCATATCTTGCCATCTTAGCTGCTAACTTCGCGTCTAGTGCTGCTCTTTTGGCTTGCGCAACTGCGGTGGCTAGTTCTACTTCTATTCTTCTCTCTCTCATCTCTCGAATCTCTTGTTTGAATCGATGCAGTTTCATCCTTAAATTCTCCTCAGTCATCTCCATCTCAACATTCTTGTCTTTTTCCATCCTAGCAGCAATTTTACCTTTCCTGAGATGATAGAGTAATGTTTTAGGATTTGGTAGTAGGATTTTATTTCTGTCTGAGAAACTCAAGATTCATGAAATTTTGGTCGGACATTTTGGTAGTGACTTGTAGTTGATATTGTAGGAATTTTTGGAATTTTTTTGAAAAGGAGTGGGCTAAGAATGTTCTCATTCAAAGAAACGTACCACATAAACAGTTAAAGCACACAAGTAAACAGACAAATATCGCATCCTAAACATGCATGTGACCCTTTTGTGCCAAGTGTAGGCCTAGCGAATTGAAGGATGTATATGTCTTTTTAAGCCAATTCATTATCCCCAAAATATTTCATTAATAGCATTCAAAAATGTTTGACAAACATAAAATTGGGGAAAAGAGTTCGAAAAATAAATTACAAGGCAAAGTACAAATAAAGCAATCCCACGCAGGGGATGATAACAAACTCCAAGCTCATCCTGATCTTTCACCAAGTCTGCTCATCTTGGCTATGCTGACCTCTTCCCACATAGTATATATGTTCGCCCATAGGTGATCTCTTGCCAACCGAGCCCCTTCTTGATGTCTGAACCTCTCGACCGACTGAATCTGCTTTTCCATGCTATCATCTAGTTCTGACTTGCATTGCCTGGAATTTTGTAGCTCTTGCTTCAACTGAGCTATGACTTTGGCGTCTTCTGAGTGTCGACGTTGATGCTCTAACTCATTTTTATCAAACTTCTCTTGGAGTTGATAAAGTCGGATTTGATTGTTCCGGCGAGACTCTTCTTTAACCACTCTTTGTAATCCTTAGAACATTCCGGACGAAACCTATTTGGCACTGGCTCACCCAATACCCTTCGAGTTTTCCATAATTGAAGCATCTTTTTAGTAAAAGCGACTTCGCCATTTTCATGATCCTTCACAAATCTTGTCATGTCTTTGATCTGAGGAAGCTCTTGTTTCCCTCCTAGCTGTCTAAGTACTCGAGAAAGAGCATATGGCCGAGCTCCTCTCAACCCAGCAAATATCAAGTAGGGGGCCTTTCCACTTCGGATCACAATTTGTTTTGTTACTACCAAGCATTGGATCGACCACTGCACATTTTCCTCTCTCAAACCCTGAAGTCTCGGGTACCAAAACTCTTGGCCTCCAGTCCTGTTGAAATGATTACGTTGCACCCACCAATCGTGACTTTCGAGTCTGTTTGGTCTTTCCAAGGGATCTGGTTCTGTTGGATCATAAGTTTTGATCAAGTGTCTCATCATCCACCATTGAAGTATCAGGTTGCACCCTTGAAAGAAACGTGTGCCGCTTTTACATCTATCCAATGCCCTATAAATGTCAGCAAGGATCATAGGAGTCAAACTGTAGTACTTTATTGTAGACCCGTAGCATACTCCATAAAAAATAGCATGAGTGACCATTACTACGCTTGGATGAATGGTGTAGTTTGGTCCTTGGGGAAACACCATTGTCCCAAGTAGGCATATCGCAAAAGCGAGGGGGCGTGTTTCCTTCCATTTTTCTTCCGAAACAAACTCTTCTTTGAACTTCTCATAAGCTCTTGCGCGTCCAAATCGATAATACAACTTCTGAAGTGGAATATTTGACCCAGGAAGCCTGTCCATCCATTTAGCTTTGACGAGTGACAATTTTTCTTTGATTTCGGCAAAATCCCACACCTTAGGAAAAAGAAGATCAGTATCGGGTTGGCGTTTCCTTTTGTTGCACATGCCAACACTCTCGTAACTGGCAAGAACTTCATTTATAGTCAGAGTCAACTCTACTTCCCCAAACCGAAATATCATGTTGTCGCTATCCCAAAATTTCACCATTGTTCCAATCAAGTCGGGGTAAGCCACCATTTCCATCAGTGACGGGAAATGGCTTATGTGTCTTTAAACCTTCTTCTTATCTTCCTTGTTCATGAATTTCCACCAAACTTAGAGGTAAGGATCATGAATAGTCACCATTCGGGTTCTCAACGGCTCACATGTCGGATTCATTCTATAAGAAAAACAAACAAAGTTAAGTTAACCCCCACCCCCACCCCCACTTGATAATTGATTTGTTTAAAAATGACATATACATCCTTCAATTAAAACGCATAAGTATGATTGACCAATATGGGTCAAAGAGACACAAAGTGGGCTTCTTATGGGCCCAACACGCCTTAGGTGTTGGGTCAACTTCGTTCAAAATGCACTAAATCAGGGATTTGGTTTTGCTCTATGCTAGTTGACTAAGAGTGGCTTTTGAAACACCGGGAACCTAAGTGGACAACTTAGGCTAGAATTCACGACAACCATTGGACGCATGACGTACCAATAAATCGCCGATCCTTCCGAAAAAGGGTTGAGTATAAGAAGTTCGATTGCGATTATGCAGAAATTGTCCTTAATATACTATACATACGATGGAATATGCCATGAAATGCAATGACAGTTATAACAGTTTAAACACGTAAGCACAAATAAACAATTTCAACAATTAATAACAATTAATCAAATAAGTCAAATCTTATGGTTAGAACTTAATTAACTTCCCAGCAGAGTCGTCATTTATGTTTTACTCGAAAATATAAATAAAAGAAAAATGACTGAGTTTTCGAAAAATCGATCAAACTTATGATTTAAGAGAAATCGAATTTCCAAAAGAACAGAGTCACCACTTAAATTTTTAGTAAAAAATCAAGAAAAAATATAAGGTTTTCAAAAGATTTAAGCAGATAAAATCAGTTGAAAATAACAGGGTTCGAAGTTCAATGTACATTCCGAGAAGGAGTTAGGCCCTCGAAATGTCCGCTAACTTGCGGTTGAACGGCAATTTGACTAAAATGACTTTGACTAATTTTTAAAATTTTAACTAAGTAAAGGAACTCACTTATTTTTTTTATGTTTATTTATTTTTTATTAATTTTTTTTAGGGGAAATAAACTAAGGGGAATCATTCTAAAGGGAATAATTCATAAAGTACAAGTCAAACTAAAAGAATATAAGTAAAACTAGGTCAAAAGTGAAAAGTGAAAATATAAATATATTTAAATTAAGCATAAGAATAGAAGAAATGATTTCTCTTGGGGAATTTAATTAAATAATAACCAAACACTAAAGAGTTAGTCAATACAAATAAAAACAAATATAAGGGAGAGGATATATCAAATTTGGGTCTTTGTTCCAAATTCCAAGTCTTAATAACCTGTCCTAAATCTAAAATCTCCAAAATGATGGGCTTTGGCCCATTTAAATCCAAAAGTTGCTGGTACTCATTTTATTGGGCCTTTGGGCCCAGTTTTCACCACCTGGACCTGTTGTAAATTATTTAAGGCTTTGGACCCATTTGCCTTCAAAATTCAGCGTATACATTTGATGTATACTGCTGTATACGATTTGCATCCAACCCATTTTGGGCCTTCCGAAATTTGTATTTTTATTTCTTGGACCTGCTGACTCGATGAAGAGAGGATATTGGGCATTTATGGCCTAATCCATGGAATGCAAGGAAAACGAGTCTTCAAAGACTCGAGAAAAGTCGGGTTACACATAGAAGAGAACAAAACAAAGATAGAAGTAAGAAATAGAGCACACCTTAAATCTATTTACTACAACTAGGACAAAAAAATGAAATAAAGCAAAGTATGCATGGGATTAGTTTTCGGCCCATGTTAATACAAAGATAACCAAAACATGCATATAATACTTAAAGAATCTCCACTTAAAATTAAACTAACCCCCCACATGATAAGACAAAATACCAAAATGATAATAATTATAGATAAGCAATTACACTGGAAGTGATCAAAATGGAGAATAGACTAGTGCATAATTATCTAGATGAAGACAAATAATAAGGAAGCAACTATTAATCAGAATATAGAGTAAACCATTTGGAATTATCCTCTATTCAAAACTATTACTGGAAGACTTAAAAAGTAGCAAAAATAATTTTAAAAAAAATCAGATCATTCTTATAATTAGCAAATCACGGAATAGGCTCCCTATAGGAAAATGAATCATTTCACGGTAAAAGGAAGGAAAACAATACATACCTGCTCATGGGCCTAACTATAATACTTGTTCAAAATAAATTACTAAGAAAATAATACCTTTGCATTACGGATTAAAACAGAGCTCAGGCAACAAAAATGACTGCTGGAAAAATATGACGTACATAAAATAGTAATAAAATTGATAAAAACTTGAAGTTATAGGAGACAAACCCAATTTAATTGTAAACTTGAATATGGCATGCTTTTACTAACCAAACTAGGACAGAGCAAAAAAAAAACACTGGACTACACATGAATTTTAAGCTAAAGTTACCTTATCACTACTAGCAGCGGCATAACTAATGATTTAGGGCTGCAATAATGTGAATGGAGAAAGATTATTTTGAGTAATGTAAGCGGAGAGATGAAGAGAAAAAATAAACACTTGACTCTACCTTAAGCTAAAACACACAATCCACGCTCAACAAGACAATAGGCAACTGCTGTATCAACTGATTTTTAGTTTGTAAATATTTGAAGTCAGTAACAAGTAACAACCGATGACAAATAATGGAGGAATGGACACTGAAAGATAGAATGGAGCAGGTCAGCACAAGCTCGATAACAGGTCCAACAATGAAGACAACAAAGCAAACAACTAGAGCCTTGCAACACGAATATTAACACAAAAAGGGCACTCCAACTTAAACATATCAGACCACTGACCTATATTAAACTCTAACTAACTCGAAATCCTCAATCTTAGATTTCGAAAGCGTAAATGCTAATGAATCAATTTAAACATTCAAAATTAGCATACTAGCAAGCGAGAAAGAAACTTCATCGAGCCTTGATAGCTACAGTAGACTAACTAGAATCAAAGCAGAAACAAGAGTGAATAACCATGGAGTTTGCAACCCTACACATGTTCATAATTTCATTATGCAAAATACTCATCAAATAGCCGCAACGCAGGATAAACGAAAGCATGAGCACACAAGACTTCAAGGCACAAGAATTTGGATACACACGACATCAAATGAAACATAATAGTGGAGAAATACAAGAGAATCGAGTTTACCTTTCTAGGAGAAGCGAAATGGGACAGCTATGACTTGGAGGCGACTGACTTCACCACCGAGATATGATTCCCCAAAATTCTGATGAACAACAAGAAGCAACAATAGCAAGGACTAAAACCAAAATCTTGATTCCAAGAAGTCCTAAACAAACAGTGTAGCTGGAAATTTCAGCATGTATTTTTTTTCTTAAAGATTGGTCGATTCCTCTATATTTTCTCAAAAAAATTCTCCACCCTTGTTCTCCAAAAATTCCCCCTTACAAATGAATAGAAGAGATGATTATATAGGAGAAATTAGGGTAGATTTCAGGGGGAATCCGGTAGAAATTTGGGCCAACTCGAATTTCAAACTTCAAAATTTTTTCACCATTAGAGGCAAACATACTTTTCTAAGATCTTTAACCCCATTTCGGAAGAGGAAATGGGGACAGCCGCGTGCTGTTGCTAATGTACGGATTGAGAAGGACGGGAGGAAGGAGACAAAATTTGCAGTGTACTGTCTCTGTTCCTCGCTGCTCCGTGTATTTTGACAGAAAAATTGATGTCGTTGGAGTCGTTGGATTGTCGTTTCGATCTTCTACTGGGGTCGTTTGATGCGATCGTGAAGATGGCGTCTGTGAATTTGTTGTTTGTTGTCGTGTTTTAGAGTTGGAAGCGGTGGGTCTGAATTTGTTTGCTTTGGAATGGCCCGGGTTGGGGTTTAAAAGATGGGCCAGCTGAATAGGAAAACAAAAGGGAATGTTGGAGACTGAATTGGGTCATTTGCACGAAATTGGGCTGGGAATAAATTGATTTGGAGGGCTGAAGTTGAGGGGAAGTTGGACTAAAAATTGCCCAATTTTAGTCTCAAGTGTTAAGATAAGAGGTAGCTAAATTTGCAATTACGAAAATGGCCATCGGATTACAATTGTAACCAACTTAAGTTGAAATTTTAGTCAAATTGCGTTAGATTGGCGTATTTGGCTAACAACAAAATATAGGTCGTATCAATTAATGAGCTTCTTAATTTTAATGAAATGAAATAATTAACTTAATTATAAGATAATTAATTTAAAATTCAAACTAATCAATTCCAAAATTAAAACTATAATTCAAGCTAGATCTAAAAATAATAAATTATTTATTTCAACAAAGTACAAATCTTTGTATAATTTTCAAATATTTATAAAATAAACTAGTTACGTATATAACTATATGAAATATATTTATTATTCAAAACACTATAAAAGTCGACCGAAATTACTTAAAAACTTTGAAACTAATTTGAATTATATAATGATAATTATTCTAAATCGTTTGAAAAATTAAGAAGCTCGTGAATTAATCTATCGGGGAGGGTCAAAATTGGGTGTCAACATCAACCATCAACCACCACCCAAATAGAGTCAAACTTCCCCAAGGTCTTGGGAAGACGAACCACGAAATCGATAGCTATCCTTTCCCACTTCCATTCACGGATTGTCATTCGCTGAAGCAAACCTATAGGCCTTTGATGCTTATACTTTACCTGCTGACGGTTTTGGCACTTAGCCACAAACTCAGCTATGTCTTTCTTCATGCCAGGCCACTAATAAAATCATTTAAAATCTCAGTACATTTTGGTCACACCCGGATGAATAGAATACCGCGAACCATGGGATTCTGTCAACGTCTTCTGAATCAAGTCATCCACTCGGGGAACACAAATTACTCCCCTAAAATTGAGCACACCACCTTCATCAAGAGCCTTGCCAGACACAGTCTTCTTTTTTAGCTCATTCAAACTCTCATCCTCAAACACCTTGCCCTTGAACTCCTCAATGAATGTAGGCCTAATTTCAATGATGGCTAACACCCCACTTTTCTCTGAGATGCCTAATTGCATGAACTTAGACTTCAAGGTCTGAATCTCCATGGTCAAAGGTCGCTTAGAAATACCCAAGAAAGCTAGACTACCCATACTCACCGTCTTCCGGCTTAATGCGTCTGCCACCACATTAGCCTTACCCGGATGATACAGGATGGGAACATCATTATCCTTGAAAAACTCCATCCACCTTCGTTGTCTCAGATTCAGGTCCTTCTGACTGAATACATGTTGTAGACTATGATGATCAGTAAACACCTCACACTTGACACCATAAAGGTAATGCTGCCAGATCTTGAGAGCAAACACTACCACTGCCAACTCCAAGTCATGTGTCGAGTAGTTTCTCTCATGCACCTTCAGCTGCTGCGATGCATAAGCTATGCCATTCTTATCCTGCATCAACACAGCACCCAAGCCCAAATGTGAAGCATCACAATAAACAATGAAATCATTACCTTTCACTGGCAGTGTCAGAATAAGTGTTGTGGTCAAAAGAGTCTTGAGCTTTTTGAAGCTTCACATTTGTCAGTCCACTCGACAGGTACCTCATTTTGGTTCAGCCTTGTTAAATGCGTGGCGATTGAAGCAAAATTTTTCACAAACCGTCGATAGTAGCTGGCAAGCCCGATAAAAATCCTAACTTCAGTCACAGAGCTAGGCCGGACCCAGTTCTTAACTGCTTCGATCTTTTTGGGATCTACCCTTACCCCTTCCTTTGAAACCACATGCCCCAAAAAGGTAACTGAAGTCAACCAGAACTCACTTGGAAAATTTTGCATACATGATAATGTTTTCCAAGGACACCCAAAACAATACGAAGATAGTCGGCATGCTCTTCCTTACTCTTCGAATAAACAAAAATGTCATCAATAAAGACAATAACAAAAGAATCCAGGAATGGTTTGAACACACCATTCATCAAACTCATGAAGGTGTCAGGCGCATTAGTTAACCCAAACGACATCACTAAGAACTCATAGAGCCCATAAAGAGTCCTGAATGTCGTTTTGGGTACATCCTCAGGCCTAATCTTTAATTGATGGTAACCAGACCTTAGGTCAATTTTAGAGAAAACTGATGCACCCTGCAACTGGTCAAAAAGATCATCTATCTGAGGCAACAGATACTTATTTCGAATGGTGACCCTATTCAACTGTCGGTAGTCTATAGACATCCTCATACTACCATCCTTCTTCTTAACAAACAAGACAGGAGCACCCCACGTGGAAGTACTAGGACGGATGAAACATTTATCAAGAAGATCCTGGATTTGAGCTTTAAGCTCTCTTAATTCTGCCGGAGCTATGCGATAAGGAGGAATGGAGATGGGGCGAGTGCTCGGCTCCAAGTCAACGCAAAAATATATATCCATATCCGGAGGCATACCAGACAAATCAATAGGAAACACTTCCTTGAATTCAGACACTACAAGAATAGACTCAATAGAGGGAGACTCAGTATCAATATCCCGAATATGAGCCAAATATGCAAAAAAAAACCCTGCCTCACCAGTTTCCTAGCCCGAACGAAAGATATGACCTTAGCTAGCTTAGGCTTGTACAACCTTTACCACTCTAACTTTTCCCTACCCAGAATTTCTAGAGTCACAATCTTAGCATTACAATTAAGCACAACATAATAGGGGGACAACCAATTCATGCCTAAGATTATATCAAAGTCAGTCATACCCAGAATAACCAAATCAGCCCAAGTCTAAAAACCCATAAACAAGAAAAAACAAGCACGATAGGCATGAATGACTATGAAAGACTCTCCAACTGGGGTTGAAACATGGATATGGGCATCAAGCACATCACAAACCGCATCAAATCCCAAGGCAAACTGTACTGACACATATGAATAAGTAGAACTCGGATCAAACAAAATAGTAGCCATCCAGTCACAGATAAGAATAGTACATGTGATCACTGTATCAAATGCCTCAACCTCGATCTTTCCCGGAAAGGCATAAAACTGAGCCCTATCATCCTGACGGGCAACCTCCTTGCCTGGTGTCACGACCCAAGCCTAGGCCTAGACGTGACCGGCGAATGGGGAACCCGAAGGAACCCCAAACAAGCCTCATAGCATATCATTACACATCCTTGGTCGCGGAAGCAATTAAAATGACCATTAACGATACGCATAATCAAGGGGAAATCGGACTCACCCTCATAGTCAATACATAACAAAAACCACCGGGCTCACCCTCATAGTCAATACATAACAAAAAAGAAAAGTCTTATACATAGCAAGAGATCATAAGCAACGTCCCCGGAATGGAGGACTCACCAATAACCTCGATAGAAAATCGTATTAGCCACGCGGAGGAGGATGGTCAAGCGGTGCTCCGGTCCCTACATGGTGACATCATGTAGGCATAGAGTATGCATTAGTACGTTTGAATGTACTAAGTATATGGGATGCAATGCAATGCTACAATAGATGGACATCATAGGGAAAATGCATAACCATACCCGATAGATAGCATATTAATGAAATGATATGTATAATGATGCTTACATAAAAATCATATTTAGTGGGGCGTAATACATGTGTGGCGAGTGACCATCAATATAGTATTTCCAAGGCCTACCACCCCCTTGGAGAGGCGAAAGAGGTACAAACCCCTCAATGTGGTTACTCGGGCCTACCACCCCCCGAGCTAGGGACCAAGGTACAAACCCCTCGATGTGGTTATACGGGCCTACTACCCCCTGTACTAGGCAACCAAGGTACCAACCCCTCGATACGGTTACCCGGGCCTACAACCCCCCGAGCTAGGCTTGGTCACCTCACAACACTTATATAGAGAAAATCATATACATGTATCCATTTCATCATCATTTCAATGATTGTATGACCATCCGACTCATAGGACGTACATTGGACCTTCCATTTCCTAAGAATTCTATAAGTGGGCATTTTATCAAACACATGGTGGGCTATTGTTCATGTAAATAAAATCATGTATTTCAAGAGTACTAAGTCCAACCAATTCCAAAATCTATATAAATCAGCCCACCAACAACATACATATATATAAATCAACCTTCATAATTTGATCATGGAAGCATGAAAACCATAAACATCACATAAAAATTTCATTTCATGATAATATGCAAAATAGACCATAGTAGGGTGTGTAGTAGTAATTTCATACTTCAAGAGTTCATAAATAACCATAATGACCCATAAACTTGAAGTAAAAATAGAGGATAAATGGTTGGACTTGTGGAAAGGAAGGTTTCCACAATCAAACCCACATACCTCAACTTTGGAGAATCCTTGATGAAGATTTGAATGGAGAATTGAAGCTTGAAATTGAGTCTTGAATCCGGAATTAGAGCTTAAGATGTTTGAATTTGGTTGAGGATCTTGGTGGAATTTTGGAGAGGGCTTAGAGAGTGTTTTTGAGTGTTTTGAAGTTAGAAAAAAAATATGACTAAGTATGGGACATTTATAAAAAACGTCCCCAACCCGCTAAAAAAAAGCTCACTGGAATTTGCCATTCTGCACAGACAGGTTTTACGAAAATGGTCATAACTCCTTCATCCTAACTCGGAATGACGTGAAACCAAGTGCGTTGGAAAGATAACTCAAAGGGATTTAATTTAATATGTTGTGGCCCTTCCAGTTCCTTGTGTGCTAAGAGATATCCCCCTTTAAAGTTGACCCTCCAAATCGCATTTTTTGCAATTTTTGAATTTTGATACGGTTGCTCTAAAATTCGGGTTAGACCCATTTCCCACTCAATTTGACCCCCTGAATAAGAATATGAAGTCGAATTTCCAAAATCATGCATGGATTTTGAGATATATGGAAATTACAATTATAGGTGTTTCCGAAGCACATTTTCGGGCATTTTTTTTTTTTTGGGTCGTTTCACCGGGCTACCCTGCTCCACTACATGCATTACCATTTCCCTGGCCTCCACAACCTCGCTAATTTCCTCCTCGCTCACCTTGTGGACGTCCTCAGCCATTACTACCGTTGCCTGCTAGTACCACTGCTCTGGTCTGCTGCTGCACGGGGCCAGTCATGCGCGGATGGGGACAATCTCTCCTCATATGTCTAGGTTCTCAACAATTGTAACAATTGCGGTCAAAATATGGACTGTTGCCAGAAGCAAGTGCTGCTCCCTGACTATCCTTAATAGGATTCTACTGTGGACTCCTGAGTAACCACTTGTAGAAGCGGGCATGGCTGACTGAATTGGTCGGGTTGCAATTGCCAGCCTACCTGAACCTCTGGAGTAGGAACCATGAAAGTTACCTGTGTTCTTGGACTTCTTAGCCAAAGCCTTGACTTGCCCATCACATCGAACTCCTTCCACTTTCTTCACAAAGTCTGTCACCTCATTAAAACTTTTACCTATAGAGATCATGTGAACAAAAAATACTTGTAACTCGGGGTTCAATTCCTTGACGAATAGACGAATCCTCTCCTTCTTTGTAGTCACCAACTGTGTAGCATATCTAGACAAGTCATGGAACTTAGCCTCATAAGAAGCTACAGTCATACCACCCTGCTCCAAGGCCATGAACTCATCCTTCTTCCAATCCCTCAAAGTCCGGGGCACATAGTTCTCCAGAAACAAAGCATGGAACTGAATCCAAGTGAGTGGGTGCAAGACTAGCGATCTGCATTCCACATAGGCCCTCCACCACTGCTTAGCCTTACATTGAAGCTAGAAGGTCACGAACTCTACTCCATGCTGGTGTACAATGCCTAGCTTGTCAAGCCTCTCATAGCAGTCTAAACTGAACTCATAGATATCCTCACTCTCAGAACCATGGAACACAAGCGGCTTCAGCTTCAGAAATTTAGTTAAAATCTCATGCTCAGTACCACTCATCACAGGACCCAATAGGGGACGGAAGAAGCCATCAGTGCCTAATGCTCCATCCACCTTGGAAACATTAGCAGTAATTGGGTGGTTGATTAAAGGTTGAGCAGCTTGCACTGTGGGAAGGACTCCAGAGCCGACCAACCCACTCAAAAAAGTCATGATTTGCTGAGCAATCACTAGGTCTAAGGGAGGAATACATGTAGTCTCAACCTGTGCGTCCTCTTCTAGTCCAACATCCTCCTCGACTTCAATCTCCACATTCTCTTCCACCTCTTGTTGGGGTGCAGGAGGGTCTCTTCCCTGGGAACGTTCTCAACTGGGGCTTCACCCTTGGCGGGTGCTACCATTCCTCGGCCTCTGCCCCTTCCTCTACCCTGGCTCGACCACGGTCTCTTGCTGCGGGCTCCTGTGCTGGCTCATTGATGGGATCTAGGGGTCTGACGTTGTTGTATCGCATGTTAACCATCTGCGAACAGAAGAGGGAATGAGATTAGATACCAATTTGGATCACCAGATATCAATTGGAATTAAGTCATAGCACAAAAGGAGAAGAAGATAGATAAATTTCCTAAAGTTCTATAGCCTCTCGAAGAAAAGTATAACTGTCTCCGTACCATTCCGCAAGACTCTACTAGATTTATTTTGGTATAATGAGATCAACGAACCTAGGGCTCTGATACCAACCTTGTCACGACCCAGACCGCCGTGATTGGCACCCACACTAACTCTCCGGTGGGAGAACCACTACCACAACCCGACTAAGCAACTTAAAGAAACTAAACCTTTGAAAGATACGGAAGCAGATTTAAATGATTAATTAAGTACTGAGTTCCCATAAACTCAGAAGGTTTAACAAAAACAACCAAGCACAAACCTCGCGGAAATTCAACCCCTAGACCTAAAAGTCATCTTACCGAAACTCTACTAATCAACAAGTCTAAGAAAAAGGGGGTGCAACCCCAACAACTAAACATAAGTAAAAGTCTCAATATATAGTTTGAGTCCGAAAAGAATGGACTAAACTAATGATGGATCCATAGTAGCCTAGAAGAACTGGCTCACCCTCGAATTTGGTCTCAATCAATGATCTCCTAGCTGGGGACTGTGAGTAGCCGCCTGAAGATGCCTTGTACTCAACAAAGAAAGAGCAAGTGCAGTATCAGTACACGAAACAATGGTGTACTGGTAGGATCACGCGGCTACTCCAGTAAGAGAAATATAAGCAACTAATTACAACACAGTAAACACACATATATAGGTTGCATAATTCAATCATCATTTTAAAGCAATGTGCAATTCCATAGTATCAATAACAAGTAGATATGACAATACAATGGTCCTCTCATGGAACTCACACCCAAATTGTAATGTGTCAGAACGTGACACTCGATCCAATATATATGTGTTGAAACATGACACCCGGTCCGATATATTTGTCGGAACATGACATTCAGTCCAATATATCTATTGAAATGTGACACCTGATCCAGTCAGCACACCACAACCAAAATCACACCCATAATGAATAGTGCACATAGCCACACAATCTAGTAACACGTTCATGGCATGTAATTGTTCATACTTCATCATTTCATTAGATTCAAATCATGTTTCCCTACATACATGCATACAATGGAGCAATTAACAGGCATATATAACACAACGGGAAGTCGAACCATCACCTACCTCGAACCAAGTCTGAACACTCTTAAGACACTTGAGCCTTCCCTTTCTAGAGTCTTTCAGCTTGTTCTTGGTCTAAAATAATTAATTAATGCAAGGATCAATAAACAAGGCCTAATTTACCCAGATTATAACAAAATATCAACCCAAGGCCAAACCCGTGATCCTAATGCTCAACTAGGGATTTTCCCACCATTAACTTCAGGCTAAAACCCTCCCCCAACGATAATTAACAAGGATTCTAAGTTCTAAGAATTGAAATACGAATTTGGGGAGCATTTAACTTACCTTTGGTGCGAGAATTCAAGGAAATTTGATTAGAAACTATCGTAGGTCGTCCCTTAGCTCTTAAGAATGAGATTTTGCAGAAAATAACATTTTTGGGGTTTTTTTCTCCAATTTAAGTCACGACTAGCCCGCCACAGTGGGCTCCATCCCACTACTGCGGCCCTGCCCTAGTGGAATCAATCCCGCCCCAACGGCTTGCTCGGAGACAGAAACTCGGAAATTGAGTCCCAAGCTCCCATTTCTCAAAACACCTTCAAACCTTAATGTTCTAAAACTACCCTTTCATGCCAAGATCAGTTTCGGGAGTTCTATTCGCCTGAATTTGATTTCGTAAAGTCGTACATGCTCCTTAACGTCTTGGTTGTCCCCTCACGTGATCAAACTCATAATTATATCCCCCATCCATTACTTTATTTCCCTAGATCTCACCTGACTAAGTTTTCGTCCAAGTCTGGCCTAGGTAGAAAATTTCCAAGTTACTACTCAGAAGTTTTCTGGCCCAAATTCCTTCCCCATTGGCTTTTCCATAACGATGGAAACATGTCGTTACAATACATAAAACAGTCATTAGAGCGGTAGCAGATTATATAATCATTCATTAGCATGCTGAAAATAGTTAATTCCTTTTAAGTGGCAAAAATGTTTATTTACATTGCAAAATTAATTAATTCGAGTGGGAATTAACTATGCGCAGATCAATTTTTAATTTTAAAACAGCTAAGATTTTTATCAGAAATTAATACTATGCTGATATTAACTCTTAAACTGGCAGAGAACTAATTAAGTATTAACAGGGCAATAACAATCATGAATAAACTAATTATTCAATTATTAACATGCTTAAGTTACTAGAATACGATTTTAACAAGCTGATTTATTTTATCTTATTAACATTGATCTTACTAGTTAACTCATATACGCATGGTTTCTAAGTGTGAACATGCTGAAATTATTGTCAATCCTATAGGCATGATATCTAGATAATCTGGATGTATTCACATAGCAACC
The DNA here is from genome assembly GCA_036553675.1 of Solanum okadae. Classification (NCBI taxonomy): domain Eukaryota; kingdom Viridiplantae; phylum Streptophyta; class Magnoliopsida; order Solanales; family Solanaceae; genus Solanum; species Solanum okadae. The sequence goes on from CM071689.1 coordinate 28,052,669, forward strand.
TTTAAATTCTAATTAAATGGACTAATTAATGACATGCTGAAATTGAATTAAGATTACTTTCTAGACAAATTGCAGATTTAAGTTTCTAAACATGCTGGCAGTTAATCGAGATTAACTTGTTAACTGTTAACATACTAAAATTTATTAGAAACACTTAGATAAATTCTCATGGGCCTATTTTATTAACATGTTGAGGTGAATAGAGTCCAAATCTAAATAACTAGACTAGTTTTCTAAATAAAGTAAATATTCTGATTATAAGACAAAATATTTATTACATAATGGTTGATTTTAAAATAAGACAAAGTTAAAATCAAACAAAGGTTGATTTTAGGCAGATTGTTTAAGAAATTCCGACATGCTTGCATGCTTCAAGTGATTTCAGCAACATAAGCAGATTTTTATAACAATCATACTTAATAAAATGAAATAAATTAATAAAAAACAGTTATCACGTAATTCCTCCCCCCCCCCCCCTTTAGGCGATTCCCCAAGTTATTTCATATATAGAGAGTCAGAGTTATAGTTTATACAATTATTACAAGCCAAAATAAGGGAAAGACAAAGTAAATGATAAATACAGATTCAAACTATAAAAAATTAAACCGAAATAATCCCTTCCTAGACAACTTTTCATGTCTTGCACTTTAAGTTCAAACCCTTCTAAAGCAAAGAAGATATAGACAAAAATAATAAAATACGCAAAAAATAGGTTATATAATCAAATTAATTATTCATATATGGGCAGCATCAAAATATATAGATTAGTAAAATTGATTCACCGAGCACACATACAACATTCAAACAAATAGCACAAAAACATACATAACATCACACATAGAAAAGGGGAAAGAGGACTGACCCGGATGCTTCCTTTTTATTTTATTCATACATACTAGTGTGTGTAAAATTCATACTAAAGTAAATAATATTAATGTGAAAACAAAGATTAAGTTAATGAAAAAGTCTAATTGATTTAGTAGATTTAATTATCAGCAAAGAAGACAAATTGAATCCGATATTAGACCCGAACACAGCAAAATCAAGTGGGAAAGTACCTCTTAGAATGTTCATCGAAATTTATTTTTCTTTATAGTAGAGAGTATTTTTTTCTCTTGTTAAAGTATTCAAGTGTAAGTGTGAAAAAGAAATAATAGGCAAAGGGTCTCCTTTTATAGTGAAAGGGGGGGGGGGGGAGGAATTAAATTGATTCAATTAAACGTTTTCCTTATTCTAAAAAGAGACTCAAATCAACCGTCCTACCATATATGAACGAGTGAGCCAGCCGCCCAACTCTAATTAAGGAAAAACCAGTCGAATAATAATAGCCAAATAAAATAATATGACAAATCAGCAAATAACATTAGTAAGAATCGGTCTAAAATAAATAAGGCAAGCAAGATCCATTCAAAGAAAACCACAATATTTAATAATATTATTTATAATAAGTTAAATTTTAAAATTGTCAATAAATTAAAATTTACAATTATATTTATCAACTAATCGCACAACGCACGGGCACATATACTAGTATTTTATAATAATCAGACAAAAAGATAATTGTTTTAGGAAAAAGAGTAATTACCGTCCAACTCGCGCTCACGTACTTACCATAAAACAAGAAAAGTAAAATTAAAATAAGAGTATATATAATAAAACAATTACGTTTAGACAATAATATTATAAAATCAGACACAGAAAAATAGTTAAAAGATAGAAATAATTATGGTCCAAGTTAATTTATAAAAGATAAGCAAGGAGTATCAACAATAATCATAAGTTTAATAGTTTAAAAATAGTAATAATAAATAAAAAGTAACATTATTTGGCAGAATTAATCAACAAGATAATACCATCAATCAACGAGACAAGAGAATTGCCTTTACCTTCTTGCATATATCACATACAAAGACAAAATAATTTTTTTTATGATAGTCGACCCTGATAATACTAGAGATACAAAGTCATGCTTGCACACAGTACATTTGGTAAGCAGATAACTCGGCACTTTTGCAAGTCATCTTAAGCAAACATGAGTCAAGCGAATATCCCCGAACGCAAATCACAAACAGCAGCTCGAATTTTATAGTGATATGATTTTTCTACATAACAACATGCGATGGAAAATCATAAACCCCATTGTAAAGAAATTAAGTAAATGTGTCAATGTGCCTTAGTTAGACTGGTTAAGTCGAGTTGTTAGTTGTTATAATTATGCATTACAGTGTTAGTGATGCAAGTAGATTAGTTAGTTACAAACGAATCAGAGTTAGTTAAAGTTTGTTGAGTTTGTTTCACTCTTGTATATATACATGTATCACACATTGAGAATGTATGAAAGTATGAGTTCTCTCAGGAAAGTTCCTTCTGTTCTGAGCTCAACTATAACGTTTCCAATCTAGATTCATAGATTCAACATGGTATCAGAGCAATTGAGGACTGGATCAAGAGTTCTTCTTCATCGATTCTGTAATTTCTAGGTGTTTTAGATCAAATTTGAGAAAGCTTTTTTTTCCTCTATTTTTTTTGCTTTATGTTTTCTTCATAATCTTCAATGGCAGCACTGGGAGCGATGCAGGGACACAATCGGGATCTTCTATGATGGTTCCAACCATAGATCACTTGCATCCTTTATTTCTGTATCCGTCAGATGCACCGGGATCGCTTAATGTTGGAATTATGCTCACCGGAACTGACAATTACACTTTGTGGAGTAAAGCCATGCAATTGGCCATGCTTGGGAAGAATAAGGTTGGTTTTATTGACGGCATAGTGAAACGCGATCAATTCCCTGGTGATTTGAATCATTTGTGGAATCATTGCAATGCCATAGTAGTATCATGGATCTTGTGCAATGTAAGCAAGGATTTGCACAATGGTGTGCTCTACTGCTCTGATGCATACTTAATCTGGGAGGATTTGAAAGAAAGGTTTAACAAAGTTAATAGTTCTCGTATTTTTCAATTACACAAGGAGATATTCACGCTTGTTCAAGGTGTTTCCTCTTTCTCAGTGTATTATTCCAAACTTAAGGACCTTTAGGATGAATATGATTCTATAATGCCCTCATCTTCTTGCACTTGTTCTAAATCTAAGTAGTTTTTTTAGCAATTACAATTTCAGATAATGTTGCAGTTTCTCATGAGGCTGAATGATTCTTACTGTCAAACTAGGAGTCAAATCTTATTAATGCCTCAGATTCCAACCATCAATCAAGTTTATGCCATGGTTAATCAAGATGAGAGCCAAAAGATGGTTGCTAGTTCAAGTCGAATAATGATGCTAGAAAATCCAAATCCTACTGCTATGTTTACTACTAGACCTCTTCAGAAGCCAAGGAAAGCTTACAATCCAAATGCTTTATGTGATTTTTGCCACATGAAAGGCCACTTAAAGGTTGATTGTCTTAAACTATTGAAACGTGACTTTTACCATAAGACTAGACATCTCAAAGGAGACTGCTATAGACTAATTGGTTATCCTCCTCACTACAAAGGTAAAAGGGATGTTGTTGTAGCTGGAAACTCAACATATGATGCAGGAGCTGCTATTTCTCAACATTACTATCCTCTTATGCCTCATTCATCATTCCAGCAATCTCAGTATCAGCATGTCATGCGCTTTCAGCCTATGCCACAACCTATGTTTACACTAGGCCAACATCAACAATTGCTCAGGATGCTGGATCAGACATCCATTAGTGACTCTCATGGTGCTGCAACCATGGAAGGTAACCTTTCCTTGACCTAGGACAGTTCCATGAAATGGATTGTGGATACTGGTGCTTCACACCATATGATTGGTGATCCTAACTTTTTACACAATAAAGGCCCATTAGACAATGCAGGTCATGTTCAACTTCCAATCGGTGACTCTGCTAAAGTGTCAGATATTGGGGACTGTCATATTGGAGGAGGTGATATTCTTAGAAAAGTTTTGTGTGTACCTAGTTTTCAGTTCAACCTTATGTCAATTTTCCAAGTGACAAAAGATTTGAACTATTCTGTTACATTTTATCCACAATATTGTGTATTTCAGGACATCTTGTCTGGGAAGGTCAAGGTGATTGGTAAGGAGGAAAATGGTCTATACACCATATGTTCACAAATAGGGGATGGGAGCAGAATACCTCGAAGCTGTCTAGCAATAACACAAGCAGAAGTTATTGTTTGGCACAAGAGGTTATGTCATGTTCCTATGAGTGTGCTTAGGAAGATTCCTTTCTTTCATAGTCTCGGAGATAAGTTTAGTTTGGTAGGTTGTGAAGTATGTCCTCTTTCCAGACAAACTAGACTACCATTTCCACATAGTACTAGTAAATCTACATGTATTTTTCAATTGTTGCACATGGATGTTTGGGGTCCTTATAAAACAGAAACATTTGATGGGATGAGGTATTTTTTGAAAATTGTGGATGATTATTCAAGGTGGACATGGAATTTTTTATTACGGTTAAAATCTGATGTGATTACTATTCTTAAACAATTCTTTATAGATACTGAAACTCAGTTTGATACAAAAATTAAAAGGGTGAGATCTGATAATGGCACTGAGTTCTTCAATCATCATTGCAATGATCTTTTTGAAATTCATGGTGTCATTCATGAGAGTTCTTGTCCATACACACCACAACAGAATGGTGTGGTGGAAAGACGACATTGACACATTCTTGAGACTGCCAGAGCAATAAAATTTCAAGCTAATTTTCCCGATAAGTTTTGGGAGCTGTGTGTTGAAGCTTCTGTTTATGTTATTAATAGAATACCTTCTACTGTTTTAGCTGGTATGTCTCTTTTTGAAAGGTTATATGGCAGACCTCCTTCTTTTGACCACATGAAGATTATTGGTTGTTTGTGTTTTGCCACTGTGCTACCTAAACATGACAAGTTTAGTCCTAGAGTTGTAAGAGCTGTTCTTGTGGGATATGGTACAACTCAAAAGGGGTACAACTCAAAAGGGGTACAACTTGTATAGTTTATACACCAAGCAATTTTTTATCAGCAGGGATGTGATGTTTATGGAAGCCAATTTTCCTTTTCAAGGAACCATTTCTGAGGAACAAATGTCTACTACCACTAACATCTTTGCATATGATGATTTAGCTTCAGCTCACTCTACTGTTCCTGATATTCATATGTCTATTCCTCATGTTATAAATACTACTTCCCCTTCTGCACCTGTACAAAATTCTCCAGTAGTCACTTCAACAGAACCTCCTTCTGTCTCAATAAGGAAGTCAGTTAAAAGTATAAAACCATATGGCATAAGGATTATGTAACTACATCAGGTTCCTCTCACTGCCTCTACTCTATTGCCTCTCATATAGACTACTCTAATCTATCTCCTGCATACCAGAGTTTTGTTTCAAAGCTCTCCATTGAGACAGAACCTACTACTTACAGATTAGCATCACAAGACTCTAGATGGATAGAAGCCATGAAGTGTGAAATCCAAGCTTTGGAAGACAACAAAACATGGGAGTTAGTAGACTTACCAAAGGGGAAGAAACCTATAGGATGCAGGTGGGTTTACGAGATTAAATATAATGTTGATGGCACAGCAGAGAGGTTTAAGGCAAGATTGGTAGCAAAAGGATACAATCAGAAAGAAGGTTTTGATTATCAGGAGACATTCTCCCCTGTAGTCAAGATGGCTACATTTAGGGCTGTCATTTCTCTAGCAGTAGCTAACCATTGGACTATACATCAGATGGATGTGTATAATGCATTTTTGTAAGGAGATTTATTTGAAGAAGTCTATATGTGTCTACCTGATGGTTTTAACAGTCAGTCTGCAGGAACTAAGGTTTGCAAGCTCCTAAAGTCACTTTATGATCTTAAGCAGGCCTCAAGGCAGTGGAATATCAAACTCACCTCCACCTTGACTGATTCTGGCTTTCATCAAAGTAATTGAGATTATTCATTATTCACTAAGAGAAAAGGTGACAAGTTAGTGATTGTGCTTATCTATGTTGATGACTTATTGCTTACATGCAATGATTCTGTCATGATACATGAGACTAAGGAAGCCCTACAACATGATTTTAAGATCAAGTATTTAGGTGAATTGAGGTACTTTCTGGGATTGGAGTTTGCTAGAAGTGTTGCAGGTATCCTCATACACCAAAGAAAATATGCCTTGGAGCTTTTTGCAGACATGGGGCTGACAGGGGCAAAGCCTGTATCAACCCCAATGGAGTTAAATTTGCAGCTCACTACAACTACATATGATGACCATATACCATCTGCACACAATGATCCTTTACTTGTTGATCCCACTAAATACCAGAGATTAGTTGGCAGACTATTGTATCTCACAAATACCAAACCAGACATTTCTTTCACTGTACAATGCCTTATCTAATTCATGCACTCTCCCAAAGAATCACATATGAATGCTGCACTACGACTGGTGAAGTATTTGAAGTCTGAACCAGGCGTGGGAATCTTAACGTCATCTACTGGTAGTAATGTATTGATAGTATTTTGCGATGCAGATTGGGGCTCTTGCATCAATGATAGAAGATCAATTACAGGTTATATAATTCAACATGGAGAGTCACCTATCTCTTTGAAGTCCAAAAAGCAACTCACGGTGTCTAGAAGTTCAGCAGAGGTTGGGTATAGAGCTATGGCCTCAACTATAGCAAAAATAGTGTGGCTTGTTGGATTATTTCAAGAACTTGGTGCTAGCATATCTCTTCATGTTTCACTGTATTCAGACAGTACCTCAACACTCCAAATTGCAGCTAATCCTATTTTTCATGAACGAACCAAACATATTGACATTGATTGTCATTTTATTAGAGAGAAGGTTCAAGATGGGCTACTGATTACTGCTCATATACCCTCTACACCCTCTACAGAGCAGCCTATTGATATTCTCACAAAAGCACTTGGAAGGAACCTTCACTCTCACCTTATGTCCAAGCTAGGGATGAAGAACATCTTCATAGCACCTAGCTTGAAGGGGGTATAAAGGAATTAAGTAAATGTGTCAATGTGCCTTAGTTAGAGTGGTTAATTCGAGTTGTTAGTTGTTATAATTATGCATTACAATGTTAGTGATGCGAGTAGATTAGTTAGTTACAAACGAGTCAGAGTTAGTTAAAGGTTGTTGAGTTAATTTCACTCTTGTATATATACATGTATCACACATTGAGAATGTATGAAAGTATGAATTCTCTCAGGAATGTTCCTTCTGTTCTTAGCTCAACTATAACGCTTCCAATCTAAATTCATAGATTCAACACCCATAATAATTAAGAACTTTGTTAGGAGATGAAGTAATAATTAAAAAAATGAACCTGGACGGATCTGTTGAGATCCGTCTTTAACCTATCAGAAACTCACACTTGGCCGGAGATATTGGTTGTCGTAGCTTGTTGCTGCGCCGCTGGTTGCTCTCATGTATATATTTACATTATTATTTTAGAGAAAAGACATAAAGTGACACCTCAAGTTGTCTCAATTTTTGAAAAGATACTTAACTATGTGGGCGTCCTATTACCTCATAAAAGTATTAAATACCTTTGTGAATGGACCATTTTGATATGTTTTCTCATCAATCCTAGATTTTGAATAAGCGTGTGATGCACATTTATTTTAATTAATTGTTTTAATTTAAAGATTAATAAAACGTAGGTTTAACCTAACCCAAAATGTTGAACTTGCAACTTCAACAATATGAACTTGATTCAAACTTCGAGTGATGTTAGTATTGTTAAACTGGTTGCTTTGAGAACTGCCTAAAAGTTGAACCTGAATTCCTTCCCCTAAGGCTTTCCCAATGTGCTTATCCTTGACCCTAATTTGGAAATTCGAATGGTTAGGAAGCTTACCAATTGGGCCTTTTTTATGTGTGGTGTTAAATTCATTCTTGTGCTCATTTTGACATAGTTCGTTGCTTGGAAATTTTGCCCGAACTTCGTCGTCAGAATGCTCCTGGATTATGATTCCTTATTCATTTTGAATGGGATTTTAGTATTAGGTACATTAGGACGTGGTGAGTATTCCCTAGACCGTAAACTAACAAGAAGTTGGAAAGTTCTTATCTTTTTGGATTGATTTCTTTCGAGAGATGATGATATTTTTAAAACCTTCAATCAACACTTTTTTGAATGAATTGGAGAAGATGGTGGATTTAAAGAGAAAGTAATTAAATAATAGAGAAAGAACTTTTTAAATTCATTTTTGGAAGCAAAATTTCTCATTCACACACATCATCTGTAGGAAAACAATCATATGGAGAAAATTGATCAAAATGGTCTATTTACAGAAGTATTTAATACTTTTGTGCGGAAATAGGACATTCTCTTAGTTAAGATGTTTTTTTGAAAATTTGAGACAACTTCATATGTCACTTTATGTCTTCTCTTCTTTTTAATACCATGTATAATAAAACATTCACAATCTTCGCCACTCTTTATTTATATGATAATTTTTCATATTTTTCTATTAAAAAATTTCACAATATAAATATAATTTTTACTTAATAATTTATTAGAGTAATTTTTATATTTTGATTTCTCATAAGTTCTCTTTTACTTTAACAAACTTAAGATAAAAAATCTACTTTTAAAGCTAAATAAGAAGAAAGTTTTTAAAAAAAAATACATATTGTACTATCATGGAAATGCTTACACAAAAATATTTAAGCTAAATAAGATGAAAATGTTATAAAATATTATGGTATGGATGTCCACTACACCAAGAAGATACTATGACTAATTATCTCCATTACTTCCCTACATTGTGAAGATAACCTCCACCTTTATGACCATTATTCTTGTAATCTTTCACTTTCATAACCTCCTCCATTATATTCATGATAATGCCATGTTTATGACTAACCTTTTGTATGCCTCTATGTTACACTATAAATAGATGCATAAGGGTTCATATTTTAGAGACTTGAAGTTTTGGTGTACACTTGAAAGAAAGAAAGTTATCTCATATTGTTCCTCTTGTTTTATATTCTTCTTGTCTTCATCTTTATATTGTTCTTTAGTTCTTAAGTTTTACAACACGTTATCAGCACGAGTTGCTCATTCTTCGTCAAGAATCAATGGTAGGTATTTCTTGATTTTTATGAATTATCCTAGTAATTCTTCGATTGCAAGGTATACTTCATATCCTATTTATTATTTATACTAAAAAAGATTGTTTTGTGGTAATTTTTAAATGGTTAGTAAACTATGATAATCTTCATAACAATATTGAGAGGGACTATTAAAATGTTTTAATTTATTTTAACTTGGACTTTTATATGGTTCCAACATGTTGTTCTAATTTGTTAGTTTTATTCATTTTTATTCAATCTTAAGTCAAATTCAGATTATATTTATGATATTCAATATTTATTTATTGGTAATGCATTTGTTTTATTAAGACATTGATTGAGGGCAAGACGGTGAATTCAAGTTTCACCGCACCAAGTGGGTAAGACATCGAGTAAAGTCTCGGTGCACCATGATAATAAGAAGTTGGGTTCAAGTCCCATTGATTTATGACTAAAGACGTCTCTATATGGGTAAGACATTGGGTTTAAGTCCTAATGCACTATAGTGATGATATGATGATGACTAACATAAAGTTGTATACTTTTGACTGAAAGTCATGAAATTTGCCCAATTAATTTGCTCCATTCTCTTATGTGAATGTGATAACAGTGCATCATATGTCTGAAAAATGACAAGTGGTTGAATGTATGAATATGAGTGTGGTAAAATGTTAATGATCATCATTGTTGTAATTAAAAGGAAGAACATTATGGGTTCTTAAGATGGTCCTTCAAATGTGAAGGTAATTTTATCCATCAAAGTGATATGAAAAGATATTGGGCACATTATTGTTGATGCAACCCAATTTGAAAAGTTTTGTAAATCCTCCATCAAAATAAAGGAATACAAAGTGGTAGTACATTTGGTACATTTGACCTCTTAAAGTGATGTTGAGGTGAGTCACATAAATTTGATAATGTCAAAGCATGACAATGAGTTTCTAATAAAAACTTATGGAGCATGTACAAATGGTTATGATCCATTTCTTGAAGAAAATGTGGCTTGTGTTCGTTATGGATAAGAACATGTTCATGTATTGTTGGATAAATATCACATCTCACCTCTACTGGAGGTTTGAGAGATTGAAAAGAAATCTTTTGACATAAATAATTATTTGGTCATATACTTTGAGTACATCACAAATATTGTGGTATGTTTTATCATGAACTATTGCAGGACAAAAGAAAGAAATAATTCTTTCCTATAAAGGTTGTGGCCATGACCAAAATAAATATTATTGTGTGGCAACACAAATTTGTCATTGGTTGTCAAGAAATAAGTCTTGCAGTAATAATTTTAACCATGACAATAACAATAATTTTCTCCTTGAAAGGAGATGGTCACCATAAGAATGGTGTTGTGAAATTTGTGGCAATACACAAAATTAATTGAAAGTTTCGGAAGGACTAATTTGTTACTATCCAGAAAAAGAAATAGTTCATAATATTGAGGTTGTAGTAAGTCTCAAAAGAAACTTTTTAAGTTTCGAAGGAATTGAAAAAAAATTATTATATTGAGACTGCAAATTATTAAAATATTAAATATCTTCAGTTTACTACAATCAAAGCGAGTTATGAACATTTACGTAAAAGGTTACCCGCATTTCTCTTGCTTGTTGTATAAAAATATGGGGATGATGAAGGAATCACATGCAAAAGTAAACTAGAAGTTTACTAGAATAAATATCAGTTGGCATAACCGGTTGACTATTATGGTTCAGATGTGATGCAAAAGAAATTGAGAATTCACGTGACTATATGTTTGAAGAAATAAAAGATTATTCAAGAATTCTCTTGTGTTGCTTGTTCTCATGATAAAATGATCATTGTACCAGCTAAGGTTGAGATTGTATCCCCTAAAATTATTTGAAACATATAAAAAGGTGAATATGAGCTTGCTCACCTGCCATGTGGGACGCTTATTATTATGATTTAATAGATGCATCTATGGTATGGTCACATGTGCATTTGTATTAACTTACAAATTGGTTTTTGTAGGGTTGTTTGCTCAAATTGTTCAATTAAGAGCACAGTTCCAAACTATAAAATTATGTTTTTAATACTAGTTGGTTTAGCAGAAATTGTTTGCCTCCAATTATAACTAGACCATTGATTATGAGAACAAATCTCAAATAAAATTTGGTATGAGATGAGTTTATTTAACATGCATGCATCAAGCCAACAAGGTTCTCCCATCACAATTGGTTCATGGTCAGGAACCAAATAATTTCCATCTAAAATTTTGATGTGTGCGCATATGATTTTATTGTTGCACCACGCACAAAGATGGATCCCCAAATGAGGTTGGGGGTAAATGTTAGATTTTCTAACATTAGGGGGAGATATGTTTAGCAGCTGAAATTATGTGTAGGGTGAATTATCTAGATCCTCATTAAAAGAAATGTGAACTTGAAGTTCAAGAGATAATTCATTTGCAAAATGTTGCAAATAACTTGCCATATGTATTTGCTAACCGAATATTTTAATTAAGCTGCAAATGCTCCAACAAATAGTCCTTGAAGGATAGAGTCTATGGTACGCCAGAAGCGTGATAGACCAATCGATTCCAAATGTAAAACTCCTTGAGGAAGGAGATGAGCAAATTATCAAAATGGTCATGATAATAAGTAAGTGCTTTGAAAGAGCACTATGACATAACACTTCATAAAACCTTTAAAACAAAAGCACAAGCAGAGAAAAGAAGGAACAAGTGTAGTAGTTGAACAGGAAATGGAACAGAGAAGAACTTTATTTTGCTTGAACTGAAGCTCTGTTCTTTACAGCAGACACTTAGAGTTACATATAACATCAGCAGCGTTAACTTCTAACCCCTATAATAACTCTAACATATAAGACTCCTAGCCTAATAAACAACTAACCTAATCATCATTCCTAAAATATAGGAACTGTTATTTGACTCAGTAAACTGCAAAAGTAAAACAGTAAAAGAAAACTCTAAGATGCACTAATTTTTAACACTCCCCCTTAGTGCATGCTTACGATCAACAACTCCAAGAGAAGCCCTGAAATATTCAAACTTAGGCTTTATCAAGGCCTTAGTAAATATGTCTGCGACTTGCTCATTTGTAGAAATTCCTTTCAGAACAACTTCTTGCTCCAACACTTTCTCTCGAATGTAGTGATGACGAACTTCTATGTGCTTCATCCGACCATGAAAAATTGGATTCGATGCAAGCTTGATAGCACTTTCATTATCACATCTAATTTGAACAGCATAATCAACTTTGCACATCATCTCTCCTATTAATCTCTTTAACCACATACATTCTTGCGCAGCCATTGTCATGGCTACGTACTCAGCTTCAGTGCTAGATAATGTTACCACAGGTTGTTTCTTGCTGCACCAAGAAACCATAGCTGAACTAGTACTGAAACAATATCCTGAAGTTGAACGTCTATCAGTTGTATCTCCAGCCCAATCTGCATCAGTGAATCCATTTAACATGAATTTCTCATGTCTTCTATACATAAAACCATAATCTAATGAACCTTCACATAACGAAGGATTTGCCTGGCTGCATCTAGATGTGAGATTCTTGGACACTGCATGAACTGAGAAACAATTCCAACAGAATAAGAAATCTCCGGTCTTGTGATAGTTAAATAAATTAAACTACCAACAAGTTGCTTAAATTCTTTGGCATCTTTTAATGGTTTTCCTTCAGATTTCATCAATTTGAGATGTGGTTCCATTGGAGTTGCCTTTTCTTTCGACTCCCCCATACCAAAACGCTGCAACAATTTCCTTGCATGTCTTTTGAGAAACAAAAAATCCTTGATCTGTTTTTTCAATTTCCAGACCAAGAAAACAGCTACTTCCCCCAAATTTTTCATTTCAAATCGAACTAAAAAGATCAATTTTCAACATAAAAATCGCATCTTCATTATTTCTAGTAATGATCATGTCATTCACATATAACAAGACCATCATGTGCACATTTGATTCTGATTTAATAAATAAACTAGAATTTGCATCAGAAACTTTAATGCCACAAAAGATAAAGTATTGGGCAACTTTACCATACCAAGCACGTGGTGCTTGTTTAAGACCATACAACGCTTTCTTTAATCTACAAACATGTTGAGGATACTGCAAAGAGATGTATCCTTTTGGCTGCTCCATAAACACTTCACAATCCAATTCTCCATAAAGAAAAGTGTTCTTTACATCAAGCTGCCATAACTTCCAATTCATAGATGTCGCAAGAGAAAAAATGGTTCTTACAGTTACCATTTTTGCAACTGGACTAAATGTTTCCTCGTAATCCAGTCCATAACTTTCAGAAAAACCACGTGCAACAAGCCAAGCTTTGTATTTGTCGACAACCCCATCCGGGTTTTTCTTCAAACGATAAACCCATTTGCAAGTGATCAGCTCGCAATTCTAAGGCTTCGACACCAACTCCCACGTCTGATTTTTGTTCAAAGCATCAATTTCTTTTTGCATAGATGCATTCCGCTCCGGATGACCTTTGGCTTCTTCATAGCTTACTGGTTCATCCAATACTCCTGTAAAGAAGCAAGACGTAATTGAGCAGCAGTTCAACTGTACTTCATAATCTTTGAAGTAACTTGGTTGTCTTTTGTCCCTTGTTGACCTCCTTTCAGTTTGTCGTTCAACATCATCTGAAATTGAGCTTCCTTCATTATTTGGTTCCTGCAAGTTGCTCTCTGGAAGCTGCTCAAAATTCTCTTGATCACCATCAAGAATGATTTCTTGATTGTTGGTTTTCTGCGCATAATGGTATGACGATATTTTGTCAAACATGACATCTCTAGAAGTGACTAGTTTCCTAGTTTCAGGATCCATACACCTCCACCCTTTCCAATATGAATCATAGCCAACAAAGACACACTATTTTGCTTTCGGATCAAGTTTGGTTCGGTTAGTTTTTGGAATATGAACATAACAAGTTGAACCAAATACTCGAAAATAATTTACATTTGGCTTTTCATGATATAGAATTTCAAAAGGGGATTTTTCTTTACCTGGCCATGGAGGCAAACGATTTATCACGTGAAACGCGCATTGAATAGCTTCAGCCCAAAGCTCTCGAGGGAGATTCTTATCGTGCAACCAGGAAAGGCTTGTAGAAACAAGATGAGCTATTTTCCTTTCGAAAACACCATTCTGTTGTGGGGTATTTGGACATGTCATTTGCCTCGAAATACCATTCTTGTCGCAGTATTTAAAGAATGCATCAGACATATATTTGCCTCCATTGTCACTACGCAAGCATTTAATTTTTACCCCAAAATCCTTCTCCACGGCAGTTTTAAATTCAGCAAATTTTGACAAGGCTTCACCCTTCTCTTTCAAGAACTTCACCCATGTATATCTTAAGAAGTCATCTACAAGTACCATGACATACCGAAAACCACTATAACTTGTTGTTTTTGTTGGTCCCATCAAGTCTGTATGAACCAACTCAAACATAGTGGATCTATGATTTGTTGATCTTTGAAATGGAAGACGGTGTGATTTTCCAAATTGACAACCTTGACAAACTACATCTTCATGAATATTCTGTAGAGCTGGTAGACCATCCACTAGTTTCTTCGAACAGATTTTCTGCAACAATTGGTATCCCAAATGCCCCAGTCGAGCATGCCAAATTGTTGCGCTATCTGTTGGACTTATCTTCTTCACATAAGCTTCCCCTACTGCCATGACAAAAAACAAACCTTTCTTTTCTCCCGTAAGAACAACATCAACAGATATGTTCTTCACATTGTCCAGAATCTTCACATTATTTGGACCAAACAAAATATATTTTCAAGAATCAGTGATTTGAGAGACTGAAACTAAGTTTCTCTTTAAGCCTGGAGCATGAAATACATCGTTCAACTTGACAGCCCCTGTATCTCCAATGTCAATCTTCAAGACTCCTTCATTAGCTACTGGATATATCGAGTTATCCGCTGTAACAACTACTCGTTCTCGTTTGTGTTGACGCAACTCTGAAAGAAGAGAATCATTTCCAGTTACATGATGTGAGCAACCAAAATCAAGGATCCATTCTTGTTTGTAGTGGTCATTATTGTAGAGAGCTTGAACGGGTACAACATCATCGTTCCTACGTTCAGTAACCTCAATAGTGAAGCACTTATCCCATTTGAGTTTCTCATTTACATCATTTTCACTGGCAATATTTGCTTTTGAGAGCTTCACTCTACAATATTTTTTGATGTGTCCAATTTTACCGCATCTATAGCACTTCCTATTATCAAACTTTCCACCAGAAGTGTCACGACCCGATTTCTCAAGTCATGATGGCACCTACTATAACCCACCAACAGGTAAGCCAACCCGTAACCCGGAACAACAAGTAATGGGTCTGAGGGTAGAAACTAAATAGGAGTAGGTAAATAACAATATAAACAGCAGAAGCAAACCAAAGACATATATACAAATAAAGATCCCTCCCAGAACCTGGAAGTCACTAGTACAGAGCTACTACAAAATAAGTACAAGTCCCAAAAGTGGACAATAGAGATTGGACTGTCTCAGAAGGTAAAAGACAAGTCTATATATACAAATGGAGACTAAAATAGTACAAAATGCCATGTGCTCACTTCCGTCTCCGGATCAGTCTGCTCCAAGCTCGATCAACGCTGGCTACTAGTGCCCGGACCTGCATCACGAAATAGATGCAGAGCGTAGCATGAGTACCAAAACAACAGGTACCCAGTAGGCATCATAGGCTGACTGAACTTGAAAAGTAAAGGCAGTATGAAAAGAAGGAATAACACAAATCGAAGTCAAGAACGAAAATCTAACTAACAAAGAAATGCACAGGAGTGTACAAAGAACTAACTAAAGTAATCTAAAAGCTAACTACACCTAACTGGACCCCATAAGCCCAGAAGGTACACTCGTGCGCAAGTTAAATAAAAACCCGAACGGACCCTTATAAGCCCGACGAGTACACAAAATAACTATTACTAAAGAGAATTGCATATAAGAACCAAAGAACGAAGAACATTGAACCAGAACCTCAACCCTAATTAGTAGAATCTGACAGTACGGAGGCCGGACCTCGAACCGAATGCTCACCAGAAGTACCCAAGTAACCAATCACAAGTGTCCAGTATAAGAGGTCGGAACTCTAACCGGATGCTCTATATAAGTATCTGGGAAATAGAGGCCAGAACTCTAACTTGATGCTCTATATAAGTATCTGGGCAATAGAGGCCGGAACTCTAACCGGATGCTCTATATAAGTATTTGGGCAATAGAGGACGGAACTCTAACTAGATGCTCTATAAAGGTGCCAATGTAGCTGCTGAAAGAGTCCCAATCGACTCATGCTCATAAATGTCCTTGGAATGTCGTCCACACTTAACCAATCAATGTAAGTCCTTGGAACCGAATCCAAAATCAAATTCAAATCGCGAAGCAGAACTAGTGTCGTCGACGTAACTCGTGAAGTCGTAACATCGGGGAAAAAAAATAAGGATAGCTATTGTCGGAGCAAGCGTATCGCCTAACTATGTCCAAAACTATCAGACTCAAGTCTGCTACACCAGTCTACAGGGATCTAAGTCGGCCGAGCGACGTCGGGGTAAAACTAAGGCCTAACGGATCCGAATTATGTATTTCTAAGGCAAGCCCTAGTCAAACCTAAACTAAGGCCCAACATGCTTCAAATAGAAAATAATTAAGCGTGCAAGCACTCCACATAGCGAGGAGGGTCCATTAATAACACAAAGCATGCTCACAGTTACCCGATAATTCCCAAAATAGGTCGACTACATGATTTCTTAACACCTATGCAGGATTCAATAAATACCCAACCTAAATCCCAACTAATCAACATGCATTCACATTCTCGAGCTCAATCTAAGAGAGGGAAACCGTAGCCTACCTGTAGGCCGATCACACGCGCTCCAAAATTACTTCTCCGGAGCTTTCCCTTTCCGAACGTCCTCGAAACGCTGCCCCGCTATCAAAAATAGAGTCATAACGTTATTATGGTCATTTAGACACCAAACTCACAACAAACGGAGATGAGGCAATTTTGGGGTCAAAACGGGAATCGTGGGACCCGCGCTAAAAATTCCGAAATTACCCCAAAAGTAGGTTCTTAACAGCTCCCCGAACTTGTGTTCCATGATAGGACACAATTCGAGGCTCAGAAACAACACAGTACCAACATACAACCAAAACCCAAATTTTCCTCAAGAACTAAAGAAATGGGACAGCAGCTAATTCAGCATATTTACCAGAAACGGGCGGTCTACAGTAAATTCTGACAACACCACAATGTTCTCCTCGAAAAACCACTCAAGATAGCCTCAAAAATCACTAAAATCGGACCTAAAATGGCTAAGAAAATAAGTCTCAAAAATTTCCAAAATCATGCTCACAAAAAGGGTCATGGCAGCAGGTATTTTGTGAAATTTACCTCGAACGGGGACCCCAAATCAGATTCCGAGCTCACCAACCAGTTGTCCTCGAAAAATCTCACAACTTTGCCTTTTGAATCGCCCAGATCGGACCTGTATAGCTCAAGGTATCGCACTTTTAAAATGAGGAATAAAGCTAAGTTGGGGTTTTAAAATGGACGAAACCAGTCACTAAAACCCAATAACTGGTCGTTAAAGGCACAAACTCTGGTCGCTAAAGAGCTGCACCATATCTCCGCTTTGGCTAAATCTTCAAAGTCTCCGATAGGGTGCTCAGAATTCAATCGGTACCCGATAAAAATAAAACAGATATGCTGCCCAACTAAATTCGATATTCCGAACTCAACGGCTCAGTCAAAATTTCCATCCGAGGTCATCTCGATAAAAAGTGGGTCCCACTTCCAAATGTCATTTTAACCAAAATCCACTAAGGGGCTCGAAATGAGTCCGGAGGCTTCGGGAGTCGAACGAAAGGTCGTTATAGACCAAAATCGACATTTCGGAGCTAACCGCGCTAACAGAATTTTCATCCGAGCGCGTTTTCCAAGAATATTGACCAAAGTCAACCTTAGGCCAAATTTCAAAGGTTAAAACGCCTAATGGTCTAAACTCTCATCAAAGGCCTTAATACTCGTGCCAACCATGCTACCAACCTAATTTGGCCATTCCGAAGCTGATGGAACCGTCAGAATTCCATTATGAGGGCGTCTTCTTGAACTTTTGATCGAAAATGATCGTTTAAGGTTCATAAGCTTCAAAACACTAAAACTCACCCCATAACTAAACGAATGACCAGGTGACCGAACCGTCAGTCCCAGCAAGTCATAAATGACTTAGGGTCGCTATAGGAACGCTCTAAACAACACACAGAAGGCAAGATATAGAAATGACCAGGAGGGTCATTACAATATCCACTACTAAAAAGGACTTTCGTCCTCGAAAGTAAGAATAAGGATATACCTGAAGCCTCGAATAAGCTGGGGAACTGCTCTCGTATCTCCTACTCGGTCTCCCATGTAGCCTCCTCGACTGGACGGTGTCTCCAACGGACCTTAACAATAAGGATGGCTCTCGACCGCAACTGTCTGACATCTCTGGCTAGAAAGGCAACTGGCTCCTCTATAAAGGTCAGACGATCATCCAACTCAACCGAATCATACTGGGGCACATGAGCCTCATTTGGAACATACCGGCGCAGCATCGAAACATGAAACACTGGGTGGATAGCCGATAGTGCTGGAGGTAAAGCTAACTCATAGGCAACCTCGCCAACTGCTCTCAAAATTTCAAATGGGCCTATATACCTGGGGCTAAGCTTGCCCCGCCTCCCAAATCTCATCACGCCCTTCATGGGCGATACTCGAAGAAATACCCGATCACCAACTGCAAACCTCAATGACCGACGCCTATGATCCGCCCAACTCTGATGTCTACTATGAGCCGTCATAAGCCTATCCTGAATCACCCGCACCTGATCCAAGGCCCCCTAAAGCAAATCAGTACCACGCGGCCTAGGCTCTGTAGACTCAAACCAACCAACTGGAGAGCGACAACGCCTACTATATAAGGCCTCAAACGGGGCCATCTGAATACTAGAGTGGCAGCTGTTGTTATATGCAAACTCTGCCAAAGGCAGGAACTGGTCCCACTGACCTCCAAAATTTATAACACAGGCCCGCAATATATCCTCAAGGATCTGAATAGTATGCTCTGACTGACCATCCGTCTGTGGGTGAAATGCTGTGCTAAGGTGGACACGGGTGCCCAACTTTTCCTGAAAAGCCCTCCAAAAGCTGGAAGTGAACTGTGAACCCCGGTATGAAATGATAGAAACAGGCACGCCATGAAGACGGACCACCTCCCTAATGTAGATACGAGCCAACCTCTCGGCACTGAAAGTAGTATGAACAGGAAGGAAGTGTGCTGACTTGGTCAATCGATCCACGATGACCCAAATACTGTCAACACCCCTAGAAGTCCGAGGCAACCCCACAATGAAGTCCATAGTGATACGCTCCCACTTCCACTCCGGAATGGGCAATCTCTGTAACTCGCCACTAAGACTCAAATGCTCGGCCTTCACCTGCTGGCAGCACAAAAAACGGGATACGTAGTAAGCAATATCTCTCTTCATGCCTCTCCACCAGTAATGCTGCCTCAAATCACGATACATCTTCGATGTGCCTGGATGGATAGAGTATCTAGACTCATGGGCCTCACTCAAGATCAGCTGAATCAAACCCCCAGCTCTCGGAACACACAACCGGCCATCGACTTTCAGAACCCCATCCGAATCTAAGGTAGCCTGTCTAGCATCACCTGCCAATACCCTATCTCTGAGTGCCACCAAAGACTCATCCTCAAACTGACAACCACGGATCCGATCTAGAAAAGACGACTGAACTCCCACATAGGCTAATACCCGTCTGGAATCTGAAATATCAAGTCTGATCATCCAGTTGGCTAAGGACTGGATGTCCAAAGCCAACAATCGCTCCGAAACAGAAAGGAAGGCTAGACTACCCATACTCACCGCCTTCCGGCTCAAGGCATCCGCTACCACATTCGCCTTGCCCGGCTGATAGAGAATAGAGAGGTCGTAGTCCTTCAGGAGCTCAATCCAACGACGCTGCCTCGAATTAAGGTCCATCTGGCTCATGATGTACTAAAGACTCATATGATCGGTATAGATCTCACATCGAACTCCATACAAGTAGTGCCTCCAAATCTTAAGCGTGAAAACTACCGCCGCCAACTCCAAGTCATGAGTGGGGTAGTAGCGCTCATGAATCTTAAGCTGCCTCGATGCAGAAGCAATAACCCAGCCCTGCTGCATCAATACACAACCCAAACCAACGCCGGATGCGTCACAATAAACTGTGAAGCCTTCGCCCTCAACTGGGAGAGTCAATATAGGAGCGGTGGTCAATAACTCCTTGAGCCTCAAAAAGCTCGCCTCACACTCCTCTGACCAAACAAAGTGAACATCAACACGAGTCAATCGAGTCAATGGGGTTGCAATAGTAGAAAAGCCCTCAACAAAGCGTCTGTAGTAACCTGCTAGTCCGACGAAGCTCCAAATCTCAGTAACTGAGGTGGGCCTAGCCCAATCACGAATAGCCTCAATCTTCGCCAGATCTACCATAATGCCCTCCTTGGATACAACATGCCCCAAGAACGGTACAGAGTCTAACCAAAACTGGCACTTTGAGAACTTGGCATAAAGCCGTTGATCTCTCAAAGTCTGGAGCACAACCCTCAAATGCTGCTCATGATCATCCCTACTCCGCGAGTATATCAAAATGTCATCAATGAAGACTATGACGAAGGAATCAAGAAAAGGCCTAAACATATGCATCATCAAATCCATAAAGGCAGCAGGGGCATTAGTCAACCCAAATGACATCACCAAGAACTCATAATGGCCATAACGGGTCCTAAATGCAGTCTTAGGGATGTCTGCTGCCCTAATCCTCAGCTGATGGTACCAGACCTCAAATCAATCTTAGAAAATACGAAGCACCCTAAACCTGATCGAACAAATCATCAATACGAAGCATGGGGTAAATGTTCTTCACCGTCACCTTGTTCAACTGCCTGTAGTCAATGCACATCATCATAGTCCCGTCCTTCTTCTTCACAAACAGAACAGGAGAACCCTAAGGCGACACACTCGGATGGATGAACCCCTTATCTAAGAGGTCCTCTAACTGCACACTGAGCTCCCTGAGCTCTGCAGGAGCCATCCGGTAAGGCGGGATAGAAATAGAACGGGTGTCGGGCTCCAAATCTATGGCAAAATCAATGTAACGATCTGGGGGTAGGCCAGGTAGGTCTATAGGGAACACATATCCAAACTCTCTAACCACAGGAACTGAGTCAACTGAAAGGGCCCTCCCTACTCACATCTCTCACATAGGCCAAATAAGCTAAACACCCAGAAGCAACCAACCGCCTAGCTCGCATAAAAGAGATGATCTCCGTCGGTGTGTGACTATAAGCACCCTGCCACAACACTGGGGGAATGCCAGGCATGGATAAAGTAATGGTCTTGGCGTAGCAATCCAAGACCGCATGGTAGGGAGATAACCAGTCCATGCCCAGAATCACATCGAAATCAACCATATCTAGCAAAATAAGATCAACTCTAGTATCATGACCCTGGATAGTCACTAAGCAAGATCACAATACCTGATCCACTACTAAGGACTCACCCACCGGGGTCGAAACATAAACCGGCTCTGCCAAAGACTCAGACCTCATACCCAATCGGGGATCAAAATAAACAGATACATACGAGAATGTGGACCCGGGATCAAATTATACTGTAGCAGGCTGATGGCATAATAAAAGTGTACCTGCAATGACATCATCAGATGCCTCAGCCGCCGCCCTCGTCGGGGCTGCATAGAAATGGCCCTGAGCACCTCTGCCCGATGCACCTGATCTACTACCTAACCTGCCTTCCCGAGCTCCGCCTCTAGTACCCTGTCAGCTGTCTAGACAATCCTGGCCCTGACCACTACCTCTAAATGTAGAGGGCACTGCTGAAAGTGGTTTAGGTGCAAGGGGAGCTGGTACAATCGCCCCTCGCCCTTGCCGGGGGCACCCTCTTGACCAATGGTCAAGTGCACCGTAATCAAAACACCCTGAAACTGAACGCCCTGAAGTAACCCAATCACGGTAGGAAGGAAGGGAATCTGATCCCCTCGAACTCTGGCCCGTACTAGGACCAGCCTGCTGATACTAGCCTCTCTCAGAAGCAGGTAATGCCGCCTGAACAGACCGATTGGACTGACCCTGTTGGAACCTCTGGCGGGGCCTATCATAAGAGTCTATCCCTCTAGTCTGGGACCCGCTGTAGCTGCCCTAGTAGCGTGCCCTCTTATCGCTGCCCCCTTGGGCCTCGCGATGAATATACTCCATGGATCGGGCATGGTCAACCACATCAAGAAATGAACGGCCGGCCGAAACCAGATGCTCTGTGTCGACCCTCAGACGTTACCGCAACCCACGTACAAAACAAAGAACTCTCACCTCATCCATATCTCGGGCCGATGCTGCGGCCCTGGCTCAACCTCGGTGTCAACGTCTACCCCAAGATGGGGATCTTTCTGCACGCCTGATTGCATCAGCCCCGACCACGCCGCCTCGCGTGCGAGCCATTCCCCAAAAGAGTGAAACAAGTGAGATTTAAAGGAACCAATAAGACACAAGTTGCACGAAGTGAAACAAAAGAGGAAATCTTCCTAAAGACATCATGTAGCCTCCCGAAGATAAGTTACGGACGTCTCCGCACCGATCCGCAAAACTCTACTAGACGTTAGCTCTGTACAAGTGAGACCGGTAAACCTGAGGCTCTGATACCAACTTGTCACGACCCGATTTCTCAAGTCATGATGGCACCTACTATAACCCACCAGCAGGTAAGCCAACTTGTAACCCGGAACAACAAGTAATGGGTCTGAGGGTAGAAACTAAACAGGAGTAGGCAAATAACAATATAAACAGGCGGAAGCAAACCAAAGACATATATACAAATAAAGATCCCTCCCAGAACCTGGAAGTCACTAGTACAGAGCTACTACAAAATAAGTACAAGTCCCAAAAGTGGACAACAGAGATTGGACTGTCTCGGAAGGTAAAAGACAAGTCTATATATACAGATGGAGACTGATATAGTACAAAATGCCGTGTGCTCACTCTCGTCTAGCGCTGGCAGGGGGACCGGGTCGGCCCGCCCCGGCCCGCGACCGGTCCAAGAATCAGCTCACAGAACCCGGTCCCGCACATTTTGGGGGGTTTGGGAGGGGTCGGGATAGGGGACCGTTCAGGGGCCAGTTCTCTCATCTATTTTTTATATCCTTTCAAGTCTCAATCTTAAGTCTCAATATTATATTCCATTTAAGTCTCACATTATATCATAATACATATATTTCAATTCTAAGTTTTCATATTATATATCATAATATATATAATTCTCATATTTGCTATCAAATATTGGAGTTCCAAATTACAACTTACAAGTTACAACAAACTACAAGCTTCAACAATCGGTTATAACGTCTGCTATTAACGCAGACGTTTGGTACATTCGTTTCATAATATTTATATTTTATTTGTCGTCATTAATTTTTGTGTTATTATTATTTTTATATTATACTTTACATATAATTAAATATGAGTTCTAACAAAAAAGATACCGATAAAGGAAAAGAGAAGGAACCAAGTGGCATTAGTAGATTATTTAATTTTACTAAAAAAAGTAGTAAGGAAAAAAATAAGAGTAAATGTGGTGGTACTTCTAGAGTTAGATTTAATACAAATGATTCTACTTATGTTGATGATACTTCTTATGATATTGATTCGAATTCTCAACTCGATCGTGAACTTTTACAACAAATTTATGGTGATATTAATCTTTATCTTGATGAAAATTCAGGTGAAGAAGTAGAAGTTGGTTCGGGAGAAGATGAATTAGAAGATACACCTACTAGTTCAGTGACAAATGTTCCAAATGAAACTACAAATTCAACGGAGCAAAATTCTGGACGCCCACCCCTTATACCTCCTACAAGGGAGAAGGTGAAGTATCAACGCCCTAAAACTTCTGTTGTGTGGCAATTTATGACTTTAGATAAGGAAAATTCTGTTGTTATTTGTAATAAATGTAAGCAACCTTTTAAACATAAACAAGGTGGAGGTCAAGGTGGGACGGGGGGCTTAAATAGACACTTGTTATCTTGTGTGCCGATTCAATATAAAGAAGCTAAATCATTAGCCAATAGAAAAAAAGGAATTACAGTTAATGATTTTGATATTAATGTTAATAAATCGGTAGGGGCTTCTAACATGGTTCAAGGAACATTAGATCCTTCTAACCCCGGTGGTCCACTAACACAACGTAAATATAATAAGGAAAGAGATCGTGAAAATTTAGCTAAAATGGTTTCTGTTTGTGGTTTACCTTATAGTTTTCCTTCACATCCCGGTTTTATTGAATATATTCAACAAACTTATAATCCTAATTATAGAGGTTTTTCAAGAAATACTGTTAAATCTGATGTTTTTGTATATCAAGGTAAACATTGTCAATATCTTCGTTGTATGTTTAGCATATTAGATTGTAGAGTGTCTATAACTTCGGACATGGGTCGTAGTGTTAATGGACGTGATTATTTAACTGTTACAGCACATTGGATTGATCATAACTGGAATTTGCAAAAAAGAATCTTAAGTTAGAAAGAATGTGTAGAGAAAAAAACTGGTGCATATTAAGCTTCAAATATTTTGAGTGTTATAGATTATTACATGCTTATAGATAAAGTAATGTCTGTCGCATTAGATAATGCATCTAATAATGTAAACGCTGCTAGTATGTTAAAAACTAGATTATGTCCAATTGATGTTAATTCTTTTCATGTTAGATGTGTTGCACATGTATTAAATTTAGTTGTACAAGATGGTATTTCATTATTTGAATGTGGTTGTATGAAAATTTAATATGCTGTTGCTTGGATTTTTTATGCTAATAGAGCTGCTAGAATTAGGAAATTTAATGAGCGTTGTGAACTATGTGATTTGCCACCAAGAAAAATTCCAGGACATATTAAAACAAGGTGGAATTCTTTTTACGAAATGTTTTCAGTTGCTTACGAATATAGAGGACCCATACAAATGGTGTTTAATGCTCATAATGCTGACCCATTAGACAGAATTTGTGAAGAAGATTGGGAAGAAACTAATGAACTATTAGAATTTTTAAGACTTTTTTATGATGCTACAACCATGTTTTCTGGAATTTATTATCCTACTATTTCATCAATATTAATAAATATTTGTGCTATTTCAATTCAATTTTCTAAATACAAAAAAATTGAAAAATTTAGAGTTGCAATTGAAGGTATGATTGAAAAATTTTAAAAATATTTTTTCCTATTCCTCAATTTTTTTTAACTACTACTTTACTTCATCCTGACTATAAATTACAAGGTGTGCAGGGACTTGTTGACACTTTTTATAATACCTTAGAAATTTTACCAGAAATAAATCCAACTTGTGAAATGTGTAAGTGTAGCATAAAAGTAGAAGCAAAAATTTTATATGAAAAATATAGAACTACAGGAAATACTCAAGAAGTTGGTCAAACTTCTAATCCTCAGAGTAAAGCTCGAATTTCAAGTTATATGCGAGATTTTCTTGGTCTTAATTCTACTAACCGTGATGATTTTGAAGAATGTCTTAATCAATCTTTAGAAACAGTGGAAGATGAAGATGGCAATGAAGAATTATTAGCATGGTAGAGGAGGCGGAGAGTTGCATTTCCAATTTTGAGCAAAATGGTTCGTGATGTTCTAGCTATTCAAGCTTCATCAGTTGCATCAGAGGCAGCTTTTAGTGCGGCAAGGTTTCAACTTGGCGATCATAGACATTCATTGGCGAAAGACAGTTTGGAAATATCAGTTTTATTTAGAGATTGGGTCAACGCCGAGAGGAGAAATTATAATTTGCCAAAGTTAAGTTCCAAACAAGAAGCTTGGATTAATGCGGTAATTGGATCTAGTGATGATGAATTAGAGTCACAAGATTTTCTAGCAAGTTTGCCAACACCGGAGGATGTTACCGTCGATATGATGCGACAATTAGAATTAAATTTTAAAGGAGAATACAAATATTAGATTACATCTGAGAACTAATTGAAACAGAACCCTTCCTAGAAGGTGGCTGCGTAAATTAGTTACTCATCTAATATTTGTAACAAATATTAGTTTTACATATAAGAACTTATTGAAACAGAACCCTTCCTAGAAGGTGGCTGCGTAGATTAGTTACTCCACTAATATTTGTAAATTGTAACTTCTAAGTTCTAAGTTGCAATTAGATTTTATTGAATAAATTCGAAGGCTTTATTAAGTCTTTTTTATATAACTATTGTCTTGTATTTTAATTTTAATATATTCATACATATTTACATATATACTAAACTAACTTTAAAATACTTAATTTAAAAATCAAAATTTCAAGTTTAAATTACTTTAAAATATTTAAAATACAAATTTGAACTTCTCAAATTTGAAATTTGAAAATTGAAAATTGAAAATTGAAGTTTGAAATTTGAAAGTTGAATTTGAAATTTGAAATTTGAAATTTGAAATTTGAAGTTTGAAATTTGAAGTTTGAAATTGAAATTTGAAGTTTAAAATTGAAATTTGAATTTTGAAAACTTAAGCATTATTTATTAGCTAAAAATGTTATTGAAAAAAAAATCAAATAAACTAAAAATGTTATTCCATAATATATAATTTCAATACAAATAAATAAGTACATAAAAAATAAAAAATCCCCCGTCCCGTCCCGTCCCGTCCCGTCCCCCCAAAACCCGTCCCATCCCGTATATATAGTGGGACAGGATGGGACTTATTTTTGTCCCCCCAATCCCGGTCCCGGCCAAATCCCCCCAGAACCGTCCCCCGTCCCGTCCCGTCCCACTTCGTCCCGTCCCCCAGTCCCCGTCCCCGTCCCCTTGCCAACACTACTCCCGTCTCCGGATCAGTCTGCTCCAAGCTCGATCAACGCTGGCTACTAGTGTCCGGACCTGCATCACGAAATAGATGCAGAGCGTAGCATGAGTACCAAAACAATAGGTACCCAGTAGGCATCATAGGCTGACTGAACTTGAAAAGTAAAGGCAGTATGAAAAGAAGGAATAACACAAATCGAAGTCAAGAACGAAAATCTAACTAACAAAGAAATGCACAGGAGTGTACAAAGAACTAACTAAAGTAATCTAAAAGCTAACTACACCTAACTGGACCCCATAAGCCCAGAAGGTACACTCGTGCGCAAGTTAAATAAAAACCCGAACGGACCCTTATAAGCCCGACGAGTACACAAAATAACTATTACTAAAGAGAATTGCATATAAGAACGAAGAACATTGAACCAGAACCTCAACCCTAATTAGTAGAATCTGACAGTACGGAGGCCGGACCTCGAACCGAATGCTCACCAGAAGTACCCAAGTAACCAATCACAAGTGTCCAGTATAAGAGGTCGGAACTCTAACCGAATGCTCTATATAAGTATCTGGGCAATAGAGGCCGGAACTCTAACTTGATGCTCTATATAAGTATCTGGGCAATAGAGGCCGGAACTCTAACCGGATGCTCTATATAAGTATTTGGGCAATAGAGGCCGGAACTCTAACTAGATGCTCTATAAAGGTGCCAATGTAGCTGCTGAAAGAGTCCCAATCGACTCATGCTCATAAATGTCCTTGGAACGTCGTCCACACTTAACCAATCAATGTAAGTCCTTGGAACCGAATCAAAAATCAAATTCAAATCGCGAAGCAGAACTAGTGTCGTCGACGTAACTCGTGAAGTCGTAACATCGGGGAAAAAAATAAGGATAGCTATTGTCGGAGCAAGCGTATCGCCTAACTATGTCCCAAGCTATCAGACTCAAGTCTGCTACACCAGTCTACAGGGATCTAAGCCGGCCGAGCGACGTCGGGGTAAAACTAAGGCCTAACGGATCCGAATTATGTATTTCTAAGGCAAGCCCTAGTCAAACCTAAACTAAGGCCCAACATGCTTCAAATAGACAATAATTAAGCGTGCAAGCACTCCACATAGCGAGGAGGGTCCATTAATAACACAAAGCATGCTCACAGTTACCCGATAATTCCCAAAATAGGTCGACTACATGATTTCTTAACACCTATGCAGGATTCAATAACTACCCAACCTAAATCCCAACTAATCAACATGCATTCACATTCTCGAGCTCAATCTAAGAGAGGGAAACCGTAGCCTACCTGTAGGCCGATCACACGCGCTCCAAAATTACTTCTCCGGAGCTTTCCCTTTCCGAACGTCCTCGAAACGCTGCCCCGCTATCAAAAATAGAGTCATAACGTTATTATGGTCGTTTAGACACCAAAATCACAACAAACGGAGATGAGGCAATTTTGGGGTCAAAACGGGAATCGTGGGACCCGCGCTGAAAATTCCGAAATTACCCCAAAAGTAGGTTCTTAACAGCTCCCCGAACTTGTGTTCCATGATGGGACACAATTCGGGGCTCAGAAACAACACAGTACCAACATACAACCAAAACCCAAATTTTCCTCAAGAACTAAAGAAATGGGACAGCAGCTAATTCAGCATATTTACCAGAAACGGGCGGTCTACAGTAAATTCTGACAACACCACAATGTTCTCCTCGAAAAACCACTCAAGATAGCCTCAAAAATCACTAAAATCGGACCTAAAATGGCTGAGAAAATAAGTCTCAAAAATTTCCAAAATCAGGCTCACAAAAAGGGTCATGGCAGCAGGTATTTTGTGAAATTTACCTCGAACGGGGACCCCAAATCAGATTCCGAGCTCACCAACCAGTTGTCCTCGAAAAATCTCACAACTTTGCCTTTTGAATCGCCCAGATCGGACCTATATAGCTCAAGGTATCGCACTTTTAAAATGAGGAATAAAGCTAAGTTGGGGTTTTAAAATGGACGAAACCAGTCACTAAAACCCAATAACTGGTCGTTAAAGGCCCAAACTCTGGTCGCTAAAGAGCTGCACCATATCTCAGCTTTGGCTAAATCTTCAAAGTCTCCGATAGGGTGCTCAGAATTCAATCGGTACCCGATAAAAATAAAACAGATATGCTGCCCTACTAAATTCGATATTCCGAACTCAACGGCACAGTCAAAATTTCCATCCGAGGTCATCTCGATAAAAAGTAGGTCCCTCTTCCAAATGTCATTTTAACCAAAATCCACTAAGGGGCTCGAAATGAGTCCGCAAGCTTCGGGAGTCGAACGAAAGGTCGTTATAGACCATAATCGACATTTCAGAGCTAATCGTGCTAACAGAATTTTTATCCGAGCGCGTTTTCCAAGAATATTGACCAAAGTCAACCTGAGGCCAAATTTCAAAGGTTAAAATGCCTAATGGTCTAAACTCGCATCAAAGGCCTTGATACTCGTGCCAACCATGCTACCAGCCTAACTTGGCCATTCCGGAGCTGATGGAACCGTCAGAATTCCATTATGAGGGCGTCTTCTTGAACTTTTGATCGAAAATGATCGTTCAAGGTTCATAAGCTTCAAAACACTAAAACTCACCCCATAACTAAACGAACGACCAGGTGACCAAACCGTCAGTCCCAGCAAGTCATAAATGACTTGGGGTCGCTATAGGAATGCTCTAAACGACACACAAAAGGCAAGATATAGAAATGACCAGAAGGGTCATTACAAGAAGCTTTTTCACCATTTGATTCTTTTTCATTGTTCCTGCTTTCAAATGATGTGTTTTTCTTTTTATTCTTATCCCTTGAAAAGAGAGTTGCATCTGGGTCAAGGCTTCTTGCCATTTTCTTTGCCAATGCCTCTTGGTTGGAAAGCAAATTTTCAAATTCTTCAATTGAAGGTTGCTTTGTCCAGCCCTGAATGGAGGTGACGAATGGATTATACTTCTTCTTCAATCCTCGAATAAGAAATCGTCGCAATCTTGCTTCACTAATTTTCTCATCAGGATCTAATTCTGAAATTTCAGCACAAATAGCTTTAACTCGCAAGAAATATTCAGGAATAGACATGCCTCCCTGTGTTAGGATTGCCAATTCATTTTCCAGCAGTTGCAACCTAGCGGTGTTCTTTTTAGTAAACAATCTCTCAAGTATTTCCCAGACTTCTTTTGATGAACTAACATCACGTACATGATCGATGAGCTCTTTTCCAATTGATGTTCTCAAAGCAAAGAGTGTTTTACCACATTTGATCTTCCATTTTCTCTGTGGTTCTGAATTTTTCGGAGTATTTTCTGGAATTTCTACGTCAAAACCAACAATAAGATCCCACAGGTCTTGACCTTGAAGGTAAGCCTCCATACACATTCTCCAGTACTTGTAGTTTGTCCCCACAAGCTTCTTGACACCAAACTGTGTGTTTGAACTATTTCCCCCATTTGCTGACTCCATACTGCACAAACTTTTTTTTCTGCAACTTTCAATCTCCTCCAACAAGACTTAACAAACTTGATAGACAAGAAGAAGGAAAGAACGTTCAAGCCAATAAACTGGCTCTTGATACCATAAAACAAAAGCACAAGCAGATAAAAGAATGAACAAGTGCAGCAATTGAACAGGAAATGGAACAGAGAAGAACTTTATTTTGCTTGAACTGAAGCTCTGTTCTTTTACAGCAGACACTTAGAGTTATATATAACATCAGTGTTAACTTCTAACCCCTACAATAACTCTAACAAATAAGACTCCTAGCCTAATAAACAACTAACCTGATCATCATTCCTAAAATATAGGAACTGTTATTTGACTCAGTAAACTGCAGAAGTAAAACAGTAAAAGAAACTCTAAGATGCACTAATTTTTAACAACCTTGGCAAAGATTAAGGTACATGAAAATGAAGAGATCTTGATAAGTTATGTCGTATTGGAATCGAATTAAAATGACCGTCGACGGTATCTTTGATATGAAGTAGCACTCAGTGCTATAAATGATTATGAGGATCTTAAATTCAAATCTAACATATAGTGTGGACAGATAAACGATTGACCAAATAAAATGCACTATTCAAGTATATTTTGTTTCACTTAGAAAAGTGATGTTTTTGAACTTATTGTTCATAGATCAAAATATATGGCAGTGGGGTACAAATGAATCATTAAGCGAAAGTATAACCGTAAGATATAAAACACGATTTGTGCCTCGAGGCATAAAGGGTTTTCGCAAAAATCCTGACATTATTAAATGAAGATATATTCTCCAGTAGTGGATGCAATGAGACTTGTTGCAATGTGGTAATAGATGAAATAATTTAATATGTATAATGAATGATTATGATGTCTAACTAGACGATGAATGTATTTTATAGACGCATAAGAGTTCATATTGTAGAGACTTGAAGATTTGGTGTACACTTGAAAGAAAAAAAATTATCTCATATTGTTCCTCTTGTCTTATATTTCTTCTTGTCTTTCTCTTTATATTGTTCTTTTGTTCTTAAGTTTTACAACCGAAAATTGTATTTTTAAGAATGAATAACTAAAACTCACAAAGAAAATATTAAAAAAATAAAGTGAAAAGTATTTTGGTAAAGAAACCATTTAATTTTGAAACTTATGCAATGCATATTATTTTATATACAATAAACCAAACACTCAATAAAAAATTTATCTCAATATAACTTAATGGAGCATATACTATCATATCATAACTAATTCCAACATAGCTTATATTCAAACCAAATGAACCTTGCAATGTTATTTTGATATTTGTTGGAGAGACCTAATTGGGAAGAGAGAATTAGCCTAATGTATTAAAAGGTAGGGCAATAAATTGGTATATAGGCAGTTGCTTGGTTGACGTTTGGTTTTGTAGTAGCTGAAGAAAGCACAGCACATACGCAGTTTCTGTTATCCATTTTCTAAATTGTTGAGATATTTTTTTTCTTTCTCAATCACTTCAGGGTTTTCTTGATTACAGTAGAAATGGTTTCTGATTCAATCCCCACTCCTATGGCCTCCGATTTCATCAAGAAAAAGAGGGTAACTTTTTTATCCGAAATTTCAACACTCTCTTTCAAATATTTTTGGTATTTTCAAACTAAATGATTTATTTGTTGTAATTTTCAATTGAAAAATAATAATAATAATAATAATAATAATAATAATATTGTTCAGATTGATTCTGGATAAGTGATTGGAGTAATAATATTTGTTTAAACTTGTTAATGAGTTATAATTCTGAGAATTCTCAACTTCAGGTTAACCGCTCGGCAAAGTTGAAGCAGTGCAAGCTTTATGTTCGACGCGACCAGTGGCTATCACAAGGTTCCTGCCTTTTTATTTATGAATTCATATTATTTATTTGCATTTCATACTTGTATCTTTTTTAATGCTTGTTAATTTGGGCATTTTCGAACAAAGGGAATGTTGGAAGGAATCAGGCTCCGGCAACTAACATTAAAAATGAGAGGGACCGATTCATCGACAAGTTAGAGATAAAGTCGACAGACCATGAAGTAAATAATGATTCCATAAACCACTACAGCCATTCCGATTCAAATTCTAATAGCCCCATCACTCATACTAGTAATATTATGGAAGGGAATGATTTTTCAGGAAGCAGCAGCAGTTGCAATGGAACTTGTTCAGCAAGTTTGAGTGAAGAAGATGTTCATAGGGATGATGATGACGACTGCATTGACGACTGGGAGGCTATTGCAGACGCTTTGGATGCCACTGATCAAAAGCTGGAGCAGCATCACCCTGGTTCGGATTCATCTCTAGAGAGGGATGAGAGTCTGCATTTGACTTCTCAGGTCGACATTTCTAATCGGGTTACAGAAAATGATACAACAAACAACAAGTCTGAGTACAGAGGATTGACATCTAGGCCTCCTGTTAGTTACAAAGCGTGGAGGCCCGATGATGCATTCCGTCCACAAATTATTCCAAACTTGTCTAAGCAATATAGTTTCCCTATGAATTCGGAACGGCATTGCAGTGGAGGTGCTGTATTTGGATGTCAAAGGTTATCAGTACCCACATCATGTCCTTTATGCTGTGAGGATTTGGATTTTACAGACGCAAGTTTGCTCCCTTGTACATGTGGCTTTGTGCTTTGCCTGTTTTGTCACAAGAAGATTCTTGAGGAGGATGGGCGTTGTCCAGGTTGCAGGAAGAAGTACAACCATGAGCCTGTTGAGGGTGAGGCAACTCTAGATGGAGGCAGCCTGAAGATCCGGTTGGCTCGATCTTGTAGCATGATCTCAAGGTCCTAGGATTTCCTGATTCCGTATGCTGGTCCCTTCTCTTTCTCTATGTGGCTTACGTGTGTTCTCACTCTTGGTATATGCTCTGTTAGGCTTAGAATTTTATAGCATCAAATATTCATATAGGATCGTATTGTGTGAAAGCACAGGGAAATTCTTATGATTCTTTCTAAGATTTTGCTCATAATAGTAATGATGCTTACGCTGATGCAGAAAATACATTGCGAGTATATAAGATGGTATATAATTAAATACATTGAATTTTTCTCTGAACGACTTGTCACTTTTCTTTCATTTTTACTATGAATAAATAATGAGAAAGCAACAGGGAGATTTCATAAACTTAGCCTGATATAACTCCTCCATTTGAGTATATTCACAGTTCTTGCTCATTACTAAATTGAAGTGAATCTCAATCACCTTTCTGTTCACCACCTATTGAGGCCTATATATTGTGAGATATGTATTGGATAATATGTGGCCTTTGATGTGTCGGATATATTCCTGCGCTCTGGTTTAGGTATTAAGACTGTTTTAACATTTCTGTGTTTCGCTAATTCTAACAAGAAAGACATGATGAAAAGTGTACAACTAACTAAAAGATCATTTCCAAGGATTTCTAGAATATATATTTAAGGTTATGCTTAGTTGGACTTTCTTATAATGGTTTTCTATTGGAGCCTCAGATAAATTTGTCTGCTTTCTTGCGTTTAATTTCTTTTATGAATACACTGCTATAGCCTTGCTCCTTTGGGTCGAGGAACCTTCCCAAGGTTTGCTTGAATTAGGAAAATGTTTCAAAAATGTGTTTATTAGTTGCAGTATATGAAATTCATATCTCCTGTCTAGTTTTGGAAATTTCGTTGTACTCCTAGATAGTAGTCAGACCTCCCTCACCCCTAAAGTTCTCTGTTATCTATGTCCAATCATCAATTTCACCTAATATTCAACATAAATATTGCAAAATTAACAAAGACATGAATTTGTTTATTTATTTCTCATTTTTATTCGTCCCATATCCAAAGGGAAGATGGAGAGCATGGAGTAGAGTAAAAAGATGGCTTTTAACACAAACTAAATATGTATAACATATAATAATACCCATTGTATCTAGTGAGGTCAACATGTTACAAAAACTCCTATAATAGTAAGTTGTTAAGTGCAAAATGTGAATGTCAACTTTAGAGAGTTTGTGTTGTACATAAATGTCTTATGAAATGTTTTTATCTGCACGAATGTCTAGTAGTAGTAGTTAACTGTTTTGTGTTGTGTGGTATTTATTGGTTTCCTTTCTCTTGAACTTAGTGTTTCGGAATGCACTGAACTACATTTTAGTCCTTGATCTCAATCTCTTATAAGTGCGCATCAAGGAAGACTTGCTTATTTTTGTGGATTTTTCTTGAACTCAGGAAGCTCTAGCTCTCTTTGTTAATGTTAGATGAATTTGTTCATTCAATTATGTTAATCATGTTAGTGAGTTTGTTACTCCCTATGTATGTTGCACTTTTCGTTATCTCTATCAGAAGAAATAGTAGCTATGTTAGACACTAATGATATGCTGCCTGCTGCTGCTTTATGTTTGCTCAGGGACATACAAATGAGATCATTTTATGTATTTGTCCAAAAAAAATACAATGGTGCGATGAATCCTGGATCCTTTCTGTGTTAACTAGCTAACTAGTATAGTTATGGTGTTGAATTGGCTTGAAAAACTTGACATGTACAATTTTAGTGATGTTTTTATATTTGTGCTCTGTTGAACTGGTTGTCATGTTCCCGCATTTCAGATGGACTCGTTTAGACCTACAACTACATATGCAAATGTCTCCTTATACTGCTCTAGCCTAACCCTATTCATTCATGTTAATAACTACAGTGACACTACTCTCTACTTTTATATTGTTCAAATAATCTTACCTTTGTGTGTTACTTTTATTAATCAACTAGGGAACATACCGCGCGAGGGTTAAATTATATGTGTTAGAATCGTTTTTTTTTTTGAATAATTATATCATTATATTGTTTGTATTATTATTTTTTGATTTAATTGTATCATAAAGTTTGTTTTGAAATAATGATACCTAATGAAACTTATCAAATTTAGCATCTATTAAATGATGAATGATACATTCTTTTTAATGAATAAGTCAGAATATATGCTTTATTACTAAATTATTTCATTTTTATTGCACTGAATGGGAAATTGTTAGTATGTTTTTATGGTCCTCTTTTTTTTTCTTTTTTTTTTTTAAATTGAGATCCAAGGAGATTGAACTTTTAAATTGTAATATCTAGAGGTGTACAAAATCGAACCGAAAATTGAACCAAACCGCAAACCGAAAAAAAACCCGACTAGTGGTTTGGTTTGACTTGGTTTGGTATTGTAAAAAAAAATCCGACTAGTGGTTTGGTTTGACTTGGTTTGGTATTGTAAAAAAAATCCGACTATATTTGGGTTGGTTTGATTTTAACTAAAAAAAATCAACTCGAGACCAAACCAACCCGACATTACATATATAATTTTAAAATTTTATTTTATACATAAAAATATTTACTTTGATATAATTTTTAAATATTTCTTATACTTTTTTCTAGTTTTTATCTTTTAATATATTATTTTAAGTTTGAAACTTAGAATTCTGAATGGTCCAATAAAGATTATAGTCCACAGATGTTGGTAATTATAATAAAGCTTAAATCAAAATCAAATTAATACTAATGCAAAAAGAAAATTAATTCAACACTAAGAATGACAATAATATTGAATATTTGTTCTTTAGTTTTACATTGGTTTAGACAATTAAAATATATAATCTAATTTTGATTTCCTTTAATATTTATTCATGTAACTAATACTTATTAAACTTATTTTAGCATGATTTAATACTTTTAAATTATGATCATTTTCATTATGACTTGTTAATTTGCAATATTTGTTTTACGCGATTTCATTATTATTATTTTTTTTTTGGATATTTTAGTGTCATTAATCATATCATATTTTGTGCTATTTTTTTAAGAAACACCTTAGATAGTTTTATTTTGGTAGGACTAAAGAAATATTTGAAGTACAAGTAAATTATATGTTTGTATGAATATTTTGCCGGAAAAATCCAAAACAACCCGAAAACCCAAAAAATCCGAAAAAATCCAAAAAACCCCGAATTTTATTGGTTTGGTTTGGTTTATAAATTTAAAAATCCGACACAAATGATTTGGTTTGATATTTGGAAAAACCAAACCAACCCGGCCATGTACACCCCTAGTAATATCTATCATGAGATACTTTTTGTGAATGTGTTTGTAATTTTTTTCAAAGTAAAATAACAATTCAATAATCAACAAATACATCAACAACGTCCTATCATTCTTTATCAGATTTATCTATAGGGAATAGTCTCTAATAAAAAATTATTACCTCTCTATTACATTGAAATCAATACAAAAACGTCACGTCATTCTTTGTTAGATTGATCCACTGAAACTCCTCTCTATATTTTTTTTCAATCGCTCTTGTTTCTTTCTAAAATATGCAATTCGCGCTTGCATAAAATTTTCATACATCACTTTAACCGATTTGCTTGCCTCTTCAGTTGTATTTGTGTTCAGAAATAAATGTTTTGTTAATTGTATAGAAGAGTAACGTAATATGATTATTAATATTATCATTAATATTTTGCCTTAACAATTATCCGAACTAATTTGATGTGGATGATCCATAATTTTCGTATCTATCGTAGTACTTCTGTATAAGTAATTGTCAAACTCAAACTAAAGATAGAGTGTTGTAATAAAATGATACTTGAACATTAGAAAAACTAACCTCAACTAACCACTCTGACAGGATGGTGACTATGAAGATAAATTGTTTGTCTTAATGTTTTTTATTTTGTCTGTGGTATTTATACCACTTTTTTCATTTCTTGGTTGTGCTTTCTATTTAATTCTTTTAAATAATGAGTTAATTACACTACTAAAAAACTGTCAAAAAATGACAGCCAAAAGTGACGGAGGTGACTGCGTCGCTTTTTTAGTCAAAATCGACTGAAAAGCGACGCAGTCACCTCCGTCACTTTTTAGCCCGATGCAGTCCGTCGCTTTTTGACTCTTTTTTTTTTTTTAACTTTTTTTAACAAAAGCGACGGACTCTGTCGCTTTAGTTTAATTTTCATTTTTTTTATTTCTAAAAGGTGACGCAATCCGTCGCTTTTCTGGAAATTTTAGTTTTGAAAATCCCTGAAAAGCAACGGATAAAACCACGCTGTCCGTCGCTTTTCTGGGATTTAAAAAAAAATAAAACCCAGAAAAGCGACGGAAAAAACCACACTGTCCATCACTTTTCCTGCAATATTTTTGCAGTTTCTGCTGCCCACCTGCAAAATTCAATTCTACACTATTCAGCCCAATCAAACAAACACAATTATAAACAATCTAAACAAAACATAAAACAACAAACTTAAAATAACATTAAAAAGTATCTAAATCACAAATTAAAGTCTTACAAAATTCGTTTCAAAATTACAAAAAGTTCATAAATGTCTAGAGATCTAAAGTAGGGAGTGGGTTCTACATAATCATCTTCATCACTCTCGTCGTCGGTGTCATCAGGAGCCGAAGTAGTAGGTCGACGAGCGAGGTTCATCACTTGTTCTTTGATTTGCTGAACGGTCTCACTCATGCTTTCTTATTTAGCTACTCTTCTCCGCTCCGACTCTGCCAGTACCGCTGTAAGTTTAGCTATTTGAGCCGACATAGAAGCAATCTGAACACCGTCAAGTGCCTCGGCTTGACGTGACGATCCAATTCCTTCTAAGCCTAACTAGAGTTGTCTTAAATCGTTTCAAGAGCCTAGACCATAGACTCTACCCTTGTGTGTCCCCCTTACCACTTTTTCTTTCCAAATCTGGGTGGAAAGTTCAGGTGTCAATTGGACCGAACTATCTAGATTCTCAGCGGCGTACTGATGAAAGTCATTCTACATATTAAATATAAAAATTGACATCAATATATATACATAACATAAATATATTCACTATTAATATATATTATTCATATTAAATAACTTACAAGAGTTCGTTCGGCTCTTTCCTCCACCCACACATCCAAATCCGACTCATTTTCTTTCTTCCTGACATGAGTTTTCTTGAAAACCTCCGATTCAATGGGAGTGCGTCCCAATTCTTTTTCCTATAAATAAAATCTGAAATTTATAACGATGTATATGAATCAACTAATTATTTATTTAAAAGTTTGAATTAGAACTTACCATCTCTCGTGCAATTATTCCAACGGTCTTTGCACCTCCGGTGTGCAACGAGCCACCCTTAAGACTGCCTCTAGCCTTTTTGGCTTGTTCTGATATTGCCTTAAACTTGTTTGTGTTTCAATACTGACCCAATTCATCAAAAACATGAGGCAACATCCAACCAGGAAATGCCTGTGAAGTAGAGGAAGCACCGACTGGTCGACGGTAATTAGGATAATATTGCCGAGGATCCACCGTACCAAACAGAACAACAAATAAATAAGTATCATGGCTGATGCGCTCTAGCTCAGAAGAAATAGATCCTTCAATATCCTCAGGATCTATGGGTCTCCTAGACTTCTTCTTCTTAGCCTGTTTAGTCTGGCTAACTCCAAGATACTCGCGATGTCTATCCCTGTCACCGCCTGATGATATCTAGATGCAAATTTACATGTATAATATATATATAAATCATAAATTAAATAAAATTAGCAAAATACACTTACATATATATACTAGCTAGCTTTCATTCTACACTATTTCTCCTTGCTTGTTTCAATTCCATCATTCTCCCATTCTTCCTCTTCAGTTGTTTCATTTTCATTTTCGTCCCATTCTTCGTCATCAAATGATTCATTTTCCTCATTCTTGTATATTTCTTCCTCAACATTCAGTATCTCATCATCATATACTTCTTCTAATATGTGTTGAGGATGTTGTAGTGTGGTTTCCAATTCAACATCAACTTGTTGTTGAACAATTGCAATGTCATTTTGATACGCCACATCTAAGACTTGTAAATTTCAATTCTTCCCACAGGCTTACTTTTTATAACAACCCACCAATCAGCTTTGTCTCTACGCAATGGATATGGAGCGTAATACACTTGTTTAGCATTTTGTGCAATGATAAAAGGATCATAACTTCTGTATTTCCTGGTGTGCTTAACTTCAATTATATTATATTGATGGTTCACCTTTGTGCCTATATGTGATGGGTCAAACCACTCACACCAAAACAATACAATATTCTTCTTAGGTCAACCTGAATACCTCACTTCAATAATCTCATGAATGACACCATAATATTTAATAGTTTGACTAGTACCATCAATATCACCTTGTATGTAGACACCGCTATTATTTGTTTTCTTATTCTTAGAAACTTCTTCAGTTTGAAACTTAAAACCATTGACACAATACTTATTCATTGTCAGTACTTGAGATTCAGGTCCAAGTGCTACTTCTTTCACTAATTGCAAATATTAGACACTTGAGTATTCATCGTAAACCTACGTGATTGTTATTTCAAGTAATATAATTTAGTATAACATGAATATATTATATATTAAATACTTAGTGATTGAACACTTACATAGTTCCTCAGCCAGTTGGAAAATTATGTATAAAGGGCTTCATTACCCCATTTGTTTACGAACAAGCTGATCATTTTACATTCAAGTATTTCGTTAGTTAATGAACACTTATTAGTATGTAATTTGATAACATATTTTTAACACTTACTTCACATATGGTTGAATCTCTGGACAATTAAGCAAAATATGT
Organism: Solanum okadae; assembly: GCA_036553675.1. Classification (NCBI taxonomy): domain Eukaryota; kingdom Viridiplantae; phylum Streptophyta; class Magnoliopsida; order Solanales; family Solanaceae; genus Solanum; species Solanum okadae. The sequence continues at coordinate 28,092,775 of CM071689.1, forward strand.
GTCACAGCTGATTGTTTTTCCATATCAGTGAATCCTCACTTTCCACGCTTTTTAGATCCTCGGCCATTTTGATTTAAAAATGATATCGATGGAAATAAAGGATCAATATCACCTTCATCATTGCGATTGGGCTTGTTTCTCCTACATGACACATCATCACCAAAGTAAAAAGAATAAAAATCACCAGTTTCTCTCCCAATATGACTTTGAACAACTGATCCTTCGATCCTTCCCCTTTTTTTCAATGTGCATCACATCAAGATTATGTTGTAGCAGATTGTCCTTCCAATACGGAAACTCCCAAAATATGCTTTGTTTGGTCCAATTATCTTCAATACCATATCTAGGAAGTCTAAAAGGTGAAGCTTCTGTAGCTTTAGGTAATTGAGAAACTCTCTCCCAAATTTGATGCCCTGTGAGTAATAGAGGTAGGGGGGTCATTTTCAACCTTATTTTTCCTAAATGCATTTTTCATCTTTCTAAACTCATGGTCCATTGGCAAGAACTAGCAATGACAATCAAATCATGTATTTTTTGTCATGCTTTAAAGTGAATGCCTTACTATTTTCCATGCAATACGGACATGCTAGCTTTCCAACTGTCATCCAACCAGACAATATCCCGTATGCAGGAAAATCATTAATAGTCCATATTAAAGAAGCACGCATAACGAAATTTTGCTTAGTTGATATATCATAAGTCAAAACTCCTTCAAACCACAATTGTTTTAGCTCATTTATCAATGGTTGTAGATAGACATCAATCAAACTTTTTGGATTACGGAGACCTAAAATAACACAACTTAGAAAGATGTAGGGACTGGTCATGCACATTTCAGGAGGAAGATTATACGGAGTAAGAAATACCGGCCAACATGAATAAGGCGAAGCAGAATTAGAGAATGGTGTGAAGCCATCTACACACAACCCCAATATAACATTTCTCGGTTCACTAGCAAAATCAGGATATACATTATCAAAATGCTTCCATGCTTCACCATCAGATGGATGAGACAAGACACCCGGAATGAGAGGTAGATAAGGCATCGCCTTAACTGGGACCATCTTTCCAGCCGGAGTCCTCTTATAACGAGCATGTCCACAAAACTTACAATTTTCTAATTCACTATCAGTCTTGTAAAACAACATGCAGCCATTAACACAACAATGAATTTTATCATACGTCAATCCTAACTTGGAAACCAAACGTTTTACCTGATAGAAGTTCTTAGGTATGTTAAACTCCGGATTAACTAATTCACCCAAAAGATCAACCATTGAGTCCATAGCCGCATTAGGAACATTCCAATCTGATTTAATATTCATTAATCTAACCGCAACTGACAAGGCAGAATGCGGACTCCCTTCACATAGTGGACGGCTAGACTCTTCTAATTGATCATAGAAGCGTCTTGCTTCTTCATTAGGAGCTTCATCAAAATATTGTTTCAGTTCCATCCCACCTTGAACCTCTTCATGAACCCTATCATGTTCAACCCTATCATGTTCAACCTTAATTTGACAATGTGGTGCAATCATATTATATTCATCCATAGGCATCGAATTATAAAACATACCATTCAATCGATCTATTTCTCCATGATCAATCCATACAAAATATCTAGGCTTAAATCCATTACGGTACAAATGAACCATAACTGTATCTGGTTTATAAAATTTTAAGCACTTACATGCACTACAAGGACACCTAACCAATCCATTATTCTTGAAAATGTCTAGTGTCATTGTATGTTCAATAAAATCTCTAACACCGTCAATAAACTCAGGTTTCAAACCAGCACCAGTTTCATAATGCATATTATAACATCCATAAACGATGATCCATCTACAAAAATATAGATATTAAATTAGTTTTGACTTAATTCCAACAACTAAATCCACCAACTAAACCACATTATTTATTTTAACTTATTTAAACAACTTAACAACTTGACCTAGTTTAGTTTTGACTTAATACCAACAACTAAATCCACCAACTAAACCATATTATTTATATTAACTTATTTAAACAACTTAACAACTTTTTAACTTTAACTAGTTTAGTTTTGACTTAATTCCAACAACTAAATCCATCAACAAAACCACATTATTTAATTTAATTTATTTAAACAACTTAACAACTTTAACTAGTTTAGTTTTGACTTAATTCCAACAACTAAATCCACCAACTAAACCACATTATTTATTTGAACTTATTTACACAATTTAACAACTTTAATTAGTTTAGTTTTGACTTAATTCCAACAACTAAATTCACCAACTAAACCATATTATTTATTTGAACTTATTTAAACAACTTTTTAACTTGAACTAGTTTAGTTTTGACTTAATTCCAACAACTAAATCCATCAACAAAATCACATTATTTAATTTAACTTATTTAAACAACTTAACAACTTTTTAAGTTTAACAACTTAACAACTTTTTAAAGCTAAGTGTCAACAGTAGATGGACACAAATCGATCTTGCAAGAAAATCAATTTTGTCATCAATAGGATCAACTAGTGTTGGTACTTATGCTTAACAAATATATTATTTCTAAATTTAAAGTTAAGTGTCAACACTAGATGAACACAAATTGACCTTGCAAGAAAATCAATTTTTTCATCAATAGGATCAACTAGTGTTGGTACTTATGCTAAACAAACACATTATTCATAAATTAAAGCTTAATATCAACACTAGATGGACACAAATCGATCTTGCAAGAAAATCAATTTTGTCATCAATAGGATCAACTAGTGTTGGTACTTATGCTAAACAAACACATTATTCCTAAATTAAAGTTTAATATCAACACTAGATGGACACAAATCGATCTTGCAAGAAAATCAATTTTGTCATCAATATGATCAACTAGTGTTGGTACTTATGCTTAACAAACACTCGATGGACACAAAAAAATTATCACAAAATTAAAGCTAAGTATCAATACTAGATGGACACAAACACATTATTGAAAACAATTGTACTTGAACTTTAGAAATGTAGAAGCACCAACCTTATCTCCTACTTTGATGAAGGAAGCAATATAGTCTTGTATCAACTTTTTTAGATGTTGAGCTTCCTCAGTTGCCTAGTATGAGAAGTTCTAAAATTAGTTAATTATAAACTTCAAATCCAAGAATATTAGTTATATATATATATATATATTCAAGTTTTAATAAGTTCAAGTTTTCAATTCAAGTTCATATCTAATTTCTAAACTTAATTAGTTATATATTCGAGCTAATTGGTTCCAAGTTCAAGTTCTAATTTCAAGTTCAAGTCTAGTTCAACTTCAAATTCTAAGTTCAAGTTCTAAGTTCTAGTTCAAGTTCTAATTTCAAGTTCAATTTCTAAGTTCAAGTTCAATTTCTAAGTTCAAGTTCTAATTTCAAGTTCCAGTCTAAGTTCAACTTCAAAATATGCTTTGTTTGGTCTAATTAAGTTCCCAAAATATGCTTTGTTTGGTCTAATTAAGTTCAATTAGTTCAACATCTACAAAGTTAAAGCTTAATTAATTAATCAATACTAATTAATTAAGTTCAAGTTCTAGTTATTTAGTTGATCAAAATTAAGTTTATATTAATTCGTAATTAAGTTTTCAAGTTATTATAAACTAATTAAGTTTAATATAGTTCTAATTAATTTATATTAAGTTCAAATTAATTAAGGTTAATAAGATTTTCAAGTACTACAAAATTCTAATTAAGTTCAAATAAAATCCAAGTTCTAATAAGAATAAAAATTAAGTTCTAATAAATTAAAGTCAACAACATTTCAAGTTCATATTCCTAATTAAGTTCAATTTATAGTAAATTCAAGTTATAATTAATTATAAGTTCTAATTAAGTTGTAATTCAAATCCCTAAAATTCCAAATTCAAACTAGCTAGCTAGTGTCTCAAATTCAAACTATTAATTAGTCCTAAAATATCAAATATAATTCAAACTATTAGTCCTAAATTCCAAATTCAAACTAGTCTTAAAATCACAAATTGAAAGTACTCCTAGAATTCAAAAATCAAACTAGTGCTAAAATCCCAAATTCAAACTATTAGTAGTCCTAAAATCTCAATAATAATTCAAACTAGTCCTAAATTCAAAATTCAAACTAGTCTTAAAATCACAAATTCAAACTAGCTAGTCCTAAAATCCCAAAATCTAACTAGTGCTAACATCCTAAATTCAAACTAGCTAGCTATTCCTAATCCCAAATTCAAACTATTAGTCCTAAAATCTCAATAATAATTCAAACTAACTCAAATAATACCCAAATTCAAACAACTCCTCAAATACCCTAATTCAAACTAATCTTACAATCCCAAAATCAAACTAATTAACTCAAGAAATACCGAAATTCAAACAAATCCTAAGATACCCTAATTCAAACTAACCCTAACATTAAAATTTTCAATTCACAATCAAGAAACACAAACTAACAATCAAATAATCCCTAATTCAAACTAACAATCAATAAACACAAAATCAATAAACTAATTACAATTAAATAACTAACAAAATCAAACATATCAAAAATAATTGAATTTTTTTTTATAATAAATAAAACCCTAACCTTAAAGGAGATCAAGGAGAGAATGAAGAGAGAGGGGACGGAGGCGGCGGCGGCAGCTTCGGCAGGTGAGACGGCGGCGACAACTCCTCATGACTCCGATCGACGGCAACAACTGACGGAGGGACGGCGGTGGCGGAGTGAGAGAAGGAGAGGAGAGGATTTGAGAAAATAGAAATGGGGGAAAATCACGTCTGTATATCAGATATTTATTGAAAAGTGATGGACAGCGTCTCTAAGTCCGTCGCTTTTCATTAAATAGTTGACCAAACAATTTGACCAAAAAGGGACGGACATAGAGACGCTGTCCGTCGCTTATTTAAAATATTTGGCCAAATAATTTGACCAAGAAGCGACGGACATAAAGATGTTGTCCGTCGCTTTCATAAAAAAATAATTAGTAAAATAAAAAAATTCAAAAGCGACGGACGGCGTGGCTATTGTTAAATTTATATATAATTATTTTTAATTAAAAGCGACGGACAACGTCTATATTTATATTAAATAAATAATTATTAATTTTATATATATTTGGCGCAAAAAATCCGCGGAAAAAAACGACGGACTAAGAGATGTTGCCCGTCGCTTTTTGTAAAATAATTTTAAAAATAATTATTTTTATGAAAAAGCGACGGATAGTGTGGCAAATGGCATCGCTTTTTGGAGCGACGCTGTCCGTCGCTTTTCTGTCCGTCGTTTTTTAGTAGTGTTAGTTAAATCTTTGTGTAAAGACGAGTGTCAAAGATTTTGAAAAAGAATAGAAGGAAAGTTAGGGATTTGTATTGTTATTTATTTATTACGAAAGATCTCTTATTATTTTATTATTCAAATATAGTAAATGACTAAATGAAAAGTTGTAGAAGAATAGCTTAGGATGGTGTAATTGTATTAAAAGTAATTCATAAGTATGTCATGGACTGTCTGTGTTATCTACAAATTGGCTCGCGGTCTTATGTATGTCCCCAGAAATCTGTCAATATATATGTGTATGTAAATTGTAAACCCTTCAATAACTGTGTATTTATGTGTAGTATCATTTTGCTGAATATTTATTTGATTGCCATAATTTCTACCACTTTTTTATGTCTTAAGATGATAGGAAACTTTCAAATACTATGAGTTATAGATCATCGATCATCTAGCTTATGGCTAACGGATTTAAGATTTTAAGTTTATATGTTTTGAATTCGAAATAAATTATTGATACTCGAGTGGATCACTTAAATACAAATATGAAGTATAGGCCGAAGCTATTGAGTTCTATCGAACCCATTAACTTGTGGGGTAATTAATCCGTCCTTGAATATGAAATGCATGCACAGATGTACTCATCTTCTTGGTTCTTCCTGATACATTATTGCGAAACTCATATAAATTCAGGACTTTTGGTCCTAATTAATAGAAAGAATGAAGAAGAGTCATTTGGTTTAATCACAGCAAATGCATAGTCAACATCATGATATGCATTATAACATAAAACTTGAAATGATTTAGTGTTTGTTTACATACACACTACAATAAGCGAAACAAAACAGTTGAATTTGCTTCAATTAAGTTGAAGGTACACTCAGGGCGGATCTAGTAACACCCAAAGAGGTGTCACGGGACACGACTTCGTTGAATTTTTTTGCTACATATGTATATAAAGACAGAAGAAAAATTAAGATATATTAATGTTGTGACACGTTTTGATACAAAAGTATGTGCAGCCAGTGGCGGAGCCAGAATTTTCAATAAGGGGGTTCAAATCTGTAGAAATAGACACACGAAATAGCCGAAGGGGGTCCGACATCTACTATATATACATAAAAAATCATTTCAATCATGTATAAATAATATAATTTTCTGCCGAAGGGGGTTCAGATTAGTACAAGGTGGCTCCGCCCCTGTGTGCAACACATTTGGTAAGAGTACCATAAGTCTAGGTGAGGGATAAGATCCTGAGTACGCCACTGGATACACTGCATGCTAAGCATGGACACAATATTTGCCAACTCTTAAGAGCATTATGTTTCACTTCATGTATTTATGAAGAAACTTCCTGTAAAAGTAATTCCGGATAGTGTCATAGATGAAGCACGTAGCCGCCTTCATTTCATCATGAGCACTGGGTTTGGGAGTTTTTTCAGGCCCATGAAATATTGAATAATTCTTTTGTATTTCAAGCAAATATATATAAAACATATAAGTGTAAAAATATAAAAATATATTTTATAAACATGATAAATTAAAAAAAGAAGTAAATACAAATTAATAGAAAAATGGAAGTTGTATGGCCACAGTAGATGAAAAGGTAAATCATTCTTTTATATTCATTTGAATTGATTTTCTCTTTTATTGTTTATGAAATGAATGTCTTTTCTTTTAAGTTTTTCAATACATTTCTATAATAACTCCTTATGTTATCAATTCTTTATCTATTAGCAAAAAAATAAGAGGTAAATATATTAACAATTTTTTGATTCTATGTCGTCAACACAACCATGCATATCCATCTACAAAATTAAGTAATTTATATTTTTTTCTCTATTACTTTCACATTCATTCACAATTTTTGATGCACACAATTTCTTACTTTGTAAATTGGACATAAAATGTTAGTCCACTACACTTTTGTATTTCATCATCTTATAATTCTAATGTATTTTTTTATTTATTGGTTACTCTTTCTTATTCTGATTGATATATTGCTTTGTTTATTCTTTTTCATTTTTATGCATATGATGACATGCATATTTTTGTATATAAATATATATCTTACGAATAAATAGTATTCCTTAGAGACATAAATCTTCAAGATAAACATATTAAAAAGTAAATAGTACTTTATAGAGTAATAAATAAATAATATTGTAGTCAAACCTTTCATCTACTCTTATTGGAATTCTAAAGGACAAACTTACAAAAACAAAAAATTAAAACTGATGAAGTACTTTATGGAGTAATATATTATAATAATGTAGCTAAATCTACTTTTATTAAAATATAACTTAATAATGTATTTGATATTTTTGAAAACTGTTTACCTTTTGTGCTTTCAACTTAATTACATTGTAGCAATATATTTGTATAAATTCATATCAAGTATGGCAATTTGCAAAGAATGTAGCATGACTTTTGGGATTACAATTTACAAGAAAGAAAAAAAAATTGTCAAAATTCTTCCTTTGGTTGATAGCACAATTTTTTTTTCCAATTGATTTTTAATGCGCACAACTGATTTTCTCATTTTCTCATTCCCTTTGACACTACATCAGCTTGTTTGGTGATTTTTTTTTATTCCTCATCTTTTTGTAATATTTTGATCCAGTGTTGTTGCTTCATATGTAATTCTATTTACTTGATATAAGCATGTGTTTATACTATAGTAAAAACATGTTTTTGAAGTTATTATAATTTCTGTTGCCTCTCACTATGCATATTCTTTTATCACTATACTCTCATTTTATTTTTCTTTTATTTTCACTGCCCATTGTATTTTTGTGCTTGTGAGTTGTGTGTGAACATGAATATAAAATAGATATATTAAGCTCTTATTTATCTCGAGCTTGTATTCTTTCTTCTTTTTTTAAAAAAAGATAAAAAACACACATTTTAATATTATTTATATTTTAAAAAGTTCATTAATATGGAAATACACGTGTCCAAAAATTAACTATAAAAGTGGGAAGCATTTTAGGCAAAAATTATATTACAATTTTACCCCTATATTATATTTAAATATTATAAATTATTTAATAAATTAAATATTAAATAGCAAATCATTATATTAGTACATGAATCAATCACCATAAAGTTTCTTGACTATGTATTCTTTGTATTAATTTATGTTAGAGTAAATTTATGAATTATTTTTTTTGTTCATCTTCCAATCAGGAATATGAATGGTTATGTTTTCCCATAACAAAAAGAAAAAAAATCATACAAACCTATATTATTTTCTTTTTACATATATAAATATATGTATTAATATGACTCCATTATTGAGAATTTTAGTTGTTTGTTGCTTTTTATTTATAGCCTACCATGTAACATTTTAGTATCCTCATTTGAATATTGTATTTGTACAATAGTTAGTTACTTTTACTTTATGCATTTTTAGTCAATTTTATAATTAAGGATGGTGCATTCGTTTTATTAGGAAGATATATGTACTTTCTATTGTAAAAATGGTGGATTCTTTTTAGTAAATACTAATAGATTTGAAGAGAATAAATTTGTCATTTGCATACAAAATCTATATATAATATAAAGGAGAAACATAGACAAGGCGACGTCGCACTTCTCTATGGCATCCAGTTATAGTTATATTTTTTCTCCTTTTTTTGAGATTTTTTTCTTAATTCTTTTCATTAAATATTTTCTTTATTAAATAAAAAATTTAATCATATTTACTATTCTAATTATATCTAATGAATTACAAAAAAACCACAATCTATTCATATTTTTTACTTAAATAACATGACTATTCAACTCATTTCTAACTATTCTTATGGATTATCAAATCTATAAATAACAATCATACATAGAGATGTTGAATATTCATTTTTCATTTTCTCATTATTATTGTAGTTCTTTTTCTCTTTTTTAATTTTTTTTTATTCTTCATCTTTTCCATAAGAAATTATAGAAACGATAATGACATGATATGTGCTTCACTTTGATGAAAATCAAAGATATATTCTTCAAAGATTCATTACAAAGAGATGTTCGCATTAGTTTAGTACGAGTTCATCGAAATGAAAAAGGAATCTTAATTATGTTGAAAGATTCATCAAGAGAGATAATCATAAAAGCATAAAGTTTGAATGTTTTCAATATTTTAAAGATTCATTAAAGTATTATTTTGATTTCAATATTCTAAATTTTTGTCATGGTTGAAAGGTATATTATTTATTGTACATTTCTCATAGCTATTGGATATTGTTGTGCTTAAAAATCTATATATAATATAAGCTTAATGTTAGAAAATTCAAGTTGCACCTCTCTTTGGCCAAGGATTCTATTTATTTTGTTCATTAATTTTTTGACAATTTTTTCAATTAATGTATTATTTTTATTTCAATATTCTAAATTTTTGCCATGGTTGAAAGGTATATTATATATAGTACATTTCTCATAGGTATTAGATATTATTGTGCTATAAAATCTTTATATAATTTAAGCTAGATTTTAGAAACATGAAGTTGCACCTCTCTTTGGCCAAGGCCCAAGCATTTTATTTATCTTTTTCCTCAAATTTTTTTGACAATTTTTCATATTTTTCTACTTACTTTATTATTGTACAAAAAATAAATATACGAATTACTACTCCTCTATTTATTGTTATACTTAAATGTCTCAAAAATTATTTACACTCATTATTATTCTTTATAAAAAATAATTAAAAGTCTCAATATTTACTACGTCAATCTTTAAAGATATTTGTCTCTTTTTTTATTGTATTTTTTTTCCTCTACCAATTTTGTTAAACACAATGGAGTAATACAAAAAAGAAGAAGTTGATTTGGTTTCTTTCCTAATAAAACTTAGACACCCAAATTCATGAGTTTTTTTTTTTGGTCTTCATTATTTTATTTATACTAAAAAATTTATCTCTATAACTTATACCTATTGAACTTTTACTTTAATTAATAATATTAACTCATTTTCTTTAAATTCTCATATTCATAACCCCCATTATTTAATTTCAAAATTTAAGATACCTTATGATATTACTTTAATTTTGTCAATATAAATTCAAATTTTTTGTTTCATAAGATTCCTACTCAAAATTATTATTTTTATTTCATATTTGAAATAGTGATATTTTAGATTATTATTGTAATATCATATTTATACTTTAGTTTGACTCCATAGAAAGTCTCTTGGATGTGGATAGAAGGGGAGCCTGATAAAAACTCGAAAATATGTGCATTGATTAGGTAACTTTTTTTCATCTTTGTTTTTGTGATTACAAACTTAACAAAAATATATTATCTCTATAATTTTTTTAAATTTAGGTTCTTATAAAAAATTTAATTGTAGTAAATTACATTTTCACTTAGGCTCAAATTAGTTATTTGTAATTTTGCCAGAAATAGCTAACTACGCTAACTGACGTTCAAATTTTACTACTCATGGCTCAAAAGAAATGTATATTAAATATTGAAATACACAGTTCTTACGTGTTTCTTATGGTGAAGAACCATTTACATTTTCTCTAAATTTGTTCATTTCTTCTACTTTAAAGAATTACCAAAAGTATAATATAAGATATACACAAAAATTAGCAATAGAGGTTTATTTAAATGATGATTATGGAAATATGAGAATTTTTTTTATTTAGACGATGATGAAAAATAAGAGAAAACCAATGAAAATGAAAGGATTAAGTATCATAGAAGAAATTAAATTGAAATACTTACCTCTTTTTCCTCCTATTTTTAGTTTCATCATTTTTTTCAAATAAAAAGAAGATTCGATAGTAAATTTAGCATTTAATAAAAACAAGAAAAAATAAATCAAGTCCATAAATATGTTTATTCGAATTATATGTATTAACATCATAATATATGATTTCCCCCCCCATAAATTAGCCTTTTAATTTTGAAAAATATTTGATAATAAAAATGTAATTCACTTAAGCTCTAATTCTACAAAAATATTTGTATTGTGATTTTATCATTTTCTTATTTCTATAGTTGATTTTTTATTTCTTGTGTCATAATTAATTTCTAAAATAAATTAACATATATTTTTTATAACTGCGTGAAGCGCGGCCAAATTCCCTAGTTTACATAAAATATTTTGGAATAAACGTGCAACGCACATTCCCAGAACTAGTATAGTTATAGATATGATGATAATGAATTACATAGGGAGAAATAATTTAACCTAAGAGGCATTGATAATTTTGGAATGAAAGAGGAAGGTGGAATGGAGGGAGGAGAGTTAATTGAGGTAAATGATCAGACAACAAAAAAGAGTGACCATTGACTACATATAGCTCAAGATGAACTACACCATCCAATATTTTGGAGTAGTAGGCAAACTCTCTTAATTCCTCTATTATCATCAATCAAAGATATAGTGAGGAGGGAGAAAGTGGGAGCTTAGGTCATGATCCTGGTTTCACTTTTCCTACCATGGTCATGATCCTTCATCTTTTTTTTTTTTGATTGATTAATTTCTTCATCTTTTGTCATACATCAATAAACACAAAGGAATAATGGCTTTCAAGTGTTGTGTTGAACAAAAGATGGGGAAATTTGCATTCTTCTTCATATATGCTCTTCTTGAATGGGTGATGATCCTTTTGCTTTTCATTGAGGGGTTTCTTGCTTTTTTCTCTAATGAATTTGCCAAGTTGTTTGACTTGAAAATCCCTTGCTTGAAAATCACATTCTCGTTCATAGGGATGCCAACTTATATACAATGACTCTATATGTGAAGTTCACAAGAAGGATATATCTTCCCTTGCTTATTGTCATGTCCACAAGAAGCTCTCTGATATAAAGAACATGTGTGAGGGATGCCTTCTATCATTTGCAACAGAGAAAGATGCTGATTGTGATAGGTACAAGCAGGGGCGGATCTATGAAGGGCTTTGGGGGTGCCACGCCACCCCCGAACTTCGACGGAAACTCTATATATACATAGGTATATATACATAATATTTATATAAATATAAAGCGTGCCACCCACAGAACAAAATTGGCTTGTGGTGCCATGGTAGGAGGGCAACTTTAGAAGGTTGAGGTTGCGGGTTCGAATCCCATTTGAACCTATTTTTTTGAAAAAATGTTGCTGACGTTTTTAAGTAAAAAAAAAAGGCCCCAAGCCCCTTTTTTTTTTAAGGAAAACAGCTGCACATTATTTTTATTTTTTTATAATTGTTATTGACGTTTTTAATTTAATCGAATATAAAATTAATTTAATCGATAAGTTTATTTGGCACCCACGGACTCTAAATCCTGGATCCGCCACTGGGTACAAGTCACTAGTTGGGATTCTGCACAAGGATAATGATTGCTTTGTGGAGGATGCACTTCACATGAAGAAGGAGGATCATGAGGTTATGCTCCAAACAACAACTTCTTTTGTTAGGTGTTCTTGTTGTGGGGAGCCTCTCAAAATAAGATCAAAGTCAAATCCTTCTTCTCAAGCTCCTTGGAGAAATGAGGACTACACACAGCTCAAGTTCATCTCTGATAATGATTTGGACGATGGAGGTATATATTTTCCCCCATGTTTTACTACTAACTAGTAAGAATAATAATGTCTTCTTTCTTACAGCAGGTAGAGAGGATAATATTAAAGGTGCTAATTCAGAGGAAATAAATGATGATGCCTTGAAAACTGCAAATTTTACAAGAAATAAGTTCTTTGTTATCCCATTGTCAGATTCATGTCAAGCTAGTCCAAGATGGTCACACAGGCCTAGAAAATTGAGTATGGAATTGATTTCAGAGAGCAATGATGTAGTGAATGAATCAGATAATGACATCCTACATCGGTTGAAGAGCCAAGTCCATTTGGACCACAAGTCTGTCATTGCACTTTACATGGAACTTGATGAGGAAAGAAGTGCGGCTGCTGTTGCAGCAAACAATGCGATGGCCATGATCACTCGGTTACAAGCAGAGAAGGCTGCTGTCCAAATGGAGGCATTACAGTATCAGAGAATGATGGAAGAGCAGGCAGAATACGATCAAGAGGCTTTGCAAGTGATGAAAGATTTGCTTTTGAAAAGAGAAGAAGACATAAAGGTGATGGAAGTTGTTGTTGAGACATATAGGGAAAGATATGGAGATATGAAAAGAGTAGGAAGTGAGGTGTGTGAAGTTGATGAAGAGTGGAATTCTCATTCTTTTTCATCCCTTAGTGAAAGATCAACTTGTGTCAGTCCTGATGAAGGAGATCAACATAGATTAGGCACTTTCGAATATGATTTTGAGCATGAGAGATGTTACCTCATGGGTTTATTGGCCAAGCTTGAAGACAAAATTACAACATCTAAGGATGAAGGATTTTATGAATCTGAAGGAAAAGGTTCGTACGTAATTGAATCTTTTTTCTTTTTTTTTTTGTTTTCTCATGACTTTTGCAGATATTTATAATTTGTTGTTGGTAGGATACTGTGAAAATAAGGTGACTCTTAGAAGAGAAGTTTCAGTAATTAGAGAGAGGTTGAGTGCCATCGAAGCAGAGAGCATGTTTTTAAAACATGCTACTATGACATTACAGAGGGATGATGAAGGAATCGAACTCTTGACAGAGATAGCTCAACATCTACGGAGGCTTAGGCAATCGAAGGATGGAAGTGCATGACATCACTTTTCATCAAATATGGTACTAATTTCTTCCTTTCCTTTTATCTATGTTTCAATACAGAGCTAGGCTATACATTTTTATTTGCCAATAATAATAATAATTTAGTGTCTCCATTGTTTCTAGGTATTTACTTTGGACATCTACTTGTTTGTTAAGATGTGCTGTTGTTCTCGTAGAAGGAAGTCCAAGCCTTTGACATATTATGGCCTTGAGATCTTGTTGTAATATTCTCTTCCATGCTGAAATATACCTGGATTATTATTTCACATTCACATTCACAGTAAAAATTAAATTCCATCAGTAAACAGTGACTTTATTGCCAAGTATGTATGTTGTTTAAGATCTCTTGCAGATGAGAAAGGCAAGGAACCAGGCAACTTTTGGTATAATGGAGCAAGCTTTCGCACAATTAACTAAATACAATATAATTGAGTTGGACACAAGGCAAAAGAAGTCATTGTATGTATGTATATATTTAACCATGTGCTCATGGTTACTTAGATCCTCCTCCTAGTTCCCAATTGATGTTCATTTTTGACAAGTTGTTTCATCAATATATATAATGAGAGAATGTACATTAATATTCAGGGGATAACAAACCCCTCTCTCATCGTTCTATTTTTTGAAAGTAGCGTGAACATAAACAAGTGGTAGTGCAAAAGAGAATGCATGTTAGGGTGACCAAAAGTTTCATAAAATCCCTCACCATTTCATTATAATTTGCACCCTAAAATATGCAATTATAAAAAATATTGAATGTGAGCTTACTAGCCATGTGAGAGCAATTGAGAGAAGAATTGAGAATGGAAGAATTACAGAGGAAAAGGAATTAACAAACTTGCTTTATCAAATGAGAAAGAGCTCCTATTTATACATCCCTTCTGACTAATTAACTAACTTTTAATTAGCATTGTAACTATCTAATGACATATTAACAAACTCAACTAACTACAACAAATTATGCATTACATTCGTTCTAACACTCCCCCTCAAGTTGGATGGTGGAATATGTCCAGCATTCCTAACTTGAACAACATGTCATTGTGTAATTGCTTTCTCAATGCCTTGGTGAAAATATCTGCCACTTGCTCTCTGCTTGCTATGTATCCAGTCTTAACTAATCCTTCTTGCATCCTTTCTATGATGAAATGACAATCGATCTCTTTATGTTTTGTTTGTTCATGATACATGGGATTTGAAGCAATTTGCATTGCTGCTTTATTATCACAGTGTAACTCCATTGGCAACTCAACTTGAGCTCCAAGTTCTTGCAATAACCCTTGTAGCCACATCAGCTCTGCCACAGTTGTTGCCATACTCCTATATTCAGCTTCTGCTGAACTCCTTGAGACTATATTATATTTCTTTGACTTCCAAGAAACCAAAGATTCACCAATCTTAATACCAAAACCTGTTACAGACTTTCTAGACAACACAGATGATACCCAATCGGCATCACAATAAGCATTGATTTTTCCTGACTTCTTGCTGCTCATCAATAGTCCTAAGAAAGGCTGCCCTTTAATGTACCTTACTATATGTAAGCTTGCATCATAGTGCGACTTCTTTGGTGCATGTATGAACTGACTCAAATGTTGCACAACATAAGAAATATATGGCCTTGTCATGGCTAAGTATACCAGTCTCCCAATTAGCCTCTGATAGACTCTTCTATCTTCTAACTTAACATCATTTGTGATGTTAAATTGATTGTCATACTCCAAACTTGTAAGCTTTTGGTTTTGTTCAAGAGGAGTTGTAGTTGCCTTTCCTCCAACTAGCTCACATTCTGATACTAACTCCAAAGCATACCTCTTTTGGTTCATCAAAATCCCACTTTTTGACCTTGCAAATTCAATACCAAGGAAGTACATTAATTCACCCAAATCCTTCATCTTGAAGTTATGATGTAGGACATCTTTAGCCTCATGTACCAGTGATCAAAAGGCCATCCACATATACAAGTATGATCACAATGTCACTAACAATGTTTGTTTTAGTAAATAGTGAATAGTCCAGCTTGCTTTGTGTAAACCCTGAGTGGATGAGGGCATTAGTGAGCTTCAAGTTCCATTGTTTGTTGGCTTGTTTCAGGCCAAACAATGATTTGAGCAACCTAAAGACTTTATGCTCCCCCTGGCTGGCAAATCCTATTGGTAAGGTTATATATGTCTACTCAAATAAATATCCTTAAAGGAAGACATTATACACATCCATCTGAAAAATAGGTTAACTAGACTGAGAAGCCAAAGTAATAACAAACCTCACAGTCACTATTTTCACCACAAGGGAAAAGGTATCATGATAAGCCAAACCTTCCTACTGAGTGAACCCCTTAGCAACTAGTCTGGTCTTATATCTTTCAACACTGCCATTAACTTTGTACTTAACCTTATACACCCACTTGCAACCGATAAGTAATTTTCCTAGAGGCAAATCAACAACCTCCCAAATGTGATTGTCAGTGAGTGCTTGAATCTCTTAGTCCATAGCCAAAATCCAATTATTATTTTTGGAAGCCTGGTCAAAAGAGGAGGGTTCTGAAATAGAAGAGGAAAATGTGGAAAGATAAGATCTATAAGGTGTGATATTAGAGTAGGAAATGGAGGTAGAAATAGGATGAGATGTTTTGGAAGTAGTGGCATAGTCAGTATGCCAGATGGGTGGTTTGGTGGATCTAGAAGATTTTCTTTGAGGAGTTGCAAGAAGTGGAGGTGTAAGATGAGGATAGATAGGTGATGGAGAGTTAGGAACTGAGGGTGAAGGAATGGTATATGAATTAATGGACTGAGGATCAGGTGTCTCAAGAGGACGACTGGTTTGGGGGTCTGAAAAGATAGAAGAAAACATTCATCTGCAGGGTTAGGAAATGCAAATAAAGGGACTGGAAAAATGGGAGTATGAGAAGGAGGTTGAGCATCTAGAAAAGTATGTTTGGGATGTTTAAATGGAAAGATATCCTCCTTAAAGGATACATCCCTATTAACAAAAAAGGAACCTGTGGCAATATTGTTAAGTTTGTAACCTTTTTGTGTATTAGAATAGCCCATAAAAAAAGAAGGAATTGCCTTGGGAGAAAAATTGTAAGTGGTGACTAGTTTGATGGCATAACATAAGCAGCCAAAAACTCACAAATAGTGTAGTTTGGGCACTTGTTTATGGAAGACCTCAAAAGGAGATTTTCCTGCCAAAATAGATGAGGGAAGTCTATTTATAAGAAAGGTGGTTGTAAGTACACACTCCCTCCAAACCTTAAAGGGTGCATGAGCTTGGAGCCTGAGTGCCCTTGCCATTTCAAGAAGATGTCTATGTTTTCTTTCTGCAATGCCATTTTATTGAGGTATGTGGACACAAGTACTCTAGTGAATTATACCAAGAGAAGTAAAAATAGTGTGACATTGTGAGTTAAAAAGTTCAAGACTATTGTCTGATCTAATAGTTTTAATAGAAGTTGAAAACTGATTTTTGATGAGATAAATAAAGGTTGTGATAAAAGTCACAACTTCATTTTTGTATCTCAACAAAAAAATCCAAGTCATTCTGGAGTAGTCATCAACAATGGTAAGAAAAAACCTATGACCATTATAAGTGCATTGCTTATAAGGCCCCCAAACATCCATATGCAGAATTTCAAAAGGTGATACAGTTTTTCTTAGTGCTACAAGGGAAGGGGAATCTAGTTTGTCTTGCAAGAGGACACACATGACATGAATGAAAACTTTATGCTGCAACCGAGGCCTTAGTGAGTCTATTTTGTGTAGTACTGCAATAGGAGCATGACCAAGTCTCATATGCAGATGGAAATGTTTGTTGGAGAAGATAGGGAAAAAACATACTCAATGTTGGATGAGAGTGCAGTGGCAGGTGATGGTGGCTTTGGCTTCTTGGTAGGTGGGAGCATGTAAAGGCCTCCTTCTTCCTTACCGATCCCCCTCACCTTTCCAGTGCAAATGTCCTGAAAAAGGTAAAAATGAGGATAGAAAGACACACAACAATTGAGTTCTTTAATAAGCTTGGAAATGGACAAAAGATTGTAGGAAAATTGTGGAATATAAAGGAATCTCTTAATGTTACAATGGTCAAATAAGGTTGCAGAACCAATGTGAGTAACTTCTGCAGTTTAACCATTTGGGAGATACACATTGCTAGAATTGAAAGGGATAACTGTAGGGTTTAGTAATGTATTCAAACTATGGACCATATTATCAGTTGTTGTCACGACCCGAGAGTACCCCCTAGTCGTAACCGGCGTACTCGACCCCGAAGGGGTCTTATACAAGCCTCATAGCATTCATTCATTGCATAGGTAATAAACATAGTGCGAAATTAAAACTTATTTAAATCCTAACATTCAACTCCATTAAAACCACTTTAAAAAGACACAACGGAAGTCTAAGTCTCACATGGCCATCTTAGACACAATCTCAAAACATAAGTAGGGACACAACCCTTTACAATTGAAACAATAACTAAAAGTGTCTATTACATGAACAAAAGAAACTTAAAAGTTTTGTCCTCGAATCCATGAGGACATACCAAGTCTTGGAGGAAGGCAATCCAACACTTCAAACTAGCTAGGAGGAATCACTTGCCGGAACCTACACTTGTAGTAAAAACATGAAGAATATGGGTTAGTACACAGAAATGTGCTAAGTATGATGACCATGCAACACATGCTTTAAAAGGGACATTTTGGTTAGAAACCATGCATTATGCCACTTTTTGAAATATCATGAACAATTGCATAAAAGACATACAAGACAAGTATAATCATCATGTAATTCAAAATATCACGCTTTAACAATATCAACATGAAAACCTTTACCTTTACCTTGGACCTTCACCTCAAGCAACCCTTATGCTATACCTTGTGCAATGTATAGATAGCATCCCATACCACCATCCATACTAGGGCACCACATTTAGGTCACCTAAAGTAAACTCATCATTTCTTTCTTTTTCACCTTTGCACAATATTCATACATAAGAGATATATCATTTAATAAGACATGACAAGGGAAAATAACTCATAATATAACCCAAGTATAGCATGCATATCATAGTAAGCATTTAAGAGTCAACATTCTTTGTAGAACCTATCAAGAAACCATAATGAAATCTCACATGATGGGAAGTAATCGTTTAACCGACATAGACCATGAGAGCTTGTCATGGAATCCGGTGTCATAAGCCCCCACACCGTATAGAGGTGGTCTACTTGCCTAAGGAAGACCGGTACATATAGCTTAATGGATCCACTAGCTACCTATGTGGGCACATAGTTTATGGGATAAGGTAGACGATCATTGAAACTCATGCCTAACCATTGGGGGAGTTTCCATCTAACCAAATCCACTCGGTGCTTAGCCTACATTCCCATAGAATAGTTCGTTACATTATCACATATGAGGGGTGCCATTGGCCTACCGACTCCAATTCATTCATTAACACATGAAAGGGTGCCTTAAGCCTACCAATTCAAGGTTCATTTAGGAAAGCTCATTAACTCCTCTTGAAAGGGTGCCATAGGCCTACCGGTTCAAGTCTCATCATTAACCTTCATAGAAGGGTACCATAAGCCTACCGATTCCAAGGTTCATTACCATCATTAATGGAAGGGTGCCATAAGCCTACCGATTCCAAAGTTCATTATTATCATGAGTGGAAGGGTGCTACTAGCCTACCAATCCAAGGATGCAACAACCAACAATATAATCATTTATACAAGAAAAGGATGCACAAGCTCTACCAATTCGAGACATACAATATATTGAAGAATCCTTCATATTCTATCATCAACATTCATAAGTGTCAAATTGAGAAAGAGCCTTTCAATAATAACACATTTACAGTCATAACATGATCTCAGTAGCTCCATTGAATTCCCATTCATACAGTGTCATGATAACACTTCAATTTCTCATACTATGCCTTCAAGGCCATGGTCACAATGTACATAATAGGTAAACACATCCACCTTTCAAGTGGATCAACATCAAGTTAACAATTCTAAATCAACAAGTAGCTTCTCATATCTTGCCTTTAAGGCTACAACCCTCACATACCAATACACCAACAATGCATCATAAAATAAGCATGAGTAATGACATACTTCAACAATCTAAAGCCATTTAACAAGTTTTATTCATATACATTCATTATCAAGCAACCCACTTCATAAAAGCAATAACTAGGAATAGAGAAAAATCACGGGTTCATGGAGTATTTTCATCTTAAATCATCAATATAATAACAATATAACAATAATATGCCATTAGAAGCCTTTTAAAACCATTTGGTGAAAGAACCCATGAGATTGAGTAAAACTCTAGGTTTTCATGAACTTGAAATCTTTAAAAGATTACTTTGAAATTGGCTCTAGGGTGAAAGCTAACCCTAGATGAAGGATCACCATACCTTTGCTAAGATCTCCCAAGAAATTTGGTGAAGAAAGCCTTGAATCCAAAACCCTAGCTCCCACTCCTTTTTCTTCCTTGAGTTAGAGAGAAATATTTGAGAGGTGAGGGAAATTCTATTTGATTTAGGGTGTTGACTTGAGGTGAGTTATAGAATTAGTTTTAGGGACTAATTAAACTTATATAAGTCATTTAATTAACTCCCAACCGACCCCCTAAGCCCTTAATTTATTAACTAATTAATTCTCAAAGCCCCAACTTAAAATTAAAATGTCAAAAACTGGCAACATCTACGGACCCCAATCTACGGACCATCGTTTGATTTACTGTCCGTAGTTTGGGTCCGTCGATTAGACGCGGGACTAACAGTGCTTCACTATTTTGGCCATAACTTTTTATTTCGAGATCAGAATTAGGCAAACTCGGTGGCGTTGGAAAGAGGGATCAGAGATCTTTAATTGGATAGGTAATGGACCACCTAATTCATTTCGAGCTATGAGATATTACCATTTGAAGTTGACCCTCACTTACCTTGGCCAACTTCTTGACAACATTTCAGCCCTTGACTCACGCCCACCACTCACGGACCGTCCTGGTGGTCCGTGGTTTGGGGCTGTGGCTTGCAATTGAAGGACAAGCCTTCCTAGGCTAAGTCCTAACCCACGCCCAAGACCTACGGGGCGTGGACTAGTCTAGGGGGCGTGATATGCCTCCGTGAACAAAGCTGTTTTTGATAGCTTTTGGGCAATGTTGGGGTCCTTCTCAAGGAACCCTTGGGTGGTCCTTGGGGAGTCGTACTCGAACGTTTAACCCCTAAATTGCTCAACCATGAATCGGCACAACATCAAACACTATCAAAACTCAAGACGAACACACGTTAGGCTCTAATCCACTAGTTCATTTTTAGGGTCGTTACAGTTGTACCAATGCCTACAATCCAAGGAGTTGCATCATTACCTACAACAAAACAACTAATGGATGTACTGAATGTAAAAGGAGGGATAGAAGGGTTACCTACCATGTTAACAACATGATTTTGAGGTGATGACTCCTTGTCAATCATTTTTAGTAGGTGGTTATACTGATCAAGAGTGAATGTTGGCACATTAGGAAAAGAAGGAGAATCAAGAGCAATGTTTTCAGAGAAATTGACATTGTTGACTTGAGTTCTTCTACTACCCCATAGTTCTGCATTTTGTCATTGCCATGAGCCTGACCTTGAAGCCTCTAAAATCCACATTTTTCTTCTTTGTGAACTTGTAATTATGAGGATATCCAATCAATTTATAGCAATTGGCTTTTGTGTGGTTTCTCAGATGCCAATGATAACAATATAACCCTGTGTTCTGGTTGAATTTGTTATTGTGTATCGAGGCTAAAACAGTGGAGTCGTTAACATCCAATTTTTGCAAAGGTAAGACACAGTTTGATATTAAGCTAGACTGAATCTTCTTACTTTCATCCTGCATAATCATACTGTAAGCTTGGTTGAGACTTGGGCTTGGAACTGTCATGAGTATCTAACTTCTCGACTGAGCAAAACTATCGTTCAATCCCATTAAAAACTGCATGAGCTTTTGTCTCTCCATATGTTCTGTATATACTCGATACTTATCACATTCACATTCTAGCAGAGGAATTAAAGACACATACTCATCCCATAGATTCCTCAACTTCGAGTAGTATTCAAAAACAGTAAAATTTCCTTGACATATTGTGCTAATCTCTCGATGAATTTGATATATATCCTAGTGAGGTTTCGTTTGTCAAATCTTTCCTGTAAATCCTTCCAAACAGTATGTGCATTATACAAAAACATTAAGCCATTTGCTAGTTCCTTTGAGACTGAAGTAGTTATCCATGATAGCACAAAAGCATTACACCTATCCCATTCATGTATGAGATCACCTTTATAATGATCTCTATGATATTTTCCATCAATAAACCCAATTTTATTTTTATCCAACAATGCTACTTTCATGGAATTACTCCATCCGGTATAGTTCTCAATACCAGTAAGTTGTTGAGGAATTAAAATGGTACCTGGTGTATCTGATGGATGCAGATACAAAGGATTTCTGGGGTGAATATCTGTGAATCTCTCGGTCTGTTCTGGAATTGAGGTAGTCCTCTCCTTATTCGAGGTTTATGAAAAATTAACTCCAACTCCAACTCCGTTCACCATTATCAGATCGAATCAGTGAATGAATTTATGATTTTCTGGTGAATTTGTGATTTTTCGGTGAGTGAATTATCGTCGGTGACCAACTGATCTTCCAATTCTCGAATTGTGCAGAAGAAAAAACTCTCTAGAACAACTAGAATTTCATCGGAACCTGTCGCTCTGATACCATATTGAATGTGAGCGTACCAGCCATGTGAGAGCAATTAAGAGAAGAATTGAGAATGGGAGAAATACAGAGGAAAAAGAATTAACCGACTTGCTTTATCAAATGAGAAAGAGTTCCTATTTATACATCCCTTATGACTAATTAACGAACTTTTAATTAGCATTGTAACTAACTAATGACAGATTAACAAACTCAACTAACTACAACTAATTACGCATTACATTGGTTCTAACAAAAAACAACACAAACTTTTCCATTCTCTCGCCAACTCCAAATTTTGCGTCCACTTTGTTTCAAACAATCATTACTATTTTTTTCTTTACATGATCTATTCAACAACTCCTAAAAATATCTATTACTATCTTTTTGTTTTAAATTTAAACCCATTTTTCAAAAAATCAAAAAGTTGTTACTTCACTACTTTATAATTAGAAAAGAACATTCACACATTCTGTATTTTATCTTCATTTTTGATTGACCTTGAAGACGCGGTGCCATCTTTTTGAACTGGAGAACGTTGCTCCATTTTTCTAACCTAAATTACAATTCATGGCCCATGGCGGCTTCAGGATTTTAAGATCGTGACTGCTCACTTTTTTATCGTAAAGTTGGTATATAATAAGATAGAAGTGCAAGAAAACAAAATTGAACACAAGAATAAAAAAATTAATAAAAACCCGTTAAGAAAAAGTTCAAGTAAGCCGGTTTGGATTGGCTTAAAGTAGCTTTTAAGTAAAAAATAAAAAAATGATATATATATATATATATATATATATAGAGAGAGAGAGAGAAGGCCATAAGGCCATTTCAGGGGGGGAAAGAGAGAAAAGGGAACACTTCTAGCCAGAAAGGCCTAAAATACAAACTAAAGAAAAAAAACAAAACCTAAATAGAAAGGCACAACAAAAGGGACCAAGTTTTTTCTACAACAAGAGCGTAGAAGCTTTCTCATTTCTCCATCTAGTTGACTTTGTCGTGAAAAATTGATTCCGGCGAATAAGAGTCTGACTGTCTTGTCCTCTGTCTCTATGTGCTAAGATCATTTGTAACCCAAAATCTAGAGATCTTACCTATCTCGAAAATGTTGAATTGATTTTGAAGTGGGTAACCTCTACTCCATTCCCAGTGATTGGTGTAGGCTCTTAGAGAACCTAAAAGCTTCGTCAACTATGGAGCATCTACAGTTGACGATTGAGCTTCCATTTAAGACCAGGTACATTTTAGTAAACTTTCTAAAATCTAATTTCCAATTGGTGAATCCCAAAATATGGATTGATGCCATCATTATCATTTAAATCCTTAAAAAATTGCTAATTTTGTATTTTTCCTGATCTTCGAAGCACACATGAAACCACAGAAAGGCTTCTTGAGCTCATTTGTTCATGGTTCTCCGATTATCGCAACTCATCTTCATCATGGATTAAGGTACCACTAAAAACTTGAAATTCATTATAAGGACCTTATTTTCAACGCCCTCCACTTAAATGGAATGAACCCGACTAGGTTAATACCATTATTTAAGTCAGGAATATTGAGATTAAAATGTTTATATGATGAAAACTAACCTCGTATATAAAAATATAAACCTTTGTTAAAGAGAATATGTACTTATACATCATGAGTCCTGGTTTTATATAATTTGTAACACCTCAAAGCTCTCACCAGGTGCATGGTATTATAACCAACCGAAATTATTTAAACATCATAAGGAAAGTAGTAATTTTGGCTCTCTTTCGAAGGTTCTAGTATTTATAACAAAACAAAGCACCAATGCCTATAGTGATTGAACTACACTACTTGTATGACCTGAATGTCTGATTCTCAAATTTGGAACATTATGTGTATCCATATTGATGATGATTTTTCCTTTACTTGGAACTCCTAAAATGTTTTGAATTCAAATGTTCCAACAAAATAAAAAACTAGGTTAACATAAAAAATCAACAAAAGTATTTTCCTCCCTTGAGCAGTGTTGCACTCTTACTAATAATATTTCCTTAAGACTATTACTAGAGTTGACCAATATTGTCACACTCCAAGGGAATTCCAATACACCATTAGGGATGTGTCACACTCCAAGGGATTTCCAAGATACCATTAAGGATGTGTACTAAAGCCATATAATTTGTTTCAATAATGACATTTGAGAAATTATTCTCCGAGCAATAGTATAGACATTCTCTAATAGCAACAACCTTTGCTATTAAATTAGTAGTATCAACAACTTGCAACCCCTTAGCAGCTATTAGATCTCCATCATAATTTCTTACATAAAAAGCAGCTGAACTAGGCCCATGATTACCTCTTGAGCCCCCATCAATGTTACACTTCCACCAACTAGTAGGCGGTGGCAACCACTTCACCACCTTGTATTGCAAACTTGATTTGTATCCATCCATTTGAGCTACTATATGGGGCCAAGATATTGGAACATCATAATACTTAAACTTCAATTTAATTAACTTATGGACAGTATTGTTAATATCCCAAATGACCTTATCTACTGAATAAACTACCCCATGTATAACTGAGTTCCTTATCTTCCAAAAAAACCATAGAATGATAATACGAACAGCTTGAAAATTATCTTCTACCTTGAGTTTCCTTGTGCATCCCACCATTTTCTTATAGCTTGTTTCACTTGAATCCAAGGACCAAGTATACCAGCAACATTTGAATAATAATTCCACACTCTGGTAGTTATCTCACCCTTAAGAAAAAGGTGTTATGTTGTCTCTCTAGAAGATACAGAACAAAAAGAACAAAATTGTGAGACATATGGGTTCCAAGTACCAAAAATGTTATTGCAAGAACCCTATTAGTCCACACTCTCGAACCAAATAAAGATATATTTAATGGAAGATCTTGTACCCAAATCTTCTTATAAAATTCATTAGCCTCTTCTTTTCTTCTCAGGATCTCCTATGCACTCTTTATATAAAAGTTTCCAAAACTTGATTTGATCCACCATGATTTATCACTCGTATTAGAAGATTTTATGTAACATTCTGCCTTACAAAGAACTAAAAATAGAAAGAGCAAAATCTGAATTTTGCAAGTTATGCATAAGTTATGAGTTTTGGATCAACTTCAAATGACCATAACTTTCAGTAAAAGATGAGTTAGGTGGACCATAAGATATCAAATGAAAGGTTTTGGAATCCTTTTTCCAATGCCACTGAGTTTGCTAAACTTCGAGCTCGTATGAGAGAGATATGTCCGTTTGAGTTTAGTATGTCCATATAAGAAAAGTTACTCAAAAATATGAGGGGTATTTTGGTCTTTTCCTTAGCCAATTAGATTAATTTGTTTTAGTAATGTTTTAGGGGTCTAAACTGATTTGGTTCAGTTTTATAATCCTAATTCACACTTAAGGTTTTAGAAAAGAGTTCAAGAAGAGAAAAGAGGAAAAGGAGGGAAGATTCAAGGTGTTCATCAAAACTTCTTACAATCGAAGGTTGTTTCGCCAAGGGTTTGATACCTAAGAGGTATGTGAGTTTTCATATCGTTGGGTTCGTTCATCCAGACGCCAATCATGCTATTTTAATGCAATTTCGTTCTCAAAGTTGAAGGATTTGAGTTTTTGATGAGTTTTCTTGAAATTTCATTCGTAATCTTGATTGTTGGGATTTTGATGAGTTCTTGAGATAAAAGTTAGTGATTTGAGGGTTGTTTTGAGTAGATTATCGTGTACTTATATTGGGTATTCAAATCTAAGTGATTGGGGAAGAAACCATTCGATTCTAGGCGAGTTAGGGTCAAAAAATGAGAAAGAAATTCGTTGGGATTTTCTAGGCAAGGGTGTCTGTAGGATAGGGGTTGGCGCCCTGCGCCACTCAGTGCGCCAGGGTCACCTCCCTCACTCGTTCTCCGTCATTTAGCCCGTCTGAGTTCTTTCAAAGGGTACCTTTACTCCCCTATGATTCTAACTACTCTAAACTACTTCTAAATATCTAGAAATCATTCATAACATGAATCATAACCTTTAATTCATAATTCAAATTTAAGGTAGATTTCAGAGTCAAGTCTTGAGAATTCTTCGAAACCTTTTAAGAAGTCTTTTTACAATCTTTTAAACTTGTTTTAAGACTTGAGCATTTGAGTTTGAGGAAGAGTGGAGTTGAGTGAATTTTCTTTAAAATGATATATGGGAATTGATGTGAGGCCAAAAATACATATTTTTAATCATTATTTGCCTCACATTTATTATTTATATTTGTCCTTTTTCAGCATGAAGTTTATGGATTGTACTAAATTGTGTATTTTATTTGTAGGATTGAATTGGTGTGAAGATGAAGAAATTTGGAACTAAAACGAATTAAATATGGAAGATTGAAGAAGAAAATCACGCAGGCAGCTTAATAGATTAAATTGAATAATATATATATATATATATATATATATGAAGTGCATTGAAGGAAAGAATTTGAATTGGCGTAAAAGTCCTGCCACATGTCACTAGCGACAGAAGCATCAATGAAAACAATTGAGGCGGCGCACAATTCATGCAGGAATCCAATTCCGTTTGGTTTTGGATTCTTAATTTATTTTGGACTCAATTATTTTATATAGGGTTTTCTACATCTATAAATAGTCCATAAGAATAATTATTGGGTGGGGGATGAATGTAGAAATTAACTTTTGATTTAGGGTTTCTTCTTTTCTTCTCTTTTATTTTATTTTACATCTTTTTTTAAAATGATGGGTTGTAATTGCTCTATGTCTATGTGGAGTTAAACTTCTCGTTCTTGGATTATATTTACTTACAATATGATTGTTTAGTGATTTTGATTCGGCATGATTTGTTTATCATATTAGTTGTTCTTATATTCTTGTGATTACTATTTTGATGCTTGATAACCATTGAAATAAACATATTGTCCGAATTGAACTCGGGAGAGGAATAAGAGAATAGAATGTGGAATATAAGGAGCATGATTTTCTCTTAATAATTAGGGTTAATTTGTAACTAGGATAGGGATATACCTAGAAACCATGCTTGGTCACTATACATGAAGAAATCGTAATGCTCGATACTTAATCCATCCTATCCCCACTCAACGATGTAGTTAGGGTGTTATTTATCGTAGGCGATTAGAGGTCGGGAGACCATGATTATACATTTAACCCTGTGAATCAATAACTAGATAATCAAATAAGTTGATGAAATTGATGCTAAACATGATTGTTAGTTAAATTATAATCCTAGATCGATTCATTCATTGATTGTGTAAACATCTATCTTTTCTTAGTTAATTGCTTTTTAGTTATTTTAACTTTATTTTTTGTTTAGTTAATAAATTCATCTTTTGAAATCCTCCCCTTAAATAAATAATTAGAATTAATATAATTTAGTAAGAATAATTAATTGACAAGTCCTTTGGGTTTGATAATCCGGTTCTTTTAAGAGCCACTATATTACTTGTGCGACCACATACACTTGCGTGTGCAAGTGAAAGCAATAAGTTTTTGGCGCCGCTGCCGAGTACTTTGAAATTAATTGTTTTTCTAGGTTAAACTTTTTCTTTTTTGTTTATTTAAGTTTTTTTATAAAGAAAAAAGAAAAAAAATTAAAAGAAAAAATAATAATTTCTTATGTTCTTTTATTTTATTAGTGTCACTTTTTTTTCTTTTGATCTTGTTTTTGTAGATTAGGGGAGGTCTGAGTACCTAAGAATTTGAAGCAAAGGAGCACGTTTGAGCTTAAGTGTGGGGTGACGACCCTTGATGAAAATTAAGAGAACATGCTACTAGCTAGGCCTAACGGCCTCAGGGAGTTTTTCTAACCCTTGTTTAAAATTTTATTTGAATAATTCCTAGTTTTTACTGTTTTATCAAGTCTTTTCTTTTTTTAAGATGAGTTCCTTGGCTTTTGTTTTTGGTTCTTTTCTTGAGGATAGTCCCTTTGAACCGAGTGTCTTTTATTTTTTTTAGGAAGTAAATTTTACTTTTATTATTTTTTTGGAGAGAAAAGAAATGACCCTTTTGAGTTATGTGATACTTGTTATTTGAGCCTAATTTTGAGTAGTACTTTCTTGTGAATGTTTGATTGCTAGTGAAACTGCAAACTCTTTGACATCTAGGTTCATGGTTGTGACTTTGTATATAGCTTATTTTATTTTGTCGTTTGTTATGATCCTGTCTCTATTAGAAGAGGAATTGATCCATCTTGATGGATACTAGTGTCATGTGTGGTGAGATTTTGTCTATTCTATGTTTTGCATCTTAGTCTAGAACTTTCCCGGCATGTTATTGAAGAGAAATAAAAAAGTGTTGCTTGTTTAGAAGATGATAATAGGCTTTCTTTGATTTGTCTTGTAAATTTTAGCTTTTTTCAGATATATATCACTAGTAGCCCCTTTGAGCCTGTAGCTTTTTATTGGTAGCCACATTTTTGCCTTGATTTTTTTGTAGAATCTCTAGTTTTTGCACCCTGCTTCTTTGAGCATCATAGCATAGACTTATTCTAATTGCTAATTCTGAAATGGGATGGTTGAGTGAAAAGGTAATCAATGGTAGCTACAAAATGCTTAAAAAGCCCTCTTTGAAAGAATGTGATGTGAAAAAAAAAGATGAACAAAAGAAGTTACCTTAATGATGGCCCTGGTCCTTCTAAGGACATCATGCACCTTAACACATGTAAAATACGTAAGTTGAGGGTGGCTATTATGAAGGAAAACTTTTTTAAAAAAAGAGGAAAAAAATGATTGAAACATTCTTGAGATGATGAGAATTACTTGTGAAATAATTGTTGAAGAGAGGGCTGAAAATAAAGAGAAGAAAATAATGGGTGATGAAGTCTAAAATTGCAAAGTCTTAAGGAAGTGTAAGTCACTATTATATAGTTTTCCTATCCGTCTCCTAGCCTACATTACAACCCGTTAAAGTCCTATTTGATTCTATTCAAGCATGCTTAATTAGTGGAGATGTACATAATGGGCAAGCCTATGGTTCTTTGTGCATACATGTGAATTTTATTTCTGAGTGTGAGTTGTTCTTTGATACTAAGTCCTTAATTTATATTCAATCTTTTAAATTGAGTGTGTGGACTATTTCTTTTTATGAGGGCACTTGTTTCATGATAGATATGTGATTTTATTAGCTTTCTTTGATGAGAGTAGGCGAGCAAGCTTAAAATTTGATGTGTTCAAAGTCCTTCCTTGAGGCGAGGAGGTTAGAGGTTTGTTGTTTATTTGGATGTCTTGCATAATGATTGAGAAGTGTACTTGATGTTTTGAAATTGGTATATGGCCTAAGTGTTTGTAGCAGTGAATTTTTTAGATGAGCTTTAATGTTTGCTCGAGGACGAACAAAAGTTTAAGTGTGGGGTGTTGATGTGAGGCCAACAATACATATTTTTAATCACTATTTGCCTCACATTTATTATTTATATTTGTCCTTTTTGAGAATGAAGTTTATGGATTGTACTAAATTGTGTATTTTATTTGTAGGATTGAATTGGTGTGAAGATGAACAAATTTGGAACTAAAACGAATTAAAAATGAAAGATTGAAGAAGGAAATCAAGAGAAATATGGGGAACTAAGTATCCCCAAGAGAAATATTTTTACATTTAAGAAAAGAGGAAACACAGATTTCCAGAAAGAGTTCATGAGCAGTTTTGAGTACTATATCTTTTTAGAGAAACCTTTTGAGTAATAATCTCAAAGTTGAGGATGAGGAAATGTTTTCTTTAAAACATAGGAGCTAAGTTATATTTTGGGAGTAGTATTGAGCACAAATATGGGGGAGAGTTCTAACAACTCACAACCCCCATAAACCATGTAGCCAACATGGGTAGAAAGGGTCATACTTTTTAGATGATTCATTATTGCCTTTTAGCAAAGACTAGTGGATCTACTTAGTTGAGGAGTTTTATACCCCGAAAAGGTATAGGACAGTTCTGGCAGCGTGGACGAGACGTTTATAATAACATAGCTCATAGTGATGGTTGTCAGTTAGAGAATCTTCCAAACAAAGTTTATTTTGTATTTTTACATTCACACTGAGTTATATTGTATTTTTCAATACATTGAGTTGTTATCTACTGTTTTAAAAACTTTTCTTTATATCGCATGATTGTTATTGCTTTTATTGAAATGAGTTGAGTCAAGACGAGGTAAGTTGTTTCTTCAGTCCCAATTCAAGCTTCAGTCATGTTTTAGATTTCCCCTCGCATGCTCGTACGTTCCATGTACTGACACCATTTGGCTTGCATCTTTCATGATCCCGATATAGGTAACCAGGATCATCAACCAGCGCTTCATTGATCTAGTCGAGTTCCAGAGTTTTTGGTGAGCCTCCTTGCTTCTGGAGGATCCCTTATTTATATTCAGTTATTTTAGCTTTGTTAGGATAATAGGGGGTCTTTTCCTGACATCCCTCATAGTATTAGAGGCTTCATAGATAGATAGACAGTAGTGCATTAGTCTTTTCATTTTTCAGTTGTTTGTGTTGAGACTTGAGTTGCCTCTTTGGCTAGTTGAATGTTTTATTTCTAAAATATTCTGAGTATTTCTTTGAGACGTGATATACCGTGACTTTACGGTAATTTTGATACATTTCACTTAAGAATTGTGTGTGTCTAGGGCCTTTTTAGATTGTTTTTTATGTGTTTTTATCATGTTTTGCAGGAAAGATGTTTAGGTGTGGAAGTAAAGAGACAGATGAGAGAAATGCAGAAAAGGCATCTATGGAAGTGATCTACGGACCATAGGTCCATTGACGCTCCGTAGATGGTGATCGTAGATCAACAAGGCAAGGCATGGAAGGAGAATCAGGGAATCTGACCAAGTGTGGAACCACGGTACCCATTGACGGTCCGTAAATTGATCAATGGACCGTACTACTGAACCGTAGAATGTGACTGTGAGGGTTCCAGTACCTGGTTTTTGGAGAATTCTAAGTATGGAGCTACGGAGAGGGATCGATGGACCGTAGATCGATTTATGGTCCGTACTGGGATTCCGTCGTTAGCTTCAAAGAAGTTGATTTTTGGAGGATGAAATATTTTCCAAGTCCTGGCTGACGGAAGGGACTCACGGACCGTAGATCCATTGACGGCCCGTGAGTCAGTCTCGTGGAATGAAGACGCGTGCCTAAACAAACTTTCCGTATTTTGTTTTCGTTTTAATTTAGGACTTGTTTTCTATAAATAGCGTATGTAAACCTCAGTTTTTAGGGTTAGACATTATTATTTTTATTCTAGTTTTTTGGCTTGGGAGATTAACTTGCAAACCTAGCAATTCTTAATTTCCTAAGTTGGTTTTGAAGATTTTGGTATTGAAATTCAAGTTGAAATTCCGGGTTTGTTATTCTCAATTACGTAAGTTCATAATTCTTTCATCTAAATTAATGAATTGTGTTCATATGATTATGGGTAACTAAACTCCACAACTAGGGTTGTGTGAACCATGAGCGATTAACAAAGTATGAATAGTAAATAAACAATTCTTGAATAGTGTTTTGCATGGATTGATAATTCTTTCGTTTAAAAGTCTTTTTAACAGTGCCCAACGTTAGAACTCGCCTTGTTGCTACTTGCCGGACCAAGGAGGTACTCAACAAGAAAAGAATTATCAGCATGGATTTAGTGTGATACTATCCAATAGTCTAGTGTCGATTGGTGCGAAGTAATAACTAAGTCAAACATCGATGTGATGTCTAATATGAGGTAAAGGTAAGGGTTAGTAAATTATACACACGTAGCCGGACGAAGGTGCGGGGTGAAATTCTCTTGATGCCGGACCAAGTATTTAGAGATACCTAGCTTATCACTTTGAATGTAGTACACTAGGAAAGGATTGATATTACTAGGATTACTGTGTTATGAGCTTGTGGGGAACACGTATACCCTAGTTAATTCTCTCATCTTGATAAACAACAAAAATTGACTTTTGTTTACTGATTACTTACCGAATTCTTACAATTTTTTTCACAAATCCCCCCCCCATTTAATTACTCGTTTCTAGAAGTAATTTGACTAAACAAATATAATTGTTGGTTAAAGTTAAGTCTAGACCATTTTTCTCGTGGGATCGACGCCAACCTACAAGTTTGGTTTTGTACTTGATAACGATCGTTTATGCTTCTTTAGGGAGGTGTAATTTGAGCGTATCAAGACGTTGAGTAAATTTGTGCTTTTGAGTTCATCTTATTTTTGAGTGAGTCTTCCGCTAAGAGTTAAGTGTAACGCCCGGAAACTAGTAAGTTAAATTAGAGCTTTACGTAAGGGTTATAGAGCTTGACATGGGGGTTAGAGTTGTAGATATGACCTCCCGTACTTAGAATGAAGGGCTTAGGGGTGAAACGTCAAGGTACGACTCCCCAAGGACCAACCAAGGGTCCTTGAGGAGGGCCCTAGAAACTACCCAAAATCTGCCCCTTGGACAATCTACCCATGATTGGGGACCCACGCCTTGTGGATGGGGTCATGGGTCAAGACCCCAAAAGTTGGGTTGCAGACCACCACCCACGGAGGACCAGCATGGCCCGTGGGTCGGGGTCTCGTGGGTGAGGCAGTAAGGTCCCTTAAGTCGGTTAAGTTGGAGGGTTAGGGAACATTCTAGAATTAATTAGTTATTAAGTGGGGTCATTTTATTAGTAATTAGACCACATATATAAAGCTAATATACCCTTAAATACATTGATCCTAGTCATTAATTCAATTCACCAAAGAGACCCAATTCCCTCCAAGAAATTCTCTCTCTAGGAAGCAAAGAAGAAGAAAAGAGAAGCAAGTTAGGGCAAATTCCTCCATTGTTGCAAGTATTGTGAGGGCTTTATAATCAAGGTATGGTAGCTTATTCATCCATGGATCCCCCTAGATTTTCCCCAATTGTGAAGTTGAATCCCCAATTCAAGTTAGGGTTCCTTCCAACATATTGTGGGTTAAGTTGAGTCTGAATCCAATTGAGTGAAAATTACTTGTTTATGATTGATGTAGCAGTGAATCATGTTATTATGATGATATTATGTGTTTTCCATGGCTAACCCTAGTTAATTGATGAAATTGAAGTAATGTGGGTTTGTGCCTTAAAGAGGGAAATTGAAGACTTAGAGATGATCTTATAGAATTGATGTTATGAGTAGTAATTGTTCAAGAATAGAAACATGTAGACATGAATAGAATTAAATTATAGTACATATGATGGATCATGACTAGTAAAGCTTGAAGTTGAACCTTTATGATGATTTATGATTAGAATCTCTTAATACTGAATCATGAGACTAGAATGCCTTGAAATCTAGGTATGTAAGATGATTGTAAAAAGTAGAGCTCTGAGAGTGAAGTGTCTATGATCATGATAGGCTATTGTGTTGTTGAAAGGATATTCTCATATACACACTTAGGCATGAATATGCTAGGAGATGAAAGGTTTTCTCACATAGAATGATTCTAGGTTGAAAGGCTTACTCACTTAAAATGAATCAAAGTATGTTAGACTAGAATAACATGAATTTGTGACATAAGATCCCTTCATGAATAGCTTGACTTGGTAAGATAAAACCATGTTTGGTAGCTTGAGTTAGGAGTTCTCATGGTAGCCTTGGATTGAACCATAGTGCTTCTCCTAAGGGTAGCTTAAACTAGCATCATAGAATGCTTGCATCGTAGCATGACTTGGTTAGGCCAAGACCATTTCATGGTAGCTTAGGAGAGAAACTATACTCTCCTAAGGGTAGATTGAACTAGCATCATAGAATGTTTGCAAGGTAGCATGACTTGGTTAGGCCAAGACCATTTCATGGTAGCTTAGGATTGAGAAACCATACTCTCCTAAGGGTAGCTTACATTAGCATCATAGAATGCTTGCATGGTAGCATGACTTGGTTAGGCCAAGACCATTTCATGGTAGCTTAGGATTGAGAAACCATACTCTCCTAAGGGTAGCTTACATTAGTATCATAGAGTGCTTCCATGGTAGCATGACTTAGTTGGTCTAAGACCATTTCATGGTAGCTAGGATGGAACACTTGTACGCTTCCTAGAATAGCTTGGACTTGCATGATTAATATGTTTTTCCATGGTAGCTTGGTCTAATCCAATATGCTGGCTTTCCTTGTATAGCTTGGACTTGCATGTTAGTATGATATTCCTTTGGTAGCTTAGTCTAGCCTAATAGGTGCTATTCTTTGGTAGTCTAGAATGATAAATAGTAATCATTGATGTATGATAGCCTAACGTAGTACTTAGCATGGGTAGGATTACGGGGTCTTATTCATGCATTGCACAAGAATAACTTAAAGCTACTTATGAAGTATGTCTCTCATGTGTTGCATGCTTAGCTTGGATTGACTAATAGTACTTTTCCTTAGTAGCATTGAATAGGTGAATTATGACCATTCCTGAGTAATGACTTGTCTTGGACTAGTGAAGAGGTATTCTTCCATGACTATTATATATGAATATGAGGGACAAGTCCCTAATCTAAGTAGCATGTGTATGATGAAACTAGATTACTTCAAGGAAGTATTGTCAGCATGTCTTAATATGAGATTTGCCTATATGATCTATGCTTAGCTTGGAATGTTGCCATAGTTGCCTTTTCTTAAATATGTTTGACTAAAGGTGAAGGTTCCCTTGTCTATGAGAAATGAGCTAAGGATGAGATCCAAAGGTGGTAAGTATGATTATGATGACCTAGAAGTGATACTTAGTGTGGGTGGGATTATGGGGTCCCATCTATGCATTGCACAAGTATTCTTTGAGCTTGAGAAGTAGTTCTCTTATGATATGAAGGACTAAGGGTTGAATAATGCTTATATGATGCTTATGTTGGAGACTCTGCTCATGATTATGATATTGTCTCTTATGCTTATAGTTTATGTTTCATGAAGTATCTCTTATGATTATAGCATATGGCTTTTGTTGACTAACCCTTATGTTATGCTCTTATGATGTTATGCTAGCTATCATATTTAGTACTTTTGTACTAACGCATACTCTTGCCTACATTCTCATCAAATATAGGGTTCGGCGATTTTGAGTTCCATTCTTGAAGATAGATTTCTAGAAGTGCAAGGAGTTGAAGACTTGGTGAGTCCTCAAAGCATCGAGGATAAAGCCACCATTTCCTTTATGTATTTTATTTTCATGTCTTGAGACTATTGTATGGGCTTGGTCCCTAAGTTGTTCATATTCTAGATGGTTTGAGACAAGTGTAATAAGACTTCCTCTTTTTTTTTATAAAGACTTTGATTGTATGAAAAATGTTTTAAAATTCTGCACTTTTCTATTATCTTATGTTATGATATGCTAAGGGCTTGTATGAGACCCCTTCGGGGTCAAGTACGCCATGTTAGATCTAGGGTGCACCCATGGGTCATGACATTAAGCCAGGCCAAGGGTTCACTTGGGGCCAACAATGGTTCTCGAGTGCCAGTTGCATCTAGGGTGTAGGCTCGGGGAGTGACAAACTTAGTATCAAAGCACAAAGTTCAAGAGTCCTAAGGTGTCTATGAAGTCATGTTTTTAGAGTCCTAGTTCTCGATGTGAAGCGCCCCACATCTATAATTAGGAGGTTGCGACATTTAGGAACTATCTCTCTTCTTTCATACTCTTTTCGTGTGATAGAGTTCATCTCTATAAAAAGTTCATTTCTAACTGGTGCTTGCGCATATCTTTCAGATCATGTCTCAACGAAGAGTTGTCTGAGGTCATTCTACTAGGAGGAATGTCGATCCACAGAATCAAGGGATACCTAATGCACGAGAAGTGCAACCCCAAGGAGAGGGTACTAATGTTGAGTTCCGGGATGCTATACGGATGTTGAGGCAAGTTGTGACCAACCAAGTTGGGCAACAACGATGGAATCGACAGGATATGGCTGATACATCCAGGATCCGTGAGTTCTTAAGGATGAATCCTCTAGACTTCATCGGTTCAAGTGTCACTGAGGATCCGTAAAACTTTGTGGAAGAATTGCAAAAAGATTTTGAGGTTATGCATGTTGTTGATGCTAAGCGAGTGGAATTAGATGCATACCAACTGAAGGGTGTTGCTAGAGTATGGTTCGACCAATGGAAGAAGAGTAAAGTTGAGGGTGCATTTCTTAGATTTGGTTTAGTTAGATTAATTATATTCGGGTAGCATTTCATGATTTAGGTTGAACCCTTAGGTTGTGTTGAGCTTAATTTTTTGTTAGAGAGGCCTTAGTTTAGGTGTTGTGTGAGTAGTATCATTAGACCTTACTTCTAGGTGGAGTGAAACTTAGGATTGTCTTGTGTTTGATTGGTTTGATTGATGGTATGGATCCTTGAGTTGTGATTTGGATGTTTATTAAACTGTTGGGTCTAAGGCCGTAAGCTTTGATTGGCAAGAGGTCCAGGTTAGTACTCTTGTGATGTGACATGTGTTCTACCCAATTCTGTGTGTATGGCATAATTGGTTGAGGTAATGCTTCTGAGGAGTGTCTATGTGATTGATTTTTGGGCAAAAATGACTTGGTTTTGTAAAAAGGGAAAATTAACCCTAATGAATGGAAGTCCTTGAGATCCGTTTAGATTTAAAAGTGGTAAAAGGCCCTTTTACTTGATTTATCGCACCTTTCAACTACTTTTACTTTGATGAACTCGATGTATCATTCTGAGCGGCCCGTGGGCTGAGGCTGAGGCTACATTTTATTAATTAGCTTTGCATTGTTGATAAGCTCGATGTATTATCCTACACGGCCCATTGATACATATATCTGAATTATTGGTAAGCTCGATGTGCCACTCCAGGAGGCCCGTGGGTACATATATTCGGGTTATTGACTTATGGTTAAGTTTGAGGTATCATTCCAAGCGGCTCGATTTTCTTTCGTGCTTAGAATTTTCCCTTTCCTTGAAGTTTTACAATGTATCATTTCATGAGTTAGCTTGAGTGTGTTGATTGCTTGTGTTGTGTGTATCTTGCTTGGTGTTAACTTCCTTCTCTCTTTTCTATTCTTGTTGTGCCTTAGCTTTCCCTTGACTTGCTAGTATCATCGTGCTTCTTTTATATAGTGTATCTTTCTGAGCTCGGTTGGCCTATGAT
Organism: Solanum okadae; assembly: GCA_036553675.1. Lineage (NCBI taxonomy): Eukaryota > Viridiplantae > Streptophyta > Magnoliopsida > Solanales > Solanaceae > Solanum > Solanum okadae. Next base: position 28,130,449 of record CM071689.1, read on the forward strand.
GCCTATCGGACACCTCGTGTTTTGATACTCATATTGCATATCTGCATCTTTTTCTGATGTAGCTCCCAGTTCAAGCCACTCTCAGTGAACGGTTGGATCTCTTGTGGCGGTCATAAACTCGGACTTGTGGTGAGCTCCCGGCCTTCAGAGACTTATTGATGTCCTTCTTTTGTACTAACTCTCATGTTGAATTTTGGATTAGTCAGTTCTTTGTATATTATATGACTTTCTGTTCGTAGCAGCTCCTGTATAAGTAACACCAAGTCCCGGGGCTTGATATCTTGTGTTAGTTTGTCTTTTGATCACTTTTGGGCCTTTTTGTACATTTTGTATCGTACTATATATATATATATATATATATATATATATATATGTGACCACTCTTTATATATATATATATATGTGACCACTCTTTATATATAAAGTATCAGTGTCTTCCACTTATTATTATTATTACTAGTTTTGGGCACGTGCGTTGCACGTGTGTCCCATGTTAATTTATTTAGACTCGTTAGAATGATAAATGTAATTACTAATCGAATAAAATTTCATAGTTGATAAGAATTTCATTTTGACAGATGTTTATGAAAGTGCCACTGCATCGAACATCTAGTGGAAAGAAAATTAAAAATAAAATATGCTAACTAATCATGTGAACATCCAGTGAAATACAAGCAAGAAACGTATAATGAAACAAAATGTAAAAATAACGATAGTGACCTACATGCTTGGTAATAATTCATATGCACTTCAGAGAAAAAGGAAGTTAAATAAGACAAAAATAAAAAACAATTGAGTTACTCAAAATTCTTAATGACACGACAATTTCTTGTTCTGTTGTGGAATGTTGTGAAAAAACAATTAATAGGTGAGCAGAAGAAAAAATAATTGTTGTAAATGAAGTTTTTAAGAGGCAAGTAATATGGGTAAGAAATTACATTAAATATGATCATAATGAGTGAATAAATAAATTTGACACGTTAAAAAAGAAATTGTTGAACTTCTCATTTAAATTGTGTAAAAAGTTGCTTAAAGAAGCACCTAATGGGTGAATAAATTTTTTCCAAAGAATATTATAATAAAATCTTTAAAATAAATTACTCACCTACCACACTACCACCTACCACACTATCACTTCCATGAATCCCTCAACTACCAATTCCGCACCGAAAAATGGTATCAGAAAATATTTGAAGATAACGAATCAGAAGATATATTAAATCAACAATGGTATGAAATAGACCTACATGATTTAGACCTCGAAAGAATAGAATGATATGATTTAGAAATAAATTCAGACTAAAATGAACTACGAATATTTACAATATTGGACAAAATCTATGGAAGGTATAAAACTATTAGAACAATTAATGGAAGAAAATTTATATATGTACCTAAGAACCCAAGATATGTTATATCTAGAATATATCATAAATAATATTAAAGAAATATTCAGATTAAAACAACTATCGGAAGAATATTACAATAAATATTATTACATTTTACCATGAATTTCGCACCGAAAAATGGTAGATTAAGACACTTAGCAAAAGAATATTATAATAAAATCTTTAAAATAAATTACTCACCTACCACACTACCACCTACCACACTACCACTTCCATGAATCCCTCAACTACCAGTTTCGCACCGAGATACCATTTTTCGGTGCGGGACTGGTAGTTGAGGAATTCATGGAAGTGGTAGTGTGGTAGGTGGTAGTGTACAATTTTTCGGTGCGGGACTGGTAGTTGAGGAATTCATGGAAGTGGTAGTGTGGTAAGTGGTAGTGTGGTAGGTGAGTAATTTATTTTAAAGATTTTATTATAATATTCTTTTGCTAAGTGTCTTAACCTTGATACTTCTTTAATATTATTTTTTGGGGTTGCGGAATTCATGGTAAAATGTAATAATATTTATTGTAATATTCTTCCGACAGTTGTTTTAATCTGAGTATTTCACTAATATTATTTATGATATATTCTAGATATAACATATCTTGGGTTCTTTGGTACATATATAAATTTTCTTCATTAATTGTTCTAATAGTTTTATATCTTCCATAGATTCTATCCAATATTGTAAATACTCGTAGTTCATTTTAATCTAAATTTATTTCTAAATCATACCATTTTATTCTTTCGGAGTCTAAATCATGTAGGTCTATTTTATCTCATATTATTCTTCTTAATTCAATTATTTATATACCTTTAAGTATATATAAGATTAAAGTTTCATAGTTTTTATAATTTCATCGTGCATGTATGTAGTCATGTTCTTTATCATGCAGGTTTTTTATTTCAAACTATTCCTTCCTATCATATTCATAATTGATTAAATTAATATTAGATTATTATGAACTAGATTATCTGTTTATCATGTTCTCCTGTCACTACTAGCATCGTACTTTAGCGGATACTTCCTTCTTATCAGCGCCTCAACTTTGTTTACTCCCCTAAACGGCTTTCCTCACCTACCGGTTTCAACATTAGGATGGCATAGTATAGAAGTTTTCTCCTAGTTTCCAGTGTGCTAATAAACTAGAAATCATGATTCAAATAATTCTAATACATAATAACTAACATAAACTTATTCAATCATATATATGATATTCAGGAATATATGAAATTAGTTCTGCATATTTTTTGAACAATATACCTTTGCTTCTTGCTTAGCCATGCTATCTGAAATATCTGATTGGATTTCAGATTTATCCATTAACTTTTAAGTATTTAGTATCTTGAGAGAGTGATTTTTTTATGAAAGCTCTTATTATGTTAGGCGTTGCCTGTCTTTTCATTTACATATACCTTCCTTTATATAGAAAAGAAAATTCTATCCTATTGCTACTTTACAATCCTCCACAATACTACACGTACACCTACTACTTAATAATGTGCCTATAATATAATATAATATAGTATATCTACTTTATGACACATCTACCTACTTTATGACACACTTTATGACTTTTTACATATATAATACACCTACTTTATGACACATTTCATGACCTTTTACATACTAATATTATTTACTTTTGCCATATGTCTTCTTCTTCTTCATCTTTATCTCCTCATCATCTTCTTATCTTATCTTTTAGGCTTCCGTCTTTATCTCTTATTCCAGCTGAACGTCTGGAATTATATTATCTTCTCCGTTGCATTTCGAACATATGTGGTAAGGGTATTTGTGATCAATTAGCTTACAATATCTGGTTAATAATTCTGCCGAAATAAATTCTACTTTTAGTGCTCGTGTCGTAGGTCGTTCTTCTGGCTTAAGTAATGATAAAATCCATCTTTGGACTTCATCCATATCTGCTTTCCTTAGCTTCCTTGAATTGGAATAAATCATTAACTGGTCTCTTGCATAGTAGCTCCATATAGCGTTTCCGTTTAAATAATTATTTGTTAGTTCTTGTATAATGGTTGATATACCAATTATTCTCTTATTGGCATAAAAACTGGGTATCTCGCTTTTTTGTATCTCTGGTTGATGTTCGATATCTTCCGGTATTATCATATATTTTGTTAGTCCTATCTTTACCACTTGTATCTGAGGTTTTATTTTCTCGTATAATATCTCTGTTGTTGCCGTATAAAATTTTACATAGAATAAATTTCTCTTAGTAACTCTCTTATATGTAATAAATGTTTTATGTAGTTCCGGTATTCCGCTTAGTTCCTCTCCGTCATATGTATATACTGTATTTAATAGTCCATAGTTGTAACATGTCCTTACTAAGTTGGCGTTAGTTTTCGGTTGTGCAATCAGTTTATTATAACGTTGTAATTTTTGGGTTAAATAATCTTGGTTGGGTTCTTGGGTTGTAGTAGATCTGGGGTTAATATTTTAAAATGTTTGGATTTTGTATATATTTTCTATATAGGTTCGGGTAATATGGTTATATGTCCTTTTGTCATGGTGTAGGCTATCAGCATATGTAGAAGTTTGTGGTTCTATAGTCAATATGTTTTTTGGTGTTGGCCTTGGGGTAAATGGTTTTTCGAATAACTGGTTTAAGTTTGAGTTCTTATGTTTTTCACTAACTCGTTGGCTTGTACCTGCAGTTGTATTTAAACAAATGTTATGGGTTTTTAGGTGTTTCCCAACGTCACCTTTTAGCTCTGGATTTTTTCTGTCTTCCGATCGACATAGCTCCGCATTTTTATAGTCATGTTGCTGACTTATACTAGCTTTAGACTTCATATTATCTTCATTAGTCTTTAGCTTTTGTATCTCGTTGTCCATACTATCCACTTTTGTACAAAGTGTAGTAATAGCTTTGAGTATCTTTTCAATTGTATTTTCTTCCTCAGTCTCAGTCTGAGTAGCTTTGTCGTGATAAGTAATCTGCAATAACATTCTTATCAATTTTTATTACTTCAATTATAAATGTAAAATTTAATATATTTAATACCAATCTCCTTATTTCTTTTGTTGTTACCGAATCTTGTATTTTTCTTGTTAGCCACCATTTTACTTGTGTATTATCTGTTCTTATAATGAATATACAATATATGGTTCAAATGATAATAAACACTTATATACTGAATATAATTCTTTTCTATTTATTTCCCATTTTATTTCTGTATTATTAAATGTTCTTGAATGATACCTACAATGATGTTCTATCGTATTGCCATCATACCTATATTTTAATATTCCTCCATAACTTTTTTCACTCGCATCTGATTCTATTATATAAGTAATTTTTTTGTTTTCATCTGGAAAGTATAGTTTAGGGAAGTTGTTACATAATAATTTTACCTTTTGTATTTGTATTTGGTCTTTTTTATCAAACTGATATTCTATATCTTTCTTTAATTTTTGTTGTAATGGTTTTAAATTCTCTGCTAATTTTGGTATGTATTCTCTTACTTGATTTACTAGTCCTAAGAATGATTGTAATTTCTTTTTTGTGTCTAGTTGTTCATTTGAGTTAATTATTTTTTGTACTATATGTGTTTGCATTTTTATTCCATTTTTATCTATTTGTATTCCTAGGAATTCTATTTGGCTTTTCATTATGTCTGCTTTCTTTTTACTTAAGCTTATGCCCGAATATTCTATGATATGTATGAATTTTTCTAATAATCGTATGTGTTCATCTTGGGTTTTAGAATATAATAATATATCATCAATATATACTACACAATTTTCTAGTTGTTTAAAATAGTTATCCATAAAGTGTTGATATCTACCTGGTGCATTTTTATATCCAAATGGTAATACGTTTCATTCATAAAATCCTTGCGGTACTGTAAATGCTGTAAGTTTTTTAGATTCTTCTTCTAACTTTAAGTGGTAAAATCCTAATTTGCAGTCAAATTTACTAAAGTAATTATATCCTTGTATTTGTCTTATCTTTAATATTTTATTTGGAATTGGGTAATTATATGTTTTAGTTTTTGCATTTAAATTTCTATAATTAATAATCATTCTACTTTTTCCTCTTTTTTGTTCACTATGTTTATTTACTATAAATGATGGGCTTGTATACTTGCTATTGCTTTCTTGTATGTACTCTTTTTCTAGTAATTCACTTATATGTATCTTAAATTCTGTTAAATCATTAAAATTATATCTTAATGGTTTTTGGGTTATTATACTATTATTATCAATTAGCTTAATTTTTATTTTTGTTTTATGTTTTTCCCATCCCTGTAAAGGATCTTCACTATATAATAATTCTAACTTATCTTGGATTATTTTTACTTTATCTATAGAGAATATAATTAATTCTATCTTAGGGTCTTCTTCTTTTATATTTTCTAATTTTTGTGTAATTTTTTCACTTCCTTTTATCCATTCTGTTGTTTTTCGTTTTTTGTTATTTACTCTTTTTGCTCCTATTTTTTGTTTACACGGTGTTGTGAACCACCAGTGTATTTTTGTTATTATATGTGGATATAATTTTTCTAAAAATGACATCCCTAATAGCATATCTTTTGAAGTCAATTCAAAGTTATATATTTCTTCTATAGTTAATATCTTATCCCATATTTGTATTTTTATATTTTTTGCCTTATATGTGATCATGCTTCCTTCATTATTAAATCATGTTACTACTATCGGTGTTTTTAACTTTTCCCACTTATCTTCTGGTAAACAATTGTATTTACATATATTAGCTTCTGCTCCCGTATCTATCGTTGGTGTATAATATCTGTTGTAATATCCTTCTATTATTATCTTTGCAAGTATATATATTTTCATATTTTTATCATACTAAAGTCCTTTTAATTATTACTCTTTTATTTTCATAATTTATTATTAACTGTTTGCCTTCTAGATTATATGATTTTACTTGTTCTAGCCATTTTATTCCTAAAGTGATATTTTCATCTCCTTGATATATTTTAAATTTTATTACTATTGGTACGCCTCCAATGATTATTTCCTTTTCTGTAGTTTCTTCGATATACATTAATGCTTTTGGTAGTTCGGGATATAATTGTTCAGTAGTTATTATTTCATCTTCCGTCACTAATTCTCTTCTAATATAGTTTTCTCGTTGTTCCATTACTCCCGTTATGTAGTAATGATGTGGTTTTATTTCTTCTTCCATTGATTTTTGTGGGGTTTATCTATTCTTCTTGAGGTACTCATTTTTGATGATATTTGGGGTATCTCATTGTTTATTCTTTTCGATGTACTTAGTCTTTCTTTTACTATTTCTAAATCTCCTTCTATATCAATTTCATTATAACTATAATCATTATTATCTATGACTGTAACTATCCTTTCAAAGGGATCTTCTATTTTTATTTTATCTATTTTATTTTTTGCTGTTATTTTATGTTTTGTTGTTAAAACATATAAGTTTTTACATCTAGCTATAAATATTTTACTTCCCGAGGCTAGTTCTATCCCTGACATTTTCCAATATAATTCTAGTGATTTATCTATATTTTTGTCATTTATTGCTACTGAGTAGTTAGCACTTATTATAAATTTAAATTTTTGGTATATGAGGTTACCTTTTACTGCACTTATTATACTTTTTTCTATGGGTTGTATAATTCTATCATCCGCTAAGTATATTTCTATGGGTGTATCTATTCCTTCTCTAAAACATGCTTTTATTAGTATTTCTGTTCCTCCTAAATGTACATATTTAATTGAATTTTTAGCCTTAATATCTTGTATTTCTTTATTTATTATTGGTATTTTAGCCTTTCCTTTGGTGTGTTTGCAATCTATGATATGTTCTCTTTGACTTACTACATAATATTCTTCTTTTTGTCGTTTAAACCAGTTTCTTATCGTTGGTATTTCAAATATTTTTGCTATGCTTAGGTCTAATTCTTTTCCTTTTATTTGTTCAAATATATTATTATCAAATATTATTTTTTGTTCTGAGGATTTTTCATTTTGGTATTCTTCTTTAGTTATTATTTGTATATCTGTTTCAGTCATTTGTTATATTATAGAATTCATTGTCTGATTCTATTTCTATATCATTATCTATTTCATTTTCTGATATTTCATATATGCTATCTTCACTTTCTAATTCATAATCTATATATTCTATCGGCGTATATTTTTCATTGTTTATTATTATTTCTGATATTTGTTTTTTCTTGGGATTTTTAGGTAATTTACAATCTCTAGCTATGTGTCCTAATTTTCCACAATTATAACAAGTACATTCCGTTAGTTTTCTTTTTGGTCTTTTGGTTTTGTAGTTTTTTACATAGTATCTTTTTCTTGGTTTTTTATATTTATATTTTGATCTATATTTTTTATTATATTTCTTTCTATTTTTATAATACCTATCCGTACAACCAAATTGAGGTGCTGTTTTATTTTTGCAACATGCCAAGTTTTTTACTAATATTTTTTCCATTTTTATTTCTTCTTTATGTTTTTCACATAGTTCCATAAACCATCGTTGCAAGAATTTCATTCTAGCTCCTAAAGTATCTGTTAATTCTGCTTCATTCCAACTTTTTATTACTTTTGAATTAAAAGGTTATGGTAATTTTGTAAAATATAATTTTCTTATTTCTTTACTTTCTTCTGTGTTATATGTTCCTTTATAATAGTATTCTCTAAATGCACATGTATATTCATCTATATAACACATATTACATATTGCTAATTTTGTCATTAGATTCCAATTTATGATTTTTTCTTTATTTTGTTTTTCTACTTCTGTTGTCATACTACTAAATTCATTTCTTATAGCTACTTCGTATTTATATAATATTTCCATAGTTGTAGTAGCTAATTCGCCATTAGATTTTTTATTACTTCTTAGAGTTTTTAAACTTTCATCTGATAAATTTTGTAGCCATAATTTTACTGTTCCTATAAGCGTTCTTTCTATATATCCTGGTGTCTCTGTTATTACTATTTTGTTATCTATTCATTGTTTTGATATATATCTTATCCATAATTGGATTGTTTTATTTATATCTGCTACACAATCTAAATCTAAAAAATCATGTTGTTCAGTTATTGGTTTAGGTGTCCATTTTTTATTTAATCTTTTATCCCATATAGTTTTTTCTCTATCATATTGTTCATAGTTTTCATTATAATATTTTGGATTTAAATTTTTTGGGTTTTTTACTCCTGATGTGCTAGGTTTTTCATCCATGTCTATGTCTCATGTATTTATTTCTAAATTATTTGTATTATCTATGTTTGCTAAAAGTTCCATATATGTTTCGCTTGTTTCCGAATGTTGTTCATCTAGATCATTGTCATTTATTTCATCAATTCTTATTTCAGGTAGATTATCTTGGTTATTTTCTTCTTTTTCTTCTAATTCATCTTCTAATTGCAATTTTTCTTTAAATTTATTTATCTCATTTGCTAATTTTGTTTTTTGTTCTTTTTCTTTTTGTTTAATTTCATACAGCTCTTTTAATATTGCCAATTCTTTTTCTAGTTCTATTATTTTAGTATTTTTTACTTCTTCTAATTGTTGTACTTCCTTTTTTGCTTGTTTTATTCTTTCAATTTCCGTTTTTCTATCTATTTCTTCATTTTCTTTTGTTATTCTTATCATAACAGTTAAACTATCTTCTAGTTTTACCATTTCTTTTTCTAACATTAAACTTAGATTGTCACCTATTTTCTTATATCTTCTTCCTAGATTAGAAAATATTATCTTTATTTTTAATCCGTCATAATTTTCATATGTTTTTTCATCTATTGCGTATTCTTCTTTATTCATTTATAAGTTGTGTTGTAGTTTATATTCTAAGCTTTCTATTTGTATTTGTAGTTATAAAATAGTTTTTCTCTGTGCTATTATAGATTTTTTACAAATACCTGCAAATATATTACTGTTAAGTCTATTTTGCCTATGTCTTAATTCTTGTTTTTTTTGCTATAATTGTTTCAGTAAGTTTTTGTCTATATTCGTTATTCTCGTTATTCATTGTATTTTTAAATATTGAATATATTTATATTCTATTTTAGATATATTATCTATTAATTGCTCTAATTTTTCGTTATCAGTTTTTGTGATATTAAGTTGTTTATATTCCGGATATAATTTATTTAATTTTCTTCTTATTTTTCTTAACTTTCTACTTGTACGTTTCTTCTTATATTTCTCGAGATCCATAGCTCTGATATTCAAATAGGGTTATTGAAAAAAAAATTTATTACTCACCAATTATGTAATTTAAGCATTACTACTCCCTCCATTTCATATTAATTGAATTGTTGAGGTGTTTCACATCCTTTAAGGAAAGAAGATTAAGACATAAATTAGACTTAACTTTTCATTTTTACCCTTATTAATTATTAACAAAATTATGATTAAAATAACTAAACATTTATTAATAACTTATTCCAATACTAACTAATGAAGGGTAAAATTAGAAAAACATTCTAAAAGTAGTCTTGAAAATTGAACAATTAAGTTAATTTGAAAAATGAAAAATGTCTCAACAATTCAATTAATATGAAATGGAGGGAGTATTTAATTTGATTTTAATTCAATGTCTTAAATTGTTGTTGAACTTGCATTTCAACCTTCAAGTAATAAAAATATTGTTGTATGATATTTAGTTGAATGTTTTATTGTAACACATCGGTATTAGAAAGAGCTAATTTTAGAAAGAACTAAATTGGAAAGAGCCAAATTGAGAATTTTGCAAGTTATGCTTAAGTTGTGAGTTTTGAGTCAACTTCAAACGGTCATAACTTTCAGTATAGGATGATGAATTAGGTGGCCCATAAGATATCAACTGAAATATCTTTGAATCCTCTTTCCAACGCAACCGAGTTTACTAAATTTGAGTTCGAATGAGAGAGATGCCCATTTGAAGTCAGTCTGTCCAGTTTAGAAAATTTATCCGAATTAAGAAGATAAACTAACAAAGGGGGGGGGGGGGGGGGAGGAAGAAGAAAAAAAAAAAAAAAAGAATAATAAAAATGTTACCAAATGCTTTCTCTAATAAAGCTTAAAATGAAAATAATAATAATAATAGTAATAATAATAATAATAATAATAATAATAATAATAATAATAATAATAATAATAATAATAATAATAATAATAGTAATAATGAATGAGAAAAGAATAAAAGAGAAAATAAAAATAATAAAAGAGAAAAGAAGAAAAGTAATGTAATTTATTTTATTTTCTTATAAAGGTAACAATATAGAAAGAGAGAAAAAAAAATATAAACTAATAAAAAAAACCAAAAAAAAAAAGAAAGAAAGAAATAATAAAAATGATAAAAAAAAAAAAGAAATATTTAGATAAAATTTCAAAAGTGAAAAAAGTTAAACTAATAGTAATAAAAGGAGGGTGGAATTGTAATAAAATAGTGACATTGAAAGTGAGGAGTTTCAATGGAGATGACAATGAATTTTTGAAGAAGCTTGAAGAAAGAAAAAATAATAATAAAGAAAGAAGGTCAAGATAATAAGAAAACCAAGAAAATATATTTTATAACAAAACACTTACAAAAATAAAATTATATTTATTATTTTGAGGATGTTCACGCTCTTTAAGAGAGTATATACACTTTCTATGTCAGGTGAACAAAAATGATGTAATAATATCAGTTCAAAAATAATTAGTAGGTTAATAGGACCGCCGCATAGATAAGATGTCTTTTTGAAAATTGGGGACAATTTCGATGTCATTTTATGTATTTTCTCTTTAATATACCTACAACATAGAATGATATGTACAGGTGACCAACAAATGTACATGGAGAGATGTTAAGAAAACCATGAAAGAGCTGTGGTCTAACTAGAAAGTCCTCTTGCTTATGTGATAGTCCTCTAGGTATGACTACATTTGTGCGGGTGTTATTTCTATGTATACCTCCTCGTGTGAGTCCCCATACAAGAAGGAACTTTTCACATTTAACTATTAGATCATGATCTTTGTATAGCCAAGAAAAGTAAGATTCTAATACAAGAGCATCTCCAATTCTATTATCTATTTTAATCTTTACATATATAGTACTCAGTTTTTTCAGACAACCAATTCCAACTCAATTATGTATTTTACTCACTAAAAAGAATTTTTTTCTCTATCCTTAATATTATATTATTATTATTTATTTCATTCTTATTTTCTTATTTCATAATATAAATCTTTTCTTTCTTTTTTCCAAATAATCAATTTATATAATTTTCATGTGATATAAAATTTTATTTTTTGAAATTCATTGTCTAATATTAAATTATATTTTATTTTAATTTTCTAAATAACATAAATTGTAAGCAAATATTATATAATATACAAATTAATGGACAATTCAAATAAAAGTGAAATCATTAATAAAATACAATTATATAAACATTTCATAAATATTCAACTTTCAATATTATTACGTTGCTCCTATAGATGCTCCATTAATGCATTACATAGTTCAAAATGAGCATTTTTGTCCTTCATTTTTTTATGTCTAGCTAAAAATTGTTCAAACCGGAACCGGAGATTTTCATCTACCATCATTTATGTGGTTGCAGTTAAAGCCTCTACGACATCTTGAATTGGTGCATTAAGATGATGTTCATCCTTGATTATCATATTATGTCATTAAATACATTTAGTCAATATATCATGTAGCACTTCCTTTCTCCACAAACATGAATGTCCTTCAATAATTACTAAACGTGATTGCAATACTCTGAATGCACGTTCAACATCTTTTTGGCACGATTCTTGTTTCATTGTGAAATATTTCTTCTTTTAATAAGGATCACGAATAGTTTGAACAATTGTAGACCATTAAATTTTGTGCATTCTTTATAATGAAAATTAATAATAAAATCAAAGTATATTAAAGTGACGAAAATTTAAAAAATGGAATATTATTAATTCAGGATGGAAGTAGTATATGTTAAATAATATATTTTTTAAAATATTATATTATATTTAAAAAATATATGAATATTAGAGATTTAATTAATGGTCTTATATGAAAAATTACAAAATAATAAAAATAATAATAAAATAATAAAAAGGTGAAACGGGAGTATGAATAATAGTTCTCCACCTCTCTATAAAAGAAGGATAGTGAAATTCTCTAATTTACTCTCTAAATATAGAGAATAGAAAGTAAAATAGAGGTGAATTGGAGATCGTTTAAATGATCTTTGGCTCAGTAGCTCCTTCCAATGCCAAACATGTTCACAATGTTCGAAAGAGAGATCTAAAAAATTCTTAATCTTGTGACTTGTGAGTTCTTTGGAGGTTTTATATATGAAATAAACATTTTATGCTTTTTTTTAAAAAAAGTAAAATAGTGCTGTAAATTAAAATTTTGTAGATATGGATTGTTGTCGTATATATCCGTAGAAAAAAAATAGGGGTGGGCATGGTATAGTACGGTAATTGAAAGTTTTGATAGTGTAATTTTGGTATTCAATTTTTAAAGCATTATACCATTACTATTACAATTTAATTCGGTATGGTTTGGTATTTTAAAGTTCAATTTCGGTATTCTACTATATAATAAATCAATAACCATAGTTTGTTCAACTTCGACTAATGTATTTTCATATAATAGAGTATTATGACTTTAACAACAAAAAAAAGGTCTCAATTGTATCATACAAACACATTACACATGTAGAAATATATATTCAAAATAAAGTACAACAACTCCTTTGATAATCAATTATATTTCAAATACATTTCAATCAAAATAGAGTGAGAAAATGGCCAAAAGCCCCCCCAACCTATAATCGGATTCCCAACTACACACTCATACTTCACGGGGGTCCTATTACCCCCCTGAACATTTTTTTTTTACATATTATCTCACCCTTATTTGTTGACATGTCCACATAAACCAGATATATTAAAATGTTTGTTTACACGCGCTGCCAAGTATTAAATGGACCCCATAACTCTAAAATTTCCCTTAATCTGTTCATTTTTCTCTTTCTTTCTCTAAACCCTAACCTTTTCTCAATCACTCCATATTCACCCCCATTCTCTTCATGATATGAGATTTCGTTCCAATTGAATTTGAAGAACAAGTTTTGAACCCTAACTATGAAAGGTTATTCAAGTCCGCATTTGCCATTATTTACCCTAACAAAGCAAAAAACAATGAATTTGAAGAATAATTTTTGAACCCTAACTATGAAATCGGAGAAATTACATGCCCTAAAGCTTCAAGCTTTTTCGAAATTGAAACTACAGTTGAATGCTTTGACAAGTAAATTCAAGTTTTAAGCTGATTTGGGAGAGAATGAAGGAATATACAATTGAAAATTGAGAAAAAGAGGAAGAAAAAGAGAGTTTGATTTTGGGAGAGAATGAGATTATACCATTGGGGATTAATTATAGTTGATTTGGACTCACACGTGTACTTTTCTTCAGTTTTTGACGTTTTATTTTCTCTGCTTACGCGCCTAAGGGAGTTGTTCTCACCTTCTTCGACATGTCAGCAAATAAGGGTGAGATAATATGTAAAAAAAATGTCCAGGGGGGTAATAGGACCCCTGTGAAGTATGAGTGTGTAGTTGGAAATCCGGCTATAGATTGGGGGGGGGGGGGGGGGCTTTTGGCCATTTTCTCAAATAGAGTAGTTAAAGTTTCAACTTCTAAACATTTAGGGGTCGTTTGGTAGAGTGTATAAGAATAATGCTGAATATGATGTATTAGTAATGCATGCATTAGTAATGCAAGCATTAGTAATGCTTGCATTAGTTATGTTTGCATTATTTCTTATACATTGTTTGGTTTGATGTATTGGAAATAGCAAGCCTTGTATAAAGACTATTAAAAAATATTTGTTTACAAAAATACCCCCACATTATTATTATTATTATTATTATTATTATAATTATTACTATTATAATAATTATTATTATAATAATAATTATTATTATTATTATTATTATAAATATAATTTATTATTATAATTATTATTATTATTATAATTATTATTATTATTATTATTATTATTATAATTATTATAATTATTATAACTATTATTATTATTATTATTATTATAAATATAATTTATTATTATAATTATTATTATTATTATTATAATTATTATTATTATTATTATTATTATTATTATTATTATAATTATTATAATTATTATAACTATTATTATTATTATTATTATTATTATTATTATTATTAGGCTTAGAGGGTAGTTTTGTCATTAGTTAATCTAATGCATGCATTAAAACCATTGCATTGCTAATACCTAGAAATCCATGGTATTAGCAATACACACCTTAATACACAATAGAGTGTATAACTAATGCAAGCATTAGTTATACATAGGTTGAAAAAGAGTACCAAACAAGGTACTAGTAATACACAATGCTAATGCATGCGTTATTTTTCCTAATACACTCTACCAAACGACCTCTTAGTTTATACTAATACTAAGTTACATATTTGTTGGTATTTTTTTAATAATATATGTATTATTCATGTAACTATATACTTTGGTATAATATTTGATAATTCAATATGTTATTTTTAAACACCAAATACCGTACCGAATACCAAATAAAAATAAAATGTATACCATATACCAACCAAATATCATAATACTAAAACCACGATATTAATTTTTTTTCAGTACAATATGGCATTTCGGTATATACCATATCATGCGCACCATCTATTTGTAAATCTCCCATAGAATATTGAGTGCAATCCACTACTCATCCAGTATGGCTGAAGCTTAGTTTGAAAATATGATTCTCAATGAAGAATTCTATGACCATCATATGACCTATATTTATAACCGAATTTGATTTACAGGTGATGAATCTTAGCAAAAGCACTATACTTGACGTCCACATACAAACTATACAAGGGCTGCTGAATTCAAAGTTTAAGAGTACCAAAGAGAATATTTACAGAAAAATATTTGCACTGTTCCATGCTACTTCTCCATAAGAAAATTAGAATATGACACAGATCATTACCTACAATGGATATTTTAAAGCTGAAAGCCCAACTCCATAAATACCCACCCATCTTCACAATTTCCCCTGTACAAAACAAGGACCTTGCACTACTCCAAAAGGCAGCGGGTTACAACCCACACAAGACTAGCACAAATACAAAAACCCTCAATTTCCAAGAATTCACACAAGTCATGATTTACGCACACGATCACGCCAAGAACCTTGTTGCATTGCCACTGCCTAAATTCATATAATACAAGAATGATTAGGCAGAGTGGAACGAAAAAATGAAGATAAAAGGGTGAAGACCTAACCATGGTACTCTAATAATTAGCAAAAAACTACTATGACAAGATTTAAGATATCACCTGCCCACTGATGAGACTTGTAGCAGGCGCAATTTCAGATATGTCCTTTTTGCCATTACCATCTTCTGCTTCATCATCTGTTTCTGTGGAAGGTGAACGTGGCAGATGTGAGGGAGCTCCAAAAATAGCCTCATCATGAGCAGCCTTAATTTGTTCCTCCCTCCTAGTCTTCAAATCAACCAAAAAAAATTAACAGCACAAACATCTGTTCACGCTCTTTGGCATGATCAGAGCCCATTTGCAACAATGCAGTTATGAGAAGGAAATGATACAAAGAAAAAGAGGTGTACCTCCACCGTAGAAAACCGAAAGCTTTTACCAATGTGGTTGACTAAAGCACCATCATCTTCTACAGCTAAAGCAATCAACAATGTATCAGTGTCGGCAAATAAAGGAACTTTTCTGTCTACAAAAACATTGATATAAGCAAGAACGGAGGTTTTGGAAGCTCAGGGAGTTCAAATTTTGTCTTTAACGCTCTGGTTCGAGTCCCACTAAGTGCACTATTTCCCCCCTTTTTTTTGCTTTGGAAAGTCCCATAGGCTAAGCGATGGGCTCTCAACTTTTGAGCTCAGAATACCAACCCAATGAAAAAGCCCTCATTGTTTTTGGGCGCAATCTGAAACTCTTATTTTTTTTCTTTCATTATTTTCTCATTGCTTTTGGCCTCAATGTGAAGCTATATTCTTTTTTTTTCTCTTCTATGTTATTTCTTCTTCTCAATTAGGCTTTGTTTAAATATAGTAGGCACATTCTTTGTATTTTTGTCTTTTATTCTTCTTATTTCTATTGCTCACTTCGTTTCTTCATAACTCTCATTCCATGTACTAACCGGAAGAAACTATTTAAAAAACAATGAATTGCTATTAAACTTGCAATTGAGTTGGACAAAAATTTATATAAAATAAGGTAAATTTAATTTAATCAAATGAAGAAATTTGAAAGTCGTGAATATCCTTTTTAACAATATCTATTCAATTGAATTTCTTTCTTTAATTTCATAGTATTTGTTTCTTATTTTTTCCAATTCTATTCTAAAGAGATGGAAACCAAGCTAAAGTTATTTGAGTTATATATAATATTAGTAACTCAATCCTTACACCTTGTAAATAAGCTTAGTGATTTTCAAAGAAACATATGATTGAATGGACACTAATTCAAAATTTAAAGAAAGTTCAAACTAAAGTAAAATACTGCAAAATAAAAGAAAATAAAGAACACAAGAATTCTAAAAGGCTCAATGAGGCAGGATAGAAGTAGGAAGAAGCTAAACACGACATGACAAGGCATCCCTTCCTTGTCTCGCTCCATTTTTCATCTTATAATTTTCACATATTTGCTTCTTAATTTATACTTTGAACCCCCTTCACCGAGATCATGGCTCCGACATTGTGTCCCATGAGAAACAAATAAAAATATCATTATGCCCCAGTAAGAGTCACCTTAGTTTCATGCAAACATCACTCATATGTAATACATGTAATAAACCAGCTTTGCTATAACAAACCAGAGTACATTTGTTTTATTTGTAGTGAAAACCTCATCCAACTTAAGATGCTTCCTTGAGATATGAATATTTCATGAAATGAACAAATCCTTCATACACAAGCTACGTAACCTAAATGTTGTTTTAGTTTGCATCTTATATGCACATTGACCATTAGTGTAAAGGAATTCTGCATCCGATGAAATCGCCATTACGTTGAGGATTTCTAGCAGGCTACAAATAGCTATACAAGTCGGTATAGCTATACAAGTCGGAAATAAAGGAAGAATATTGAAGTCCATCCTTTTAACTAGCGCAGTGCAAGACACCTGGAATCTGATTTTAGTTATATGGTTCACCCTATTACCATATTAATAAGCTAAAAGTGCTTCAAAGCTATTTTTACCTGTTTTTAAGCCCATCCAAACACACTCTAGCACTGCCTGATTGCAGCAACAATAAGAATCCTACTACAAGTGATAAGGAAAAGGATTCAATTTGACTATGTTCATATGTAAGCAATAGCAACCAAATAGCTAACCTTCAATCTCGTTGTCATCCAAAGGGGCATCCTTGTCAAAGTCAAAACGCTCCCATCCAGAGCCCATGCTTTTTGTTTCATCTTTTCGAACTGTCAAAAGGAAACAAAAGAAAACAACGGGCTAATTAAATCCATACTCATATTAAGTTTAAGTGATAAGCTACCACCTCTTCCAGCTTTTGTATGAGCTTGTAAGATAAGTAGACAACTAATATGAAACAGAAATGTACAAAAAGCAGAGCAAGAATTTAGGAAAAGGTTACTTCAGGTAAACCTATAAGCAACAATATGTTCTTATGACATACTCCCTCTAGTCCATATTAAGTAGGTGTTTGGACATGCGATTTAATCTTGTAATTTGAAACCATGAATGAAATCAGCGTTTGGACATGCGATTTCATATCATGAGATGAAATCTCAAATTCTCAAAAAAGCCAAATCATAATTTCACAATTTTCACATATAAATAGACTCACATGTTTATATTTTGTCAGGAAAAAAAATCATTTGTATCTACATAATTTTTTGCGAGAATACTAGAGTAATGAATTTTTCACGAAATATGAACATAATGATATATTTTACTAATGATATTGACCGACAAACAACTCAAATAAAGAGTAATACACTACAACTCATTAGGGAACTCATGTTCAATTGTTACTTTTTTAGTGAACTAAAGTTCGATCATAAATGTTGTATTTTCTTTTAGAACAGCTTTGTGATAATGTATTATACTTTTGTTATGAACTTTTGCTTATTTGGTAAGATTGTATAAAGAGTTGGGCAATTTTGATAATTTGAGGATTTTATGTTTATGAGCAAAAACTACAACTTAAGAATCCAAATTGCATGTACAAACAAAACTTCAATTCCATCTTATATGATTTTTTTTGAGAAAGGTAACATTCGTATGTATTGACTAAAATCAGTACAACATTGTACTGAAAGCCATAATTACAACTTATCAACAAAACAAGATATCTGCATCTAAATCTAAATAGAGCCAAGGATCTGAATAATTGACTCAGTATCCTCTAGGTACACCTGTTTACACCATTTGATCTTCTGAAGATCACAACTTTTTCTATGAAAACATCTAGCATTTCTCTCTCTCTCTCCAGATTGTCCAGCAGATACAGGTTAGGACAATCCTCCATCTATTTTTGTCTGAAGCTCCCCCACCTACCTCTTCCCAACTGTAGAGGAGGTGGGTGATTCTGTTAGGCATAGTCCAAACAACAACCCCTGAGGCTGATAAAAATCCTCCAAAGTTAGGTTGTTATCTTGCACGGTAAAAACAGATGGTTGGCAATCTCAACCTTTTCTCCACATAAATAGCATCTAGAGCACATAGAGAACTTCCTCTTCTTGAGATTTTGTTGTGTCAATACTGCTTCTCTTGCCAGTAACCAAGTAAAACATGTCACCTTGAAGTAATTTTTGTTTTCTAGATCTGTTTTCATGACCATTGTGGTGGCTGCTGGCCACCTATATTCAAAAACTTGTGTTGAGTTCACCTTAACCATGCCTTTGCTATCTTTGTTCCACGATAGTCTATCAGCCTCATTCTTGTCCCTTTGAACTCCGCCAGAGCTCTAAAAATTCTTTCACAGTTTCAATTTCCCAGTCATTAAAACTCCTTCTAAACTGGATGTTCCATCCTTGTTGTGTCCAATTGTCAGCTAAACTCATTTGTTGATGTACTACCAACACATACATCTCAGGGAAAAGGGTTTTTAAACTAGCATGTCCCAGCCATTTGTCCTTCCAAAAGGAGGTCATACTTCCATCGCCTACCCTCATAGTTGTGTTATTTCTCAAAAAGGCTAAAAGATTCAGATAGACCTCCATAAACTTACACCATAGGGTGTAGATACCTCCATTTGTTCTCCTCTCCATATTTAGCTTTAATTACTTTGCCCTAATGTGCTTGAGGCTCTTGTGAGTATCTCCATAACCACTTCAGCCTGAGTGCCTTGTTTGAATTTTCAGATTTCTCACTCCTAAACCCCCTTGCTTCTTTCCCCATAGAACCTCGTTCAATTTGACCAAGTGTCAAACAGTAGTCATTTTCCTCAATCCCTTTCCAAAGAAAATCTCTCCAATCTTGTCTAAACTTTTTATCCCTCCATCAGAAATGGGAAAGAGAGACATCATGTTAGTAGGGAGAGCATCCAAAACAAAATTGATGAGTGACTCGGCCACTTAAGGAGATGTGTTGAGATGTCAATCTAGTTAACTTCTTCTCACGCTTTTCAATCACTGAGTTCCAAATGCTCATGGACTTTAACTTGGCACCTAGGGGCATACCAAAGGAGATGTACTGAGATTTCCATCTAGTTAACTTCTTCTCACACTTTTCAATCACTAAATTCCAAATGCTCATGGCCTTTGACTTGGCACCTAGAGGCATACATAGGTACATAAAAGACAGGGAGCCTACTTCCCCTCCTAGAATTCCAGACAACTCCAACATATTAGGAACTTCATTGATTGGGAACAACTAGCTTGCCCTTTCTCAACATCGCAGAAGATTAAGGTATCATCAGCATACTGCAGGTATGTGACTTCCATGTTGGCATTTGAACTTGGGGTTTGGTTTGTGACTTCCACAAAACCTCTTAGACATTCATTTTTTTTTTATGATAACTGAGAAATTCGCCTGTGACGCGCCCTTTGGACCAATCACAGCCTTCTAAACTCGGTGGATAATGGGCCCTCCCCTCGACCCTTCTCCACTTAAATAACGAGCTTTGCTTTGCATGGTGTGGGGCATGAACCTGTGACATAAGCCACAAATACTCCACCTTTTGCCACTCGAGCTAGGCCTTGGGAGCCTCTTAGACATTCATTATAAAGAGAGGAGACAAAAGGATCCCCCTGCCTCAAGCCCCTATTTGTAGGGGAAAAGCCTCCAGGTGATCCACTGATAAGAACTGAAAATCTTTTGGTGGAGATGCAATATCTTACCCAGTGAACCCACTTCCTTCCAAAACCCATACATGAGAGCATTTTCAGCAAAAATTCCCCGTTTACATGGTCATATGCCTTTTCAATATCCAATTTGCACAAAATTCCTGCCTTCCCTCGAATGATTCTGGAATCTACCACCTCATTTGCAATTAGGATAGCCTCCATTATTTGTCTGTTTTTTATGAAAGTCATTTGTTGAACATCTACCAGCTTATCAACACCTCTTCAATCTTTCTGTCAGCACCTTTGATAACAGCTTGTAGACACTACCTATGAGATAGATATGTTTGAAGTCTCTCAGTTCCTTAGCTCCATTCTTGTTTGGAATCAAAGCAATGTATGTGGCATTGAAACTTTTCTCAAAGACACCATGAGTAGAAGTTCTTGAAAGTTTTCATGATATTTTACTACATCCCAACATTTGATGTAGAACCCCATTGTGAAGTCATCTAGACCAAGAGCTTTGTCCATTGCACACATCTTCAAACATGAAAATACTTCTTGTTCCTCAACCTCCCCTTATAGAGCTTCTCTCTCCTCCTTAGTGATAACCGGACAATTGATCAAGTTAATTAAAGGTCTCCAACCTATGTTTTCAAAATACAACTTCTGATAGAACCCAATAACCCCCCCCCCCCCATTTCTCAGTGGATCTATCAAAGGTTCTTCTTCAATCATCAGTTGGTCAATATTAATGCTTCTTTTATCTGCATTGGCCATTTCATGGAAAAATTTGGTACTTGTGTCTCCCTCTTTCAGCCAAAGTGCGCTTGATCTTTGTCTGCATGTTACTTCCTCTTTTTTTCAGTGCTCTTCATAATCTATTAGAGAAGATGCCTTCAAAGCTGCCTCTGATGATGTTAAAATGTTGTTCTCCATTATTGTATCTAGAATGGCTAACTCGCTCAATATTTGGACATTTTGCATTCTTGGATTTCCAAAGCTCATGTTGCTCCACTCCTTCAGTTTACCTTTTAAAGCCTCTAATTTACATCCAAGGATGTAATCAGGCTTCCCATGAAAGACAAATGACTCCCACCACCCTTTGACTCTTTCCACATAACCCTCAGCCAACCACCAGGTATCAAACTTGAAATAGGATTTGTTGTGATCCCAAGCTCCACATTGTACTGCAATTGGATTGTGATCCAAGCATAATCTCTCCAACACAACTTGTTTAATTTTGTTGAAACTGTCATCCCACTACTTATATATCAGAATCCTATCAATTCCAGAAGCAGCATTGTTGTTGTCTCCTTCGAACCAAGTAAAACACCCCCTTCTAGTTGTAAACCCAAAAGATCCATGTCTTTAATGAAATTTGAAAAATCTATCATTGTTGGTGTTCTCCTCTTGCAATTTCTCTTCTCAGATGGAAATCTTGTTACATTGAAGTCACCACACACTGCCCATGGTCCCTCAAACAAACTTTTGACTACTCTTATTTCCTCCTATACATGTTCTCTTTCAAACCTACAATTGGAGCATATACTCCTATTATATGACACTTGTAATCCTGCAATAGTGCCTCAAGTTTACATGTAAGAGTGTAAGAGCCAATTTATAGAACTTCCCCTCTCGCTATCCCGTAACATCAGAATTCCCCCTCTAGTGCCACTAGCTTGAAGACAAGCATATTTGCCCCATCTTCCACCCCATAATTCTTTTATCATATCTTTAAACTCCCCCTCTAGCTTAGATTCCTGTAGAAAGACTATGTCGGCATTTCAATTGAGAATTAAGCTCTTCACCAATCTCCTTTTATCCCCACTATTAAGTCCCCTTACATTCCAGGACACAAATTTTACTTTCATGGTAAAACATTGTCCTCTTTCCCACTCTCTTTTCCATCACTTTTGAAATTGATGTCAACAGATGTGAGCCTTTTAAGCTCCTAAATCCCCTTGTATCTAAACCTCTTAGTGATGGAATCGTTTTCCATCTTTCTAGCCTGCTTGCAGCTGTCTATTTGCATAAGTAACTCCAAC
Source organism: Solanum okadae (assembly GCA_036553675.1). Lineage (NCBI taxonomy): Eukaryota > Viridiplantae > Streptophyta > Magnoliopsida > Solanales > Solanaceae > Solanum > Solanum okadae. The sequence goes on from CM071689.1 coordinate 28,153,192, forward strand.
AACTCCTCATGTCCATGGAAATCAACTCCAAACATTTTCCCCAACTTAATCAGATTTTGTCTTACCCATGCAGATGTCTCCTTCTCCTTTCGGATAGTAAGACTCTGATCCTATTGGATTGGTTCTATATCTTCCACCATCCACACTTCAATTTGTGTGTCATTCTACAAGGAAACTATGGTGCTTTGGTCCTTTGAGATTTTCATAGCCAAATCAGCTTTGTCACTGCTAACCTCCTTTGTTGTGGCTTTCGGAATGCACTCCAGATGATTTCCTGTATCTCCCTCTCATATGATTTCATATGATGATTTTATCTCACATGGCCAAACGGGCCTTAAGTGAATTATTGCAACTTTTTTCATACTTCAAAATAAGTGAATTTTTCAAAATTCAAGAAAACTATTGGGATTTTTTTCCATATTTACCCTTCTTTTTAATGAGGTTCTTAACTACTTTACATTTTGTAGGAGAATAGTTTACAAATTAATCCAAAGGTTGCAAAAGTAGAAAGTAGCCTTCAATTCATGTCCTTAAATATTTTTCTTAAGAGGTGTGTCATACCCAACAATTCACTTAATATGGACTAGAGGGAGTACTTGTTTTGCTATTTCTTGCATGTATTGATGATAGGCTCAGACCTTCCTATTAGCAATCATCACATTGTTATATCATTTTTTCTAGAAAGAGTTGCAGCCTCATAACCATCAGTAGATTTAGGTAATATCTCCTCAACTAATTAAACATATTAGTATCCACTGTATAGTACATTAAATAGCCAAATTTACATATTAGGCATCCACAAGTGAAAAATATTATACAAACAGTAACACTTCTAAACCCAAAAAAGAGCAGAAAAAGAAGTTTAAAATACCACTTTCTGAAAGTTGAAATTTCATTTTGGCTTTGACTCTTTCAGCTGGAGTCTGTTCAACATAGAAACAAAACATAAACAACATCAGGCTTCATAATCATTTTTTTGAGAGAAGGGTAACTTTGTATTCACAAAAAACTCATCATCTAAGAAATGATGAGGACATCGGGCTTCATAATCTAAAACAAAGTACTTACAGATCTTACAGGATACAATAAAAGAGTCCAACAAACAAACTTCAGGCTATCGATCCAAGATATTGGTTGCACCTACTTGGTAACCACTAACAATTAAGAGAACTTGGTGATGATGAAAGAAACATCAACCATGTAGTCATATAGGTGTTTTCCAGTCAATTATCACATATTTGAAGACTCAGATGGATAGTTAGAGGAAATATACGGATATGGGAGAATTGATAAAATCCACTATGCAACTAAAGTGTCATTTTTATATGCTCAATAATCAGAAGATTCCTCGTTTCTTTAGTTTTGACAAATTTGTAAGTACATCGGTCTGAAACACATTTACAAAAATTAATAACGCTGGATAAGAATCTATATGACGCTTTACAATCCGGTCATCCTTATAGCATAAAACATAAAGGCAACATCTTCAAGCAACATTATCTAGGGGTGTGCATCGATCGGTTCAGTTCAGTTTTGTGTATTATCGGTTCGATTTATTGGGTTTTGGTCGTTATAGGTTCGATTTTCGATTTACCCAATAAGAAAATGTCCGTAAAATATTATATGACTTCTCACTCCTTTAAATGCTTTGACATAGTGAAACAAGAAAGATAATGAGAAATTGCATCAATAAAAGAAAATATAGTACGAAGACTATAATTACATGTCACCACCAAAACATAGTATGAAATTTCTTATGTTAATCAAATTACAGACCTTTACGAACTTGCAAAAGCTACAACCTACAATTACAAACTAAAACTAAAATCAAATAGTCCAACAAGACTAAAACTAAAGCTAAAATCAAATAGCTACAATTGTGAACCCTTACTTTAGTCTTTAGGTTTTGAGTAATCAGTAAAGACTAGTAAAGCGGCCTAGTGTGACGTGGGTAGAGTACTAATAATTTGATATAGTTAAAACTCTGGAATTGTTAAACTGACTGCAAGCTTCTCTAGCGGACATGATCACAGTTTTGGTCAGTTGTGGGATTCTCCTCAAAAACATACTGTCTAATTGAGATCAGGATGTACAGTTGACACTTTTGAAGACAATGAGAATATTGTACCAGTCTGCTTCACTCACTGCCTAGAATGTGTATTATATTAGCAGCAAAATTGGCACAAATTATAATCAAACCAAGTTACATTGAGAAATAAGAATGAAAATTACCATATTTTGATAACCTTCAATCAATTTGCTATAATCTACCGTAGCAGCTCTATCTTTCCCAACTTTCTCCGGTCTTCCATCCCGCGGTGACACACTCCTTGTCCTCTTTGTACTCTGCTTCTCCTTTTGCCTTTCTCTTTTCCTTTGTTTATCTCTGTCTCTACTTCTACTTCTACTTCTACTTCTAGACCTATGTGGACGCTTCGACCTATAAGCATCCCGGTTTTCACTCCGCCTCGAATGCCTCTCTTTGTCTCTGCTCCGGCTTCGACTCCGGCGCCTTAACTTCTGGCTTGGACTCGGGGTTCTCCGGCTGGAACGTTTTTCGCGACTTGGACTTGTACTTCTAGTGGATTTTCCTTTGGAAACCCTAAAAGAAAGGCAATCTTTATTGTCTTTAGGTTTCTTCTTGAGCTTGTTTTGGATGGTTTGGACCTGAGCTTGTTTTTCGAACTCGGTGGTTTTGGACGGGCTTGATGCCCTGACAAAACTACTCAGAAATGAAGAGGAAGAAAAGAGAGCAGAGCCACGGATGGGTACGGCGTCATTTGAAGTTGAAGAAAAGCCTAGACCTTGCTTGAATCTTGCGGCGCCTTCTCCTTTACGTGTGAGTTCGTCGTAGTATGCTGCGGCCTTTTCTTCCTCCATCTTATGGCGGAGCTGGGGGTAGTGCACCGCCGCTGACGGTGAGGTTTTTCTCTTCGTAGCAAAAGACCAAATGGCTGGCCTGTTGATATGAATGTTTGGGCCTCGACTAAAACCCTTATTTTGGCTGATTAATTAGACCAAATGGCTGGCCTGTTGATATGAATGTTTGGGCCTCGACTAAAACCCTTATTTTGGCTGATTAATTAGTAAATCACACACAGATGTATTTATCCATGCTTCGTGGTAAAAAAAAAATATTAATACTAAAAAAAAATTAATCTTTAGTAATTTCTTTTTATTATATACTAGTGAACTTAGTCGCGCGGTCATAATAACTTGTTAAATTCACTAAATAACTTTTTAGAATAGTTGAGTACTTAAAACATTCTATATATTTTTTATAGTGACATCCTAACGACTATATATTTCATATTTCAAGTTTTAATTTAGTTTATTATTAGTACTTAAGTTTTATATCTTTTATAATTTTAAATCGCTTAAGAGTCTTTTATCTTCTAAAAACAGTTTTTATATCGCTAAACTTATGCTCCTTATTTTTGTAACGAAAAGAAAATTTGATTCAATAAGTTGAACTATTTATATACATGTTTATCTATACATAATTTTTCCTTTCATTTATTTTGAAATTTATAAAATAATTACTTTTGCTTGTCTTAACAAAGTGTAAATTTTAGCTAAATCATAAGGTATATAAATAATTACTTCTAGAGTCACTACAAAATATACTACGTAAAAAATATCATTCATGATTCTATCATATTTTTATAATTCTTTTAACATTCCAAAATTTTATATCGAAGTATTGGTGAAAAGCATTTCAATATAGATAGAAACAACCTATTTAAATTAATTATTTAAACTTGAAAACAAACAATCAAAAAACGAAGAAACATAAGAAATAAATAATTAAAGTTGTACTTAGAATACATGATGGCTAATATTTATTTTAAGACATATTCTCTTTGTTTTACATGCCTCAAGTAAGTTAGACTAAGTTTGAAAATATTAATTTTTTTATGATTTCATCAAATATCATTGAATTGTGAAAACTTAATTTATCATTAGACCTTCATTTTGACCATTCTACCATTTTAAGTTTTCAAGACTTAAATTTTAAAAAGAAACAGAAAAACAATGAACAATAAGAAACTAAACTTTTGTTAGAAAAATAATGAATGTATATGGTAAGAAATAATTTTAAAAATTAAACTATCTGTACTTTTCATTTCTTTACAAATTCATATCTCTCTCATCCTATCCAATCATAAGTAACCAAAGAAGACATTTGATCATTATTTTTTTATTTTTTTATTTTTTGGATTTCAACTTTGGAAAAACACATTTTAACTACGAAATTTTAAAATTTAACTCAGAATTTTTAAAAACTTGAGAAATAATAAAAAAGTATTTTCAATCCAAATTATTGACAAAAAGTCAAAAGTAATTAGAATTTGCATTACACAACTCCAATTTTCATAAATTACTTTTCATTTTAAAATAACAATTATTTTCTTAAAATTATACACTGAAAAGTTTTCTGATTATGATCATATCCATTGTGCCTTATGAAATTATATAATAGAATATACTGAAGCAAACTCTCTTTGGTGTCTTGTTCTCTTTTTACTTCCTTTTTTCTCTGGCAACTACGAAGGATAATAGATAAATACATGATTAAAAGAATAACAATTCATAATATAAATAACGAACAACCTCTTTTGCTATATGAATTTTTGAGCAACATTTTTTTTTGTTTATTGGCTTCTAAAACATTTTCTTCGAACTTGAATTTACATTTGTTCCTACAAAAATATAAGATTATAGTTTATAGTTCACATTTTATAGATACTCACATCTTTTAATATGCTACTTTTGAAAAATGTATATAGAAAAGAAGATAAATATTCTCACTTCTTTTGGTATGTGTGAATTTATGAGCAACCTTTTTTTGTTATTGATTTACAAAAGGTGTCTTTTAGGTTGAGACTCCAAATAACATTTCCTCATGCAAAATATAAAATTATAGTTTATAGTTCACATTGTATAGATACTCACGTCTTTTAATATGTTACTTTTGAAAAATGTATATAGAAAAGAAAATAGATATTCTCACTTCTTTTGGTATGTGTGAATTCTTTAGCAACCTTTTTAGGTTGAGACTCCAAGTAACACTTTCTCCTGCAAAATATAAAATCATAATTCAGGGTTCACCTTTCATAAAAACTCATATCTTTTAATAAATTCCTTTTGAAAAATGCATAAATAAAACAAGATAGATATTCTTACCATCAATTCATATAAAAGAAAATAAATTTGAGTCTTCCAGTAACACTTCCTCCTACAAAATATAAAATCATAATTCAGGGTTCACATTTCATAAACACTCACATCTTTTAATAAATCCTTCTGAAAATGCATAAATAGAAAAAGATAGATATTCTTACCATCAATATATATAAAAAAAATAAAATAATCTCACATTTAAAAATAGACAGTGAAATATCACCATCACCAAAAGTTGACTGAGCTTCTCAATCATTTGCAATATTTCTTATATTTATATGTCCAAATATTATGTAACTACAAAGTATAATAACTATGGTAAATGTCATTAAATATAATGAATTTTCACATTTTTGTATTTATTAAAAATTGCAATGAAACTTACCTTTTAAATTCCATAACTATTGCATTGATTTCTACATTTCCTTATAGAAACATAAGCAATACAAAGAAAGTAAAATAGTTTTAGGAGAAGAGATAAATAATAATGGTGAAGAATATCCTAAATATGGATAGATTAAAAAGGTGATTTTTTTTAATAATAAAGTTGATTAATAATTAATTAAATGGTAATTACATAATGAGGTCTAATTAAAGAGAAAAAAAATAACGTTTATGTTTCAATGAAGAAGAAAACAACCAATTTTCTGTAGTTACTATATTAATTTTAGGAATAATATAAATAGATTAACATTAATTTAATGTAATATTTTTAAATACTAAAATAAAGAGGAAATTCCCAAATATATAAGAAAAATGATAATTAGAAATCCTGATCAAAGAAGTATGCCACATCACTCATTAGCTTTTTCATATCCTCCTTTATATATAGATTATATAAATAAATATGTGACAATAAATAAATAAAAATTAAGAAAACAATTTCATTAGAGAAGGAATAAGATAAGAAAATGTACTATTACTTATTTGCAGGAATAACAACAGCTTCTTGGGTCTTTTGCCTTTTCGATAGGACTAAATATGGCATCCATACATGTAGATTGTAATAATAACTAAATTAAATGATGAAATTTAAGGGCAGAATTAAATATTTGCAAACATAAAATGAGCTTCACGCATTGTTGCCTCTTCAATTGTGATATACTGTAACGTACATATACATAAAGTAATAAAGGAATTAATGGAAGAATTTAAAGGAAAATAATTAATAGAGGGTATTTATTTAATTTAATCAATATATTAAGATGAAACTAAGAGTAAAAGGTAAAAAAAATTGACAAAATTGATAAATACTAATGCTGGCCTAAGAGGGATGTCACATCAGCGCTTTCATATCCAACTTTATATATATATGTTGAATGTGAATACAAAATTCTCTAATTGCCATAGAATAAAAGGAGAATAATAAACTAAAATAACAAATTAAGTAAATGAGAAAAAGAGTTGTATGTTTTGCTTGTGTAATATATATTACCCTTATTGATAAATGGCAGTTTGAAAAGGACGAGCAGTGGCAAATTTGTAATTTTCTTGATTATTTGGGGCTATTTCTAAAAGTGATTCTACTCTGCTATGTATAATATACCATTGTTCTTCATTCTTCACAGAGATTCTAGAATCCGTCATTTTCTCTCGCTCGCTCTTTCCCTTCTCCTTCTCAGGCTTTCGTTGCTGCTCTTCGCTCAATCCTAATCATCATTTTGAATTTCTCTGGTTCATCTCCAATTAGTCTTCGGTGTTACTATATTTTGAATTACCTGTAAGTTTTCTTCATTTTTCCAGATTTTTCTTTTTAAAAATCTATGCACTTCTGTGAAACGGACCTACAATGGTAGCTATTTTCATCTTTTTTTTAAAAAATTATTAGGTGTGCATATCAACAATTTTATCTAATTTCCTCTTGCATGTTTGAGAATAAAACTAAATACATAGATGACTTTGGATTTTTTATGCACATAATGCAGCTAAGGAGATTTCTTTGGTGATAGTTTGGGTCACTTTCATTTTTTCAGTAGTTTTAGTTCAGCTACTTTGACCTGTTTCGAGGTTAAAAATGAAGTAGAGGAAGGGATTGAATATGCAGATAAAGTGTTTGGTGAAAGTCTTGGTATCAATTCTATATAAGTTGCACGAGCATTTTCACGAAGTTGTTGTACCAAAGAGGTTCACCTTCCAGGAAGGTAATTTTCTTTTAATTTTAATTTTATAGGAGTGAAAACAAAATAATGTATTGTATACTTTATAGTTCATACTATGTACACTGATTTGTGGAATAAATTAAAATTACATCATGACATTGTTGAGATTGCAAAAAAGACAAACTATCAAGTTACTCGTGTTGGCGTGCGGTACAACTAATACAATAGGTGACTCTACAATTGTGGATAAAATTTGATTTTGAGCACAACATGTGTTTCATCGAGATATTTGCTGGAGAAAAGGTAACCAAGCATGTCTTACAATAGTTACAAGTCACAACTAATACATTCAAATTTTAAGGCAATTGTCTAAGGTCCTAATTACACTGGCTCTTTGGTGGAAATCCTATATAAATTGGAGGCTCAATTTTCCACCTTCATTTCATGCAAATTATATGTGAAGCCTGAACAATTGAATTACTTTTCTGATTACTTTTATTTGTAGTTGACTATGTTGGTATGTGTAAGTGCGATATTTATGATTGGTGTGTTATATTTGCTTGCATCTGTATTTTTCACTCTTTCTATCCTTAAATTTTATGTTAAAAAGAAAAATTAGATAAGTAAAAATACTGCAGGTTGTAAAGTGATGTTCAGTTTATGCCCTTAGTGTTTCACATGTATTCTCTCCATTAACATTGGAATATAATTTTTATTTATGCCTTCCCATGGAGATGACCCATTTCAAGGTAATTATTCTGTTTTAGTTGTGTATCCTCCGTCTCTTTGAGATCACCTATGATAGTTATAACTATAAAATTATATTAATGCATATATATATGTAGTAGGAAATATTTTCACAGTATTAGTTGTTTCCAAGTATACAATACACTTTTCCTTGTGTACTTTTTTGTAACATCTTCTTATAAATGAATTTTTAGTAGTTTCTCTCTATAACATCCAAGGTATTTGATCACATGTGTGGAAATTATTAACAAATTTTTGGTGTGTTTCTTTTTCAGCAGGTTTACCAAAATCTTTTGCTCCATCATTCATTAACTCAAAAAGTATGTTTTTACCGAATAAGCTTAGTTTCTATCATTTATGTTTGTGTTCAAGAAATATATTTCAAATGTATAATATACTTATCATCCAGTAGTGAGGTGCTTTCTTACTTCCATTTTTTCGATGAAATATTGTTTGAGTGAACGAGATCTTCTTAGAGTACTAAATGAAGGATGCATTCTAGTACTCCACAATATCTATTTGATCTATTTTAAATTTGATGATTGAATAGGTAGCATGTGGTTTTGAGGTTTTCTTTCTCACGTTCATAGTAGGGTTCACGTATGTTGTCTTGAAATGGATGTTTTGAGCCATATTTCAGTACACACCAATGTTATTTGAATTAGTAAAATTGCATTGTTATACTTTCTTTTCGAGCAAGCTCTCACATCATATTTACTATTATGAGATGATTAAAACTAAGTCAAGAAAGTTGAAATGTTAACTCTAACTTCCTCATAGTAAAATTTTGATATATGGCAGCCAAAATGTTTTTTGTTCCTTTCTGTTTCAATTAAGTTAGAACCTAGAGCCTAATGGCACAACACACAAAGTACCGACATAGACATTTGGATTTCTTTTGATCCTATGTTTTATAGGTAGTGTTTGATATACCGTGAGTTTACGATATTTTTGATACATTTGACTTAAGAGTTGTGTGTGTCTAAGGCCATTTTGTATTAGAAATAATGTTTTATGTGTTATGTTTGCAGGAAATAGGCTTGGATGCGGTTGAGTGAGATGACATCTGAAATTATGCAGAAGGAGCCACCCACAGACGTGATCCACGAACCATAGGTCCTTTGATGGTCCGTCGACGGGCAGGCGTAGATGGAGCATTAGGAAAGTTTGACCAAGTGTGGAACTACGGAGCAACTAACGAACCGTAGGTCAACCCATGGGCCGTCCTATACATCCGTCGAATGGGTTTAGAGAGTTGAAGTTCCAGTACCTGATGAAAAATCCTAAGTGTGGAGCCACGGAAGAGGACCCACGGACCGTAGGTCGACCTACGGTCCGTCCTGCACGTCCGTCGTTAATAATCTGAGAGTAAAGGTTCCAGTCCCTGCTGAAAAGTTCTAAGTGTTGACCAACGGAAGGGGACCTATGAACCGTAGGTCGACCCACGGTCCTTAGGTCGAGTCATCGATTGATGCCGCGTTCTAGAAGTTTATTTCCTTATTTTATTTCCTTTTTTTTAGGACATGTTTTTCTATAAATAGGGTATGTAAACCTCTTTTTGGGGGTTAGACATTATTGTTTACTTTTAGTTCTTAGTATTTTGTGGAATTAACTTGCAACTTTAGCAATTTAATTTCTGAATTTCGTTTTACAAGATTTCGACTTTGAAATTCAATTGGAGATTTCGGGTTTCTTCTCTAATCGTAAGTTCATGAATTCTCTTTATCAAAACATGAATTGTGTTCTTTCAAGCATGAGTAGCTAAATCCACAACTAGGGTTGTGGGTACCATGAGCAATCAACAACGTATGAATAATAATTAAGTAATCATCGAATAGTGTTTATTTATGTATTGGTAATTCTTTCGCTTAGAAGTCTTTTTAACAGTGCGCAATGTTAGAACTCGTTTCGTTGCTACTTGCCGGACCAAGGAGGTAATTAATGAGAAAAGAATTAACAACAAATATTTAGTGAATGATATCTAATAGTCTAATGTCAATTGGTCCAAGGGTGAAAACTAAGGCATACATTGATGTGATGTCTAATCTGAGGTAAAGGTAAGGGTTAGTAAAATATACACTCGTAGCTAGACCAAGGTGCGTAGTAAAATTCCCTATTTGGAGGACCAATCACTTAGGGATACCTAACTTACCAACTTTGCATGTAAAACACTAGGAAAGGATTACTATTATTCGGATTATTGCGTTAAGAGCTTGTGGGGAACACATATACCCTAGTTTCTCTCTCATATTGATAACTCAAAGTTTGAATCTTGCTTACTTGTTACTTAATCAAAAATCTGTTACTTGCTTACAAAACCCCCCTTTTATTTACTTGTTTCAGAAATAGTTTGACTAAACAGATATAATAGTGAGTAAAGTTTAAGTCTGAACCATATTCCTCGTGAGATCGACCCCAACCTACAAGTTGGGTTCTTTATTTGACGACGACCGCTTATACTTCTTTAGGGAAGTATAATTTGAGTGTATTAGTGTTGAACTACAACTCTTCATTTGATAAGATCTTCATTTGCTTGTGGATGGTTCAAGTTCAAACTTAGTAAAATGTACAATACATTATGTACTCTCCAATTTATCCAGATCTGCAAGGGATAATTGTTCTTCTTTTCTTTTTGATGTTCAACATAAATTAGTTTTTGTGATGCATAATATCTTTTCCCATATTTTATTCCTTCATTACTGCTAGACCACATAATTCAAGCTTAGGTCCAAATTCTCTTCTCTATTCATGTGAATATATTACCATTCACTTATAGATGTATTTTTTTATGCTGACTGAGTTTCCTTTTATCTTTTTTATATGTATAGCAACTCTTAAAAAATATTTAGCGAATGATTTCCTCGAATAAAGCTATGTTTTCTTGATGTTCTTTCAAAGATATTAACTCATAAAATGCTCCTTTTTATTTGTAAAGTAAAAGCATTTTCCTCTTTTAAAGAATGTCTAGCTTGCACCTATAGTGATATCAACATAACTAACATAATTATAATAAGAGATATGCAAATGAGCATATGTTATCCCATGCATATTAAAATACATTAAATTAGTATTAATTGTAGAACAAACAAACTATGTGTTTAGCAACATTTACTCTAGGATATTCATGTTTTCTTAAGTTGCAATGTTCAACCACTTGAGGAAGAAGGCCAAAGGTGTGCTTCTTAATTTTTGCAGGATCCTGATTTTGTACAATAAAGGTATGTATAGGTGTTGCTGATAGATTGTCTATGCTATATTTCTATTTTATATAGTTGGTATTTGTAAATCAGCCAACATTTACTGTGGTCTCTTTCTTTTATGATATGATTATGATCATTAGTTAAAGTTTCTATAGAGGTGTTTGAATAAAAAAATTATACGAACTGGATTTTTATGCACCTTTCAGGTCATTTCTGCTTCCTGCATTTATGAGATTTTTTTTTCCAGTGTCATGTATTGTTGTCTACCATATTGTCAGCATTTATGCAAAGAGCCAAATGTTTTGACACAGTTAGACTTACAATTTTATACATTTTTTTATTTTTCTACTTATTCGGAAATATGTTGTTGCTACCATTCAACTGTAAGATTTGGAAAATTGTTTACTTTGAGCGGAATAATATTTTTTATGAAGTATATATGTTGGAAATTGTTTCCAGGTAACCATCCATTGGAGTTTACAGGTATGCTACTTATTCCATTCATGTAATAGGATTTTTAGTGGATCCATCAGTACAGTTGTGTTCTATACTCCGGCAAGGTATAGAGCGGCTCTGGCAACATGGGTAAGACGTTGTATCATCACGAGGCTCATAGTGATGGTTGTAGGTTAGAGAAACTCCCCAGTAAGGTAAAGAGTATATATATATATATATATATATATATATATATATATATATATATATATATTCCAGTTTACTTCAGAATTTGTTATTACTGCATTATATTTGTGAAGTTTAAATGATTTTACCTCATATTCATATTCATGCTTTAGTTCAGTTGAGTTATATTTCAGTTTTCCAGTCCAATTATTGTTTCACTTAACCTTACTACATACTCGTACATTCAATGTACTGATGTCATTTGACCTACATCGTCTTATGATGCAGATACATGTGTTCAGAATCATCAACAGGCGCATCGTTGATATCACCTAACTTCTTACCAACTTTTGGTGTGGCCTCCTTGCTTTTGGAGGACTCCAGTCATTTATTTGCTTTAATAGTTTTATTTAAATTTGTCGTGGGTCTGTCCCAATGCCTATTTGAGACAATAGAGGCTTCATAGATAGACAATGTTAGAGGGTCTCTCGGTATTTATATTAAGATATTTTGTTAAATTATTACTGTTTACATTCAATATTCTCAGACAGTTCAGACATTAGTTTGACTTAAATGTTTCCCCTTAGTTATTTAAAACTAAAAATGCTTGAGTAAGTCTTCCACTAAGTAGTCAGTTAGGCCAAGGGTTCGCTTGGGGATCACCAATGGTTATCGAGTGTCGGCCACGTCCAGGGTGTAGGATCGGGGGGTGACATATAAATTCTCAAATCCTTTGATCTAAGCACACTAAAAAATAAAGATAACTCAATAAGTGGTTCACACACTTCTTTGGACAACATACCAGGAAGTGCAAGAGGGATAAGACAATTGTTAACACAATTGTCAGGTTTCTAGAAAAGGACCATTTAGTAAATCATGTTCCTAAAAGTAAATTAGTTTTACAGGAACTGAACAAAGAATTAACAAATGAGTTGGTTGTAAATTCAGACGCTCAAGAACATCTAATTGTTATGGCAGAACTGACGTTCCATTGCATTAAAGTAGTGGGAGAAACGTTACCAGACATAAGAAAATCTACTACCTCAATTAATGGAAGTGATGTTGAGCATATTAAAGAACACTACATGAAGAAGTTGTTAATATTTCAGTACCAAAAGGTTTAGAAGAAAATATTAAGACTCAAGAACATGTAAGTGTTATTATAGTAATAGTACTTAGTCATAGTGGGGAAATCATAACAAAGCTTGTTTCGTTTTGTATGCATGAGAGGACATTCATGACAGAACTCCTGTAAAGAGTACACTCTTGGATAGTTTCATTATAAGGTCCCTCAAGATCTAGTACAAAATCAATTTGTTACGATGAAGCACTACTAGATGAAATTGCATGAGAAAACAACTTGATTTTTAAAATTCTTTCGATAAGAATTAAAGGAATGAGTGTGAAAGTTGTAAATTCATTGTTAAGAGTCTAAGTGAGAGATTGTTAGGGTATATACTATTAATCATGTGTTTAGAAATAATGTTCTAACAACTTTCTAGATTAATATCTAAGTGGGAGATTGTTAGGGTATATACTATTAACTATGCATTTAGATATAGTACATTATAACAATTGTGATGGTGAAAAGTCTAAGTGGGATTTTGTTGGGATATATACTATTAACCATATGTTTAGATATAATATTTATTATAGAATAATTATTTATTCAGTTTTAATAGATCATATATTCGTTTATGGTGTCTGTTTACTTATATAGTAGATGATTTAGTGTATAGAGTTTTAGCTTATACACAGAGGATTAAATCATCGGTGTAACACATCCGATTAGAGAAAGGTTAAAAAAGAGTTAAGCGGGCAGGTCAAGAACCCAAAAGTGGACCATGGAACTCTTTACGGATCCCTAGACAGGTCGTGAAAGGGACCACAGTCTGTTTGGGGGCTCCTAAAGAGTTCCCAGGGTTACCAAAGAAGTGTCCCTCCCACGGACGCCTAGATGGCTTGTGGTGAGGTTGACGGGCCATCCAATCGCTCGTCATGTTGGCCACACAGAAGGGGGTTTCAGCCCTAGCCACTGGTCAAAGACCACAGACGGCTAAACAGCCCATGAAGCCCTACACGGACCGTGAAGTCGTCTGTTAAGGGGTGTACTGAAGAATGTCAGGTAGAGCTTTCACGACCTAAAAAGAGCGTGATGGCACTCGTCTTATCCCACCAAGATAAGTTAGCCTAAAATCCAAATATCACAAAAATGCAGAAGTAAGACAAATTGAAATCTAAAATATCATAAGTGCGGATAACTAAGTCAACATAATAAAACCCTCAAAACCTGGTTGTCACGTGTACAAGCCTCTAATGTATTACAATGGATTTGAAAGAAGAACACATGTCTTAAATGATGTTATCACTAAAGTAGAAAAAGATCATTAATAGGAGTAAGAAGGTTGATGATTCCACGAATTGGACTCATTTAGGGCTTTATTTGGATAAATTTAGTGTCCTCCAATGCTTATTTTGTGCCAGTAACTGATGTAAAATCCCTGATTTCCAGGTATTTGGATTGAGGAACAAAGCATGGACACTAACGAGCAAAAAAGAACAAGGCAGCTGAAAGAACGAAGAAAAGAAGGCATGTTGATCACCTAATCCATTGGGAGAGTTGCCGAATGGCTACTATCTCGCCTAAAATTTCAGTGGGCCAAGCCCTGAAGGAGAAAATCAAGTCGGTGAGATAAAAGAGCAGTTGGCGTGTTGCTGAACGGTTTCGCGATGCACTGATTGGATCACCCAAAGTTACAGAACTTGAGGATGCTGAAGGCCAAAGCAAAAAGGCGATGGAACTAACCAAAGGGCAGATCGCCGAGTTGATCGGCGATCCCGACTTACTGCACCGAATGGCCCTTCGCAACAGATTTTTGGCGACTATAAATACATTTTCAAACATTATGTTTAGTATCAAATTTTATTCTGAACAGTCATTAGAGTAATTTTTGAGTTTGAACTGAGAGTATTGAGACAATATTTTTCCTTAGTTTTGAAGAATTGAAGTTTTCCATTTTTGAGAAATTGGAAGTGGGTGTTTGAGATTCTTCAACTTGGACCTTTGTAAAGATGAAATTAATCTTACCCAGTTGATGGAAACATAATTCGGTAACGATTTCTATCATTTTATGAAGTCTAGCTAAAACCCCAATTCTTGGGATGTGATTATGTGATTATGAGTTGATTTAGCTTATGGGTATTGCTAATTGATAGTCTAAATGTTGTTTAAAAGTGATTTCAATCAGTAATTGTGGTTCAATTTAAAGGGTTGTAGTTGCAAATGCAACTCTACCTTCGTGTTTTTGGCATGCTCGAGAGAGAGGTTTTAAAACCAAGATTACTGAATTGATGGTCTGTGGGTATTGGGTTGTCATGGATTCAACTCGAGAGAGTGAATCCTAAATCCTTTTCCACACATTCAGCTCGAGTGAGTGAATGGACTAAAGTGTAGGCTGTTCTTAATTGCTGCTTATTGGTGTTCGAGAGAAACCAACTTGATTCGGGGTAAATTGTTCGAGACAAAGTTTATCCCCACTAAAGTCTAGCTTATTCACTGATTTACAACTATTTACTAACAATTGCAATTACCCATTTGTCTATGTTAGCCTATAATCCAATCACATCCCAAGAACCCGTCTCATTACTTGTTAATTCGTGTTATTTGTTGCTTTTGTACTTGATAATTACAATCAAACCCCTCTGTTATTTGACACTTGTGTCACCCCCTAATTTGAATTATGTTTTTATTCGTAAATATCTATTCATATGATTGACTTGAACATATTCGTACTTTGCTATTGAATCTTAAACACGTACCACTCCCTGTGGGATTCGACCCCAACTCAGTTAGTTGGGTTATTACACTAACTAACGATCGTAGACGCTTAGAATTGGATTGAGTGTCCTTGATAATGTTAATCAAAATGGCGCCGCTGCCAGGGAGTGGTGTTGGTTAAGATTGTTTAGTTAAATTGAATTTTGTTCTTGTTAGTCATAGTTGAACTTACTTAATTTTAGTTTTGTTTTGCTTGTTTGTGTTTCGAAATAGGAAGTATGAGTTTGAACGGTAGCAATGGTAGCCAAGTAGGCCACCAAGATGACAGTGGAAACCTCAATGATGTCAACGAACCTAATGCTAATGACCCCCATCTTATGGGTGGAATTGGTGTCATTCGCTTGCCTCCGGCCGAAGGGAACACGGTGTTCCATATTACAAGTACTATATTGTAGCTCTTGCAATTGAAGGGGTTGTTCGGTGGTTTGGCTCAGGAGGATCCCCATGAGTATATTAGAAACTTCGTGGAAGTTTGCGGGCCGTTCTCCTTCAAGAACATATCCCAAGAGTCGGTCCGGTTGAGGTTGTTCCCGTTCTCTTTGATGGGAGAAGCATGTAAGTGGATGACTGAATTACCACGTGAATCAATCACATCGTGGGAGGAGCTCGTCACCGCATTTCAAGTGCGATTTTTTCCCTTCTTCGAAGATGATGAATCTTCGGTACAACATTCCAACCTTCAAGCGTTTGAAGGGCGAGCCAATTCATGAAACTTGGCTACGATTCAAGAAGTTGGTGCTCCAATGCCCAACCCATGGTTTGCCTGATAACGTGTTGCTGCATTATTTTTATCGAAGTCTTGATTCAGTAAACAAGGGTGTTGCTGACCAACTTTCCCCTGGAGGTTTGATGCAGTAACCTTATGTGATAGCAACTCAACTCTTAGATGGCATGACCACAATTAATCGGGCTTGGTACACCCGTGAAGATCAGGTCTCCCCTCTAATGTTTAAATTGACCAAGGAGCAAATGGAGAAAGACCAAGAGAGAGACTAGAACATGGCCAAGATCATGACACAACTTGACATTTTATCCAAAAATGTCATAGGAGCTGGTGCTCGAAGTGTCAATGTCGTGGGTGTTGGGTGTGTTAATCCTAATGAGGCAAATTTTGAGGCTTTATACAACGAAGAGGTGAATTTCCTAGCCAGCCAAGGTGGTGGTTGTTGACACCCGATTTTGACCGACCTTTAACAATTTTGGAAATGCTATTCGATTAAATACGTATTTCAAAATATATTTCGAATTTAAATTTTAGTCGATTTTGTCTAAAAATTATATTTTAGTAAGCATGATTTATATAAATTATTGTAATTATTAATTAAATTATTTATCGATAGTTCAACTCGGAATAATTACCTATTTAAATGTTTTAAGAAAAAACTTAGATGTGTATAATGTATATGAAAATATTTTAAAATATAGTATTTATTAATTGGATATCAATTCCTAAATTTTCCTCCAAATCATTTAAATTATAGCCATTCTTTTCAATTTTAGCCTATTCTTATTCCAATTTCAGATTTCAAGTGGTTTAATCTCATCCGTTCATCCTTTAAATTAAATCCTGATCGAATCCTAGCCACTCATCTAAGTTAATCCTACGGTCCGGATTCGTCCAACCTATTCTTTCTTTTTAATCTACCAAAACCCTAAGAATAATTTATTCAACTCATTTTTTCTCTTCTCCTTCCTTCCGCCTCCTCCCTTCCTCTTCTCCGGCGAGCTCGAGCAGCACCTAGGCGAGTGAACCAGCAGCTCCAGCCGGCGACAACAACTCCTCCAGCAGCTCGAGCAGCGACGACAGCAACAACTCCAGCAGCGAGAGAGACAACAGCAGTAGCCGCCTCTCCGGCCAGCGACACCGGCAAAAAACCAGCAGCTCCAGTGCTCTGACCAGCAAGCAGCTGGCGAGAACACCAACAGCAGCAACAACCGGCGGAGAGAGCAACAGCAACTCCACAGCCAGGCGAGACCAGCAGCTCCATCAGGCGAACCCCAACACCAGTAGCACCAGCGAGAACAGCTCCAGCCAGCAACGATGCTGCTCTGAGCAGCAGGCCGACGTCGCTCTTCTCTTTTCCGGTGAGGGCAAACGACAACTCCGAATCCAAACAGTAATTCCGGCGGAGCCCCTTTTAGAAGATTTCGAGTTTAACAAAACGGATCTGCTAAGATCCGTCCAGGTTCGGCCTTCTTTTAGTTCTTCCTAATCTGACCAACATTTTATTGTTTGCATGCTTATTCTATATAAAAAACCAACTATGTTTGGACAAGGTCATCTGGAATGCGTCAAGTTCTTTGTGATTTTTTTTATGATTTCTTAAACTAGTACACTTTCAAAATGTCATGCCCTTTTTTTTAGTTTGCTTTCAATATATTAGTTTAGTGTTTGGTGTGTTTGAAGGTTGTTGGATTTCAATATAAGTTTAGCGTTTGGTTGTTTGAATGTTGTTGGCTTTGTTGCTATGCTTGAATCATTTTTGAGTAATTCCAGCGAGGTATTTAAATCATGATTTGACTTTATTTAAATTATCCTCTCTGATTCATAGTAATTGCTGATTGTTAGTCATATAATCATTATTCTAACTTGTTTATTTTCTTAAATAATATGGTATAAATTTGCCCCAAACTTTTGTTCCCTTTATATATACGCTAAGGAGCTGATTAAGTGATGCCTGTGAATTGTCTTGATATAGTAATCTTGTTTACTTTACTGAAATTACTCAACTTGTTAATTTAGTTTTTTTTTTAATTTTATTGGTTTTGCTGGAATACATGACTGGTGCATTAAATTGATACTCATGCCATAATATACAGCTTGTCCATATACGGTAAAGTCTAGTTGTTGTGAGCTTTGGAATATTAGCGGATATTATTTTAATCCTTCTCCCTTAAATAGTTATTTCTTTGCCTGATGATTTGTAATATGGATTGATAGCTTATTAACTGTCTTATTTATTGGTAGACATATTTTGACATGTTAATTTTGGTAAGGTATTTTGCTTATTTGGTAGAATTTGATTAAATTATTACGTGACTTTATTTGGTAAAAATAATTAAGCAAAGTGAATAAATATTGATTGAGTAAAATAAGCATTTTGCTGATTTTGCTCTTGGTTTAAGAAAATAAAATCTTTCTTTTTCCCAAGTTTATGTTGGTAATTTGCTGATTTTCCGATTGATGCTTCCCTGCCTTATTCAAGCTGTGCAAATTGTTACTTGTTTTATTTTTGGTAAAGCTTTATTTGATCTGGACAGATTTTGTCCTCTCTTATTTTAGGAATATAATATTTAATTGCTCCTTAAATTATTTATTTTCCTTATATGTGCCCCCTTCTACTATATAAATAGGACCTTAGACACATTTTTTACCCACATCCTAACTTGCTCACATACTCTAATTCTAAGAAAAGAAAAACATATTACTCTCTACTTAAAAGAAAGATTTCGGTGAACATTCAAAGCGCTATCTTTACTCGGTATTGCTGTGTTCGGGTCTAGTATCGGATTAAGTTCGTCTGCACTGCTGATAACTATTTTCTGCTTAATTGGTTAGTTCTCTTCACTAGTGTAGTTTCGTTTTGTATTATGCATGATTGTATGGTTGATATAAATAAAAGAAAACATTCGGGTTAGTTTTCCTATCCCTTTCTTTCTCGATGTGTGATTATATATTCTCCACAACTTGTTTGAATTCTTACATGTCCGTATGTTGCTTGTGTACATGAGATGATCAACATTATGTGCGTACCCATATCGTTAGTTTTATCATTTTTGCTATATTAAATTGTCTTCTATGTGTTATTACTTGCCCGCATTTTTTTTTTATTTGTTCTTTCACAGGATTTTGAACTTAAAGGTTCAAGAGTCGGCTCGAAGAAATTTCCGGACGAGATTCTTATGTTCAAATTTTATCTTAATGTTGTATATATTATTTATTCTTTGAACTTGTAATATTTTGTATTACTCAAACTCTAAACTCTCCTATATATATGATATAACTTGGGGATTGTTTAAGGGGGGAGGGGATATATGTGCTAAGTGTTTAGTTATCGATATTAAAAAGCATGCCTATACGATTGTGAATATTGTTGGCATTTGTCAATTCTCTGTCATAATTTTGATATTTCTAAAAATCGTAAAAAATAGGTTTATTGTTGATCATTGTCTCTGCAAATCTGTGTTTAAAAAATGGATCACTTGTCTTAACACTAATTAACGGCTCCTTCATAATAAATGTCTTGATATTGTTTGGCACTGTTTTAATAATGTTTAGTATGTTCACTTAAGTAGACATTATGCCTATAGTATGTAATTAAATCTTTTGCCACTTGGGGAGTAGAGAATCATGCATATAAGTTTTTTTTTTTCATGGCTTCTTTAAATCTAGATAGCAGACTGTTTGATCAAAATAAATTCCAACTTGATAACTTAATAATTTAAGCATGTTAATCAGTTAGTAAGATCCCAATAAGAGTTAGTATGTCAATTTTAGCATTATTATCGATTAAAAGTCTTGCCCACAAGTCATAATAGTTTCCAGTATGTTAAAGGTTATAACAAATTTGCATTGCATATTTTCTACCTAGCTAAACAGATTCTGTGACATTATTTATTGCCAACTTAAAATGTATTAAGAATATGCTCCAAATTATTAATTTTCTGTATCGTAATTAACTGTTTTGCCACTTAAAATTAGCTGCTAAATCAGCTTCTGCGTCTAATAAACTGATCGAAACTTTTGCATTAATATTGATATCTGTCCTGATAAAATCATGCTCGAAATTAATTATTTTCTGCATTTAAAATGCCACTTAAATTAGTTTCTGCACTAGTAATACCATATGCTACTGTTTTAACAAAAAATATTTTCTGCATTTGTTATTTGTTTGTCCTACTCAGCTACCGACTTTTGCAAATTGACTAGCATATCCAAATAATTTCTGTGATAATTATTATAATCTGCTGCTGTTTTAAATATTTCTGCACGTGTGATCATTTTTTTAAAATCAATAAATAAAAAATTGTTATGTCATTATTTTCTGCCCCCTTTAATTGGTATTTTAATTATTGTTAATGTTTGTATGTCACACACTTGGCATGCGACCTTTTCATCTTACTTGTGTTTGCTAGCATGTTGATTGAAATCTAGAGGCCAATATGAGACTTATGTGCTAAATGCTCGTCCAATGTGTTTGACTTGGTGTTTAGGTGGGCCTATTAGGATTTTCTCTTTGTCTAAATTCACCCTAATAGTAGTTCAATGCCTCTTGAACTTTAAGCGGGGATGCTAGACACCTTTTAGAGACGAAAAACATGCGGTGGTGGGGTAGGGGTAGTTTAGGCCCTATGGATATGATGACATCGACTCAAGCTTAAAGTGACAAACCTTAGTTTTGTTAGTCCCTACACGGAAGCCTATCAAAAAATAACGTCGAGTGCTGATCCTAAAGTCCTTCAGAGTTTCCTTGTCCTTTATCCCTTTATGTGTTTATAATTATTTGGGGTAGCTTAAATAAAAATAAAATAAAAATTGTTTGCTTATCTATTTGTGAAATTTCTGTCTCCTCGCTCCTCTCTTTATTGATTGTTCTAAATATTTATTTCTTGTTTATTATATTACTTAGTCTCGCATGCCTATCTAATTAACCAAAATAATTAAAGTGCCCTTAATGGCTTAATACTGTTATCACCTAGTTTTCGCATGCTTAACTAATTAAATAAATAATTAAAATGGCTTTAATTGTTTAATATTATTTATCACTTAGTAACCATGCTAATTGAATAAATAATAAATAAAGTGACCTCAATTGCTACTTGTAACCCCCATATAAATTGCATGAGACACGGTCGGAACCCACATTTGTGGACCTCGAGGGATGCCTAACACCTTCCCCTCGAGGTAATTTGAACCCTTACCCGATCTCTGGTTCGTTGACCTTAGTTAGATTTAGTTAGGTTAGATAGGTGCCCTAACGCGCCTTAACTCGTTAGGTGGCGACTCTTCAATCCTCCAAAGCCCAAAAAAGTTGTTAGGTCGTGCACAAAAACCCGTTTTGAGAAAAACGGGGCGCGACAGTGGTTATTGTTCAAACTACCCGAGGCAGGGTGGTAACCAAGGTTGGAATAGGGATGAGGGTTGGAAGGATCGTGA
The DNA here is from genome assembly GCA_036553675.1 of Solanum okadae. NCBI lineage: Eukaryota > Viridiplantae > Streptophyta > Magnoliopsida > Solanales > Solanaceae > Solanum > Solanum okadae. Next base: position 28,175,038 of record CM071689.1, read on the forward strand.
TCGAGAATAGAGGGATTGAAATACCAATTGTAAGGATGGGGAGAAACATAGGTATGTGCATCCCTACGAGCGTCAGAAACCAAATGATTCGAAAGGTGGTCGGTCGGAGGATATGCTTTTTCGTATCCTCAACAAAGTTGAGGGGTCGGACAAGATTTTGAAAGAAATGAAAGAAGATGTGTCGACCCTCATCCAGACGGTTACCTCCCATTCAGTATCGATCAAACAGTTGGAGACCCAAATGGGTCATATCTCGTCTCGTTTAAACATGAGACAGCAAGGGGGATTTCATAGTGATACTATGGCCAACCCCAAGAATGAGGTTTGAGTGTGGACTTGCATCGTGCCACGATATTAACTAAGGCGCTGCTTGGGAGGCAACCCAAGTTTTATTTGCTTTCTCTTTAAGTTTGAAATAATGGTGTGTTTATTGTGCAGGTCAAAGTGTGGAACATGTTTGAAAAGTGCAGGTTGGCGAGCTAAAAGTCCAGTCGGTGACTCGCCGAAGAGGTCGGCGAGCCCGACTTGGACCGCCGTTGGACTTAAGATATTTTTAAATTGGAGTCTGTAAAACTCAGCGAACCCAGGAGCTGATTGGCGAATTGCCGACCAAGTTGGCGATCACGACTTTATCCGCCGTTTGGACCCCCACAATAACTGAAGGTCGTGTAAAACTCGGTGATGTAAGTGCCCACTTGGCAAATCGCCGAGTGGGTCGGCGAGTAAGACTAGTGTCGCCTAATGGGCGAGAACTGGACGGTTTTTAAAGGAAAAAGGTTTAAACTTTCAAACTCTTTCACTTTCCCTCACTTTTGAACTTCGCAAACTCACACCCACACAATATTTTCCATATTTCTTGCATTTTTATCACATTTTAGTCAACAGATTTGTGTTCGGAGTTGGATTACTTTGCAGCCTAGCATTTTAAAGCATTTATTCGGCATCTAAGGTTGGTTTTCCGAACACCAAATTCATTTTTAGCGGTTTTGACTCATTTGCAATGATTTTATCTTAGTGATGTGTTTTGGACCTCTCTGATCGTAATTGTATTTGTATGTGCTTGTTTTAATTTGAATACCTTACCCGTAATGCCTTTGTCGTTAAATTCCCAAATTGTCGTGCTTGAAATTGATTAAAATTGTGGGGTTGTGATTGCATGTTGTTGCTTCTAGTCGGGTGAAGTCTAAATAACCCGCATTTGTGCCAAATGACGTAATTTACCCAATGATGAAGCAGTTGACGTCATTCTTACTCTGGAGCATCAGACTACAACTTCTGAGCCTGAGGATGATGAACTAGTAGCAGCACAGAGGGCAGAGCTACGATCCAAAATGATGAATGATCTGTCTAGGATCAGGACTCCTCAGGCCACCACTACTCCTCTTCTCGCTCCAACACAAGCTGTGGTCCTAGCACTACCAGTACAGGGTCCTCTTCCCAAGTCTATGAATAGTTTGAAGACCGAGGGGCTGAGGACCATTATCAAGGAGAAGCGTGTGTCCACTGATAGAGTGATTGACAAGTATCTAGAGATTATGAGCTGTCTGAAGTCCCATAAATTCCAGCTCTTCACCAAGTCCCGTGGACCATACATCCCGAGTTGGGTCCGAGAATTCTACAGTGCTTACAGTACATTGATACCACAAGGGAATAAGCTGACCACTAAATTCAAGCCGGTTGACTACGTGGTTGTCAGGGGTAAGAGGGTGCAGTGTGATTTTGCTGCCATCAATGTCGTCTTAGAATGTACTACGAGACTTGAGGATGACAAACTGATTGGCTCCGTTGATATAAGACGACACTCCTAAGTGGCTTGAGGTTGGGGCAACTATTGAAAAGAAGGACCTCAATGTGGTCGGTAGGTATTGGTTTGGCTTCATCAGCAACACGATCATGCCCTCCCAAAATGAGTCTATTCTCCGCCACGCCAAAGCAACCTGCCTTATTGCGGGGACAAGGCTGTACTTGGGTATGATTGATGTTTGCGTAATCAAGACACAACTTTCGATGCAAGTGTCTACGATCGTACAATAGTTTAGTAAGAGATTGGTTTTAAGAATTAATAGAAAAATAAAATGTAGTTCTAACTAGTCGTAGCTAAAGACATTAACGATTAAAATATTGTAAATTAAAGGGGACACAAGAGTGTCAATTAACATGGGGGGGGGGGGTTGTCACTAGTAACTAAAAACAACAAAATAAACAAGGGTTTCTAAGTAATGAGAGGGAATCCTTGGGATGTGACGGGAATGCGGGTTAAGCTAGATTATTGGGTACATGCTTTCGATAGAAGATTCATAGAATATTGGTGACTAGGCTAAACTTTAAGGGGGATAAGCTTTCTCTCGAGCAACTTACCCGTTTCAAATGCGTTCCTCTCGGACACCCACTTGCCACATGAAGACCAGCCTACGCCTTAACCCACTTACTCTCTCGAGTTGTGTGTGTGGACATGGGACTAAGGTTCACTCTCTCGAGCTGAACCTCATGTCGACCCACTCACACTGGCCATCAATCTAGTGGTCTTAGTTTTACGACCTCTCTCTCTCGCAAGCCAAAAACACATAAATAAACTTGTATTTGCAACTACAAATTCATTAAATTCATCCATAACCACTAAACGAAATCACATTTAAACTACGAATAGATTATCAACAAGCAAGACCCAACAATTATCTTAACCCATATTCACTAAATCACACCCCAAGAATTGGGGTTTTTAGCCACACATGTATAAGAGATAGAAATTTATACCAAATTGAGCTTGAATTCAACTGGGTATGAAGATTTAAGTCTTGATACATGCCAAAATTGAAGAATCTAAGAGACCCAACTCCAAATCTTGAAGATGAAAACCTTTGGAACTTCAAGTCGTCAAAACCCTCTCAAACTTAGAGAAAAAATATCAAAAAATACTATTATATATGAAAATTATAATAATTGTTCGACCTTTAAAACTACAACTCTAACTAGTATTTATAGTTTTCACAGATTTGTGCTTCAGCGGATCATTCGACGTCGTTAGTCGAAATCATCGATCAACTCGGCGATTTGCCCTTTGGTGTGATTCATCGCCATCTTGCACCAGCCTTCAGAATCGTCATGCTCTGGGTCATTGGGTGACATGGTACTGCTTCGCGGAACTTCTTGACGATGTTCCGACTGCTCCCTTTTTCCGCCAACTTGATCCTTTCCTTTAGGGCTCAGCACACTGGAACAAAAGGCGAAGTAAGACCCTTCAGCGATTCGCCAAGTGGACTCGGTGATCCTCAGGCCTTCATTTCTTCATTCTTTTCGAAGAGCTTATGCTAGAAGAAATGTGAGGGAGAATATGGAACAAGAATCTCCTCATCAAGCTCTGGTTGACCCTTTGGCCTAGTAAGTGACTAATGCGGAGCTTCGGGCTGCTTTTTAGGCATTGGCTCAAGCAATAATGGCCCAAGCCAATAGAGAGGTTGCAGTTCCCTTGAACCCAAATGTGGGTACGATGGCATCTAGAGTGAGGGACTTCACTAGGATGAATCCTCCGGAGTTTCATAGTCTTAAGGCTGATGAAGATCTTCAAGAGTTCATTAATGAGCGTTACAAGGTGTTGATGATCATGGGAGTGACACCGATGGAAAAGGTGGAGTTGGCCGCTTACCAACTTAAGGGTGTTTCTCAAATATGGTACAACCAATGGAAGGAAGGGAGACCAAAAGATGAAGGTCTTCTTGATTGGGAGAAGTTTAAGGTTTCTTTCCTTGATATGGTCTTTTCCCTTGAGATGAGGGAGGCAAAGGTGCATGAGTTCATCAACCTTCATCAGCAAAGTATGAGTGTGAGGGAATATGCTTTAAAGTTCACACAATTGTCTAAATATGCCCCTTCAATAGTTGTCGATCCTAGGGAAAGGATGAGTAAGTTCATTTTGGGTGTGTCTGAAATGGTGATTAAAGAATATCGTACCGTCATGCTCATTAATGACATGGTGTAATACTCCGAAAAATGATAGGTTAAACTAGAGCCTAAACGTGAGGATGAACGTCTTGAATGAGAGTTATAAGAATCAAGGCCATGAGGCAAGTACCATGGCAAAGAGGCCAAGCCAAGGCCAAAGGCCAAGGAAGCCCCTAGCCTTTAGTGCACTGCCTCACCCTTCACGAGAGGGACCACAATTCGTGGTCCTCATCACGGCTCATGAAAGGGGCTCGTGAAGATGCCTTAGCCATAAAAATGTGGCCACCACTTTTCCTAGTTACTACCTCAAACTTCACGGCTATCACCACAGTTCATGGTCATGACCACGACCATGGGAGGTTCTCGTGAAGTTTACTTAGGAAAATAGCCAATGGTCTCAAGTGGCAAGGCCACTGCCTCAAGGACCATGAGAGGGACCACGACTCGTGGTCTTCACGTGGTTAGATCCCTTTCTGTCTCTACTCCTATTGGTGATTTTATTGTGGCTAAGAGGGTCTATAGAAAGTGTCCGGTCTCCTTGTCCCATAGAGTTACTTTTGTTGACTTGGTACAACTTGATGTGCTAGATTTTAATGTTATTCTTGGGATGAACTTGCTGCACTCATGTTATGCTTCTATAGACTATAGAACTTGTGTGGTCAAGTTTCAGTTCCCGAATGAGCATGTCTTGGAGTGGAAAGGGGGAAATTCTATGCTGAAGGGTCAGTTTGTCTCTTGTCTTAAAGCTAGAAAGATGATTGGTAAGGGTTGCATATACAATCTAGATAGGGTGAGGGATGTGGATTCTAAAACCCCTACTCTTGAGTTAGTCCCCATTGTTAATGAGTTTACGAAAGTGTTCCCAGGTGATTTACCCGGTATTCCTCCCGAAAGGGAAATAGACTTCAGTATTGACCTCCTCCCAGATACGTAACCTAGTTCTATTCCTTCTTACCGAATGGCTCCGACGGAACTAAAGCAGTTGAAAGAACAATTGAAAGATTTGTTGAATAAGGGTTTCATCCGACCCAATATCTCTCCGTAGGGTGCTCCAGTTTTGTTTGTTAAAAAGAAAGATCCTTCTCTTCCTATATGTATTGACTATCGTCAGTTGAATAGGTAACCATTAAGAATGAGTATCCTCTTCCAATGATAGATGATTTGTTTGACCAACTTCAAGGAACAAGTTACTTCTCTAAGATTGACCTTCGGTCGGGTTATCTCCAATCGAGGATGAAGGAAGTTGATATTTCGAAGATGAATTTTTGAACTTGGTATGGTCATTATGAGTTTTTGGTAATGTCGTTTAGGTTGACTAATGCTCCGGCGGAATTTATGGATTTGCTGAATAGAGTGTTTAGACAATACCTTGACATGTTTGTGATAGTGTTCATTGATGATATATTGATCTATTCAAGGAGCGAGGATGAGCACATTAATCATTTGAGGGTTGTGTTACAAATTCTCAAGGACCAACAACTTTTTGCAAAGTTTAGCAAATGTGAATTTTGGTTGAGGTCCGTGGATTTTCTTGGTCACATTGTTTCAAGTAAGGGTATTGAGGTAGATCCTAAGAAGACGGATGTAGTTAAGAGTTGGCCTAGACCTCTATCCCCTTCAAATATTAGAAGTTTCTTGGGTTTAGCCGGTTATTATAAGAGGTTTGTTGAAGGGTTCTCTTCGATTGCCTCTCATTTGATGGCTTTGACTCAAAATAAGGCTAAGTTCATATGGTCTGAAGCTTGTGAGAAGAGCTTTCAAGAATTGAAGGATAGACTTACTTCCGCTCTGGTGTTGACTTTACCAGAATGGACTTGCGGTTTTGTCGTTTATTGTGACACCTTGAGAATTGGGGTAGGATAAGTGCTTATGCAAAATGGGAAAGTCATTGCCTATGCCTCAAGGTAACTTAAGATTCATGAGAAAAATTATCCTACCCATGACCTTGAACTAACGGTGGTTGTTTTTGCCTTAAAGATTTGGAGGCACTATTTGTATGGTGTTCATGTCAATGTTTTCATCGACCACAAGAGTTCGCAATATGTGTTTAATCAGAAGGATTTAAATCTTCACCACAGAAGGTGGCTAGCTTTATTGAAAGATTATGATTGTAGACACATAATTTTTGACCGAATTTAAGGTATTACACCATTTTTAGTACATAAATATTGCCTTTATATATAAATTAATAATTTTATTTTTTATCGTATTTTAGTAAGTTTATTTTAAAAGATTGAAAAACTACAAAAAATATATGTTTTCTTTTAATTTTAATAAATAAGCTAGTATTTCTTAATTATATTTTTAGACTAGCTATTTGACTTTTCTCATATTTTATTAATTCAAAATAATTAATTAATATTTTTATTATTATGGTTTTTTTTTTATATATATATATATATATATATATATATATATATATATATATATATATATATATATATTTAATTTAATAAATATAATAACCTAAACTACCCACACTACCTCACTACCTCCACTACACCTACCCTCACCCCACATACTCCTCCACTACCCCACTCTTCCCCCCCACATCCACACACACTACACACCTACGTACTACAACACCCATATATACATACATTTATATACTACCTACACTGGCCATAGATACATAGACATACGGAAGGAAAAGAAAACAAGAAAAAAAAACATTTTTTCATCCCAAAAACAAAAACACACGAGCAAACAAAAAAAAACCTTCACATCTCTTTTATTTTCTTTTAAAAATACATCAATTCATCCAGATCTTTGTTTTCTTTCTCATTTCTTTCATATAAATACAACACATATACCACTACACACAATCTATAAAAAGGTTCGTGGGTATTCTAATCGAGGTTCGATCAAGATTTTGCGGTACTTATTCTCTTCATTTAAGGTTCAACTTTGCCTTATTTATTTAATTTATTCATGGAATTTGATGTAATTTTATGACAAATTTTATTATATTTTGTTTCATTCATGAATTTGATAGAAATGATTCATTTGTTAGTTGTTATATCTCTATTTCATGAATGGAGGTAGCTTTAATTGATGATTTTTATTTATTTATTTATTTTTATTTGTTAGTTGTGATCTCTTAAAAATGAACAGGTCATAACATTGTTCTTATCTTGATTTAGATAATAATGATAAAGTAGGTATAGTTAGGCTAAAAAATAAATATAAATAAATTATTGTTGTTTTATTTTATCAAACAAAAAATGAGATTTATTTTTTGCAATTCGGTATTGTTTTCTTTGATTAGAAAGTGTACACTTAATTTTGACATCAACTTTAAGAAATTGCAAAAAAATAAAAACATATGTAAAATAATTTAAAAAATTTATTCTAGAAGTTTAGTATTTTACTTTATTTGTTTTTTTAGGAATACATATTTTCTTTTAATGTTAGATCAAACACTTAAATAAATTAAAAAATATTTGTTTCAATTAAGAATGTGGTTACACATCTTTTTTGAGATATTAAAATAAACTCAATGATGCGGTGACGCACCTTGCCCACTAATATAATTAGTTTTATTAATTTAAGGTAGTGACTTATAAAAATAAGGTTATTAAGTGTGATGCAAAGAAGACATTTGTGTCTCTAAAATGTCAAGATCGAGAATGCAGTTATGCATCAGATTTAAGACTAATAAAATTCAACAATTAAAATAAATAAATAAGTGAACCAGGGCCTTAGACACGAATTATCCAAAAACATATTAAAATAAGTATAAGTCAATAAAAGCGACCGTGCTAGAACCACAGGACTCGAGGGATGCCTAATACCTTCCCCTCGGTCAACAGAATTCCTTACCCGAATTTCTAGTTCGTAGACCAAAACTAAAAGAGTCATTTCCTATTGATTAGGGATTTGAAAAGGTGACTTGGAACACCACAACTCAATTCCAAGTGGCGACTCTGAAAAAATAAACAAAAATTAAGAAAAATCCCTTAATCAATAACATCACTTAAATTGGAAAAAGCCTTCCGCCGCCTGCGCAAAAAGGGGTGTGACAATGATATGAGTGTTCTCTATTACCTCGGTAAAGCTAATGTGGTGGCGGATGATCTTAGTCAGTTATCTATGGGAAGTGTTGCTCACATTGAGAAAGATAAGAATGAATTGGTTTGGGATGTTCATAGATTGGCCTAGTTGGTTGTTTAGTTAGTGGACTCTACCAAGGGTGGTGTTATAATCCACAATGGTTGAGAGTCGTCCTTCGTGGCGGATGTGAAAGCCAAGCAAGGTCTTGATCCAAATTAGGTTGAATTAAAGGAAGCGATGCTTAAGAAGTTTGTTGAGGCTTTCTTCCTAGGGGGAGATGGTGTACTTAGATACCAAAGTCATCCTAATGTTGATGACTTGAGGGAACAAATCTTGTCAGAAGCCCATAGTTCCGGTATTCTATTCACCTGGGAGCCACAAAGATGTACCGTAATTTGCGGGAGATCTATTGGTGGAATGGGATGAAGAAGGATATTGCGGGATTTGTGGCTAAATGTCATAATTGCCAACAAGTGAAACTTGAGCATCAGAAATCGAGAGGTTAATCCCAAGACATTAGCATTCCTACTTGGAAGTGGAAAGATTTAAATATGGACTTTATTGTTGGTTTGCCTCACACCCAGCGACAACATGACTCGATTTGGGTCATAGTAGATCGAATGACGAAATCGACTTATTTTATTCCTATCAAGGTTTCCTATTCGGCGGAGGATTATGCTAAGTTGTACTTGAGAGAAATAGTAAAGTTACATGGAGTGCCCTTGTCCAATTTTTCCGATCGTGGTACCCAATTCACTTCTTAGTTTTGGAGATCTTTTCAGAAGGGTCTTGGTACTCGTGTTAAACTTAGCACGACCTTTTATCCACAAACCGATGGGAAAGCGGAGCGTATTATCCAAACTTTGGAAGATATGTTGAGAGTTTGTGTGATTGATTTCAAGGTTAATTGGGATGACCATTTGCCATTGATTGAGTTGGTTATAATAATAGTTATCACTCAAGTATTGCTATGGCTCCACTTGAGTCCCTATATGGTAGAAGGTGTAGATATATTATAGGTTGGTTTGAGGTGGGTGAAGTTGCCATAATAGGACCCGAGTCTGTACAAGAGGCCATGGAAAAAGTTCAACTTATTATAGAAAGGTTGAAAATGGCTCAAAGTCGGCAAAAGTTACATGCTGATGTAAGAAGAAAAGATCTTGAGTTTGATGTTCATGATTGGGCTTACTAAAAAATTTCACCCATGAAGGGGGTAATGAGGTTTGGTAACAAAGGGAAGCTTAGTCCCCAATATGTAGGCCCATATCAGATTTTGAGGCGTGTTGGTAAGGTTGCGTATGAACTTGAATTGCCTAATGAATTGGCATCGGTGCATCTGATTTTTCATGTATCTATGTTGAAGAAATGCAGTGGTGATCCGACATCAGAGGTCCCTTAGAAGGTTTGGGAGTTAAGGAGAATCTTTCCTATGAGAAAGTTCCGGCTGAGATTTTAGACCGGCAAGACAAGAAGTTGAGAAATAAAGAATTTGCTTCCGTGAAAGTGTTGTGGAGGAATCAGTTAGTTGAGGGTGATACTTAGGAGGCCGAGGCCGATGTGATGTCCCAATATCCTCATCTCTTTCCTTCTACCCCTACTCTAGCTTGAGGTAATGAGTTCCTCATGGTTTACTCTTTGTTTTGGGGTTATGTGTCTTAGGTATTCCTATAATTTCCTCATTTATGTATATTCATGAAAAAAATTAAGTTTTGAGAAAATGAGTTATTTGATTGATTTCTACATGTTTATGTACATTTGAGTATGTGTTGCATATAGACTTCATGATGTGATGTTTTGAACATGTTTTAGCTTGGAGTTGATGTTTCCTCCTCGGATATGTGCATTGCATGCATGATGGGTTATTATGTTTAGTTTCCACCCCTCTTATGATGTCTTAAATCTCATTCGAGGATGAATGATCCCAAGGGGGAGATAATGTAACACCTCGAATTGGAGAAAGGGAAATTTTTTAGTTTTTTGAAAGATTTGGTGCCATCAGACGGAGGCCAACCACGACCCGTGAACTGAGCCACGAACCGTATGTTTGGTTCGTGGATTGGCTGACCAATGTGGCTCAGAAATTCAAGAACCACAGACTGGACTAACGAAAGGTCGTTGGGTCCACGGTCTGTGGATGTGGTTCGTTGGTCAGGGCCTCAAATTGCACCTTTGACGCTAGACGACGGACCAATAGGACGGACAGTCGGTCAAACCACGGTCCGTTGGTCAGGCTGTCATTTGGGGTTAACAATTATTTCCCTAGGGGCAGTTGGGTCTTTTCCTAATTAGTCTAGCCTAATACTATGTCGTTTTACCCTTCACCAAAACCCCAATATAAGTGTTTTAACTCTAAAATTTCCCAATTGAAAATCACTCTCAAATTTTAAAAAGAAGAACAAGTCTTCCTCACAAAATAATATTCTCTCTAAAAAACTTCAAGAAGAAGGGTCCAAGCTAGGGTTTTCAAGTTAATTCTCCAATTCCTCCATTGAAGGCAAGCTTTTGGTATTGAGGTATGATAGTTTTCATCCATGGATTCATTCCATTCATGGAGTTCCCAAATTCTCCTATTTTCAAAGTTAGAATTCCCCAATTGAGTTTGGGTTTTATTCCATGTTATGGTTTTTCTTAATTGTTTATTTAATTGGTTGTTTTATGATCTTTTAAGTATGAATTGATATAATTCTATAATTTTATGATGATTCCAAATGAATCCATGTAATCGCCATGTTTTCCAAGTTATGATCATATGATGTGGGTTTTGGATTATGAAAGAGAAGTTTATGAAATCAAGCATGTTCCTGTAAAATTTATGTATATGTTTTAAGGATGCTTTGAGAGTGAAGTATCAATGATGATGTTGTTGAAAGAATTTCTCATATACACATGAAAGCATGATTGTGAAAGGTTTTCTCACATAGTAAGGATTCTAAGGTTGAAAGGTCTTCTCACCTAAGTGAATCAAAAATAAGGAGCTTTCTTAATGAAACCTAGCTTGGATTGGCAAGATGATGTGCTCTTCCATGAATAATAAAACAAGTAAGAAAATGACTATTCTGTGGGATTTATGCTTAGCATCAAGAAAATATTGAGATGGAAGCTCTCCCATGAGTAGAGCCCGAGTTTCTAGAAGAAATCTCCCTATCTCTTACCTATGTTCCCCATATGATGATTGTCTAGATAGACATTAGCTAGTAGATCCACCTAATCTAGAAGTTCATGGTCCTTACCTTGGCAAGTAGGACAACCCTTTTCGGTGTGGGAGACACCAAAGGATCATGTTATAGCTCACATGGTCTCTATGTAGGTTAAGGATACTTCCTACAATAATAATGAACTAAGGTTACTTTAAGAAGTATCTCACATGAGTTCGATGTTTTTAAAGATATTAGCTTGCATTGACCATGTTTTATGACTTATGTCTTTTGAACCTTTTTATATCATGTTTTAGCTTGGTCATTGCATGTTATGGAAATGTCCTCTTTAAGCATGTTTTAAATGTTTTTATGCATGAGTATCATACTTGGTACATACTTTGTGCTAACACATACTCTTGCCTATATTTCTCCAAATGTAGGGTCCGACAGTCAGGATTCTCAGTTTCGTGGCTAGAGGTTGATTTGAGAGATTTCAAGCTTTAGTGAGTCCTCATGATTCGAGGACGGATTTTCATTATTTTCAGTTTTCTTTCTTACTTTCAGTTTTGGACAGGATGTATAGGCTAGGCCAAATTTCATTCTTATGTACTAGATGGCTAATGAAACGAGTGTTCAGACTTCCACTTTACTTTTATGAAAATGATTTGGACTTGAAATGTTGTTCTTTATCTCTTTTGTTCTATTTCTTATGTTATGAATGATAAGTGGCTTGTATGGGGCCTCTCAGGGTCCTACACGCCATGTTACACCTTGGGGGTACCTTGGGTCATGACACTTTCTTGGATGAAAGGGCTCACCAAGACATCGAAGTTCATTAGTTATGGAGGTGAATCTGGAATGCATCTTATGGATAGTTTCGCCTTCCTTCATACTAAAATTCTCGTATTGAGTTGTTAGCATGTCCACCTTGGACTCATTGACTTGAGTTGTTCTTTCATGGATTGTCTTCAGGCAGTACAATATTTCTTTGGTTGTCTCGCATGCAGAAATCATGTTGTACTCATCTGCTCGGATGCCACAGACCAACAGTTTCCATGCTTTGTAATTCTTCTCAATTTTCTTCTTGTCCGCTTCATCGTACTCTCTACTAGACTTGGGAACAACCCTTGTAAGATCTCCTTCCTTCACGACCTTGATAGGAACGTAAGGACCATTAAGCACCACATCCCACAGCTCGTTGCCTTCTATCATAATGTAGTCATGCATTCTGGTCTTCCAGCACCCTTAATACTAACCATTAAAGCGAGGAGGACATGTAGTATACTGTCCTTCTTCTAGACTTGGTGGAGCCGCCATCACTACATGATCCTTTTTTATGTTAGTCTTCTACCGATTGTTGGAATTTATGCGTCCACCAGTGTGTTGTAGTACCAGTCAAACGTACGGTGAAAAAGCAGTAAAATGAATCAATCAATAAATGGGAACAAAGAGTTTTACGTGGAAACCTCCTTGCTTAATAGAGTAAAACCACGACCTATCACACATGATTTTCAACTGCTTTAACTAGTCACAAGCAAAAGTGAATACATACTCCAAATACAACAGTGAGACTAAACTCTTAAGCTGACACTAAGTAATACCTCTATTACTTACTGAGTCAAAACAATGCATCTATTGCCCAATATATTAACTACATCTAATTAATATAGACTTCAATACGTAAGACACACCATTAACTCTAACTATGTTGTTACACTCAATACACACAAAGGTCTGAAACGTTTCTTTAAGAATGTGAAATGAATCCTACAATTTTAGCACAATACAAGTATTCAAAAACAACGACACTTCAAGATTGCTCTTCTTCAGTCTATCAGGTCCCTTGCCGTATGTGTTCTTTAATGCTTGAGTTCTTGAAAAGACTCACTCGCTCTTTTTGAATGAATAGTTGTAGTTTTATTATTTTCGTTGAATATATCAATCACCAACAAGAGTTATTGACCAATGAACAAACAACCTCGTCCATTCCTATTGGTGAAGTACGCCAACTTTTTCATCAACTACCTGACAAGACAGCTTTACATCTGTACAACACTTTGAACCTGGACGAGAGCACTTTGTTAGGGACCGCGTCCCTGAGTTTGTGCGGATCATCAAAACACCTGGAATACAACAAAATATTAAATCTCTTTATTCAAAACAAGGTTAACCCATACAGACAAGAGGGAGAAAAAGGTTAACCTATAAAAAAAAATCTTGACTCTAATTAATACTCATAACCAATTACTAAATAAACTTAATGCCAAAATTTATAGAGATAGTTTGAGTTATTTGTTGAAGATTGTTAATAATTAGTTTTCTTTTGTTATAATAATATCTGATTAGGGATAGTAGAATTAAGCAAGCGTTTGAAAGACTGGCACATATAGTTAGCATTAACATTGCTTCAACACATCGACGATTATATATTGTCGACATTTATATATAATAAGTTTAGTTCATCATTGTAAGTTCCTTAATAAGTTTAGTTCATCATTGTAAGTTCCTTATTAAGTTTAGTTCATCATTGTAAGTTCCTTATTAAGTTTAGTTCATCATTGTAAGTTCGACATATGATATCTAATAAGTTTGCATTCAAGAATCAAGTCATTTAGATAGGTTCATTGTTCATTATTTCGAGTTTACTTTTTTCCATTTAGATATATATCAATTGCTCATATATACATATTTTTAAATATTATATATATTCTTTTAAAATTTTATACTAATTAACATAGAATACACGTTCAACGCACGTGTCCAGAAATTAATATGTATGTGTATATATATATGTGTGTGTGTGTCTGTGTGTGTTTAACTAGTCCTTTATCTTTAGATGACTTTATTATTTGTGGTCCACTTTTGGGACTTGTACTCATGTTTTAGACAACTCTGTACCTCTGACTTCCAGGTTCTGGGAGGAATTCTCTTGTATATAGGCGTTGGCTTGCTTCCGTTTCGGTCTTATTTTATTGTTTAGTGTTAGTTTGGTTTAGTTCTACCCTTATACTCATTACTTGCCATTCTAGGTACAGATTGACTTACCTACTAGTGGGTTATAGTAGGTGTCATCATGACTCGAAGAATTAGGTCGTGACAAATAAATTCTTTAAGTAATCTCGAGAATTATCTTTTTCACTTTATTTTACCATATGTATATTACTAGCTATAATTCTAAAAATATTTTCAGTAGGTAAATCATTTTTTTATGAATGAAATTCTAATGAGATTGAGTTGGGGAGAAAATAAGCATTAACCAGTTCAAATTCCAATGAGGTTCAGTTGGTGAGAATATAATGATTGAAAATGATTAAATATTTGATTGCCTCATTAGAACAAGTAGTAGATTGTCCTAAAAGGAAAATTATGTAAAACAAACATCTACCAAGGAGAATTTTGTAAAATTTGTTGACATGGTATAAAATCTTGGAAAGCACATTATCAATGATTTCATTAAAAACAATAGTATCTTGAATCAATTGTGTTCAATTAACTAACATGAGAAGGCTACACTTAAAGCTTTAATGAATGGTACACTTCATTACACAAAACCTAATGTACTCCTCCAGAGCCCTTTCAATTCGTTTTTTCAAATAAAGATGTGAAATTATTCACTTGTATACAAAACCAAATAAAGACTTAATAAGGATTTTTACTAAAAGTATTAACATGTAAAACCTGATTAAAGTAAAGTTGCAAGCTTATGGAATTAACATGTAGGTTGTTATCCGAAAGAAATCATGGAGATGGTGGATGTCTTTGATCTTACTAGGATGCAAGTTTGAAATCATCTCAGATGCATCCTTAAAAGACATTCACCACTTCAACGATATCCTTTGACTAACAACTACAGCTTCATGAAGGCCATTTACATACCAAATAAATGGAGTGTGACGGCTGTCTGAAATATAGGGTTTTGAGGGATAAAGAAAGAAAAGTGGACCTTTTATAGAGTATAATAGACCTTACACTTTTTAAAAGTTTTAATATCTACCTCTAAAATTATATTATTTATAAATAATCCTTTACTCTTGACTAAATACATATTTAGCCTTTTAAGGAAAGCATTGAATGTCAATTTGATATTTCAACCGTTTTAATGATTATATAGATACTTTTACTTCACAGGTATGTATTTGGTAAATATCTCATGGTGACATGACAAATTATGTGTCTTATACGTAAGCTAGTGAATGTTCTAAGAGAACAACAAAATAAAAATATAAATGACAAGATTAACATACAAAACTACAATTTATTAAATTATCTTAGAAACTTTATGTAGGTTATATACACACGCGTGTGTGTGTGTGGGAGGGGGGGGGGGGAGGGGTGTGTGGTTATATATATTTAATTAGAAAAATAGTTCTTTATGTTATAGGTTGGTGTGTGTATAAATGTCTTGAGTACATAAGGTAAACGGCTAAAGAGTAATTCAATTTACATATTGTGAATCATTTATTTTTGTAGAACCCAATTTCCATGTTTTGTAGTAGGGTTGGACGTTCGGTTTTTTGGTTTGGTTTTATCGAACTTCGGTTCGGTTTTTTAGTTTTCGATTTTAGAAAAGTGTGCACCGTATATTAAACCAAATTAATTCGGTTCGGTTCGGTTTAGTTCGGTGTTTTTAAATTGGTTTTTCGGTGTGAATGAAAAATAAAATAAGGATAAATTAAAGTATAAGATACTTAGAAATTTAAAACTATGTTAAGGAATAATGTGTATTACCGTCGAACACTTATTGTGCTAACTAAAAGACTATATTTGTCTTTATCAAGAACATTGTGCCTCCAACAATTTATCGAGAAAAACAAGTATGAAGATGGTTCCTTTACATAATGTACATTGGTAGAAATATGTTTGAATTTCTCTTGGAAATTAATATTTCAAGTTAACTATTGAATTGTACATTTGGTGTTACTTTGATTTGTTCATGAATGATTTAATTGTTGATTGAATTTCTAATTTTTAGTTAAGAGAATGCCCATATATATATATATATATATATACACACACACACACACACACACACACACACACACACACACACACACACACACACATATATATATAATATTTTAATTTTTTTTTTTTAAAATAAAAGTTTGGTTTTGCGGTGAACCGAAGTTTTGAGACCCTTACACCGAACACCGAATCAAAGAACTGAACTTCCAAAAAAATAACATTGACACCGAACCAAAAAACCGAAAAACCGAATTAGTTCGGTTTAATTTGGTTTTTCAGTTTTCCAATATTTATGCCCACCCCTATTTTGTAGTATTTTCTATTATCTTATTATGTTTTTGAACTCAACAAATTTCAATCTCTGTGACTCATCAGAAAATAACTTCATTACTACAACTATCTCAAACAATAAAAAATTACGTAACGAATAATTAAGATGAATACAGTATGTGTCTAGTTTTCAATATCACATTATAAAATTATTACATATATTAGCATATTTTGGTTAACTTCGATCAAATGATGGTTGTTATTTAAATACATCACTACCAATAGGGGTGTACATCACCGGGTTGGTTCGGGTTTTTTAAAAATCAAACCAAACCATTTGTATCGGGTTAAAATATATATAAACCAAACCAAACCAATAATAGTCGGATTTTTCAATCTCGGGTTTTTTCGGGTTATTCGATTTTCTCGGGTTATTCGGGTTTTCTCGGGTTTTTTTATAAAGACTGAACAACTTGTGTTCTTTCAGTGATTTAATAAAAACGTTGAACACTAACATGATTTTTCATCCTAGAAAAGCATTCGGTAGTTTCTTTTGGCATTGCAAGCCCATGAGTTCAATAGGCAATTCTCCATTCTATTTGGAACACAAATTCTCAAAAAATTACTACTATTACTATTTTGAACATATCATAAAATAATATCAATAATCAAGAGTGATTCATTATACATTAGAGAAATTCATGAAAGTAACATAGTGGCTTAAACAATTTTTGCATAATCAAAATATTGTCGTCAAAAGTTAATACGAGTTATTTACATTCAAATCTTTAAATTCTACACCATCATTACTTACAACCTAGGACCTTGTACCTAGAGGAACAAAACATTTTTGAAGTGAGATCTTCTATACATATTTTCCAAAAACCATAGCCCGCATCTGCAAAGTAGACAATACAAATCAATTAAGTTGATTAGCAATGGATTAACTAAGTTGAGGTTTAGTCCTTAGTTCTTACTACTATTTAGAGCAAACAATAATTAGGTAATTAACATCACAAAAAAATGAACTAATACCTTTGTTCCATGTAGTGAAATTAAAGTACATCAACTGGCTAATCAATCCTCAAAGGTGAGATGGGGTATTCTGAAAGAACTGAAATAAATTGAATACTAAATAAAATTCAAAAGCAGAATCATTTTTAATAACAATTAGAATATATAAAGTTACCTTCTTCAATTTCGTCAATTTTCTGGACTTCCTCTAATATATCTTCAAGCTTGCATTCTTTAGAAGGCGATCGTAGCCATTGTTGAGTGCAAATAAGCGCTTCTACCGTTTTTGGAGATAAAGAACTTCGATAACTATCAAGAATTTGACCACCTGTACTAAAAGCCGACTCAAATGCAACAATAGAAATAGGAATAGAAAGGATATCCCTAGCAATTTTCGCAACAATTGGGTATCTACAGGACGAAACTTTCCACCAACTCAAAATATTAAAATCATTGATCTTCACTACATCATCTTTCAAGTATATTTCCAGATCAGATTTTTTTACAACAAATCCCTCTTTATTCATGTGTTTCTCCCACTGAGCTTGCAACAAATCACTAGATTCACCCATCACACAATCATCATTTTCAATATTTTCGTTAGGATCTTCAGAGCAAGAACAATTGTAGTGATTATATAAGAGATTCAAAACATCTCTCACATCTTGAGACTTTAATCTTCCCATCAAAGAGCCATATGCAATAGAAAGAATATACTCGACATATTGCATCTTGTATCTAGGATCCAACACAACAGCAACCATCAGTAACATATTCATACTCTCAAACTTACCCCAATATTTATCCATCTTGGATTTCATTCTTGTTGCCATATCAACCAAAATGAGATCATCATGTTTAGTATACTTGATAATATCATTTCGGAGATTGAAAAAATCATGAAAGAAAGAGTGAGAAGTAGAATATAAGCTGCCTGAAAATTTTAAAGTTGCCTGATAGAAAATATTAAGAAACTTCACAAAAGCTTTCACATTCTTCCAATCATCTGTTGATGGATTTTTTGTTGTTGTACCTATTTCTCGACATTGCTTTTGATAATTCTGGTCATCCACATACATTCTTGCAAAAGCTTTTTCAAATTTTAAAGCTTTATCCAACATTGTGTATGTCGAGTTCCATCTAGTCTCAACATCCAGACTTACAAGACCACGGGTGTCAATCTTAACTTTCTCAACAACGGACTTAAAAGTAGCAAATCTTGAAGAAGAAGACCTGACATATTTTATAGCACTTCTTATATGAGAAATAGGCTCAATTTGCTTATCCAGCCCCTCTTTTACAATCAAGTTTAAAATATGAGCATTACATCTAACATGTAAAAACTGATTTTCAAACATTACCCCTTTCCAATCTTCAATACGCCCCTTTAAACTCTTAATGGCAGCATCATTTGCGGTTGCATTATCCAAGGTCACTGTAAACAAGTTCTCAATGCCCCAACCTAATAAGCAATCCTCAATCCCCTTGGCAATAGTCTCACCTTTGTGATCTGGTGTTTGAAAAAAATTAAGAATTCTCTTTTGTAGATTCCATTGATCATCAATCCAATGTGCAGTAACGACCATATAAGTATAATTTTGGATTGACGTCCATGTATCACTGGTAAGACAAACACATTGGTTTTTTATAAGCTCCTTAAGCTTTTCTTTCTCTTCTTGATAAATCCTTAGACAATGTCGAGCAACAGTTACACGAGAAGGTACTTCAAAATTTGGAAAGGCTTTAGCCATTAATTTTTTGAATCCTTCTCCCTCAACAGCTCTAAACGGTTGCTCATCAATAATTATAAATTCGGTAATTGCTCTCTTAATTTCATCCATATTAAACACCCCTTTTTCAGTGGAACCACCTTCTGGCCAACCTCTTTTAATAGGTTTTAATGTTGTTTGCCACTTATCGGACTTAAATGGAGACTTGAGACATTTCACAGTTAAATGATTCCATAACGTAGTTGTCCCATTGACACTGTCGGCAGGAAATGTTTTAGTACAATAATTACATTTTGCCCTACATTTACCTCCTTTAGCAATAAACTTGGAGAAATGATCCCAAATTTGAGATGTTTCTCTACCTGTAGTTCCAGAGTTAGGAGCAACCGGAGGAGCTGCTCTTTTTTGCTTCTTAGGAGGTATGCGTTGATGTGGAGTTACTTTGCCTTGTTGTTGAGATATTGTCGACATAGTTGAAGGAATATTATTAATCACCTCTACATCCGTTACAGAAGGTGTAGTTTCCATCCAAATAGAAAGTTGCTGCACATACATAACAATAGTTATTAGTATTCTGATACAAGATTGTGTTTCAACAAGACTTCCATTCAAGTATTGTGCACAAGACTTAGAAGTATGTTTCACTTTGAAACCAAAACAGATACAAATATAGTACAAAATATTTGGTTAGAAAAGTTTGATGTATATTACTGGCTATTGCTATCAAAATCTAATAGTCTCTTAAATTTTTATCTCTATCACTTGTTTTTCCTTGTCTCTGCGGACCATCACGATGTTTACAGTACAAAAACCTCCATACAAATGGAACCAAAAGCAATGAGTCTAACACTTGCCCATTTTTCATTGCATTAAAACAACATAAGTAAAGAGAGAAATAAGTGAAACTTATATACAAAAAATTTATCATCATTTTGTTGCTAAGCTTAACACACCATAGATATGGACACCAAGATGTATAATTTTTAGGTTTATATCTATGATTCAACTATCCAAAATTGTGATGTTGTTGACAATTGCAATACAAAAAAAATATCTAAAAACGAGTTAGTAGCAATTACTTACCCAAATTAAGATGAGTTGATGATGATTTGAACTAAAATCCAAAAGACGAGCTCAATATATGCCCTAATAGCTAAGGAGTAAAACCTAACAGTGACTAAACCTTTGAAGGTGAAGAGCTACTGACCTAATGACCTTTGTTAAATGAGATAGATAATATTATATAGGGATAGTTGAATTGTATAATTTATTTGGGCTTTTGTTTATTCCTAAATATAACAAGTGGGCTCAAGTCAACAATGTAGCCCAAAGTCCACTAATATTAAACATAAAATTGTGAGAAAGATTAAGAAAAATATATAAATTATATATTAATAAACGTTTTTATGTATAAAATAAAATTTTAAAATTACATATATAATGTCGGGTTGGTTTGGTCTCGGGTTGGTTTTTTTTTAGTTAAAACCAAACCAACCCAAATATAGTCGGGTTTTTTTTTTCAATACCAAAGCAAGCCAAACCAAACCACTAGTCGGGTTTTTTTTTCGGTTTGACTCGGTTCGCGGTTTGATTCGGTTTGCGGTTCGGTTTCGTACACCCCTAACTACCAACCTCCTTATTAGAGCCCCAAAGAATATTCATATTGGAGAAAAAATATCTCAAATTCTTTTATTTCACTATTCTACTAACCCTTTTACACATCAAGCTCCGTGAAAACAAAGCTCTCTTCAACCTATCTTTACGAATGAAAGTCACATTTAGGAGACTTTCTATAAAGTAAAATTATTAATGATGTAGTATGCAATAAATTGTGTAGCTTGGAAAATAATACTGGAGAATTAATATCTCAACTTCTTTTATTTCACTATTCTATTGACCCCTTTACACATAAGCTCCGTGAAAACAAAGCTCTCTTCAACCTATCTTTACGAATAAAAGTCACATTTAGGAGGCTTTACATATAGTAAAATTATTAATGACGTAGTAGCAATAAATTGTGTAGCTTGAAAAATAATATTGGAGAAAAAATATCTCAACATCTTTTATTTCACTATTCTATTGACCCATTTACACATCAAGCTCCGTGAAAACAAAGCTCTCTTCAACCTTTCTTTACCAATAAAAGTCACATTTAGGAGGCTTTACATATAGGAAAATTATTAATGATGTAGATGCAATAAATTGTGTAGCTTGGAAAATATTATTGGAGTTTTATATATCACAACTTCTTTTATTTCACTATTCTATTGACCCCTTTACACATCAAGCTCCGTGAAAACAAAGCTCTCTTCAACCTATCTTTGCGATTAAAAGTCACATTTAGGAGGCTTTACATATAATAAAACTATTAATGACGTAGTATGCAATAAATTGTGTAGCTTGGAAAATAATATTAATGAAGTAATTAAATATTTAGTCTTTTGTAGAAGTAATAGTAGTACTTATGTGCTAATCCTTAAAAAAAAAAAGCCTATTTGGGGATACAATAAAAATACATCATAACCAAAAGTAACTATATTAAAAATTATCTTTTGCAGTCCAAAAGTAACTATATTGAAAATTATCTTTTGCAGTCAATGCTGGTTAGTGGGTCTATTATTTTTGCCTCTTTATTCGAAATCATCTCTACTTTAGGCATTTATCATTTTTAATATAGATAAATAGATTTATTTAGCATATAAAAGTGTTTTTTGAATAATTAGATAATAAAGAATTTTAACAAGTGTGATTCTAGGTCAAATATGAGGTTATTGGTTAAAAGTGAGATGAGCTTAACGTGTTTTTATGAAAATTCAAGTGTTGCATCATTGCTAATACACTAGTTGAATATATTGATTTCCATCTTGATTAATATTTGAATGAAATAACGAAAGATAAGATACAATTATATTTAATAATGTATTAACATTTTCAAATATTTTGAGAAGTCAAAAAATTCATTTGACATACTAGTCATTGACCAATAGTCAACATATATAAGAATTTGTGACAATCATTCGCTATTTAAAGGTCGCATAGACTGTAAAAATAATATCATTTTTCTAACTTATATCCAATTTATAGTTGTGATGATGAAGGCTATTGGAACAAAAAAATATCTTCTTTTGAGGACCATCATTTTGTTATGCTTCATTTTAATAGTAAAAAAGGTTGAATACACTTCTTTAATATGCCAATCATTTCATTGTTCAAGTATATAATTGTCATGCCCCCAACCCAGCAGCTAAATGTTTACCCTATATCTTATATTGAAACTACTCATAAGCATCAACATAGCTAACAAGGTTTGTATACATATACTGGATCATCTATATAAATTGGAAGACATCCTAAAAAAGTGTACAATTGGTACAAAACGTAGTATAAGAAGCCTCTAATGAGTTTTTATCTGCATAACTCATGAGTTGTCAGTATAGGGCACAAAATACCAATTATAACATATTTACATAGAAAAATATGAACTCTAGACCTGAGACAGTTCTAGATGGAGGTGGAGCATACAAATAAATCAACTTGAACGCAACTTGGCCTACTGAGGATGTCTTTTATCATATATATATAAATTGAGTTTCCGTTAAAAAGGGGATGTTGGGATATATAAAACACGTATTGATATGTAACTGTAATGACCCTAAAGGTCATTTTTGGAAATTTCCATAAAATGACCGTTTTACCCCTCCCGATAGTTGCCCCGAGTCCTAATAATTGTATTTTCGAAGTTGGTTTGAAGGAAAATTGATGAAAAGTTGAGTTTTTGGAAAGTTGAGTTTTTAAGAGTAAAAGTTTGGTTAAAAGTGCTATTTCGAGTCATTTGGAGTTTCGAGACTCGAATCGGATTTCCGTCGATTCCAGCAGTTTTAGAATGTCGAAACGGGTATATGAGAATTTACGGAGTCGAATTTGGAGTTAAAACGAAGATTTGAGGTCCTAAGTTGCTAAAATTGTGAAATTTTGATCAAGAGTTGACTTTGGTCAACAAACGAGGTTCCGGTGCTCGAAATGGAATTCCGAGGGCACCGTTGGATTCAGGGGGTGATTCTAAGTCTAGAATGAGTCTTGGTTGAATTTTTAGAGGCCCCGAGTGCGTTTCGAGTTTTTGAGCCTAAAGTTAGTTTCTTGACGCCTTATCGGATACCGGGTCAAGGAGACCTCGAATTCAAATTCCGACGATTTCATTGAGTCCGAAATGTCATTTTCAAGCTAGTAGCATATTTGGTTTGTGTTCGGGAAGTGCCAAATGAGTTTTGGGTAAGCTTTTAAGCTTCTTGGATGCTTTGACACTATTTCAGCAAATTGTGACAACTAAAGGGTTCATTATTAGTTTTAAAAGTCAAAAAATTATTCCGAAGGTTCTGCAATTTTGAGAATGAATTATAAGACTTATCTGCAAATTTTGGTGCATTTTCGCTAACCCGAGATTAGAATTTTATCGCAAATAAGAAATAATTGTTTACCGAGTAGAAATGATATTTGACTGGGCAAACGAGCATGAAATTGAGCTCCAATTGAACGAGAAGGTCCGTATCATTATTTAAGACATTTACAAAAAAGAATCGGGTCATTTCACTATCGTATGAGGAAATTATGGCCTTTTTAGTGCAAGATTAACTGTTGTTTTTCTGGTGCATAACAACCATGTACTGTTATAAAAATCTCAGACTGTGTTCATTTGGTATTTTGAGCATATCGGGAGTTCTAGAGATCGGAATGGAGCAATTCTTACGGGTTTCTTCTTGAATTAATATGAGGGTTAGTATTCAATCTTCAATTCGACATTTTCTCATAATTTCTTTATTTGTTTTTTTTTCCTATCCGTAAATTTCTTGGAAAAAATTGGGATTTTATCGATTTGGCCTCCCTTTTTGATGAAAAAGGTATATTTACGATCCTTATGTTATGGGTAAACTGATTTTAACATAAAATTATTGATTCATCAATTATTTTCATCATATTAACCGCGTACAATTTGGACTTTCTCGGTAAAGTTAAAGTTTGATAAATTGAGAATTTCAAGGTCGATCTTAACTCCGTTTTTGATGAAATTTCATATTTGAACTTATCTAAGCATGGGTAAGATGTTTTTAAGAAATATTTCATTTTCGAGTCGGGGTTTCGGATCCGAATATTTTGGGCTTCTTCAAGAACATGAATTTTCCTTCAAATTGAGTTTGTGAATTGATTTCAACTCTGTTTTCAAATTGGTTTTTACCATTAGCTTCCAAATACTTTAAGGATCATTTTACATAAAAAATTTCCAGATTTGGGTATCAAAAATTTCCAGATTTGGGTATCGTTTTCCGGTATGAGACTTTTGGACCGTTTTGCCCTTTTTCCCTAAATTTCTTGATTTTGGTATCATTGGACTCGAATTGTGACTGTGAATAATTGTTTGAATAGATTATCGTGATCCGGATTATACTCGGAAAGGAAAGGCTCAAGTCAAGTAACTTTTGGAGTTCGTTTTAAGGCAAGTGGCTTCCAAACTTTGTAAAACTCTTAGACTACGCATGACTACTTTCCTAATTGTGTTGGGGAGTAATGGGGATTGAAGATGAGTTTTATTTGTTGATTGAAATTGTTGTAAATGAAAGATGGGGAATAAAACGAGTTAAATGTGTTATATGTGACTTGAATTTGTTGAATAAGTCATGTGATAACTGATATTGAGGGGATAGAAGAGCATGGGTAGGCTATGATTGATACAGACATTGATGTTGAGACAGATGATGTGTAATTCTATGATGTGGTCGTGATATGGTTGTGATTGAGACAAGTGATGTGTAATACTATGATGTGGTCGTGATATGGTTATGATTGAGACAGGTGATGTGTAATACTATGATGTGGTCGTGATATGGTTGTGATTGAGACAGATGATGTGTAATACTATGATGTGATCGTGATATGATTGTGATTGATGACGTGTGCATATTCATTATTCATCCCATGTGTGAACTATCTGTTGCATGAGTTCTGAGACACTGATATGAGGATGGATGGATATGAGACACAGTTGAGACTAACTCTGGCTAGAGATATATGAGATGGACTAGCTCCGACTAGCGATTTGGATGCCGATGGGATCTGGTTTCGGCGGTGATACATGGTCCATGTGTGGCCCCCATGGGTTCTGATTTGAGTATTAAGCGCGGACTGATTACGTCAACAGATGTGTATCGTAGGACATACATGCATCACGACTACATGACATCATTATTGCATTTTGCATCGCATTTGCCTTATCTTTGTCTGTGATGTGTGGATTGTATCGGTTTACCCTTCTTATGTGGAATTTGATCTACTTGCTCTTATTTGTTGATCTGAGGTTGATGAGGATATACTGTTGGTTCTGGCTGTTGAATATGATCTGTTTAGTATAGGTTGGTTGGTTTGCTGTTAGATTGAAGTTTCGGTGGTTTGGTTAAGATTGAAAGGAGTTGTTTGTAGCTACTAGTTTTGCTTAGTTTAGAGTTACTTGCGAGTACCTGTGGTTTTCGGTACTCACTCTTGCTTCTACACAATTGTGTAGGTTGACAGCTCTCTCAGATTCGGCTTAGTATTTTTTTAGCAGATTGAGCTTTGGGATATACTCGAGAGGTAGCGGTTCATTCTAGACGTGCCCTTGAGTTATCTTTACTTTCAGTTTTGTTCTATTCGAGAACTATACTCTGAGACTTGTATATTTTTATTCAAATTCTGTATTTAGAGGTTTGTACATGTGTCAACCAAATTCTGGGTAGTGTTGAGTTTTAATTAAAGTCTTCCGCTTATTTATTATCTTTTATTTTCGTATTTCTACTTCTCTATCGTTGTGGTTGGGTTAGGCTGACGTGTCCGGTGGGAAATGGACACGTGCCATCACATCCGGGTTTGGGGTGTGACAGTAACGAACCCAGAAAAAAAAATAGACATGTATGAATAATAAATATCAGGAGGTGTTTGTTTGTACTCCATAAGCAAAACAAACCTTTAACATAGTGAAATCTAGGATATTTAATGCAATTGACTCCTCAATACTCCTCAATAAGAACAATAACATTTTATATTCCACAGTGTTATAAATGGAGTTAGAAACTTCTTCATCCATCTCAAGTAGATATCGATCATAGCCTCTCTATAATACATCTCGAAAGGGCAAATTCCTCACATGTTCAGGAGATGAAAGTTTTCTTATATCATAGAGCAGAAGGTGAAATATAAAAAATGATGTTGTTTGTATTTAGTAGTAAGATGACATTAAATATCCAAATTTTCTTATGTTAATGGTTTGTTGTTCTTATGATGTAAAAAGGAGAATCCCCATGTTATTTAGAATCTTAGTTCATGAATGGTAAAATATGATTTTTCCCTAAATTCGATTGATGATTAATATAATTGTTATTACTATTTATTTTGTTTTGAACCGAATGAAAAGAAGTTAACAACTATTAATAGTATTCTACTAGATATATATTTACCCACTAGAGAGTGAGTTTTAACACTTGGCGTAAGGGAATCATGGAGATAGATTAAAAGTGCAGTCTGATACTTATCTTTTATACTCACTGTAGTAGATTTCATCGAAGGAGAAATATATTTTATATGTATTCACGATAGAAGATTCATAATGCAATACAATATTATGAGAGAGATTTTTAGAATTATCTCACTCTGGAATGATGTTAAATATGATCTATTAAGAAACTTTTAAAACTTTATTGAAGTGAAAGAAAATTAGTAGTCAATGATCGTTCATGATGTGATAGCCAAGAGAAAAAAAATTAACGTCTTGTGAGTGAGTTCATCTTTAGCGGAATACTACTCATCAAATTTTTATAGTATTTTCATTTGGTTAAAAGAAATATATAGTAATACGGGATAAATTCATCATTAATGAAATTTAGGGAAGGGTGATATTTTACTATTCTTGTAGCGACATAATAAATACGAGGGGTGTTCGTTTGTACATCATAAACACAATAAATATTTAACATAATAGAATCTATGATTTTTAATGGCATCTTACTCTTCAATATGAAGAGCAACAACTTTTTTAAGTTCCATCTTTTGATATATGGTGTAACAATGTCACGACCAAATTTCTCAGGTCATGATTACACCTACTATATCTCACAAATAGGTAAGTCTATCTCTTAGTGCGGAACCATAAGCAACATGCTATCACACGGAAGATAATAAATAAGAAGCAATAGGCTAATCACAATGAGAAGAAAGAGAGATCAACTTAAATATTACAAGAAACCATCTTCAAGACCCGAAATAAGTTAGTAATCGAACCTATTCAAAATAAGAGTACAAGACTTGTACAAATACAAAATAAGTGCTTATTATCTCTGAATACAACATAATGACTAATCAATCTTATTTTATCTTACAAGAGCTTATGGATTGAAGCTTCTGATGATTCATTTATACTTTAGGCATTGTATTCTTCTGATTATTTTTGTGTGTATATTTGAGGTTTATAATGAGGGAAAATTGAAATTTCTTTCTTAAAAGTTGATTTATTATAAGCACGTGCCAACATGATGGAATCTAGAGAATGTAGTGCATGTGTACACATACCCTATCCCTACCTAGAGTGATATTTCTAACTACTTTATAACACCAGCCTAAACTGTCATCAAAAGTTTTTTCCCATGATACTATGCTTGATTGCAATTCATGGGGATAAGGTTAAGATGGGCAAGATCGAAATGGTCGTGGGCATGGCAGTTTGGGAGCACAAAATAAAAATTCTGGTGAGACGTCGTCATTTAGGTCGTATCCACAAACATCTCAAGAGACAAGTTAATGAACTAATCATCATCAAGGACAATCTATGAACTCACGATCATCAAGAGCTGTTGTAAGAAATTCTTATTCCATTGCAAAAAGTTTAAAATAGTGGTGCAGGTTAGTTTCTTATTGAAATGAAATCCAAAGTTTTTATGTAAATTAGACTAGAAAATGAAAGGATTGTGGACGTTGAATAGCTTGAGGCCTTAATAAAGTTCCGAGCATGTAATTTTTCTTCATACCATGTTAAATAAATAGGAAAATCATATTGCACTGATAATATGTTGTTGCATGCATTCTGTTTGCATACATTTCATTGAGTGTCTTTTGTTTCTTGTCTTCCTCAAGGCAACATTGTTTTTTTTGTCATCCATAATGATAAAATCTAATTCTGTACATTATATACTCAAATGTTTAAGGTAAAACATATTCTTGAGTACCAAGTTTCGAATAGGGGAGGAGTATAGACTAGGGTTAGTCCTTATATATGGTAGCACAATTATTTTGTTGGAGAAAAACACATGTCATACATTTGGAATAAATAGTAGATTGATGGTAGAAAAAGAAATGGTTGGTATAAAAATTTGTTGGTGTAATGACCCTAAAGGTCATTTTTGGAAATTTTCATGAAATGACCGTTTTACCCCTCCCGATAGTTGCCCCGAGTCCTAATTATTGTATTTTCGAAGTTGGTTTGAAGGAAAATTGATGAAAAGTTGAGTTTTTGAAAAGTTGAGTTTTTAAGAGTTAAAGTTTGGTTAAAAGTGCTATTTCGAGTCATTTGGAGTTTCGAGATTCGAATCGGATTTCCGTCGATTCCAGCAGTTTTAGAATGTCGAAACAGGTCTATGAGAATTTACGGAGTCGAATTTGGAGTTAAACCGAAGATTTGAGGTCCTAAGTTGCTAAAATTGTGAAATTTTGATCAAGAGTTGACTTTGGTCAACTAACGAGGTTCCGGTGCTCGAAATGGAATTCCGAGGGCACCGTTGGATTCAGGGGGTGATTCTAAGTCTAGAATGAGTCTTGGTTGAATTTTTAGAGGCCCCGAGTGCGTTTCGAGTTTTTGAGCCTAAATTTAGTTTCTTGACGCCTTATCGGATACCGGGTCAAGGAGACCTCGAATTCAAATTCCGACGATTTCATTGAGTCCGAAATGTCATTTTCAAGCTAGTAGCATATTTGGTTTGTGTTCGGAAAGTGCCAAATGAGTTTTGGGTAAGCTTTTAAGCTTCTTGGATGCTTTGACACTATTTCAGCAAATTGTGACAACTAAAGGGTTCATTATTAGTTTTAAAAGTCAAAAAATTATTCCGAAGGTTCTGCAATTTTGAGAATGAATTATAAGACTTATCTGCAAATTTTGGTGCATTTTCGCTAACCCGAGATTGGAATTTTATCGCAAATAAGAAATAATTGTTTACCGAGTAGAAATGATATTTGACTGGGCAAACGAGCATGAAATTGAGCTCCAATTGAACGAGAAGGTTCGTATCATTATTTAAAACATTTACAAAAAAGAATCGGGTCATTTCACTATCGTATGAGGAAATTATGGCCTTTTTAGTGCAAGATTAACTGTTGTTTTTCTGGTGCATAACAGCCATGTACTGTTATAAAAATTTCAGACTGTGTTCATTTGGTATTTTGAGCATATCGGGAGTTCTAGAGATCGGAATGGAGTGATTCTTATGGGTTACTTCGTGAATTAATATGAGGGTTAGTATTCAATCTGCAATCCGACATTTTCTCATAATTTCTTTATCTGGTTTTTTTTGCCCTATCCGTAATTTTTTTGGGAAAAACTGGGGTTTTATCGATTTGGACTCCCTTTTTGATGAAAAAGGTATATTTATGATCCTTATGTTATGGGTAAACTGATTTTAACATAAAATTATTGATTCATCGATTATTTTCATCATATTAACCGCGTACAATTTGAACTTTCTCGGTAAAGTTAAAGTTTGATAAATTGAGAATTTCAAGGTCAATCTTAACTCCGTTTTTGATGAAATTTCATATTTGAACTTATCTAAGCATGGGTAAGATGTTTTTCAAGAAATATTTCATTTTCGAGTCGGGGTTTCGGATCCGAATATATTAGGCTTCTTCAAGAACATGAATTTTCCTTCAAATTGAGTTTGTGAATTGATTTCAACTCCGTTTTCAAATTGGTTTTCACCATTAGCTTCCAAATACTTTAAGGATCATTTTACATAAAAAATTTCCAGATTTGGGTATCGTTTTCCGGTATGAGACTTTGGACCGTTTTGCCCTTTTTCCCTAAAATTCTTGATTTTTGTGTCATTGGACTCGAATTGTGATTGTGAATAATTTTTTGAATAGATTATCGTGATCCGGATTATACTCGGAAAGGAAAGGCTCAAGTCAAGTAACTTTTGGAGTTCGTTTTAAGGCAAGTGGCTTCCAAACTTTGTAAAACTCTTAGACTACGCATGACTACTTTCCTATTTGTGTTGGGGAGTAATGGGGATTGAGGATGAGTTTTATTTGTTGATTGAAATTGTTGTAAATGAAAGATGGGAAATAAAACGAGTTGAATATGTTATATGTGACTTGAATTGTTGAATAAGTCATGTGATAGCTGATATTGAGGGGATAGAAGGGCATGAGTAGGCTATGATTGATACAGACATTGATGTTGAGACAGATGATGTGTAATACGATGATGTGGTCGTGATATGGTTGTGATTGAGACAAGTGATGTGTAATACTATGATGTGGTCGTGATATGGTTATGATTGAGACAGGTGATGTGTAATACTATGATGTGATCGTGATATGATTGTGATTGATGACATATGCATATTCATTATTCATCCCATGTGTGAACTATCTGTTGCATGAGTTCTGAGACACTGATATGACGATGGATGGATATGAGACACAGTTGAGACTAGCTCCGGCTAGAGATATATGAGATGGACTAGCTCTGGCTAGCGATTTGGATGCCGATGGGATCTGGTTCCGGCGGTGATACGTGGTCCATGTGTGGCCCCCATGGGTTCTGATTTGAGTATTCAGTGCGGCCTGATTACGTCAACAGATGTGTATCGTAGGACATACATGCATCACGACTACATGACATCATTATTGCATTTTGCATCGCATTTGCCTTATCTTTGTCTGTGATGTGTGGATTGTATCGATTTACCCTTCTTATGTGGAATTTGATCTATTTGCTCTTATTTGTTGATCTGAGGTTGATGAGGATATACTGTTGGTTCTGGCTGTTGAATATGATCTGTTTAGTATAGTGTAACGACCCTAAAAATGAACTAGTGAAACTAGAGCCTCACATGTGAGTTTGGAGTTGAGAACTTGATGAAATGATGAGAAATGACCGTGACGTCCGGAAACTAGTCATTTGAACTAGTGAGTTGTAAGGGTCAACTTTAAATGGTCATATCTTTTAGCTCAAAATGAACTAGGTGGACCATTACCTATCCAATTAAAGGTCTCTGAGTCCTCTTTCCAATGCCACCGAGTTTGCCCAAGTCCGACTTTGGAGTAAAAAATTATGCCCAAAACAGTGAAGCACTGTCCAGAAGGACGAGTTTAGACGGGTTTAGTGAACATTTTTTAAGTCAAGACTTTGTGGGTCCAACTAAGTGAGGGGTAGTTTGGGCATTTATTTTTTTTAGTTGTTTTTATTATTTTAGGTATATTAGATCATTTCAATGAGGGTTATAACTTCTTTCTCCTCTTAGAATTTCCAAATCATTCCCTCTCTCAAATATTTCTCTCTAACTCAAGCAAGAAGAGGAGTTGGAGCTAGGGTTGAAGATTTCGAGTGCTTCTTCTTCAATTTTCGTGGATTTTCAACTTAGAGGTATGGGGATCCTTATCCTTGATTATTCTTTCTTTCAAGGAACCCAATCAAAAGGTTTTCAAGGTTTTTCAAATACACACAAAAACCTATTTCGATTCTAGCATGGGTTCTTGCATAAAAAGGCTTTAAATGATGATTTATATGGTTATTAATGATTATTAATGGTTTTTAGAAAGAAATCCCCATGAACCCATGTCTTCTCAAATTCTCTAAATTTGGCCTAAAGTGGGTGTATTGATTTTGTGTAATTGATGGACGATTATTGTGTAGATTGTTGTGGACTGTTCATATATGTATTTATCTATGTGGAATTGTTAAGAATTGTTAGTGAATTGAAGGATGTGGGATGTTAGCCTTGAATGGACAAAATTGTGAATTGGTCTGTTGATTATTGGCTTATGCTTAGCTTAGCTTGTATAGTTGAATGTTGTTATTATCATTGTTATTGTATTGTTAATTGTTGGAATATGAGGATGATGAAGATAGCCATGGAAAGAGGGTAAGTTGATCAAACTTGATAAATATTGTATAATTGGCATGGAGTTGAGTATTGTGGCTTATGGCCTTTGAAAAGGGTGGTAAGATGACTTGATCTCTTAGTATTAATATAATTGTTATTGGTTGGTTTGATCCACCTTTGGTGGAGGTGGTTATTTGTTGTATTATTGTGAATTGAGGCCATGAAGGGCATTATGTGAATGCTATTATATTGTTGTATTATTATACACATATGAGGCTATATGTAAAGTCCTATATGAAGCTATATGTAAAGTTTTATATGAAGCTATATGTGAAGGTATGATGTGAATGAGTTTTATGTGAAGCTATATGTGAAGGTATGATGTGAATGAGTTTTTTATGTGAAGCTATATGTGAAGGTATGATGTGAATGAGTTTTATATGAAGCTATATGTGAAGGTATGATGTGAATGAGTTTTATGTGATCTTGTGATGATCCTATGTAAAGTGGATAGCATTGTGAGTTAAAGTATGACTTCTCATGATGTATATATGAAATGATGTTGGATTATGAAGTATCCTTAAATGAAAATGTTGTGACTTGGTTGGTAGAATAAAGTGTCCCTCCTTGTTACTTAAAGTCTTGAATGCATGAATGTGTGAAATGGACAGAACTAAGAAATGGTGCCCTTTCATAAGTCTAGCTTTCCTAAGTAAGTGTAAAACCATGAAATCGGTAGACCTAATGGTGGTAGCCCTTCTCATGTGTGAAATGATGAACCTTGGACCAGTAGGCTTAAGGCACCCTTAATGAAAAATCGGTAGGCCTAAGGCACCCTTCCAGGGGGATTTAATGAGCTATCCTTAATGAACCTTGATCGGTAGATCCTTGTGGTGCCCTTCTTGGTAGATGTGCTATGGGTCGGTAGACCTAATGATGGTGCCCTCTCTAGCACATACATGTGAATGAAATTACTTTATGGGAACTAAGGCTAAGCACCGAGTGGATATGGTTAAGATGGTAGCTCTCCCGAGTATGAGGCAAGAGTACAATGAACATCTTTGGATATCCCCTAAACCATGTACCTACATGGGATGTGTCCTAGTTCTACCCTTGGCAAGTAGAACACCTTCCACGGTGTAGGGTTTTATGACACCGGATTCCATGTCTAGCTCGCATGGTCTATGTCGGTTAATGCCTATTCCCATCATGTGGGATGTGCACTCTAGTTATTGGATAGGTTCTACAACGTGTAGGTAGTAGTATGGGATGCTATCTACACATGGCACGAGTAGGCCTTGAAGATGCTAAAGTGAGTTCCCTAAGCCTTAATGGCTAATGTATGAAAGTCCTCTAAATACATGAATGTCTCCAAAATGGTTTCTTAAAGAATGTTGGTCTATTGATGTTAGGTTGTGAAGGAAATGTCCTTATCTAAGGTAATCTTGGGGAACACTTAAGTGTGCTTGAAGAGGTTGTATGGGCGGTCACTTCTTGTCTCACTCAAGTGTGTCTTAAGATTATATTAGGTAGAGGTCCTATGGTAATGAAATGACATGTTTTCTTTTAAAGTTAAGCATGGGTTGTATATGGACATATGTTGAGTATATGTATGATTGGCTATGGTCTTATATGTTAATGTTGACTTGTATTATGTCTCTTATACTTGTAAAGGAAAGGTTTTATCAAATGATATGAAAGCATTTACTTCCTTGAAAATGTCCTTTTTGGCATGTTTTTGCATGGTCTCCATACTTAGTACTTAATTGTGCTAACCCCTTTCTTTCCCTTTTTGGACTAAAGTGTAGGGATTTGGAGATGATGACATGTCATGGCTATTTGATAGGTTTCTAAGTGTTGAAGATGAAGACTTGGTGAGTCCTCATATATCGAGGACAATACCCCATATGTTCTTTTATGTCTTTTTAGTATTGTTTAAGTTGTGTATGGGATTAGTCCCGAATTTTGTACTCTAAAGTATTAGATGGTTTTGAGACATCATGTATAAAGTCTAGAAAGTCTTCCGCTTGCTATATTCTTTTTTTATGAAATGTTTTCTTGGTAAAGAAAGTTTTTAATTCCTTATGGTTTTAGTGTCTATGCGATGAATGAATGCTAAGAGGCTTGTATTAGACCTCTTCGAGGTCGAGTACGCCGGTTACGACTAGGGGGTGCTCCCGGGTCGTGACATATAGGTTGGTTGGTTTGCTGTTAGATTGAAGTTTCGGTTGGGATTGAAAGGAGTTGTTTGTAGCTGCTAGTTTTGCTTAGTTTAGAGTTACTTGCGAGTACATATGGTTTTCGGTACTTACCCTTGCTTCTACACAATTGTGTAGGTTGACAGCTCTCTCAGATTCGATTTAGTATTTTCTTTAGTAGATTGAGCTTCGGGACATACTCGAGAGGTAGCGGTTCATTCCAGACGTGCCCTTGAGTTATCTTTACTTTCAGTTTTGTTCTATTCTAGAACTATACTTTGAGACTTGTATATTTTTATTCGAATTATGTATTTAGAGGTTTGTACATGTGACAACCAAATTTTGGGTATTGTTGAGTTTTAATTAAAGTCTTCCGCTTATTTATTTTCTTTTATTCTCGTATTTCTACTTCTCTATCGTTGTGGTTGGGTTAGGCTGACGTGTTCGGTGGGAAATGGACACGTGCCATCACATCCGGATTTGGGGTGTGACAGTTGGCTCCAATTGTTATGCTCATTTACCAAACTAGATATCTTAGTTTTTCATTCTGTTTAATGTTGTACAGAACATCACAATGTTACTCTTTCTTGACCTGAAATTTCATTCCAACCAAAGAGGATTAATGATTGCATGTATGTTAGTTAACATAGATGAATTTAGATGTACAGTTTTCGTAGGTCTACTATGAATAACTCGAGTCAGTTTATTACTTGTGAATGTAAATCTTCTCCTATTTCATTCCGTTTTTATAGAGGCTGAACGTCGTCTTTGCAACTTTAGTAGTACTAATGCCACAATTACATTTTCAACCACCTTTATCTGGTTTTTCTTTTTCTGCAACAATGTACCGCATTTTTGTTGATTAATGACGTTATACGTAACCTTTTTTAGTTTGTATTTACAATTCTTCCTTTTTTTTTAAAAAATAAATAAAAGATGAGCCCATGGACCCTTTATTACAATTCTTCCATGTAATTCTTGATATGAATTTGTAAAAATAGTTCTAGAACACGTGTGTTGCACATGTATTCTATGCTAATTAGTATAATTTTAAAAAAATAAATATATAAAAAGAAATGATGCGATTGAGAAGATGCGCGTATTTCAAATGATGACCAAGCAAAATAAATGTAATATGAAACAAAATCTCCAGATTGTAAGCTCATACAATGAACAAGAATAAGCAAAAGTGAACAATACAAATGTCTACATAGCTTAAACAAAACTAGTTATATATATATATATATATATATATATATACACTCAATTTAAAGAAAACTATATTGAAGAAATTAATATAAAAAATATACTTTTGTTGCACAAAGTGCTGAGAATACACCAAATATTGAGTATTTTAACAAAGAAAGCATATAATAATTTTTCAAGGAACCCACGTCTAAACCTATTGATTTTATAAAGGACAGAAGGATATGAAAAGTTCTTTTAACGCACGAAAGCTAAAAAGTAATACCAAATAGTATTAATTAAAAAAAAAAGAATACAAAATCGACCGACTACGCTTCAAGACAAAACAAGTATAAACAAGTAATAAAGAGATTACAACACATGTAACTAAACACGAGATATAGCAGGCTACGACAGTCAATAAGAGTGAAGAAGTAGGATATAAAGGGTAAAGGAACTAAGTCAAGGACTGTCACACCCGGAGGATAGCCCCTAGACGTAACACGGGACCTAGGGCCACAAGTAACCCAAGTTAACACTGAATTTGACAAATGACAAGCAAACTGAAATAACTCTAACCAAGCAGAAGCACAAATGAATAATTAATATAATCTAAAGGAATTCAACTGAGAATATCTGAATAAAAATAACTGAGTTCAAAGTACAATAACCCAAATCAACTGAGTTTAACTCTATGTCTAAAAACCTGTAATACTAATGAGCTGCTGAGACAAGTATCCAACTAACCCTAAAATGTTGAAACTAACAACGAATTAAAAAGCATAAAGAAACGTCCTCGGATGATGAGGACTCACCCCTGACTATCGCTGATGTGGCGCCAGTATGAGCTTATCACATGGCCGAAGGTGACCGAGCCATCATCATAATAGGATGCAACATAGAGTATGCGTCAGTACTTCTGATATATTGAGCATGAGGGATATTCGAAGCTGACTGAATATATACATATGCTAAAAATACTTGTTAAGTATGTAAACTGAACTAAACTAAAGTACATAGGCCCAAGATACAATAATGCATAAAAACTAGGATGCAAGAGCAAACTGGAAGCATGTTGAAAAATTGAGAAGAAATACAACTACAGTCCTGAAGTACCTTACTGAAGCTAGTACCATGGGAGAGTATATTAACTGAAGTAAACCATGTGAGCTAAATGTGTAGTCTGATGTAAGGCCCCATCGAGAGGACCCAATATACCTTGCAAGGGTAAAAAGGCATGAATGTGGCGTGATCACTAAAATTGATGCCCAATAGAGGGGACCTATAAACCTATGATGGCATGTAGATCTAGGACTTGAGGGTATGTTGAACCCTAGTCCAACTCGTTGATAAAAACTACTCCCAAAATCGTTACTTGTAGTTCACTTAAAATTGTGGTCCTGAATTTTTGAGAGAGAACTAAGATGGTCCAAAAACAATTTCCGAGAAAAGCTGTGGACAGAAATTGACAAAATTTTATTTAATACTAAATGTTAAGACCCTGAGCTAAATTCACTCGAAGAGTTAATTCATGTGAAAATACTACAATCACAGGCTAAGTTCTTTTCCTTTCAAATCTACATAAGAATTCATACAAGAGCCTTATTTGTTTCGTGTCTGTGTTGATGGGATTATTCGTCGATGTGTGCCTGAGGTTGAGAGGATGAGTATATTGGAAGCTTTCCATTCGCTCCTATTGGTGGCAATCATAATGGTATCTGGAGTGCTCATAAAATCATGCAGTGTGGGTAGTATTGGCCGACTATCAACCAAGATGCTTATGATTTCACCAAGTCTTGTGATCATTGCCAAAGAGAAGTAGGTATTTTAAGGAAACAAGAACCCCTAATGACTCCTATTTTGGTGATTATTTTGTTTGATGTTTGGGGCCTTGACTTTATAGGTCCATTTGTGAGTTCAAATGGGATGAAATACATACTAGTAGCAGTTGACTATGTGCCTAAAAGGGTGGAAGTTGTTGCGCTTTCAAACAATGAATCGAAGAGTTTCACCGCATTTCTGAAAAAAAGATATCTTTTCCCCATTTGGTACACCATGGGAGATTATTAGCGATGGAGGTTCCCACTTTTGTAATAAGTTGTTCAAGGCGTTGCTTGAGAAGTATGGTGTTTTTCACAGCGTAGCAACTCTTTATCATCCACAGTCTAGTGGGAAAGTTGAAGTGTCAAATAGAGAAATTAAGCAAATCCTTACGAAGACTATGAATACGAACATAACTAATTGGTCGAGAAATCTTGATGATGCTCTATGGGCCTATCGCACTACATGTAGGACTCCCATAGGTAAATCTCCCTACCAACTTGTGTTTGGGAAGTCTTGTCACTTGCCTCTAGAGTTAGAGTATAAAGTTATGTGGGCACTGACGAAGCTGAATCAAGATTGGGATGCCGCAATAAGTCAAAGGTTGAATGAGTTGAATGAGTAGATTAGTTTCACCTAAAACATATAAAAGTTCAGCCTTGTATAAGGAAAAGATGCAGAGGTAGAATGATAAAAAGATCGAAAAATGTGAATTTACTCCAGGTGATTTGATACTTCTATTCAATTCAATGTTGCATTTGTTTGCTCGCAAACTCAAGTCTAAGTGGATGGGGACTTTTAGAGTGGTACTAGTGTTTTCACATGGAGCGGTTGACCTTGAGAATGAGGAAGGAACAAGATTCAAGGTGAATGGTCAAAGGATCAAAGTCTAATTGGGTCAATCTGAAGAAATCAAAGAAGTGAATGAAGAATGGGATCTTGATGAAGTTTGAGTAATCAAAGGGTCTGTGTCGTGCCATGACGTTAAATCAAGCGCTACTTGGGAGGCAATCCAAGATGTAAATTAGCCAATTTAAAAGATTTTTTACTGATTTTTATATCTTGGCAGATTTTGTATGGATTTTTATGTTTTATTGAGTTCTAGTCTTGGCTAGATTAGGGTAGTCTAGGGTTCGTGTCCAAAAAAAGTCAAGAAAATGTAACAAGGAATTCCTAATGTTTTCTACTTCTGTAGGAAAGAAAGTTCAATATGCTAATTAGGAAGTTTTGACACACTGAATTTTGTTATTTCTCGTACGGGTTGCACAATTATGTTTTTTACTCAATATTGGTTCTATCTATGACTTTTGTATTTTTTTTGGTGTCAAAATGTTCATAATGATGTTGTAGTTATGTTTTAATAGCAAGGCAGCTTTTGGAGCCCGTTCGGAAGGGTAAAGCTCTAGAATTTTGAATTCGAAGCGCGCATGGTTTGAATTTAGGTAGGCAATGGTTTCCTAGTTTTTAGATTGAGTTCATGAATGTGAATTGATATTGATTAGTTGGAATTTAAGTTGGGTTAGTAGTTGATTAATGTTAGCTATTTAAAAATCATGTTTTAGGTCATATGTTTTTTGAGGTTTTAGCATGTTTAGTTCCCTTTGTGTGATCATACTTACCTTGTGGCTTTCATTTATAATTTCTGTAGTTAATTGGAAGTTTGTTATTTGTCGCAGCATAGGTGTAGGCTACTGGTGTCGAGAGTCTTTAGAATTTGCTAAGAAGTCGCTTCAGATGACTTAGCTTCGTGTAGACAAATGTAGTAGACTTAGGTTTGACAGAATAAGCCTTAGCTAGGTGGTTACTGAGCTTCAATGACCTTGCATCCATAATTCCCCTTATACCTCCATTCTTGTGATTCTCAGTGGCAATATTTGCTTCACTTAATCAATCGTGATTGAGAGTTGTTTAGGTTCAGAGTGATTCATTGGTGACTTTCGAGTTGATGTCGAACTACAATGGCCTTATCATAATGACTTTTATTTGGGACCCTTCTTCGAAAGATTGCATAACCATAAATTAAGGTTTAGGCATATTTCTCGTATAGCCAAAAATTTAAGGTCTTGGCACACAACTCTTATCATCACAGATCAAAGGTCTAGACACTTGATATTCAGCCGCAGTCTGAGTTTCGGGCATATTATCCTCTATTGAGTTGATACCTAGCGGAATAGTTTTATTGGTTTCTTTTGGTATCCTATCCGATATTCGAGGTCCGAGGTATGCACTCTCCTGTACTAGACTCTTCAGGTTTTGTTTTTATTGGTTAAATATATTCTATGTACCTGTCGGGCTTATGGGGTCCATTTGAGTTATTTACGTAAACTTTCACATGAGTGTACCTTTTGGACAATGGGGGTCTGTTAGGTTATAGTTAATTACTAGGTTGTATTTCCGTTCTTTCCTAGAATCGTGTGCATTCCTGTTAGATTTCCTTAATTTGGCCTCTGTAGTGTTAATTCCGCTTTTCATAGTCTTTACTTTTCAAGCTCAATCGCCCTATGATGCCTTTTGAGTACATGTTGTTTTGGTACTTATACTACACTCTACATTTGCTTTTGTGATGCAAATCTGAGTACCAGTTACCCGTGTCGGTATCCTTCCAATTGTAGGAAGGCTGCATTTGAGGGTGAAGTTATGGAGTTGTTGATCATAATTGTTTCCTTTTGTATAGTTTGAAATGTCTTTTGTATTTTGAGACACATGTGTTTATTTCAGTTGTCACGACCCGATTCCTTGAGTCATGATATCACCTACAATAACCCACCAGTAGGTAAGCCAACTGTAACCCAGAATGACAAGTAATGGGTATAAGGGCAGTACCAAACATAAATTACAACAGTAGTAAAAATATGATAGAAACAGAAGCAAATAAAAACTATATATCTTTGAAACCCTCCCAAAAACTTGAAGTCACGAGTATAGAGCTGTCTAATATGAGAAAATACAAGTTCTAAAAGTGGACCACTATAAGCCGTCGAAGAGGCAAAAGATTAGCTAACATATATAGAAGGAGGTAAGATGATCCAGGATGCCAAGTGCTCACCCTTGTCTTCGATATCCTAATGCTGCAAAAGATGGAACAACGATCACTGTTGGTAGCTAGTACTTGAACCGGCATCACGAGAAGATGCAGAGTGTAGCATTAGTACCAAAACAAAGGTAACCAGTAGACCTCACTTGTCGACTAAGCAAGAAAGGTAAAAACAATCTAAAAAGATAGAATCTAGACATATGTAGAGGTCAAATCGGATATGAAAGAAATCACGCAAGCATACCGAAAGTAAATCATAGTAAAGCTAAACTAAACCTAACTAGATCCCGCAAGCCCAAAAGTTACCCTCGTGTGCAAGATTAAATAAAACCCGAATGGAACCCTATAAGACTGACAAGTACATAGAATAGCCAAGTCTAATTAGAAAAGAGTACCACGAACCAAAAATTGGACTCCCAGCCTAAGTAACCATCAAATCGAGTCAACACCTAGCCTTGCTATTAAGAGTGACCCTGGGGTATGTCGACTCTGAAGAGGATCTCAAGTAGGCTCCAAGCCACCGTGGATCGACGTCTACTCAAAAGCATCAAAAACATCTCCAAGCCTGAAACACCGAGAATTGTGAGACTGCACAAAAATTTCTGAAATTGACTGAACAAGAGGTCCTAAATTATGCCACGAACTTGTGTTTCAAAATTGAACACAATCCGGGGCCCGAAATAGTCAAATGAAACAACCATGAAATAACCACAATAAATAGGCCAAGGCAGCCTAAAAACCAAATTCACCTCAAATGGAGGTTCTCCATAAGTTGTAGATCACAAACGTAAATATTCATGCTCCCAATTATCATCCAGGACTTCGAAAATATTAAATAGGATATCGGATGGAGGAGTAATCGCAAAAACAATAGTCAATAAATGATGAATTTGCGACCAAAACTAGACTAAAAACACAAGCGACCTTCGCGTAAGCAGCCCATAATGTCCCTTAAGTGACATGCCTCAAAAAGGCAGGCCTCGCTTTTGCATGCTCGTGGCTGCAAAAGTGAGACTCGCTTAAGCGAACTTAGTCCACAAAAGTGAACCCATGGTCGCTTTAGTGATAACCGCCTGGTTGGAATCGCTTACACGAAGCCTTGGTCGTATAAGAGGCATTCTGTTAAGTGAACCCTGGGGAGAAAAAAATAGTCGCACAAGAACTCAGGCACCAAATTTTTTAGCAAAGTCCCCCCAACTTTGCTTGGGGGCTCAGGATTAGTTTGGAACCTCAGACACACAAACAAGATATGTCAACCACTCAAGTTCGACATTGCAAACTCAATGGAGCAGTCAAAACTTTCATACAAGGTCATCTTGAAATAATATGGGTCCCACACCCAACCCCATTTTAAGCAAAAATCTACGAGGGCGATCAGAATCAGCCCAAAAGACTCGAGATCCAAATGAAGGGTTAATCTAGACCAAAGTCAACATTTCAGAGCTAACCGCACAAACATAATTCTCATCTGATCTCGTTTACTTAGAATGTTGATTAAAGTCAAACATAGGCCTTAACTTGAAAGTTAAAATGCGTAATTGCATAGGATCACACTGATAGCCTTGAGAGTCATTCCAAACATTATAATAGCCTAAAATAACACTTGTAGAGCAAATAGAATCATGAGAATTTGATTATAAGGTCATCTTCTTGAACTTTTGATCAAAACTGACCGTTCAAGGTTCTAAAGCTCCAAAATACTAATACTCGCACAAAACCAAACAAATGACAGGAGCTCACATCGATGGGAAGGTTTGGCACCTCGATGTCGGCTCTTCGCCACCTGGGATCGAACTATCAATTCCATCAATTCATAAATGACTTGGGGGGGTATATAAATGCTATAAATAACGAAGAACAAGCATAAATAGAGAACTAACCTAGAGGTTAGTACATCGGTCCACTTTGGGGACTTGTACTCATTTATAGTAGCTCTCAACATGTAACTACTAGATTAATGGTTTGATCTTTTGTTTTTATATATATGTTGGTTTCCATTCTTATCTTCCTTTGTTTCCTTTAAATCTATGATGTGTTTCATTTAATTTATGTTATTTGATTACATCTACCTTATATGCATGTTACTAAATGTCCGGGCTGTGGGTTGACTTACCTATTGGTGGATTATAGTGGTGATATCATGACTCAAGCTTTAAGGTAAGATCTTCACAAATCATCTGGTTTTTCTGTACACTTTGAGACAAAAGGACATTAATTCGAGGCAATATGCATGGATTGAGCTTCTGAAGAACTATCACCTCTCTATCATATACCATCCAAGAAAGGAAATTTTGGTAGTAGATGCATTGAACTAGATGGTACCCATATTGGTAGCCTAGCTTTCCTTTTAATTTTGGAGTGACCTTTGGAATTGGACATGCAGTCCTTAGCAAATAGGTTTGTTCTTCCTCATGTCTCCAATCCCAAGACGGTTCTAGCTTGCATTGAGGCTCGCTCCACTCTATTGGAGTAGATTCGCGATCCACAGTTTTATATTAAAAACATAGTTGTATTCCTAGAACTTATGGCATTTCCAAGCTCTTAGTTTCTTTATAATTCGACGATGGAATAACTTATGAAAATTTTCAAATCTTGTGTCAATCAAGCATTTTGAACTACATGTGGCTTGAATATCGTGTAATCTAATATATGTATGGTATCCAATACTGGAGTTCATCCATAATTCCTTGAATTCACGCAACCTACGATTTCTAGAGATGAATTAAGTCATTTATTAAAATTGGACTTGTCAATTTTTTCTTTGCCCATGCTCCCGTACATCAACCCTAGCTAAAGGAAGGGACAGTTGTTGACAAACCCAATTTTCGCCCTTCATATGTCTAATTTATTGGTCAAGCTTCTGAAATTATTAACAAAGAGTGAAATAACCTTTTGGAAAGACAATGTTTTTAACTAGTTCTGATGAATTTTTCAACTATCATTTTGCAAAATATCAAAATAAATATAATATTTATATATACGTACTCTTTTCATTCATTAGAAAATGTGTTTGGTCAACTTAAAAATCATGTTATCAAAGAAAAATAAATTAAATAGGTACATATCCTTAATTTTTAATTCAAGGTTATTTACAACTTATATTATCATAATTAATCTATTTTTGCAAATAATTTATTCGATTGTGTTGAAGTTATCAAACCTAATTGATTAATAAGATAATTGATTCGTCTTAATATGTATCAAAACTGATTAATTTTAACTTCAATCAAAATGAAACAGATTATTTTTTAAACCTAAAACTTGACACATTTTACCCTTAAATTAAACCTTGCAAAAGCCTTTTATTTTTGTCCTAAATCTCAGCCCAAAAAAATGTAGATCCAACCCAATTCTTATTAAGAAAAACAACAACCTTCTTCCCCCTCTTTTATACCTGTCACTCAACATCTTAGCCCTAACCCTAGAAAAACCTAGCCACCTCCCCAATCACCCCCATTAATCTCTCATTCCCCTTTCAAATGGATATTTCAGATTCAAACAATTATTTTCAATTACAATTATATGGAATTTTATGGAATATTTCTTGGAGGCATTCGAAGTGGGAGTCTACTGCATGAATAATTGAAACATTTTCACATTTTTAACCACTGATTAATCTCAAAGTAACGGATTTTGGATCCAAAAATTAGGATTACTTTTATTACCAAAAGAAAGGTGGAATATCAAATACCTAACTGTGATTTTTTTTAACTCATTACAAAATTAACTTTCTTTTCTCTTGGTTTCTTGCATAAATTCAATAGGCTAAAGCTCACTAAGTCATTCGTCATCTCATTTCAACTCCGTGAGTACTGAACAAAAGGTAATTTTCATCCCTGTTATAATAATGCTTATGTAACATCCGTCAATTTGAAATAACTATGAAGAAGCTTAGAATTGGAAATAGTCATTTTTGGAAAGAATTTAAAAATCTGGAAATTTAGTTTAAGTATGGAAACAAAATGAGTTTTTGGTCAACTTCAGATGGTCATAACTCCTAGCTCAGCATGATTTAGGTGTATTTCTAGTTATGTTTGCAAATCTCGTGGAATGATCTTTCCAACGCCGCCGAGTTTGCGTGATTCCGAGTTCGTATGAGTGAGTTATGCCCTTTGGAAGTTGGGCTGTTGGTAGAGCAGTTTAGTTCGAATTTGTAAGGGTATTTTGGCCTTTTCCCTAACC
Organism: Solanum okadae; assembly: GCA_036553675.1. Taxonomy (NCBI): domain Eukaryota; kingdom Viridiplantae; phylum Streptophyta; class Magnoliopsida; order Solanales; family Solanaceae; genus Solanum; species Solanum okadae. Next base: position 28,219,678 of record CM071689.1, read on the forward strand.
ATTTATTTTGGTTATTTTAATGGTATAGACTGATTTTTAATCAGTTTTCCCTTATAAAAAGTGAGAGTTTGGGTTCTTGAGAGAAGAGGAGAAGAAGAGGAAAAGAGAAGAAAAAGCAAGGATTCGTTAAGATCGTCGTGGATTTCGTCGGGGGTGATCCCTATTAAGGTATGTGAGATCATAGTGTTGGGTTGGTTCATTGCCCCACACGCCAAACTCATTTTAACTTCTGAGAAAAGTTTTGGTTGTGTTTGTTGAAGCCTTGTTGTTGTGGTTGTTGAAGTCTTGTGATTGTGTTGAAGTTCTTGTTGATTTGGGACATGTTTCCAGTTGTGATTTCGAGTTGAATCTAGTGTATGTTGAGGGGTTTTATGATTCTAAGTGTTTGGGGCTGAAACTTTGAAGTTAAGGTGGTTTAGAGTTGGAAAAAGGAAGGAGAAAAGTTGGATTTTCGGGGGAAAAGGCTGGGGCGTCGCGCCAGCCAGCGTGCCCCAACAGGGGTTCTGAGCTACCACCCTTGGGGTGGCGCGCCATGCAGAACCCCCACCAGGCATTCTAAAGTCTGAAGGCTGGCGCCCTGAGCCTCTCAGAGTACCAAGGACGCCAAGTCTTACCATTCATTCCCTACTTTTTAATACATGTTCCTTGGTAATGTACCTATGTTTTATAGTTGTTTTCAACACTCTAAGGTACATCTAGACATCCCGAACTCATCCATAAACATGAGATCATTACCCTTGAATCCATAATCCAATTTGAGGGAAGATAGGATCCAAGTCAAGTGAAGTTAGAAGTCAAGTGAAGTTAGAGTCAAGTGAAGAAGTTAAGAAGTAAGTCAAAGAAAGTCTTTAACGTTTTTCAAAAGTCTTTATTGAAAGTTTTAACTTCATTTTAAGGCTCAAGTTTCAAGTTAAGTAATGAGTATAGAGTTTCAAGTTAAGTAAAGAGTATAGAGTTTCAAGTTAAGTAAAGAGTATAGAGTTTCAAGTTAAGTAAAGAGCATAGAGTTTCAAGTTAAGCCAAGAGTAAAGAGTCAAGTTCATTTCTCGAAAGTTATTAGGGAACTAAGTATTCCCAAAGAAGTTTATTAATGTTTTCACATTTAAGATGAGAGGAAACTGAGATTTCCAAAAGAGTTTTGAGCAGTTTGAGTACTATCTCTTTTAAAAAAAGATGAGTGTTGCGAAAGAGTTTCTAAAACATGATTAGTATGACAAATCGAGTATGTCATCAATGTTTAAACAATATGGTTTCTAGATATACCATCAATGTTTATGTAGTATGACTTTCCCGAGTCATCAATGATAATATTAAAATATGGTATTGATATGTTCTTTTTAGAAAGAGTTTTCAAGAGGAATTACCTCTTTAAAGATGGTAGTTTGAGTAATTATCTCAACTAAATAAAGATGTGTTTAAAACACTTATGAGCTAAAGTATTTTTTGGAGTAGTCTTGATCACCGAATTGGGGACACGAGTTCATATTAACTGAATTCTCCATAAGAACCATGTAGCCAAGCATGGGATTTGACGGATCATACTTTTTAGATGATCACGTAAAGTTAAGCTAGTGGATCCACTAAGTTAAAGCGTTCTACATGATGGCAAAGTATATGACAGTTCTGGCTGCGTGGACAAGATGCTGTATCACCACTTAGGCATGTAGTGGTGGCTGTCGGTTAGAGAAACTCCCACAGTAGATATTGCATGGTTCCTCGAGGGGTTCTGCTTAGTAAGGATGGGGGTATGGGACTTCATTCATGCATTGCACAGGTAGACTTTGAGAGGAAGTATGGTATTTTCATGATATTATAAATATGATTTTTGATGTCATGTTTTAAATAGTTTTACAATCTTTATATATTGCATGTGTCTTATTGCATTATATTTGAGTTCAGTTATTCATGAGTTGAACAGAGCCAAGGTAAGTTCTCTTTTGTATCCCTTTCAAGCTTAAGTTGTTGTTTAGCTGTCCAGCTCGCATACTTGTACATTCCATGTACTGATGTCAGTTGGCCTGCATCTTATTATGATGCAGACGCAGGTACCTAGGATCATCATCCAGCACGCCGTTGATCCAGTTGCGCACTCCAGAGTCAGTGGTGAGCCTCCTTGCATTTCGGCGGACTCTGTTATTTCGTTTTTCCTAGTTTCATTTTATTAGGATGTTGCGGGGTCTGTACCAACATCCATCTCAGTATTATATAGGCTTAATAGACAGTTAGTCAATTAGTATTGAGTCTCTCATCTCTGTATATATGTAAGTATTCTATTTTGAGACTCGAGTTGCCTTTTTGGCTAGATTTTATCAGTTAAGTTGTCTGATGACCTTTCATTGCATGAAGTTATTCTGTTGAGTTAGGTTTCCGCTGAGTTAAGAAAGCCAGGCCAAGGGTTCACTTGGGGGCCATTAATGGTCTTTGTGTGCCGGTCCTGCCCGGGGTGTAGGCTGGGGGCGTGAAAAACTTGGTTTCAGAGCACAGAGTTCCAGAGTCCTAGGGAGTCTATGAAGCCGTGTCTGTAGAGTCCTAGTTATCGATGTGAAGTGCGCCAGATCTATAATTAGGAGGCTTCAACATTTAGGAACTATCTCACTTCTTTCACATTCATTTCGTGCGTTAAAGTTTATCTCTAAAAAGTTTCTTCCTAATTCGTAGTTGCGCGTGTTTTCAGAGGATCATGCCTCCACGAAGAGTAGTCAGAGTTTGTCCAGCTATGAAGAGTTTTGAGGAACAAGAGTTACCAAATGCCCTAGAAGTGCAAACCCAAGAAGAGATCAAATATGCTGATTTTTGTGAATCTATCCGGATGTTAAGTCAAGTTGCGACCTATTATGTTGGGCAGAGAGATAATCGACACGAAGTGGTTGATACTTCAAGGATCCGTGAACTCTTAAGGATGAACACACCAAGCTTCACAGGTTCAAGTATTAGTGAGAATCTGGAGAACTTCATTAAGAAGCTTAAAAAGGTATTTGATGTGATGCATGTTGCTGAGTCGGAGAGAGTGGAACTAGCTGCATACCAATTGAAGGGTGTCGCTAAAATCTTGTTTGACCAATGGAAAAAGAATAGGGCTGAGGATGCGCCAGTAGTGAGTTGGGTTGTGTTTGAGAGTGCTCTCATGGGGCGTTTCTTTCCTTGTGAGTTGCGAGAGGCAAAGATAAAAGAGTTTCTCACCCTTAATCCGAAATCTATGAGTGTTCATGAGTACGGTCTGAAGTTCACACAACTTTCCTGCTATGCTCCAGAGGTGGTTGCGGACATGAGGAGTAGAATGAGTTTATATGTTGCTGGGTTGTCTTGTTAGTCAAGCAAGGAAGGCAAGGCAAGTATGTTGATAGGGGATATTGACCTAGCAAGATTTATGATCCATTTACAACAAGTTGAGGAGGATAAGTTGAAGGATAGAGAATAGTTTAAGGATAAGAGGTCTAAGATAGTAGGGGACGAGTTTAGGCATCAAAAGAATGATGACAATCAGTCATCCCTCCCACAGAAACAGAAGGGACCTGCTCCACCATCTGCTAGTGCACTTGCACCTGAGAACAAAGATGGGTACAATAGAAATTCCTATAGTTTTAGGGCTAGACTTGCATATCCTCAAGGCAGTTTGGTACCAAGGGGTAGTAAGGCTCCTATATGTGCTAGGTGTGGTAGAACCCACCCAGGTAAGTGTCGTGATGGCCAGACAGGTTGTTTTAACTGTGGACAAGAGGATCACTTCATGAAGGAGTGCCCTAAGAACAGGCAAGATAGTGGAAATCTGAGCAATAGGGCCCAAGCTTCATTAGTTAATCCCCCAGACAGGATGGTACCTAGAGGAGCTACTTTTAGTATAGGCGGAGGAGCAAACCGCCTCTATGCAATCACCAGTCGCCAAGAGAAAGAGGATTCGCCAGATGTTGTCACTGGTATGATTCGAGTCTTTTACTTTGCTATTTATGCTTTGCTAGACCCCAGAGCGAGTTTATCTTTTGTAATTCCTTATGTTGCTATGAACTTTGATGTTATACCTGAGCAACCTAGTGAGCCAGTCATAGAGTGGATTAGTAGTTCAACAGTGCCTAAGGGTCGTTTCATTTTGTACCTCAAGGCGAGAAAGTTAGTTTCAAAGGGTTGTATCTATCACTTAGTCCTAGTTAATGACTTTAGTGTTGAGATACCTCCTTTTCAGTCAGTTACTATAGTAAGAGAGTTCCTAGAAGTTTTTCCTGATGATCTACCCGGAATTCCTCCTGAGAGAGAAATAGATTTCGGCATAGACTTCATTCCAGATACTTGTCCTATCTCTTTTCCGCTAGATAGAATGGCACCAGCAGAGTTGAAAGAGTTGAAAGAACAATTTAAGGGATCTAGTAGATAAGGGTTTTATTTGACCAAGTTGACTTGGAAAAATAACGAAGTTTCAATGGTCCGAAGCTTGTGAGAAAATTTTTCAGGAATGGAAAGAGAAGTTGACTACCGCCCAGTTATGAAATTTGGTTCTTGAGTACATACGGGGTATCTGAATCTAAAATGGATTTGAGATCAATAGTCGAGTTTAGGCGAATCGAGGTGTAATGTGATGAGCTAGAGTTGACTGTCGTAGTTTTTGCTTTGAAGATATGGCGTCATTGTTGTATGATGTTTATGTGGGTGTGTTCACTTAGAATGAGCTTAATCTCAGACAGAGAGAGAGTGGCTAAGGTACTCAAGGATGATGACATGAGTTTTCTTTATCACCTTGGTAAGGTTAATGTTGTTACTGATTCTTTAAGCAAGTTGTCTATGGGTAGCACCGCCAATGTTGAGGAAGAACAGAGAGAATTAGCAAGAGATTTGCATAGACTGACACGCCTGGGAGTCAGACTTATAGATTCCGCAGAAGGAGGAATAGAAGTAACGAGCGGGACCGAGTCATCATTAGTGTCAGAAGTAAAAGGTGAGAAAGACCCAAAACCTATCTTGCTGGAATTACGGGAAAAATGTTCATAAGCAATAATGGCTTTTGAACAAGGGGGAGGTGGTGTTTTGAGGTATCAAGGTAGATTGTGGGCATTGTTGCTTGTTGGGTGTTTGAGTTTCATTTACACCCTTAGCCTAGTAAGAGTCATCTCATTCGAGGACGAATGTTCCCAAGGGGGAGATATTGTAACATCCTGCAATTTGAAATAGCTATGAAGAAGCTTAGAATTGGAAATAGTCATTTTTGGAAAGAATTTAAAAATCTGGAAATTTAGTTTAAGTATGGAAACAAAATGAGTTTTTGGTCAACTTCATATGGTCATAACTCCTAGCTCAGCATGATTTAGGTGTATTTATAGTCATGTTTGCAAATCTCGTGGAATGATCTTTCCAACACCGCCGAGTTTGCGCGATTTCGAGTTCGTATGAGTGAGATATGCCCTTAGGAAGTTGGGCTGTTGGCAGGGCAGTTTAGTTCGAATTTGTAAGGGTATTTTGGTCTTTTCCCTAACCATTTATTTTGGTTATATTAATGGTCTAGACTGATTTTTAATCAGTTTTCCCTTATAAAAAGTGAGAGTTAGGGTTCTTGAGAGAAGAGGAGAAGAAGAGGAAAAGAAAAGAAGAAGCAAGGATTCGTCATGATCGTCGTGGATTTCGTCGGGGGTGATCCCTATTAAGGTATGTGAGATCATAGTGCTGGGTTGGTTCATTGCCCCACACGCCAAACTCATTTTAACTTCCGAGAAAAGTTTTGGTTGTGTTTGTTGAAGCCTTGTTGTTGTGGTTGTTGAAGTTCTTGTTGATTTGGGACATGTTTCCGGTTGTGATTTCGAGTTGAATCTAGTGTATATTGAGGGGTTTTATGATTCTAAGTGTTTGGGGCTGAAACTTTGAAGTTAAGGTGGTTTAGAGTTGGAAAAAGGAAGGAGAAAAGTTGGATTTTCGGGGGAAAAGGCTGGGGCGTCGCGCCAGCCAGCTTGCCCCAACAGGGGGTTTGAGCTACCACCCTTGGGGCGGCGCACCATGCAGAGTCCCCACCAGGCTTTCTAAAGTCTGAAGGCTGACGCCCCGCGCCTCTCAGAGTGCCAAAGACGCCAAGTCTTACCATTCATTCCCTACTTTTTCATAAATGTTCCTTGGTAATGTACCTATGGTTTATAGTTGTTTTCAACACTCTAAGGTACATCTAGACATCCCGAACTCATCCATAAACATGAGATCATTACCCTTGAATCCATAATCCAATTTGAGGGAAGATAGGATCCAAGTCAAGTGAATTTAGAAGTCAAGTGAAGTTAGAAGTCAAGTGAAGTTAGAAGTCAAGTGAAGTAATAGTCAAGTGAAGTAATAGTCAAGCTTAGAAGTTAAGAAATAAGTCAAAGCAAGTCTTTAAAGTTTTTCAAGAGTCTTTATTGAACGTTTTAACTTCATTTTAAGGCTCAAGTTTCAAGTTAAGTAAATAGTATAGAGTTTCAAGTTAAGTAAAGAGTATAGAGTTTCAAGTTAAGTAAAGAGCATATAGTTTCAAGTTACCCCAAGAGTAAAGAGTCAAGTTCATTTCTCGAAAGTTATTAGGGAACTAAGTATTCCCAAAGAAGTTTTTAAATGTTTTCACATTTAAGATGAGAGGAAACTGAGATTTCCAAAAGAGTTTTGAGCAGTTTGAGTACTATCTCTTTTAAGAAAAGATGAGCTTTGCGAAAGAGTTTCTAAAACATGATTAGTATGACAAATCGAGTATATCATCAATGTTTAAACAGTATGGTCTCTAGATATACCATCAATGTTTATGTAGTATGACTTTCCCGAGTCATCAATGATCATATTAAAATATGGTTTTGATATGTTCTTTTTAGATAGAGTTTTCAAGAGGAATTACCTCTTTTAAGAGGGTAGTTTGAGTAATTATCTCAACTAAAGAAAGATGTGTTTAAAACACTTATGAGGTAAAGTATTTTTTGGAGTTGTCTTGAGCACCGAATTGGGGACACGAGTTCATATTAACTCAACTCTCCATAAGAACCATGTAGCGAAACATGGGATTTGACGGGTCATACTGTTTAGATGATCACTTAAAGTTAAGCTAGTGGATCCACTAAGTTAAAGCATTCTATATGACGGCAAAGTATAGGACAGTTCTGGCAGCGTGGGCAAGATGTTGTATCACCACTTAGGCATGTAGTGGTGGCTGTCAGTTAGAGAAACTCTCACAGTAGAAATTGCATGGTTCCTCGAGGGGTTCTGCTTAGTATGGATGGGGGTATGGGACTTCATTCATACATTGCACAAGTAGACTTTGAGAGAAAGCATGGTATTTTCATGATATTATAAATATGATTTTTGACGTCATGTTTTAAATAGTTTTACAAGCTTTATATATTGCATGTGTCTTATTGCATTATATTTGAGTTCAGTTATTCATGAGTTGAACAGAGCCAAGGTAAGTTCTCTTTTGTATCCCTTTCAAGCTTAAGTTGTTGTTTAGCTGTCCAGCTCGCATACTCGTACATTCCATGTACTGATGCCAGTTGTCTTGCATCTTATTATGATTCAGACGCAGGTACCCAGGATCATCATCCAGCACGCCGTTGATCCAGTTGAGCTCTCCAAAGTCAGTGGTGAGCCTCCTTGCATTCCGGAGGACTCTGCTATTTCGTTTTTCCTAGTTTCGTTTTATTAGGATGTTGCGGGGTCTGTCCCAACATCCATCTCAGTATTATAGAGGCTTAATAGACAGTCAGTCAATTAGTATTGAGTCTCTCATCTCTGTATATATGTAAATATTCTATTTTGAGACTCGAGTTGCCTTTTTGGCCAGATTTTATCAGTTAAGTTGTCTTATGACCTTTCATTGCATGAAGTTATTCTGTTGAGTTAGGTTTCCATTGAGTTAAGAAAGCCAGACCAAGTGTTCGCTTGGGGGCCAGCAATGGTCTTCGAGTGCCTGTCCTGCCCAGGGTGTAGGCTCGGGGCGTGACAGCTCATGTGTTTATATTCTATAAAATAATAGATTATAGGATGATCGTTTATGGTATGATCCTTTATAAGAATTTTGTTTTGAATTCTTTTTAACTAAAGGAATTAGCTTGTTACAAAAGTTGAATTATACTCTCATATATCTCTAATAATTTTCTTCCCCTTAATTGTGGAGTTGTTTTCCTGAATGAAAGCTGATTTGTAGTAATTATCCCTCATACTCATCTATTTATTATTGGTCACCCAGAAATCATCTCGAATTATCTCTTTAGTCATCATAGCTAAAATTTGATAATTGTTGATGTGGGCTATTGATATATCATGTAATCCTTTTGAATATCAATGACATATGTTTTATCATTTTCCTCCTAGTTAAATAACTTGATATGAACATATATAGTAACATATAAAAGTTAAGCACAATTTAAATTAATCTCTGACAGACTCGGTGAATCAAAATAAATATATGAATGAGAAAAAACTGATAATCAAGAATTGAAAATCCAATTAAATATTTCTATTTTTCTTGACAATAAAAAGTAAAAGTTAAGTTATATATATATATTGAGAGTAAGAGAGAGAACAAGAAACAATAATATTTACAATAAGAATTTATACGAAAAAGAAGAATAACTATACTTGAATAAATTTCAAAATGTAGATACCTATGATCTCCACCTTCTAAGATACACTATTTTAATTTTTCACTAACTATAGATGCCACTGATCTCCAACTTTTGAGATACATGATTTTAATATGTCATCTACTCTTCTTCTTCATATCCTAAAAGATAATCAAATTTTATTTGTGAGGTATGAAAATTATTTCACCATCAGGTAAACTACAACAAAAGCAACCCAGTAAATACATCGACAAACTAGAACAAAATTCCTCAGAAAATATGATCTTTTGCTTCACCCATTCTTTGGGTTCAAACCTCTGAAAAATACTCAAATTCATCTCTTCCAAATACCATCTTGAATGATCAATGACTACGAATTTTCCTTTCACTTCTATCTAGTTATAAATGTTTTTTTCGGAAACACCTATTAAGTCATTCCACAATGAGATAAATTATTTAAAATATCGTCATCCTTACAACAAATGCACTATGAATCTTTTATCATGAGTATCTACAAAAATGGATAGCTCTTTCGATGAAAAGTCCTTCATCTAGTAGTAGATATAACGAACCGGGTGCTCTTTTAATCTCTCTGGATGATTAACTTGAGCCAAGAGCTAAAAACTAATGCCTCCTTGGTGAATTCATCTTTAACAGAATACTACTAATCAATCTTTTATACTTCTTTTCATACGGTTAAAAGTCAAATTAATAGTAATAATGGGAATATTCATCATCAATGTAATTTAGGGAAGGATGATATCTTACTATTCTTGTAGTAGGATAATAAATATTAGGGGGTGTTTGTTTGTACTCCATAAGCAAAACAAACCTTTAACATAATGAAATCTAGGATATTTAATGCAATTTACTCCACAGAAAGAACAATAACATTTTATATTCCACATTGTGATCTATGGAGTTAGAAACTTCTTCATCTATCTCTAGTAGATATTCATCATAGCCTCTCTATAATACATCTCGAAAGGACAAATTCCTCACATGTTCAGGAGATAAAAGTTTTTTTACATTATAGAGCAAAAGGTGGAATATAAAAAATGCTGTTCTTTGTATTTAGCAGTAAGATGACATTAAATATCCAAATTTCGTTATGCTAATGGTTTGTTTTTCTTATGATTTACAAAGTAGAACCCCATGTTATTTATAATCGTAGTTCATGAATGGTAAAATATGATTCTTCCCTAAATTCGATTGATGATTAATGTAATTGTTATTACTATAAATTTTGTTTTGAACCGAATGAAAAGAAGTTAACAGTTATTATTAGTATTCTGCTAAATACATATTTACCAACAAGATAGTGAATTTTAACACTTGGCTCAAGGGAATCATGGAGAGATTAAAAGTGCAGTTTGATACTTATTTATGATACAGGCTGTAGTAGATTGCATCGAAGGAGAAATATATTTTATATGTACTCACGATAGAAGATTCATAATGCCATACAATATTATGATGGTGAATTTTAGAATTACTCACTGTGGAATGATGTAAAATATGTTCTATTAAGAAACTTTAAAATTTTTATTGAAGTGAAAGAAAATTAGTAGTCAACGATCGTTCATGATATGATAGCCAAGAGATAAAAATTAACGTCTTGTGAGTGAGTTTATCTTTAGCGGAATACCACCCATCAAATTTTTATATTTATTTTCATCCGGTTCAAAGTAAAATATATAGTAATACGGGATAAATTCATCATTAATGAAATTTAGGGAAAGGTGATATTTTACTATTCTTGTAGTGGGATGATAAATACTAGGGGTGTTCTTTGTACTTCATAAACATAATAAATATTTAACATAACAAAATTTATGATTTTTAATGGCATCTTACTCTTCAATATGAAGAGCAACAACTTTTTTATGTTTCATCTTTTGATATATGGTGTAACAATGTCACGAGCAAATTTCTCAGGTCATGATTACACCTACTATATCTCAAAAATAGGTAAGCCTAACTCTTAGTGCGGAACCATAAGCAACATTCTATCACACACAGATAATAAATAAGAAGCAATAAGCTAATCACAATGAGAAGAAAGAGAGATCAACTTAAATATTACAAGATACCATCTTCAAGACCCGATGTCAGTCAGTAATTTAGAATCTAATCAAAATAAGAGTACAAGATTTTTACAAATACAATATAAGTACTATTATCTTTGAATACAACATAATGACTAACCAATCTTATCTTATCTTACAAGATGATCCTAAGTCCTCCTATGTGGCACTCTCTAAGGTCATCTTTTATTACCAATTATTTTTATTACAAGTTTGCCATTTTCAATTCTAGCAAAAGAAAAATAGTAGCATCTGGGAAATTAATAGACAAACACACTTCCTTTTCCCTTCCAAAGAGTGTGAAAGACCACATTCTTTCAGACTTAAAATTACTGTTTTGCAAAGATCTTTTTCCATGAACATGTAAATATTCTTTTTCGCAGTTATGGATCATTCTATACTCATTGGAATTTGGATGCAAACTCTAACACTTAAGATTGGGGCTTATCTACCTTGGTGCTTCTAGTTTACAGTTACATCATATGATATTGCACTAGTTTATACAAATAAATTCATGTAATTTTGTATCTCTTATCCTCCTTTTTCCTTTCTTTCTTAGCCTATTCTCATGTTATTTTATTGTACTGTCTAAAAATTCTAATTTCTTTTCTTTGCTAATGGGTGAAATCAAAGCTTAATGGACTATGATGTATATGAAAGTAGAGCTCCAATGTTGTTAAGAACATGAAAAATCAATACTTGGTACTACTTTAGAATATTAGCTTTCCTTCTGCTTCTTTCTTCATCGGTAATAAATGAACATTTAATCGATCTATAAAACTTTACATAATTGATTGGTCATGCCACTAATGATTAAGAAAAGAAAGTAGAAAGATAATCTTCAGCATGGTGACATGGCCTCAAACACGTGATTTATATCTATGTTTTATCTATCGTTACTCATGTGGTATTTATTCAATTTTATTCTTCCCATAAAATGCTTGAACACTTTTATAATGATGAAATATCCATGCATCATCATGAATTTGTTTTATAATTTCGGCTCTTACTCTTCATTCGTTGAGTTAAGATTTAGCAAGTACATTATGCTTATGGTTTTTGCTTTTGATATTCCTAATTCTTATTTTATGGTTATTAGTTAGATCAGCATTATGGGAAGATATTTCCTGCTAAATGCTGAGAACTATTGTTGTCAGCAGGGGCAGCTCAAACCCGTTGGTGACCTAAAGCCAAAATCAAACTAGAGGCCTTAAAAAAATTAAAAAATTATATATGTTTTTATTTTAAATCTATTTTTCTAGCTTTTTGAGATGCAAAGTTGTTAATAATTTTTGTGTAGTCAATCTCTTATAATAATTCTTTTTCAATCGATAATATAGCCAAACCACACAATCTTTCTTGAGACATTGTTGATCTTATATAAGATTTTAGTATTTTTAATTTTGAAAAGCTTCTTTCTGTTGAGGCGACTGTTACAGAAATTATTAACATTATTCTATAAGCAATGTAAGCATTTGGAAAAGAATCAAGTCTTTTTATTTGATTGAGTATCTCAATTAGAGTATTGTCTTCTACTTTTATGATTTCCCTTAACACTTTTAATTCAGAAAATAAGTCTAAACCATCAATATCGGAGTGAGTATTATGTTTTAAGGAACATTCAAGATTAAGACAATATTTTTTAAAATTCTCATCATCTAATGATCTCAATATTTTCCCACTAAATAGAAAACCAAAAATATTTTCATATACTTCAAAATTTTCAAATCTAATTTGAAGTGAAAAGATGGTTTGGTCTACTATGTATAAGAAGTAATCAACTCTAAATGATTCTTCAAGAGATCTTGTGATTTCAGTTTCAACATTCTCACCAAATTGTTTTTTTCTATAAATTACATGTTTCTGAAATTCAGGTTCTATATTCATATCTAATTCAATTTCCTTAGCCGAAATCATAGCACTTGCAAAACCTTCTTCTCTATATGTTTTAGAAAAAGAAACTAAACCTCTTAATTGATCTATAGCGACATCAATATGCATATCTTTTGATTGTTAACTTTTGCTAATTGAATTTCTAGCAAATAATACATCATACCAAATAGTCATACCCAATAAAATATTGTGTTGGAGAAAAACACATGTCATACATTTAGAATAAATAGTAGATTGATGGTAGAAAAAGAAAGGGCTGGTATAAAAATTTATTGTCTCCAATTGTAATGCTCATTTAGCAGACTAGTTATCTTACTTTTCCCTTGTGTTTAATGTTGTACAGAACATCACAATGCTACTCTTTCTTGACCTAAAATTTCAGTCCAACCAGATACGATTAATAATTGCATGTATGTTAGTAAACATAGATGAATTTGGATGTACAATTTTCGCAGGTCTACTATCAAGAACTCGAGTCAGTTTGTTACTTGTGAATGTAAATCTTCTCCTATTTCATTCCGTTTTTATAGAGGCTGAACATCGTCTTTGCAACTTTAGTTGTACTAATGCCAAAATTACATTTTCACCCACCTTTATCTGGTTATTATTCTTCTGCAACAATGTACAACATTTTTGTTGATTAATGAAGTTATACATAACCTTTTTTAGTTTGTACTTACAATTCTTCCTCTTTTTAAAAAATAAATAAATAAAAGATGAGCCCATGGACCCTTTATTACAATTTTTCCATCTAATTCTTGACATGAATTTATAAAAATAGTTCTCGAACACGTGCGTTGCACAAGTATTCTATGCTAATTACTATAATTTAAGTATATATATATATATATAAAATGAAATAATGCAATTGAGAAGATGTGAAGATGTGCGCATTTCAAATGATGACCAACAAAAATAAATGTAATATGAAACAAAATATCCAGATTGTAAGCTCAAGCAATGAACAATAATAAGCAAAAGTGAGCAAAACAAATGTCTACATAGCTTAAACAAAACTAGTTATATATATACTCAATTTAAAGAAACGTATATTAAAGAAATTAATATAAAAAAATATACCTTTGTCGCACAAAGTATTGAGAATACACCAAATATTGAGTATTTTAAAAAATAAAGCATATAATAATTTTGCAACGAACCCACGTCTAAACCTATTGATTTTATAGAGGATAGAGGGATATGAAAAGTTATTTTAGCGGATAAAAGCTAAAAAGTAATAGCAAAGAGTATTAATTAAAAAAAGAGATTACAAAATCGACCGACTAAGCTTCAAGACAAAACAAGTATAAACAACAAGTAATAAAGAGATTATAACATATGTAACTAAACACGAGATATGGCATGCTACGACAATTAATAGGATTGAAGAAGTAGGATATAGAGGGTAAAGGAACTGAGTCAAGGATTGTCACGCCCTCAGGATAACCCCTAGACATAACACGGGACATAGGGTCACAAGTAACCCAAGCTAACCCTGAATCTGGCATATCACAAGCATACTGAAATAACTCTAACCAAGTGGAAGCACAATGGAATAATGAATATGATCTAAAGGAATTCAACTGCGAATATCTGAATGAAATAACTTAGTTCAAAGTAGAATAACCCAAATCAAGTGAGTTTGACTCTGTGTCTGACTCTAATACTGATGAGTTATTGGGACAAGTATCCAGCTAACTCTAAAATGCTGAAAGTAACAACGAATTAAAACGCATAAAGAAACGTCCTCAGATGATGAGGACTCACCCCTAATTATCGTTGATGTGGCGTTGATATGAGCTAATCACATTGCAGAAGGTGAGAACCTGAGCCTGCATCATAATATGATACAACATAGAGTATGCGTCAGTACTTCAGATGTATTGAGCATGATGGATATTCAAAGCTGATTGAATATATAAACATGCTAAAAATACTGGTTAAGTATGTAAACTGAGCTGAACTAAAGTACATAGGTCCAAGATACAATAATGCATAAAAACTAGGATGCAAGAGTAAACTGGAAGCATGCTGAATAACTGAGAATAAATACAGCTACAGGCCCAAAGTACCTCACTGAAGCTAGTACCATGGGAGAGTATATTAGCTTAAGTAAACCACATGAGCTAAACGTGTAGTCTGATGTAAGGCCCCATCGAAAGGACCCAGATATAAAGGCATGACTGTGGCGTGATCACTAAAACTGATGCCCAACAGAAGGGACCTATAAACCTATGATGGCACGTAGATATGGGACTTGAGGGTACGGTGAAACTTAGTCCAACTTGGTGATAAGCACTACTCCCAAACTCGATACTTATAGCTCACTTAAAAATTGTAGTCCTGAATTTTTGAGAGAGAACTAATGTGGTCTAAAAACAATTTTGGACAAAAGCTGTGGACAGAAAATGACAAAAAATTGTTTAAAACTAAATTCCAACACCCTGAGCTAAATTCAATAGAAGAGTTAATTATTGTGAAAATACTACAATTACAGGCTAAGTTTTTTTCCTTTCAAATCTGCATAAGAATTCATACAAACTCATTTAAATAAGTATAGAATCGAGTAGTAATCACAAGAATCAATTTTGTAAAGAATCTGCATAGTTGGGCAAAAACCCTAGCTTTATAAAACCATAATAATCGAAAAAGGATTATGATGTTTTGGGCATAAGGTCAAACGAAACCCTTACTGAATACCCACATACCTGGTTAAGAAAACTACAGAGAAATCCTTTGGATTTCGGGGTTAAAGTTGAAGGTGAGCTCTGCTTGTTCTAGACAGAAAATTGTTGCCTCTTTCTCTTCTTTTATTTCTAAGTCTGATGATTTTAGGAGAATGACAATTTTAGGTCATTTCTGATTAATTAACTAGGCTTAGCCAAAGTAAAATGACATAATTAAAGTACCAAATCCATAGGGGAAAGACCAAAATGACACTAACTTAAAACTGGCAAGGTGCCTCACACGAGAGGCTTCACGAGCCATTTAAGGCATCATGGCCCGTCTAGTGGGTCGTCATGTTGCCCTGACCGACATGTCTTCACTAACACGGGCATAACATTTTACTCTGGGGTAAGAATTAGGCATACTTGGTGGTGTTGGAAAGAGGACTCAAAGACCCTTGATTTGATCGGTCATGGGCCACCTAATTCATTTTGCACTAAAAGATATGATCGCTGGAAGTTGAATCAAAACTCAATACCTTATGAGTCCCTTTAACGAACGACTTCACTGTCCGTGTAAAGGTTCACGGACCGTCTAAGTGTATGTGGTCCTTAACATGAGTTTTGGGGTTTCTATACCCCTTCCACGGACGACTTTATGGTTGGTGTGAAGCTTCACGGACCGTTTAGATGTCTGTGATCCTTCACAGTCGCTGGTGCAACTCCACGAACAGGGTGATGGGTGATGGACCTCTTCACAGCCCGTGAACCGCTTCATGGATTGCCCTTTTCTCTTTTCTTCATTCCAAGTTCAACATTCCGAGATGTCACAAGGACCGTACCTGGAAATGGAAGCCAACAACCTACAAACAAGTAAACTTGTGATACATGTGTCAACTACCGAAGGGCAAGGGAACTAGAATAAACAAATCTAAACCATACACTAATAACAATAGCTCAATAAAACATAACATGCTCACGCTACTTTGAAAGAGAAGGAAATCAAGAAGAGCTTCAGAATCAAATAAGGGGGAAGAAATAACGCAAGCAAAGACGTCTTACCCCAACCATACCACTCTAGTCCACAACTGAACACAACTGATGAGTCCACAATTTGGACTCATTTTGGGCTTTATTTTGATAGATATAGTGTCCTAGAATGCTTATTTTGTTTCAATATATGATGAAAACTCTTAAGTTTCAGGTATTTGAAGTTATAGTAGAAGCATGAACACTGACGCGCAAAAAAGAACAAAAAGGCTAGAAAGAATGAAAAAGCTGAAGCCTGAGCATTGCCAAACAACTTTGGCGATTTGCCGAAACAACAGACTCCGCCCTTTGTTCCAGTATGCGAAGCCCCTGAAGGAAGAGGATCAAGAAGGCGATGAGAGGAGCAGTCAGCGCTTCGCCAAATAGTTTCGCGAAGAAGTACTATACCGCCCAATAGTCCAAAACGTGAAGACGCTGAAGGCAAGCACTAAATGACGGTGAGAGAAAAGGTGGGCGAATCGCCGAATCACTCGGCGAACTCGACTAATTTCGCCGAGCTATCCGCCAACACTAATTTCTAATGGCTATAAATACTAAACTTGTTATTAATTTTAGTAGTTCAGAACCATTTTTATATTGTTCACAATAGAATAGTACATTTTAAACATTTTTCTCTCAAGTTTGGAGAGGGTTTTGTGGGAGACTTGAAGAGAGAAAGATTTCATCTTCCCCAAGTTGGAAGTGGGTCTTCTCCATTCTTCTTCTTTTGCTTAAATCAAGGTTTAATTTTCTTATACCCATTTGATTTTAGTATCATTATAGGTGTATTTTGCTATTTCTTGATGTGTGGCTAAAACTCCCCATTCTTGGGGTGTGATTTAGCAAATATGTGTTGATATTATTGTTGGGTCTTGCTTGATGATAGGCAAGATGTATTTTAATGGTGATTTCACCTAGTGGTTATGGTTTAATTTACTAGGTTTGTAGTTGCAAATACAAAACCACCCATGTGTTTTCGGCTTGCCCGAGAGGGAGGTCGCAAAACCAAGACCACTGGACCGATGGCCTAAGGAGTGGGTCGACATGAGGTTATGCCCGAGAGGGTGAGCCCTAGTCCCATATCCTAACACTCAGCTCGAGAGAGTGAGTGCGGTAAGGTGTAGGCTGGTCTTCATGCGGCAGATGAGTGTCCAAGAGGAACCCATTTGAAACGGGGTAAGTTTCCCGAGAGGGAACTTATTTCCATTTAAAGCTTAGCCTAGTAACTATTCTTTTGCAAATTTCCTATCCAAAACATGTACCCAACGATTTATCTCAACTTGTATTGCACTCACACCCCAAGAACTTCTCCTCATACTTAATTTTCTTGTTAATTTTTTGTTGTTTTTACTACTTGTGACAAAACCTCCATTTGATATTTAACACTTTCGTGTCACCCCCTTTGATTTACTATGTTTTTGTTCGTCAATATCTTTAGCTACGACTAGTTAGAACGTATTTTTATTTTTCTATCAATTTTCAAAACCACTCCCTTGGGACACGACCCCAACCTTTAGTTGGGTTACTATACTATCGACGATCATAGGCACTTATACCATAGGTTAGTGTCGTTGGTCACGATAAGCATCAAAATGGCGCCGCTGCCGAGGAGTGGTATTATTTGAGAATTTTTAGATTAGTAGAATTTTTGATCTTCTTAGTTGTAGTTTACTAACTTTACTTTTAGTTTTGTTTTTTGTTGAGTTGTCCACTTAGATGAAATGGCTGAGCAGAGTAGTGGCAAGTTGAGGAATTGAGCCATGGAGTCCAAAAGGACCTCACGCTGACCGCTCTAGCATCTTAGCTAAATGAACTTTCCACGAAACTCTCAGAGGTGGAAGTCCAATGCAACAACAAGGGAAGGTATATACCCCCTCATGAGTGGAGGAAGTCCAGAGATGGGAGAGAAAATCGTGTCGAGGACACACTTCAAATCATTCTCCAAAAGGTCACCGATCAGGATCGAGTGTTGGAAGAAATGAAGGAGAATGTTGAAATGTTGAATCAAATGATTGGATCTCACTCTAGATCAATCCAGCTGATCAGGTCATTCCTGAGTTTTGCAGTACCTCATCTCCACCCAAATGACATATTGGGGTGACCTAGTGACACTAGGGCTAACCCCAATAACGGAGAGTGAGACCGAACTTACGTCGTGCCACGACGTAAAATACCCAAGGTTTTACTACTTTTAATTATTTTGTTCGAATAATGGTGTGCTGATTTTGTAGGGTAAAATGAGAAAGGTGTTGAGAAGTACAAGTTGGCGAGCCAAGGACCCAGTGGACGAGTCGCCGAATCTATCCGCGAGGTAAGTGAGTGTTCGGCGCATCGCCAATTTTATCGACGACAAGACTAACGTTGCCGAATGACAGGGAACTGGATGGTTTTTGCAAGCTACATGTTTAAAAGTCCTATTTCACTCATTTTGTCTCATCTCTTTGTCCTACCAAACTCACACCTGCACCCTAGTTGTATATTTCTTGCACTTTTGGAATATAGTGGTTCATTGATTTGTGCGCGGATTTGGATTGCATTGCTGCCTAGCACTTCATTAGCATCTATTCACCATCAAAGGTTCGTAGTCTGAACCACGCATTTAAAAATATTAAAATTATACTCATTTGCATAATGATGAAAATGTTAAACCTCTGCTGAGTGTCTGAGTTACTGAATTACATATATTTTCGATTATGATTTGGTACCTAGTCCATTATTTGAGGAGTTCCCAATTAGCCAGACTTTGAGTTGAAATGTTACGTGATGGGAATAGAAGTTTCTATGGGTCTTCGTTGAAATTGAGTTATGTGCGCATAAGCTACATTATCTGGGGTTGCTGGGTGAGCTTTGAAAGGCTGGGGTGATTATGGGCACGTTGAGCTGATAGGTGAGGTGAACAAATTCCGCAGAACTGCTCAATGGTTTGCCTAACTGCCCCATTTCACTCTTAACTACACATTTCATGTACTGATTGACCTATAACTCTCAGCGGTCAGTTTGATTTGCATAATACACTCGATGACTCACCGAAATATCCCTTTTCGCCCTTTACTTGCGCCCTCATATCATTTGTACATCAATTTCAATGATTAACCTAACAGCCTAGCTGAGAAATTCTACACTCAGAAACACCTTTTTCTCTTAGTTGAATTAATATTTAACCTATCCTCGAAGTTTTTGCAGAAATGGCCAGACCAAAAATCGCAGGGAGAGATGATCCACCCAAGCACCTAAGAGCACGAGAATTTAGACACGATGAAAAGAGAGCAGAGCTAGCCAGAAAAAGGAAGTACACCAATGAAGCTAGGGAGAAGAGATGAATTCCCTTCGATCTTAATGTGCGCCCATGTGATCGAAGTTTAGTCAATGCAATACATGCCTTTAGAGCAGCTTATGAGATACATCAGATGATTGCAACAAATCTTGCTGCAGATGCTAGGGCAAAAACAAACAATGGGGACCAAAATAACAATGCTCCAGGGACCATTGTTTTACTTCAGGAAGATGCATCGGGCAATATCTCGGCAGATAGGGAGACTGCATAAACATGACCCTTCTTTATCCCTTTTCATTGTCTTATCTTTCTTTAGCCTTGGATATTGTTACTGTTCGCATTTGAGGACAAACAATTTTATTTGTGGTGGGGTGAGGCCCACACCTTTTGTGTTGACATTCATGTTTTGTTTTGTATATATTTGGGTTTTTCTGTTTTAAATTGTTTTTACACTGCTTTTTGTGGATGTTTGAGCTCAGGGTTCTCTTTTGTTTTTAACTGAAAACGATTTTGATTTTGACCCATCTGAATTTTTTTTAAATTTTTCGCACATTTTTACCACCCCTCGCAAGATGAATGTTGTTGTTCTTTTGCAAAAATTTAAGTCTCGATTTCGATCAATACCGATGACTTGAATAGTGCTCTCAATGGAATGAACATAAATGTATGGCTACGATGTGGCCAAATGAAGTTGCATAGACAATATGTGAACTCTTTGTATCTCATTGTGATTAGCCATTTATCAAACTGATTCTCTTGTTATGACCATTTCACACTAGTGAAAGTGAGTAGTCTTGTTTGACTTAAGTGTTGATGCCTTGTGTGATTAGCTTGCTTTGAACAATGCATGAATAAACTTAGAATTTGCCCTGTTAGTCTGATTGATTTAGAAAGGTGTCCTCTTGAAATGATCTTAGGCAACTTTGAAGAGTGTGAGCCAAATTTGACATATACCTCTTTTGTGGCCTACCCGTGAGTGTGTGAAACTCTTTTGAACACCCTTTGAGCCTTACCTTTCTTTGGAAGAACCTT
Source organism: Solanum okadae (assembly GCA_036553675.1). NCBI lineage: Eukaryota > Viridiplantae > Streptophyta > Magnoliopsida > Solanales > Solanaceae > Solanum > Solanum okadae. The sequence goes on from CM071689.1 coordinate 28,240,208, forward strand.
GGTGAACTCTAGACCTTACTTGACCCAGTACCTATAATCCTCTTGATTTGTGGTTTAGCGAATAGCCAACTTAGGCCAAAAGCCTAAGTTGGGGGTGTGGTGAAAAGGAAAAGGAGAGGTCAAGAAGTGCAAGAAAAGTCCCCCCTAACCCATGGTATTGCATGAAAATGGAACCCCTTCAATTCAAATAAAAAAAATAAAAAATCTTACGAAGGAGATCGGGTTCCAACCAATTCATGAAGGTGAATAAAAAGTGACTTAGAAGCACTAGAAAAAGAATTGATAGAAGAAAAGAAGGGAATTCCTTGAGAATACCACATCTCACGAGAACAAAGTCACTGAGCTTAAATGACCATACCTTCGCACTCAGCCCTATTACAAGCCTTAGAAAGACCTTTTTTGATCTTGAGTAAGCCGAATCGAAAGTCGATTGGAAAATAAGGGCAAACCTATGGGTGAAAACATGCATTGTATTCCTCTTTTTGAGTGTGAGCGTTGCATCTGATTCATGATATTGAATTGATTAGCCTCTGTGTGTGAATATGGAATCATTCTTTATGTGAGAGCATTTAGATACTTTTTGTTGAACTTGTACTTGCACAAGTAGCAAGTATTGCGAGCATGAGAATCTTTGGTAATGGTGTGTCACAACTTGAATCTTTGAGTACACAGTTGATCTTTGCATAAGTAATTTGAATCTTGTTGTTTATGTTCATGATTGAGTTTTGTGTAGCACTATTTGAGACACCTTTTTTGAACGGCTGAACTTGATTTTGCTTGAGGACAAGCAAAAGTTTAAGTTGGGGGTGTTGATGAGTCTACAATTTGGACTCATTTAGTGCTTTATTTTGATAGAAATAGTGTCCTCGAATGCTTATTTTGTCTCAATATCTGATGAAAACTCTTAAGTTTTAGGTATTTGAAGTTTTAGTAGAAGCATGGACACTGAGGCACAAAAAGGTTGGAAAGAACGAAAAAGCTGAAGCCTGAGCATCGCCAAACATCTTTGGTGATTCGCTGAAAGAACAAACTCCGCCCTTTGTTCCAGTATGCGAAGCCCCTGAAGGAAGAGGATTAAGAAGGCGATGAGAGGAGTAGTCAGTGCTTCGTCGAATAGTTCCGCGAAGCAGTACTATACCGCCCAACGGTCCAGAATGTGAAGACGCTAAATTCAAGCACTAAACGACGATGAGAGAAAAGATGGGTGAGTCGCCGAATCACTCGGCGAACTCGACTAATTTCGCCAAGCTATTCGCTAGCACTAATTTCTGATGGCTATAAATACTAAACTTGTTATTAATTTAAGTAGTTTCGAACCATTTTTATATTGTTCACAATAGAATAGTACTTTTTAGAGATTTTTCTCTTAAGTTTGGAGAGGGTTTTGTGGGAGACTTGAAGAGAGAAGGATTTCATCCTCCCCAAGTTGGAAGTGGGCCTTCTCCATTCTTCTTCCTTTGCTTAAATCAAGGTTTAATTTCTTATACCCATTTGATTTTAGTATCATTTTAGGTGTATTTTGCTATTTCTTGATGTGTGGCTAAAAGCCTCCATTCTTGGGGTGTGATTTAGCAAATATGTGTTGATATTGTTGTTGGGTCTTGCTTGATGATAGGCTAGATGCATTTTAATGGTGATTTCACCTAGTGGTTGTGGTTTAATTTACTAGGTTTGTAGTTGCCAATACAAAACCACCCATGTGTTTTCGGCATGCTCGAGAGGGAGGTCGCGAAACCAAGACCACTAGACCGATGGCCTAAGGAGTGGGTCGACATGAGGTTATGCCCGAGAGGGTGAGCCCTAGTCCCATATCCTAACACCCAGCTCGAGAGAGTGAGTGCGGTAAGGCGTAGGCTGGTCTTCATGCGGCAGATGGGTGTCCGAGAGGAACCCATTTGAAACGGGGTAAGTTGCCCGAGAGGGAACTTATTTCCATTTAAAGCTTAGCCTAGTCACTATTATTTTGCAAATTTCCTATCGAAAGCATGTACCCAACGATTTATCTCAACATGTATTGCAGTCACACCCCAATAACTTCTCCCCATACTTGATTTTCTTGTTAATTTTTTGTTGTTTTTACTACTTTTGACAAAACCCCCATTTGATATTTGACACTTTCGTGTTACCCCCTTTAATTTACTATGTTTTTGTTCGTCAATATCTTTAGCTACAACTAGTTAGAACGTAATTTTATTTTTCTATCAATTCTCAAAACCACTCCCTTGGGACACGACCCCAACCTTTAGTTGGGTTACTATACTATCGACGATCGTAGACACTCATACCGTAGGTTAGTGTCGTTGGTCACGATAAGCAACAACAACTACATACAATATTTAGCTAGGACGAGCCACTAAGGTCTCCAGCACTAACACAACGTACACAAATACAACAAGCCCTACTAGAAGCAACACACCTTAATAAATGTGATAGAAACATTCTGAGGTATGTAAGGCTCAATCCTAGCCTAAGGACAAATGTATCAGTCCAAATAAGGGTAATCATGCTAAGTCATACTACAAGCAAGGCTACAGGCCTAAACTATGAATCCCATGATCCACAATAAGCCCAACGCATCTGTGGAATCAAGAAAACAAAGAATAAAAAAAAATTCTAATATTTCACAAATACCAATCTAAATCACATGTTATTCATATTAAAAATCATCTAAAAATCCCAATAAAGAAAGTAGACCAAATCCTACCTTGATGTTGACCACAAGAGCTCCGAATCCACCGCATAAGAGATATCTAGTTTTGAAAATACCTTTGATCACTGCCACATTAACAAATTATTGATCACAATGTTAATACTAATTTTTAGACAAAAAAATTACAGTAGCTGGAGATAGACAAAAAAACTAATCAAAATAGGAATGTGGGACCCACAATAGAAATTCTGAAATTGACTCCGTTAAAAGGTCCTAAATAGCTCAAGGAACTTGTGCCCTGAAATAGGGCACAATCTGAGCTATGGAATAGGCTAAAACAATCCATGTTAAAACATAGTGACTTTGTGCCATGTTTTCAAACTGTGAGTTTGGGCTTGAGTCTGTAGCATTCTTAGGGCCTGCTGTGTCCAAATATAGAATTATGGTGGATCTTTTGAAGATTGAGGTTATTTACAATTGCTCTAGGCCTACCTTAGTGACTGATATTTAGAGCTCTATTTTTTTAAAAGGCTACTACAGATGGTTTGTGGAGGGTTTCTTGACTATTGTGGTTCCTTTGACTTGATTAAATACCTTGATGTTCCTTTTAATTGGTCTGAGGAGTGTGAGTTAATCTTTCGGAAGCTCATGGAGTTTCCTAGTAATGATCATGTTTTGATACTTCCAATTAAGAGCGAGGGCTTTATGCTTTATTATGACACATCTTGTTCTGGTTTGGGTTGTGTACTGATGAAATGTGGCTCTATTATATCTAATTGATCAAGGTAGCTTAATCTGCATAAGGAAAATTACGCCATTTATGATTTAGAGTTGACGACGGTAGTTTTTGCACATAAGATTTGGAGGAACTACTTTTATGGTGTATGATGTGAGATGTATACGGATCATATGAGTCTATACTACATTATGAGATAGAAGAACATTAATTCAAGATACTGTAGGTTGATTGATCTCCTGAAGCACTACAACCTCTCTATTCTATACCATCCGAGTATGGCGGATATGGTAGCAGATGCCTTAAGTTGAAAGGTCGTGAGTATGTGTAGTGTAGCATTACTTTAAGATTCTGAGGAAACTTTGGCTTAAGACATTCAGTCCTTAGCCAATATAACGATTCAGCTTGATGTTTCACATTGTAGGTGGGTGTAAACCTATGTTAGGGTTTAGTCGTCTCTATTTGAGCATATTTGTAGTCATTAGTTTGAGGATGAGGTCTTGGTATCTATTAGAGATCAAATTTTTAGTTGATATCGGCAAGCTACCTTAGATTCTAATAGGTCTTTGAGGTTTGACAACCATATTCGTGTTCTAAGAGTTGGAAATTTGATTCAGCCGATTCTTTGTGAGCCCCACATTCAAGATATTCTATACATCTAGATATAACAAAGATGTATCATGATCTGAGACAACATTACTTGTGGATTGATATGAGGAAAGATATTGTGGACAATGTATCCCATACCTTATTTTTCCAGTAGGTGAAGGTCAAGCATTTTAGGCCTTCTAGTATTTCTTATACAATGCCCATTCAAGTCTGTAAATAGGAGAATATCACCATTGATTTTGTTTTGGGTTTGCCTTGGACTACTAGAGTTGTTGAAAACATCTGGGTCATCATTAATCAATTTAACAAGTCAACACACCTCCTACCCATTTAATATTCTTTTAGTGCCGAGATCAACTCCTCTCTACATTTTGGGTGTAGTTCGTCTTCATGAGGTGTAGGTATCAATCTTATTAGATAGTGGTTATCAGTTTTCTTCCAGCTTTTGAAGGACCTTTCATAAGAATTTGGGTACCCCTGTTGACTTTAGCACAAATTTTAACCTGCTGACTGACGGGCAGTTGATAACACTCAAATGTACTCTTCAAAACAAATTAAAAGAGCCAGCGACTGTTGTCAATTAAAAATACCCAACTAAGAGTGGGGTCGACTCCCACAGAAAATGGTATATAGTAGAAAATGCTATCAAATTTTTTTTATTGTGAAATCATTCATTTGTAGTAGTAAGAAGTAAAAAATAATGTAGGGGTGCGTGGATTAGAAATCAATATTACATAGGGATACTTGTGTTGCTCTATAGTGATGAACATTGATTAATATGCTTGGTCATCGTCAATGACACTAATCTTCTTTCGATCTCATAGCATCATTTCATAGAATCTCTTTTGGTGTCATCTATATGTTATACTAAAAAACCTTATACCTTACTCTATTCTCTATTTCGATGAAAAAATAGGGCAAATAGCTCTAACCCATAACCTCTATTTTCAAGCAAGTTACTTACATCAAACCTAAATTGCTAGTATCAGACTAATTACCCACTCTAATCAATCTCTTTTGAGCATCAGCTAGAGATCGGAAGTAGGAATTAAGTTTGCAACCTTAACCCATAAGTTAACCTCATGTTAATTAGCCCAAATTCATGTATGAACAGTAGCAAGACATAGTGTACACAATATCGACTATACTAAATAAACACCCAACCCCATAATTGCACCCCATGATCTTGGAGTTTTTGCCACACATATTAAATTTCAAGTATTAATATCTAAGAGAATAATTGTTCTTAAATGGTGTCCATCATGTACAGTCATAACCTCAAGAGGAAAAGTTATTGTTGACCATTTTTTTGTCTTGATATTATTTTTCTGTTTGGTTGGTTAAGTTTGCTTACCAAATTAAGTAAAGTAAAGAATAATACTACTTAAGAAATATCACTTTCTCCCCATATTAAAATTTTTTGAATGCATTTTGAAATGTTTCAATGATATCTCATCAGTTTTGTCTCAAAAAACAATTTACTCTATGAAAATCTATATTAATCATTTAAAAGCACTTGTCCAATATTCTTTCAGTTATAAATATTTACTAAAAAACTTTAATTTGATAATATTAATTCTATTTTACAACATCGTATACTATACGATATGATACACACGTGCAATGCACGTGCCGTGAAGCTAGATAACTAAAAAATGGGGCGCCCTAAAATTGGAGGACTAAGGCCAAGGACTGTTTTTCAACCCTTACCAGCCACCCCTGGTTGTCAGTGGATTATATTTTTCACAGCAGCCTCTATAGTGGCCTATGTCTACATTTAAGTATTATATTAGTACTCCCTCTTTGTCCGAGATTATAATATGAAACATTTTTCTTCTTAGTCAATCCCAAAAAGAATTACATATTAGTTTTATTTATGAGATGTTTAATTGCACTTCCAACTTATACATCCTAATTATTTTGGCAAAAAGACTACAAAAGTGTACTCTTCAGTTTAAAAATTCATCTATCCTAAAGATGATTTTGAAACATTATCCAGGCCGATTTCTACTTCAGATCTTACTTGATACTTAATTTTATCTTTGTTGAGAAAATGCTTCCGGAGAGTATATAAGTACATGTGATTAGATCAGTTATACTATATTTAACCTATTTCTTATGTGAATTCCAATGAAATGTCTATCATCAAATTAGCTCATGAATTACTATTATGGATCTATTCTTCCTTGCTCAATTAATTTAACATGGGTGTCATGGGTTTTCTAGGCTCAAATCACTATTTTACTTATAGTCTATGTTGTTGGTACTGTATTGCTTGCAACTTTGTTGTCTAAAGTTGATTGTGTTGTTAATTTGAATCACTGATTTTCTAACCCTCGCATTGAATTCCCCTTACCTGATTTTTAACAATTGCTCTATCAAGTCTTCGTTCTCCCCTTTAATAGTAACATGCAAAGCTAATTTTACTCACTCGTGCTTTAATCTTCAACTTTTCATTTTAAATTAGTAAAGTTATTTTGGTGAAACACTTCACTTACTTGTACCAAGTTTCAAATAGGGAGGAGTATAGACTAGGGTTAGTCCTTATATATGGTAGCACAATTGTTGTGTTGGAGAAATACACATGTCATACATTTGAAAGAAATAGTTGATTTATGGTAGAAAAAGAAAGGGCTGGTATTAAAATTTATTGGCTCCAATTGTTATCCTCATTTACCAAACTAGCTATCTAACTTTATCTACGCCAATTTATCCTCAACATTAGAGCCCACTAGAAATTAGAAGGCTCTCGCCTATTCGGTCATCAAACCTCTTCCTTAATCTAATTTTTGTCCAATCTTATTTTGATCAAATTACATATTACTTTCTTCAGTCAATTTTAGATTATTTATTATAATAAATAAAATATCACATTTTCCTTTTTAGATGTCCTTTTCTTTGAATAAAAGGAGAGTTTGATTTGTGTTGGTAAATAAATGAGTCTACTTCATAAGATCAACACTATTTGCATAATCTAGTTTCATGGCAAAGAAAAAGATGAAGTAGAAATAATAGATATGACATCAGGAGAAGAGACAAGGTTTACAACCATAACTTTTAAAAACCATGACACCGTATATAAATATAATCACAACAAACTGATGAATTTACTACCTACTTGGTATAATAGATTATTTACTTGCAAGAAGAAATGAAAACTACCAAAGATTCAGATAAAGGTATCCATTATGGAAAGCACACTCCCTAAGGATTTCGGAAAACCCCCATCTATAAACCCTATATTAAAATCATATGTTCCTATCATTTTGCAACGTATACTTAAGAAACCCACAAATTCCCTTGATAACCCAGCCATTAGAGACATATCTACCATAAATCAACAATCTATAGGTCCATCACATAATACCCCATAGTCACTCAACCAATATAATGCTCCAATTACTAAATCACTACCAAAATTACATATTCACATACCAACTCAGTTAACAACATATTAAAATGGCATATCATCATACTAAGCTCCACTACCTTCTCACCTAAGTCATCCATATTTCAATAACTATCCCTCAAATTTGTAAAGTGTAATCTATATGCTAGCTAAGATAATCCACACCTCAAAAAGATCTCCCCAAGTTCAAACCAAACTAGCCATTATAAGGAAATAGAGATATAATAGGAAGTTATAGAGAAAAATGTTAGAAAAATATATTCGCAATAAAAAAGGTTGTCAAGACTCAACCTAGGTTTAGGTCGAATTCCATCACTATGACAACTTTTAGGACTCATTATGACTATTATGAGTTCCTGGTAATGTCTTTTGTGTTAAACAATAACCCAACAACAATCTTGTATAAATGACGCATGTTTTCAAGCCTTATATTGAGTCTATCATCTTTGTTTTTATCAATGACATTATTGTTAACTCGAGGAGTAGAAAGGAGCATTAGAAGCATCTGAGGATTATGCTACACACTTTTAGAGAGCATTGGCTTTATGCTAAGTTTACAAAGTATGAGTATTGTCTAGAGTCTATAGCTTTATAGTGGTACATAATGTCAAAGGATGGGATCATGGTAAACCTAGTAAAAATTGCAGTCGTTCATGATTGGGCTAGACCCAAGTCACTGTCATAGGTTTGGAGTTTTGTTGGACTGGTAGGCTACTAGAAGTGGTTTGTTGAAGGATTTTCATCTTTTGCTATGTCGTTGACTAGATTGACCAAATTGGACGTTTCTTTTGAGTGGATAGATGAGTGTGAGGTGCGATTTTAAAAGTTAAAGGAGTTTCCTACTGCAACTTCTATTCTAACTCTTCCAGTTGAGGGTGAGGGGTTTACGGTGTATTATGACGCATCATATGTTAGTTTAGGTTGTGTTTTGATGTAGCAGGGTCATGTTATAACATATGTGTTAAGGAAACTTAAGATGTATGTCATGATCCAAGGTACACCTTAGGAATAACATGGCATATAGGACCTGGAGAGGCCCTACACAAGCCACTTAGCATGCATTAACAAGATTATTGAAAACCAAGAGATTTAAAACAACATTTCATATCAAAGAGTTTATAAAACGAAGCTGAAGTCTACATAGTCTCAATAGCCATCTATTACATCAAGAGTGACTGGGACGTAACCCTGGCATCTTATCACATACAATATCTAAAAGCAAAGAGTGAAAGTGATAAAAGGTTTGGTCCTCGAAACATGAGGACTCATCACTACTAAGTATGATCAAGGTGACTCCTAGTCACGAGGATGAGAAACTGGAATGTCAATCCCTACATTAAAGAACAATGTAGGCAAGAGTATGCGTTAGTACAAAAATGTACCAAGTATGATAGCAATGCATAGAGATGTAAGTCATGCTAAAAAGGACCTTGTCATACTCATGCAAAGACCAAGTTAAAACCATAAGAAAGAGGTTAGAAAACATCATAATAATCATGGTCAAATGCAAGTAAAACTTCTCTTATGAACACTAAGGAAATACTTCTTTATGTAGCCTTAGTTCATCATTAGTATGGGAATTAGCCTTAACCGACATAGAAACCATGCGAGATATAACATGGTATCCGGTGTCTGCCTGACTTCACGTATCAGGACACTACTTCGATTCAAGTGCCAACGATCGCGTGTAGTGATATAACCCAACCAAGGGTTGGGATCGTTCCCACAAGGAGTGGTTTCGAGAATTAATAGAAAAATAAAATTTAGTTCTAATAAGTCATAGCTATAAACATTATCGAATCCAAATATACTAAATCTAAGGGGTGACACAAGTGCCAATTATCAATGGGGGGTTTGTATTAGCTAATCAACAAAAACGACAAAAATATAAGGAAACGAGATAGGGAGAAAGGATTCTTGAGATGTGATAGGAATATGGGATAAAAGACACTATCAGGAAAATGCTATTGATAGTACATTACTGAATATTTGTAACTAGGCTAGACTTTAGTGGGGCAAATTCTCTCTCGAGCAACTTACCACGAATCAACTTGGTTTCTCTCAAACACCGAGTTGCCGTATTTAATCACATCCTCTGCCTTAGCCCATTCACTCTCTCGAGCTGAAAGTGAGGGAGAGGGCCTAGGATTCAGTCTCTCGAGTTGAACCCACGACGACCCAATAACTATCGGCTATCGATTTAGTAGTCTTAGTTTTAAAACGTCTCTCTATAGCAAGCCAAAAACACTAAGATAAAATAGTATTTGCAACTACAATCTCATTAAGGTCAAACACAACTACTAAACAAAATCACATTTAAACAACCAATGTACCAACAATAAGGAACACCCAATAGTAAATTTAACCCACATTCACAAAATCACACCCCAAGAATTGGGGTTTTAGCTAGACATAGAGAAAAGGAAGAAAATGATACCGAATCGAAGTAACATCAACTGGTATGATTTATATTCACTTTAAACGAGTCTAAGATGAAGAATCTTCAACACCCACTTCCAATTTCTTGGAATTGGAAGTCTTCAAATCTTCAAAAGCTATTCAAAATTATTCTCTACTTGAAAACTTAGAAAATAAAATGTTGTATATGAAATTACATACTAAAATAAAAATTCAAACTAGTATTTATAGTTTAACAAAAAATGTGCTGCGAAGGATCACTCGATGCAGTTAGTCGGGATCACCGATGCACTCGGCGATCCGCCCATTGGTCTGCTTCATCGCCTTTCAACTCTTGCCTTCAATATCTTCGCGTTCTGAATTATTGGGCGATATAGTACTGCTTCGTAGAACTGTTCGGCGACACGCCGACTGCTCCTTTTCATCACCGACTTGATCGTTTCCTTCAGGGCTCAGCACACTGGAACTTTGGGCGAGGTTAAGGCCTTTCGGCGACTCACCGATATATTAGGCGATCCTTAGGCCTTCTTTTCTTTGTCTTTTCAGCCGTTTTGTTCCTTTTTGCCAAGTAGTGTCCATGCTTTGCCTCATGCTCCAAATACCTGAAACTTGAGGATTTACATCATTTATTGAGACATAATATGCATTTTAGGACACTAATTCTATTAAAATAAAGCCCTAAATGAGTCCAAATTGTGGACTCATCAACATCCCCAACTTAAACTTTTCCTTGTCCTCAAGTAAAACTCAAGTTCAGCAGTTCAATAAGGATGTCTCCAATAGTGCTACACAAGACTCAATCATGAATGTACACTACAAGGTTCAACTTACTCATGCAAGGATCAATTGTATACTTAAAGACTCAAGTTGTGACACACCATTATCAAAGATTATTAGGCTCACTATACTTGCTTCAAATGCAAGTTCGAGCTCAACAAAGGTATTCAAATGCCCTCACACAAAGAATGATTCCATATTCACACACAATGGTTTAATCATTTAAAGTTCTGGAATCAAATGCAACGCTCACTCTCACAAAGAAGAACACAATGCATGCTTTCACCCATAGGTTTGCCCGTATTTTCCAATCAACAATTGTTTCAGCTCACTCAAGATCAAAAAGGCCTTTTCAAGGCTTGTAATGGGGTTGAGTGCAAAGGTATGGTCATTTAGGCTCAGTGACTTTCATTCTCATGAAATGTGGTGCTTTCAACACTCATTTTCCTCTTCTTTCATCATTTTCTTTAGTGCTCATAAGTTATCCCATTATTCACTTCCATGGATTGTTCAGAACCCCCTTTCTTTTTACATTTTTCATAACTTTATTTCAAATTTTTTTGTTTTATTGTATTTTTTATTTTTTATGGAGGGGTTCCATTTTTCCCAACACCATGGGTTAAAGGGGACTTTTCTTGCACTTCTTGACTTGTCTTCTCTTTTCACCACACCCCCAACTTAGGCTTTTCGCCTAAGTTGGCTATTCGATCAACCTCAATTCAAGAGGATTATAGGTAGCAGATTAAGAAAGGTCATGTTTTCATCAAGTTTCTTCCAAAGAAAGGTAAGGCTCAAGGGGTGTTCAAAAGAGGTTCACACACTCACAAGGTAGGCCACCAAGGGGGTATATGTCAAATTGGCTCACACTCTTCGAAGTTGCCTAAGATCATATCAAGAGATAGCCTTACTTAGTCGACTGGACCAATGGGGCAAATTCTAGGTGTTGTCATGCAAGGTTCATAGTAAGCTCATCAGAAAAGGCATCCACACCAAAGTAAAAAAAAACTCCACACTCTCGCTAGTGTGCAACATCCATTGCAAGAGAATCAATTTGATACTTGGCTAGTCACAACGAGATGCAAAGAGTTCATATATTGACTATGTAACTTCACTTGGTCTCATCGTAGCCGTACATTCATGTTTTTTTTATTATGAGCACTATTTGAGTCATCGATATGAATCAGAACCAAAACTCAAATTTGCTGAAGAACAACCACATTCAAGTACATACTTGAGTGGGCGAAGATTTTTCGGAAGGGTCAAAAATCATTTTCAATTGAAAAATCAAGGAACCACAAGCTCAAATATCCACGAAAAGTAGTGTATAATACAATTTAAGCTAAAAACCCAATATATAAACAAAACAAGAGTCATAATCAGCACACAAAGGTGGGCCTCACCCCACCACAAATAAAAGTATTTGTCCTCAAATGCAAACAACATTATCCAAAATTTAAAATAAAATAAGACAGAGAGGGAGGTAAAGAGGGGATCCTGTCTATGCAGTCGCTCCATCTGTCTGGGCATCAGTTCCCGATGCATCTCTCTGGTCTCGGGTCTCAATACCCAGAGTTCCTTCAAAAGAAACAATAGCGCCAAACTCTCCAGGACTTTCTACAGGTCTGTCTACCAAATATTTCTGAACAACTGTATAAAATCCCTGAGCCCATGAAGGAATATAGGGGCCTCGGGGAGTAGTCTCCTTGGCAGAAATGAGCCTCTTGCCCTTGCCTTTATTTCTAGGTGGAGGTTCTTCTCTTCCCTTCTTGGGAGGATTTGATCCCCCTTCATTTATTGTGATATCCCGTGCTCATTTTCGGGGTGGCATGACAATATTGGTCTTTACCATATCTCGGGATACTCAAACTTCTCCCTGCTAGACTCAACAACATGCAAGCACAACCCCACAAGATTTAACCGATTTTAAGGCACAAAAATATGGGATTTTAACAATATAAACACTACATGCAAGATTTTCATAGGCATAAGATAAAACAATTAAGATCAGAGAGGCCCAACACACGTCACTAAGATAAGATCATTGCAAATGAGTACAAAATTGATAAAAATAAATTTGGGGTTCGAAAAACCAACCCTAGATGTCGATTAAAATGGTTTTGAAATGCTAGGCGGCAATGTACTCCACTCTGAACACAAATCAACCACTAAAATACTTTAAGATTGAAAAAATATAGAAACTAAGGTGCGGGTGTGAGTTTTTGACGATTGAAAGTGAGGAAAAGTGAAGAGTTTGAAAGTTTAAACCTTTGGCCTTTTAAGAAACCATCCAGTTCTCGCCCATTCGGCGACATTATCCATGCTCGCCGACCCACTCAGCGACACGCCGAGTGGTCACTTATCTCGCCAAATTTCACAGGATCCTCAGTTGATGTAGGGATCCAAACGATGAATTAGACTGGAATCGCCGACCTAGTCGGCGATTCGCCAATAATTTCCTGGGCTCACCGACCTTTACAGACTCCAATGTAAAATTGTCTTGAGTCCAATGGCGGTCAGGGTCGGGGTCACCGACCTCTTCGGCGATGTGCCGACTGGATCTTTTGCTCACCAATCTGCACTTTTCAACAACTTTCCCACTTCGACCTACACAAACAACACACCATTATTTCTTAAAGCACAAATAAAGTGATAAGGGGTCTTGGGTTGCTTCCCAAGCAGTGCCTTAGTTAACATCGTGGCACGACGCAAGTCCCCACTTAAGTTTCATTAGTGGGGTTTGCCTCACTTTCATAAGGCAACCCCTCTTCCGGCTCTGGGTAGAGACATTCCAAAAGCATCTTATTTGGAATTCCATGAGTCAGGCACTGCTGCATGAGAGCCTTAAACCTTTGCCATAACTCATAAAATGACTCAACCTCCAATTTATTGAAACTTAGGATGTTATCCCTTAGCATCATCATTTTTAGAGGAGGGTGGTCCATTGGGTCACCGTTGCTAGCAGATATGCTCAATTTATTTCTGTTCAAAATAGCAACACAAAAACCAAAACTAAAAATTAAGTAAGTTCAACTATAATTAACAAGAACAAAATTCAACGTAACTAAAAATTCTCAACTAACACCACTCCCCGGTAGCGGTGCCATTTTGACTTCACGTATTAGGACACTACTTCGGTTCAAGTGCCAACGATCGCGTGTAGTGATATAACCCAACCAGGGGTTGGGATCGTTCCCACAGGAAGTGGTTTCGAGAATGAATAGAAAAATAAAATTTAGTTCTAATCAGTCATAACTATAAACATTATCGAATACAAACATACTAAATCTAAGGGGTGATGCAAGCGTCAATTATCAATGGGGGGTTTGTATTAGCTAATAAACAAAAACGACAAAAATATAAGTAAACGAGATAGGGTGAAGGGATTCTTGGGATGTGATAGGAATATGGGATAAAAGACACTAGGCTAGACTTTAGTGGGGGTAACTTCTCTCTCGAGCAACTAAATCCGAATCAACTCGATTTCCCTCGAACATCATGTTGCAGCATTTAATCACATCCTCTGCCTTAGCCCATTCACTCTCTCGAGCTGAAAGTGAGGGAGAGGGCCTAGGATTCAGTCTCTCGAGTTGAACCCACGACGACCCAATAACTATCGGCTATCGATTTAGTAGTCTTAGTTTTAAAACGACTCTCTATAGCAAGCCAAAAACACTAAGATAAAATAGTATTTGCAACTACAATCTCATTAAGGTCAAACACAACTACTAAACAAAATCACATTTAAACAACCAATGTACCAACAATAAGGAACACCCAATAGTAAATTTAACCCACATTCACAAAATCACACCCCAAGAATTGGGGTTTTAGCTAGACATAGAGAAAAGGAAGAAAATGATACCGAATCGAAGTAACATCAACTGGTATGATTTATATTCACTTTAAACGAGTCTAAGATGAAGAATCTTCAACACCCACTTCCAATTTCTTGGAATTGGAAGTCTTCAAATCTTCAAAAGCTATTCAAAATTATTCTCTACTTGAAAACTTAGAAAATAAAATGTTGCATCTGAAATTACATACTAAAATAAAAATTCAAACTAGTATTTATAGTTGTCAAAAAATGTGCTGTGAAGGATCACTCGGTGTAGTTAGTCGGGATCGCTGATGCACTTGGCGATCCGCCCTTTGGTCTGCTTCATCTCTTTTCAGCTCTTGCCTTCAGCATCTTCACGTTCTAAATCACTGGGTGATATAGTAGTGCTTCGCGGAACTGTTCGGCGACACGCCGACTGATCCTTTTCATCGCCGACTTGATCTTTTCCTTCAGTGTGAGCACACTGGAACTTTGGGCGAGGATAAGGCCTTTCGGTAACTCACCGAATGCATTAGGCGATCCTCAGGCCTTTTTTTCTTCGTCTTTTCAGCTGTTTTGTTCCATTTTTCCAAGTAGTGTCCATGCTTCTCCTCACACTCGAAATACCTGAAACTTAAGGATTTACATCAGTTATTGAGACAAAATATGCATTTGAGGACACTAATTCTATTAAAATAAAGCCCTAAATGAGTCCAAATTGTGGACTCATCACTGCACCACACCGAAAATTGGTGTCCTTACTTGCCAAGGAAAGAACCTTAACTTCTAGCTTACGTGGATCCACTAGCTAATGTCTATCTGAGATAATCATCCTATGGTGGCACATAGGTATGGGATAAGGAGATTGCTACTACAAACCTGACCGCTAGCTACAAAAGATCTTCCATCTCAATATCCTCTCGGTTCTAAGCGTAAATCCCACGGAATAATCATAATTCTTTACTTGACTTATGTTTCATGGAAGGCACTTTAAATAGCCAATCCAAGCTAACTTTTTTTAGATTATCTCCTAAACTTGATTCTAAGTTAGTTGAGAAAACCTTTTAACTCTTAAGAATCCTTATGTAAGAAAATCCTTTCCCAATCATGCTTTCATATGTATATGAGAAATCCTTTCACAACACCACAACAACAACATTGATACTTCACTCTCAAAGCATCCTTATAACATTTAAGCTATTCCTTGTGTGAATTCCAATGAAATGTCTATCATCTAATTAGCTCATGAATTACTATTATGGATCTATTCTTCCTTGCTCATTTAATTAAACATGGGTGGCATGAGATTTCTAGGCTCAAATCACTATTTTATTTATAGTCAATGTTGTTGGTACTGTATTGCTTGCTACTTTGTTATCTAAAGTCATCTGATTGTGTTGTTAATTTGAATCACTGATTTTCTAACCCTCGCATTGAATTTCCCTTACCTAATTCTTAACAATTGCTCTATCAAGTCTTCGTTCTCCCCTTTAACAGTAACACACAAAGCTAATTTTACTCACTCGTGCTTTAATATTCAACTATTCATTTTAAATTAGTAAAGTTATTTTGGTGAAACACTTCACTTACTTGTTATTATCTAATTGAATTTTTATTCCCTCATGTTTTAGTTATTTTTCGTGAGCTTTGGGAGTCCAGAATAGGAGCTTATGGACACTCTTGAAGTTTCTGATGGTCCATTATAATTTAGGTATTGTATTATTTTGATTTTTTTTTTGTATATTTGTGGTTTGTAATGAGGGAAAATTGAAACTTCTTACTTAAAAGTTGATTTATTATAAGCACGTGCCAACAAAATGATAAAATGTAATTCTCTACATTATATACACCTAGGTTTGAGGTAAAACATATTCTTGAGTACCAAGTTTCGAATAGGGGAGGAATATAGACTAGGGTTAGTCCTTATATATGGTAGCACAATTATTGTATTGGAGAAAAACACATGTCATACATTTAGAATAAATAGTAGATTGATGGTAGAAAAAGAAAGGGCTGGTATAAAAATTTATTGTCTCAAATTGTTATGCTCATTTAGCAAACTAGTTATCTTACTTTTCCCTTGTGTTTAAGGTTGTACAGAACATCACAATGTTACTCTTTGTTGACCTAAAATTTTAGTCCAACCAGATAGGATTAATGATTGCATGTATGTTAGTAAACATAGATAAATTTGGATGTACAGTTTTCGCAGGTCTACTATCAAGAACTCGAGTCAGTTTGTTACTTGTGAATGTAAATCTTCTCCTATTTCATTCCATTTTTATGGAGGCTGAACATTATCTTTGCAACTTTATTTATACTAATGCCAAAATTACATTTTCACCTACCTTTATCTGGTTATTCTTCTTCTGCAACAATGTACAACATTTTTGTAGATTAATGACGTTATACGTAACTTTTTTAGTTTGTACTTACAATTCTTCCTCTTTTTTTTAAAAAATAAAAGATGAGCCCATGGACCCTTTATTATAATTCTTCCATCTATTTCTTGATATGAATTTATAAAAATAGTTCTCGAACACGTGCATTGCACATGTATTCTATGCTAATTAGTATAATTTTTTTAAAAAAATATAAAAAGAAATGATACAATTCAGAAGATGTGCGTATTTCAAATGATGACCAAGAAAAATAAATGCAATATGAAACAAAATCTCCAGATTGTAAGCTCAAGCAATGAACAAGAATAAGCAAAAGTGAGCAAAACAAATGTCTACATAGCTTAAACAAAACCAGTTATATATATACTCAATTTAAAGAAACCTATATAGAAGAAACTAATATAAAAAAAATATACCTTTGTCGCACAAAGTGTTGAGAATACACAAAATATTGATTATTTTAAAAAATAAAACATATAATAATGCAAGAAACCCACGTCTAAGCCTATTGATTTTTATAGAGGATAGAAGGATATGAAAAGTTATTTTAGCGGATAAAAGCTAAAAAATAATAGCAAATAGTATTAATTAAAAAAAGAGACTAAAAAATCGACCGACTAAGTTTCAAGACAAAACAAGTATAAACAACAAGTAATAAAGAGATTACAACACATGTAACTAAACACGAGATATGGCATGCTACGACAGTCAATAGGATTGAAGAAGTTGGATGTACAGGGTAAAGGAACTGAGTCAAGAACTGTCACATCCTCGGAATAACCCCTAGACGTAACACGGGACCTAGGGTCACAAGTAACCCAAGCTAGCCCTGAATCTGGCATATCACAAGCATACTGAAATAACTCTAACCAAGTGGAAGCACAACTGAATAATGAATATAATCTACAGGAATTCAACTGGGAATATCTGAATGAAATAACTGAGTTCAAAGTAGAATAACCCAAATCAACTGAGTTTGACTTTATGTCTGACTCTAATACTGATGAGCTGTTGGGACAAGTATCCAGCTAACTCTAAAATGCTGAAACTAACAACGAATTAAAAAGTATAAAGAAACGTCCTCGGATGATGAGGACTCACCCCTGATTATCGTTGATGTGGTGTCAGTATGAGCTAATCACATGGCAGAAGGTAAGAACCTGAGCCTGCATCATATTAGGATGCAACAAAGAGTATGCGTCAGTACTTCAGATGTATTGAGCATGATGGATATTCAAAGCTGATTGAATATATAAACATGCTAAAAATACTGGTTAAGTATGTAAACTGAGCTGAACTAAAGTACATAGGTCCAAGATACAATAATGCATAAAAACTAGGATGCAAGAGTAAACTGGAAGCATGCTGAATAACTGAGAATAAATACAGCTACAGGCCCAAAGTACCTCACTGAAGCTAGTACCATGGGAGAGTATATTAGCTGAAGTTAACCACGTAAGCTAAACGTGTAGTCCGATGTAACGCCCCATCGAGAGGACCCAATATATCATGCCAGGGTATAAAGGCATGACTGTGGCGTGATCACTAAAACTGATGCCCAACAGAAGGGACCTATAAACCTATGATGGCATGTAGATCTGGGAGTTGATGGTACGTTGAAACCTAGTCCAACTCGATGATAAACACTACTCCCAAACTCGATACTTGTAGCTCACTTACAAATTGTGGTCCTGAATTTTTGAGAGAGAACTAACGTGGTCTAAAATAATTTCAGAGAAAAGCTGTGGATAGAAAAAGACAAAAAAATGTTTAAAACTAAGTGTTAACACCTTGAGCTAAATTCAATAGAAGAGTTAATTCATGTGAAAATACTACAATTACAGGCTATGTTTTTTTCCTTTCAAATCTGCATAAGAATTCATACAAACTCATTTAAATAAGTATAGAATCGGGTAGTAATCACAAGAATCAATTTTGTAAAGAATCTGCATAGTTGGGCAAAAACCCTAGATTCATAAAACCATAATAATCGAAAAAGGAGTATGCTGTTTTTGGCATAATGTCAAACGAAACCCATACTGAATACCCACATACCTAGTTAAGAAAACTATTGAGAAATCCTTTGGATTTCGGGGTTAAACTTGAAGGTGAGCTATGCTTGTTCTAGAGAGAAAATTGTTGTCTCTTTCTTTTTTTTTTTTCTAAGTTTGATGATTTTAGGAGAATGACAGTTTTAGGTCATTTCTGATTAATTAACTAGGCTTAGCCAAAGTAAAAAGACGTAATTAAAGTACCAAATGCATAGGGGAAAGACCAAAATGACCCTAACTTAAAACTAGCAAGGTGCCTCACACGAGAGGCTTCACGAGCCATTTAGGGCATCACGGCCCATCTAGTGGATCTTCATGTTGCCCTGACCGACATGTCTTTACTAACACATGCATAACTTTTTACTCTGGGGTAAGAATTAGGCATAATTGGTGGCGTTGGAAAGAGGACTCAAAGACCTTTGATTTGATCGGTCATGGGCCACTTAATTCATTCTGTGCTAAAAGATATGATCGCTGGAAGTTGAATCAAAACTCAATACCTTATGAGTCCTTTTAACAGACGACTTTACTGACCATGTAAAGGTTCACGGGCCATCTAAGTGTTTGTGGTCCTTAACATGAGTTTTGGGGTTTCTGTACCCCTTCCACAGACGACTTTATGGTTCGTGTGAAGCTTCACGGACCGTTTAGGTGTCTGTGATCCTTCACAGTCGCTGGTGCGACTCCACGGACAAGGTAATAGGTCGTGGACCTCTTCACAGCTCATGAACCCCTTCATGGATTTCCCTTTTCTCTTTTCTTCATTCCAAGTTCAACATTCCGAGACGTCACAAGGACCGTAGCTGGAAACGGAAGCCAACAACCTACTAACAAGTAAACTTGTGATACATGAGTCAACTACCGAAGGGAAAGGGAACTAGAATAAACAAATATAAACCACAGACTAATAACAATAGCTCAATAAAGCATAACCTGCTCACGCTACTTTGAAAGAGAAGGAAATCAAGAAGAGCTTAAGAATCAAATAAGGGGGAGTATATAACGCATGGAAAGATGCCTTACCCCAACCATACCACTCCAGTCCACAACTGAAAACAACTAATTCCAATATTTAGCTAGGACGAGCCATTAAGGTCTCAAGCACTAACAAAGGGTACACAAATGCAACAAGCCCTACTAGAAGCAACAGACCTTAATAAATGTGATAGAAACATTCTGAGGCATGTAAGGCTCAATCCTAGCCTACGGACAAATGTATCAATCCTAGTAAGGGTAATCATGCTAAGTCATACTACAAGCAAGGCTACAAGCCTAAACTATGAATCCCATGATCCACAATAAGCCCAACGTATCTATGGAATGAAGAAAAGAAAGAATAAAAAAAGCAATTCTAATACTCCACAAATACCAATATAAATCACATGTTATTCATATTAAAAATCATCTAAAAATCCTACTAAAGAAAGTAGACCAAATCCTACGTCGATGTTGACCACTAGCGCTCTGAATCCACCGCACAAGAGATATCTAGTCTTTAAAATACCTTTGATCACTGCCACATTAACAAATTATTGATCACAATGTTAATACTAATTCTTAGACACAAAAATCACAGTAATTGGAGATAGACAAAAAAGCTAATCAGAATAGGAATGTGGGACCCACATTGGAAATTTGAAATTGACTCCGTTAAAAGGTCCTAAATAGCTCAAGGAACTTGTGCCCTGAAATAGGGCACAATCTGAGCTAAGGAATAGGCTAAAACAATCCATGTTAAAACATAGTGACTTTATGCCATGTTTTCAAACTGCGAGTTTGGGCTAGAGTCTGTAGCATTCTTAGGGCCTGCGGTGTCCAAATATAGAATTATGGTGGATCTTTTGAAGATTGAGGTTATTTACGATTGCTCTAGGCCCACCTTAGTGACTGATATTTAGAGCTTCATCTTATTAAAAGGCTACTACATATTGTTTGTGGAGGGTTTCTTGACTATTGTGGTGACTTTGGCTTGATTAAATACCTTGATGTTTCTTTTAATTGGTCTGAGGAGTGTGAGTTAAGCTTTCGAAAGCTCATGGAGTTTCCTAGTAATGATCATGTTTTGATACTTCCATTTAAGAGCGAGG
This sequence comes from Solanum okadae, assembly GCA_036553675.1. Classification (NCBI taxonomy): domain Eukaryota; kingdom Viridiplantae; phylum Streptophyta; class Magnoliopsida; order Solanales; family Solanaceae; genus Solanum; species Solanum okadae. The sequence continues at coordinate 28,261,164 of CM071689.1, forward strand.
GCTTTATTCTGTATTGTGACAGACCTGGTGTTGGTTTGGGTTGTGTACTGATGCAATGGGGCTCTATTATATCTAATTAATCAAGGTAGCTTAATCTGCATAAGGAAAACTACGCCACTTATGATTTTGAGTTGACGGTGGTAGTTTTTTCACTTAAGATTTGGAGGAACTACTTTTATGGAGTATGATGTGAGATGCATATGGATGATAGGAGTCTATACTACATTATGAGATAGAAGGACCCTAATTCAAGGTAGTGTAGGTTGATTGATCTCCTGAAGAACTACGACCTTTCTATTCTATACCATTCGAGTGTGGCGAATATGGTAGTAGATGCCTTAAGTTGAAAGGTCGTGAGTATATGTAGTGTAGCATTCCTTTAAGATTCTGAGGATACTTTGGCTTCAGACATTCAGTCCTTAGCCGATATAATGATTCAGCTTGATGTTTTACATTGTAGGCGGCTGTAAGCCTATGTTAGGGTTTAGTCGTCTCTATTTGAGCATATTTGTAGTCATTAGTTTGAGGATGAGGTCTTGGTAGCTATTGAAGATCAATTCTTTAGGTGATATCGTGCAAGCTACCTTAGATTCTAATAGGTCTTTGTGGTTTGACAACCACATTCGTGTTCTAAGAGTTGGAAATTAGATTCAGCCAATTTTTTGTGAGCCCCACATCCAAGATATTCTATACATCTAAATATAACAAAGATGTATCATGATATGAGACAACATTACTTGTGGATTGATATGAGGAAAGATATTGTGGACAATATATCCAATTTCTTATTTTTCCGGCAGGTGAAGGTCAAGCATTTGAGGCCTTCTGATATTTCTTATAGAATGCCCATTCAAGGCTGGAAATAGGGGAATATCACCATTGATTTTGTTTTGGATTTGCCTTAGACTACTAGAGTTGTTGCCAACATCTGGGTCGTCATTAATCAATTTACCAAGTCAACACACCTCCTACCCATTTATTATTCTTTTAGCCCCAGAGATCAATTCATCTCTACATTTAAGATGAAATTCGTCTTCATGAGGTGTAGGTATCAATCTTATTTGATAGTAATTATCAGTTTTCTTCCAGCTTTTGAAGGACCTTTCGTGAGAATATGGGTACCCGTGTTAACCTTAACACAAATTTTAACATGCTGACTGATGGGCAGTTGATCACACTCAAATGTACTCTTCAAAACATATTAAAAGAGCCAGCGGCTGTTGTCAATTAAAAATACCCAACTAAGAGTGGGGTCGACTCCCATAGAAAATGGTATATCGTAGAAAATTCTATCAAGAAATTTATATTGTTAAATCATTCATTTGTAGTAGTAAGAAACAAATGGTTGGATGATTCCACAAATTTAATAAAAGGATTTGATTATCAATGGTAACAATTTAACTAAAATTATGGAAGATTTAAGAACTAAAACATAATCTAGGGGTGCATGGATTAGAAATCAATGTCACGTAGGGGTAATTATGTTGCTCTATTGTGTTGAACATTCATTAATAATCTTGGTCACCTTCAATGACACTAATCTTCTTTCGATCTCACAACATCATTTCATAGAATCTCTTTTTGGTGTCATCTATGTGTTATACTAAAAAACCTTATACCTTACTCTATTCTCTATTTCGATGAAAAAATAGGGTAAATAGCTCTTACCCATAACCCCTATTTTCCAACAAGTTACTTACATCAAACCTAAATTGCTAGTATCAGACTAATTACCCACTCTAATCAATCTCTTTTGAGCATCGAATAGAGATCGGAAGTAGGAATTAAGTTTGCAACCTTAAGCCATAAGTTAACCCCATGTTAATTAGCCCAAATTCATGTATGAACAACAGCAAGACAGAGCGTACACAATATCCACTATACTAAATCAACACCCAACCCCATAATTACACCCCTTGATCTGGGAGTTTTAGCCATGCATCAAGAAAAGTAAAGAAATTATTGATGTACTGTGAACTTACAGTATTTTTGATGCACCAAACTTAGAATTTTGCATTAATCTTAGGTATTTTGTTGTTAGATGTGATGGTCTTTTTGCTTTGATTTTGCAGGGAAATAGGTAATGGAGAAGTTGGTGTTAAAGTTATGTAGCAGCATGGATATTTGGTGATGTACGACGACCTACGAGCCATCAATTCCATTACAAGCCGTAGGTGTGAGTCTCAGGTTGAAGTTGTGATTATTTGAGCTAGGTGTGAAATGACGGAGGCATCCTGACGCGCCATAGTCACTACCACGAGTCGTAGATGATGAGTCGTAGAAAAGTCAGTCCATGAATGACTGTTGAACAGGATAGGCCGTAGAAAGATCTATGAGTTGTAGATCATGCCCCTAGAAAGCGATGCCTAGATGATGTACCAACTGCTGACTGAAGGGAGGTACCTACGAGCCATAGGAACTAGAACGAGCCGTAAGTTACCAACTGTAGATGACACAACCCAAGACGAATTTCTTTAGTTTTCATTTTCCTACTTGATTTAGGATTTGGTTTCTATTAATATTAGTTGTATTTTTCATTTTTGGGTTGTAAGACTTTTTGAGATACTTAGTTTTGGCTTTGAGAATCAGTTTGCAACCACTTTTGGTATTTAATTCTTGAAGTGTTCATTTATGAAACTTGTGGTTGTTCTTCAATTCACGATATTGAAGTTCATCTATTATAATTGTAAGTTCATGATTTAAATTATTAACCATATTATGAATTGTGATCACCCAAGAATGAGGAACTAAATCCACAACAAGGGTTGTGGGAACCATGAGTAACTAACAACATAAACTAATAATTAAGTAATTCTGAAATAGTGTTTATTCATGTATTGTTAATCTCTTTGCTTTCAATTCTTTTTAACAGTGCGGAACGTTAGAACTCGCATCATTCCTACTTGTGCGACAAAGGAAGTAATGAATGAGAAAGAGGTTAAACAACAGAGATTTAGCATGATAATCTGCTATCTAATAGCCTAACCTAAATAAGTGAGGGCTAATCTAGGGTCAAGGGTAAAAGTTATTAAAGCACACACCCGTAGACCGACCAAGTTGCGTGGTGAAATTCCCTACTTGGACGACCAATCAATTAGGAGATACATAACTTACCAACTTTGCATGTTAAACACTAGGAAATAGTTGTTATTATTAGGATCATTGCGTTAAGAACTTGTGGGGAATACACATGCCCTAGTTTTATCTCATATTGATATTAAAATCTGTGAATTCAGTTACTTGTTAATTTTTAATTGTTACTACAAATTAATCAATCATTACTGTTTAAAAATCCCCCCTTTTAAGGAATTAATTTGACTAACCATATAATTAACACTAAATTACCCTAAGTCTAGACCATATTCTTCTTGGGATTGAGCCTAACCTCAGTTAGGATCTTTATTTGACACCGACCACTTAAACTTCTTTAGGGAGGTGTAATTTGGACGTGTCAAATTTTGTCTCCACTTCCTGGGAAGAAGGTTTTTAGATTAGACTAATTTTGTTACTGAAATTTAGTCAATGATTTCCTAATTGACGTTTGTTTTGTTTTAGTTTTCTATGGGTCTTATTTCCAGTATATGCAAAGTACATGGAGTCAAGAGAATCCCTTGACCCCTTAAGGTCATGAATTAAGAAAAACTTTACGAAAAATGGTTGGAAGAGGCAAAAATATGGGATTACATGATAATCCAATCGGAGAGGGTCATGGGGATGTTTTGGTAGTACAACCTGCAGGAGTAGTGGAAGTACCTAAACAAGTCTAGGAGAACCCTCAGGTTGGAAATGATGAAAGAGTGCAAAATCAGCAAGCACCCGATGTGCGTGATTATTTCAAGCACCCAATGGGATCAACGTGTTCCATAGTTGTTTCCCCACTACCACCTGAGCTTCAGTTTGTGGTTAATACTTGTCATGACCCGAAACCACCCCCTAGTCGTAACCGGCGTACTCGACCCCGAAGGGGTCTTATACAAGCCTCATAGCATTCATTCATTGCATAGGTAATAAAAATAGTGCGGAATTTAAACTTATTTACAACCAAACTAATAAAATCTCATTTATAAAGAAGAAGAAACACTAAATCTCACATGGCCATCTTAGACAAACTTTAACAAGATAGGGTCACGACCCTTTACAATCGAAAACTTAGACAAAAGTCTTAAAACGTAAAGAAACTAGAAACAATAGAAATCCTTGTCCTCGAGATATGAGGACATACCAAAATAGGTCTTGAGAGAACTCTAATCCGAAGCTTCAATAGAGAATAATATCACTTTCCGGAACCTACAATTTGTAGAAAATAGAAGAAATATGGATTACCAGACAAAAATATACTAAGTATGTTGACCATACAAAAACATGCTAAAAAGGACATTTTGTTGAAAGTCATGCTTGTATGTCATTTTAGTAAAACTTCATGAACATTACTACAATAGGCATAATATAAGTCACAACCAAAATACAAAGTCACATAACTCATATTTAGTCAAAAACCACATATAACCCTTTACTTTTACCTTTAGCTTCCACCTCAAGTAACCTTCATGCTACACCTTGTGCAATGTATGGGTAGTGTCCCATACCACCACACACACCAAGGGTGCCACATTAAGATCACAAAAAGTGAACTCACCATTCAACATACTTCACATCACAAGTAATCATGCTCAACTAGTACCAATATACAACACATAACACTTTCATCACGTAGCCATTTCACCATTCTAGGACCTCTATCTAAAGTTACCCTAAGACACACCCAAGTAAGATATGAAGTGGCCGCCCATACAACCTCTTCATACGCACCTAGGCATTCCTCAAGGCTACAATAGACAAGAACCTTTACATTTCAATACAATATGCGAAGTAACTCATTTCATCAATATATGCCATTCATTCAACCATTTCATTTAAATAACAAGTAAACATTCTTTATTAGATTTATTTAGGACACTTTCATGCATTTAGAGGACTTTCATTCATTAGCCATTAAGGCTTAGAGAACTCACTATAGCACTTTCAAAGTCTACTCGTGCATTGTATAGGTAGCATCCCATACTATTACCTACATTTTGTAGTACCTATCAAGTAACTAGAGTACACATCTCACATGATGGGAATAGGCATTTAACCGACATAGACCATGATAGCTAAGTTAGGGAATCTATTGTCATATAACCCCACACCAAAGAAAGGTATTCTACTTGGCAAGGGTACAACTAGTATACATCCTATGTAGGCACATAGTTTATGGGATATCCAAAGATGTTCATTGGACTCTTAGCCTAACATTGAGAAGAGCCACCATCTTAACCATATCCCCTCGGTGCTTAGCCTTAGTTCCCATAGAGTAGTTCATTTCGTTAACATTATTACATATGAGAGGCTGCCCTTTGGCCTACCAAGTCAAGGTACAACATAAGGATAGCTCATTAAATCCCCATGGAAGGGTGCCTTAGGCCTACCAATTCTTCATTAAAGGGTGCCTTAAGCTTACCGGTCCAAGGTTCATCATTTGACACATGAGAAGGGCTACCACCATTAGGTCTACCGATTTCATGGTTTATCAATTAACATTCCTGGAAAGGATACCAACATTAGGTCTACCGATCCTAAGATACATTAATCACATCATATTCATTTACACAAGGAGAGTACTGCCTAGGCCTACCAACCAATGTGCATCATTACATTACATTACTAAGGAGAACCTTTCACAATAGATTAACCTCATACATTCATTCTTTCATTAGTGTAGAATTGAGCAATAGTCCTTTGAGTCAACACAATCACCCTTCATACATGATCCTATTGATTTCATGAAGATCAGACACATATATTCATATTTTTATATGAGGTATAGGGAGATATACTTCCATTGAATACCATAAGGTGCATGAAAATAAACACCTCCACCATAAGTGGATCACACATCAATGTATCATAAATGTATCTCACTACAACTCCATTCCAATCCATAGATTCAATACTACAAGATATAAGACAATTGACATAATTCCATAACCAATTCATCATTAACATAAGTAATTCAACATGATTCCATTCGAAATTTACCTTTACAAGCCATGATCCTCACATCACCAACCCATCACTAATTCACCACAATAATGCATAAAAATTTACACGAATTCATCAATTAACTTCAAATAAACACATACTATTCATCATACTTCCATAATTAACCAATTTCCAATCAAATTCCATGATAAATAGATATAGGGAGGACATGGGTTCTTGAAGGAATTCAATATAAAACCATCTTTAAATGTTTAATCAAACCACAATTCATCATTAGAATGACCTTGAAAACGCTTTAACAATGAACCCATGCTTAGATTAGAAAATATAATTTTTAATCATTGAAAGGCTTTGAAATCTCTTTTGATTTGACTCCTTGAATGAAAGATTGATAAAGGATCAAGGATCACCATACCTTATACTTGACGAATCCCTAGAAATTGAAGAACAAACACCTTGAAATCCCCAAACCTAGCTTGAACTTGACCTTGACCTTCAACGGAGTTCTAGAGAAAACTTTTTAGGGGAGAAGGGTTTTGATTTGGGGAAATATGAAGAATGAATTCTAAATTAGGATATTAATGTTTTAATACCCTTAAAATACCTAAAAACACTTAAAATAACCGTCCATGCAATTTAAAAGACTTGTGGTGAATTTACCAATTCACCCCTCACTTAGCCGAACCCACAAACCAGATTGCAGGTCCAATCCATGAGTCACCATCCACGGACCGTGGATGGATTGACGAGTCTGTATTGTCCCTTCATGGTTTGGATCAGAGACCCTCATTTGGGGGTCTTGACCTATGGAGGCTATCCACGTACCGTGGATAGACCTATGGGGCGTGAACCCCATCCGTAGGTCACCCCCTTTGAGGCAACCTCATGGTTTTCCTTGGGATCTTGGGGTCTAGACTTAGGGTCCTCCTCAAGGACCCTTAGGGTGGTCCTTGGGGAGTCGTACCTTGACGTCTAACTCCTGAACGCCTCAACCATGGCCCGGGACAACATAAAACACCATCAAAACTCAAAACGAACACAAACGAACACATCTCAAGCTCTAGTTTCACTAGTTCATTTTTAGGGTCGCTACATTATCCCCCACTTAGGAACATTCGTCCTCGAATGACACTTAAAACACATTAAGGGAAATGACTCAAGACTAGCAGCCCATAATCATGCATGGAACATCAACATAAATGCACACAACTAGGAGGAAACATAAACTCCACATCAATAAGCTCAAAACACAACAAGAAGGTAGGAACTACATCTATAAACTCATTATATAACAAAACTTCACATTTCTCATTTCATTGGAGGAACTTCCTTCTCCAAATCTCCTCAGGCTCATCTCAACATCATTAGGCACGTTTAACCAATATTCTCATAAAAGCACAATATGCAACTTTTCATAAAAACACATTTAGCATGCTTCAACAAGTCAACTCATGAAATATTTAAGCAACTCATCATAGATGCATATCAACACGAGGAACACAATTTGAGAACTCATTTTGTCATATAAACAAGAATTCAAAATAGAGCATGCACAACATAAGGAGACTATGGAAACTCATATTCACACAAGACTCCAAGACATGCAACAACCTACTCGGAACTCTAGGTCTCAAGCTTGAATAAAAATAGAAGGAAAGAGATAAGGATATCAACACTGTCAACAACCTAACTATTCAAGATACCATCCCCCACTTAGGAGAAAATCCAACTAAGCCTATCATGAAACAACATAGGAACCTCATCACAACAAAAGGAACTATGACTTACCGGTACCTTCATCCTGATTAGCTCCTTTGTCCTTGTTAGCTTGAAGCACATAGAAACAAGTCTTCTTTGGAGCATTGGGATTCGAGCCAACATAAGGAGCTTGTTTGGCCTCCCTTCCCCTAGCTGAAAGAGTAGGACAATCTTTCACCTTGTGATCATTCTTCCCACAACCATAACACCCATTTGTACCGACTAGGCACTTCTCATAATGTCTCTTCCGACAATTAGTGTAAGTGGGTTTAGAAATTGAGATTCACCACCTCTCTCTATGTTAACCTTAGGAGCACTTGAAGAATATTGGTTAGGAGCTCACTTCTTGAACCTAGGTTGACCTTGCTCATCGGATCTACCCCTCTTCACATCCCTATTCATCCTCTTAAGCTTGGATTCCTCAATGGATCGTTCATACACAATGAGTCTAGAAATGTTCATGTCATCATGAAGCATCGCCGTATGGCATTCTTCCTTGACTAAGTCGGATACACCGGTAACAAACCTACTCATCTCATCCCTAGGGATAGACACCAAGGATGGAGCATACTTAGACAATAGGGTAAACTTCAAAGAATACTCCTCCACATTCATGTTACCTTGCCTAAGGTTTATAAACAGCTCAACCTTACACTCCTTCTTCTCACGGGGAAAGTACCTACCAAGGAAATCTCCCTTAAACTCCTCCCATTCTATAGGACCCGTTTCTAAAGGCCTATTGCTTTACCATTGAGTGAACCACACTTGGGCCATATCCTTCAATTGATAGGACACCAACTCCGCTTTCTCCCTAGAAGATACCCCATAACATTAACTATTTTATAAACATCATACAAGAAATCTTGGGGATCTTCTCCCACTCTAGAGCCAAGAAATATATGAGGATTCATCCTCACAAAGTCTCTCAACCTTGAGGCCATGCTACTCTCATAAGCATTCACCCTAGGCCCCACATCTCTATTCACTTGAGCCGTCATGGCTCGGGCTAGGGTGAGAAAATCCGCCCTAATATCTTCATTGGTCATGTCCGGGGGAACCACCGAAACTTCATTCTCTTGAGGCACTTCATCACCTTGTGGAACTTGGTTGCCTTGGGGACCCTGGGGAGGAACTCCCCCATCCACATTTTCCTCTTCCGCTCTTCTCGGGTTAGCCTTTGTATTCATATCCTATAAACACAAGAGAAGGATTAGGAAAAGGACACTTATAGAACCACACTCTATGGCACGACTTTAAGAATATGAAAGAAGTGTAACTTTCTAACGTGCTATAGCCTCTCGCTCATAGATACGGCGTGACTCACACTGATGAACAAGACTCTACTAGACGTGGCTTGTGAGACATCAACCTAAAGAACCATTCCCAAAACCTTATGCTCCGATACCATGTTTGTCACGACCTGAGATCACCCCCTAGTCGTAATCGGAGTACTCGACACCGAAGGGGTCTTATACAAGCCTCATAACATTCATTCATTGCATAGGTAATAAAAATAGTGCGGAATTCAAACTTATTTAAAACCAAAATATTAAAATCTCATTTATAAAGAAGCGGAAATACTAAGTCTCACATGGCCATCTTAGATAAACTTTAACAAGATAGGGTCACGCCCTTTGTAGTCGAAAACTTAGACAAAAGTCTTAAAACATAAAGAAACTAGAAACAATAGAAATCCTTGTCCTCGATATATGAGGACATACCAAAATAGGTCTTGAGAGAACTCTATTCCCAAGCTTCACTAGACAATGCTATCACTTGCCGGAACCTACAATTTGTAGAAAATAGAAGAAATATGGATTAGCACACAAAAATGAACTAAGTAAGATGACCATGCAAAAACATACTAAAAAGGGCATTTTGTTGAAAGTCATGCTTGTATGCCATTTTAGTAAAACTTCATGAACATTACTACAATAGGCATAATATAAGTCACAACCAGCATATAGAGTCATATAACTCATATTTAGTCAAAACCACATATAACCCTTTACCTTTACCTTTAGCTTCCACCTCAAGTAACCTTCATGCTACACCTTTTGCAATGTATGGGTAATGTCCCATACCACCACCCACACCAAGCGTGCCATATTAAGATCACTAAAAGTGAACTCACCATTCAAGATGCTTCACATCGCAAGTAATCATGCTCAACTAGTACTAATATACAACACAAACAAATTCGTCAAGTAGCCATTTCACCATCCTTGGACCTATATCAAAAGCTAACCTAAGACACACCTAAGTAAGATATGAAGTGGCCGCCCATACAACCTCTTCATACACACCTAGACATTCCTCAAGGCTACAATAGACAAGAACCTTTACATTTCAATACAATATGCCATGTAATTCATTTCATCAATATATGCCATTCATTCAACCATTTCATTTAAATAACAAGTCAACACTCTTGATTAGATTCATTTAGGACACTTTAATGCATTTAGAGGACTTTCATTCATTAGCCATTAAGGCTTAGAGAACTCACTACAGTACCTTCAAAGTCTACTCGTGCAATGTATAGGTAGCATCCCATGCTACTACCTACATTTTGTAGTACCTATCAAGTAACTAGAGTGCACATCTCACATGATGGGAATAGGCATTTAACTGACATAGACCATGATAGCTAAGTTAGGGAATCTAGTGTCATATAACCCCACACCAAAGAAAGGTGTTCTACTTGGCAAGGGTACAACTAGTATACATCCTATGTAGGCACATAGTTTATGGGATATCCAAAGATGTTCATTGGACTCTTAGCCTAACATTGAGAAGAGCCACCATCTTAACCATATCCCCTCGGTGCTTAGCCTTAGTTCCCATAGAGTAGTTCATTTCGTTAACATTATTACATATGAGAGGGTGCCCTTTGGCCTACCGAGTCAAGGTAGATTATAAGGATAGCTCATTAAATCCCCATGGAAGGGTGCCTTAGGCCTACCGATTCTTCATTAAAGGGTGCCTTTAGCATACTGGTCCAAGGTTCATCATTTGACACATGAGAAGGGCTACCACCATTAAGTTTACTGATTTCATGGTTTATCAATTAACATTCATGGAAAGGATACCAACATTACGTCTACCGATCCTAATTTACATTAATGACATCACATTAACTTACACAAGGAGAGTATGGCCTAGGCCTACCAACCAATGTGCATCATTACATTACATTACTAAGGAGAACCTTTCAGAATAGATCAACCTCATACATTCATTCTTTCATTAGTGTAGAATTGAGCAATAGTCCTTCAAGTCAACACAATTACCCTTCATTCATGATCCTATTGATTTCATAAAGATCACACACATATATTCACATTTTGATCACACATGGATCCATCACATATGAGGTATAGGGAGATATACATCAATTGAATATCATATAGTGCATGAAAGTAAACACCTCCACCATAAGTGGATCACACATCAATGTATCACAAATCTATATCAATAGAACTCCATTACAACCCATAGATTCAATATACTACAAGAGATAAGATAATTGACATAATTCCATAACCAATTCATCATCAACATAAGTAATTCAACATGATTCCATTCGGAATTTACCTTTCCAAGCCATGATCCTCACATCACCAACCCATCACTAATTCACCACAATAATGCATAACAATTTACATGAATTCATCAATTAACTTCAAATAAACACATACTATTGATCATACTTCCATAATTAACCAATTTCCAATCAAATTCCATGACAAAGATATATAGGGAGGACATGGGTTCTTGAAGGAATTCAATATAAAATCATATTTAAATCCAGAGTTAGAGTATAAAGTGATGTGGGCACTCAAGAAGCTGAATCAAGATTGGGATGCCACATCAAGTCAAAGGTTGAATGAGCTCGATGAGTTTCACCTAAAACATATAAAAGTTCAGCCTTGTATAAGGAAAAGATCCAGAGGTAGAATGATGAAAAAGATCGAAAAATGTGAAGTTACTCCAGGAGATTTCGTACTTCTATTGAATTCTATGTTCCGTTTGTTTCCTCGCACACTCAAGTCTAAGTGGATGGGGCCATTTAGAGTGGAACAAGTGTTTTCACTTGGAGCGGATGAACTTGAGAATGAGGAAGGAACAAGATTCAAGGTGAACGGTCAAAGAATCGAAGTCTACTTGGGTTAATCGAAAGAAGTCAAAGAGGTGAATGAAGAATGGGATCATGATGAAGTCTTAGTAATCAAAGTCCTGCGTTGTGCCGTGACGTTAAATCAAGCGCTACTTGGGAGGAAATCCAAGATGTAAATCTAGCCAATTTAAAAGATTTTTACTATTTTTTATGTTTTGACAGATTTTGTATGGATTTTTATGTTTTATTGAGTTTTAGTCTTGGCTATATTAGGGTAATATAGGGTCCGTGTGCAAAAAGAGTCAAGAAAATGTAACAAGGAAGTCCTAATGTTTTCTACTTGTGTAGGAAAGAAAGTTCAGTATGCTTATTAGGGAGTTTTGACAGAGTGAATTTTGTTATTTGTCGTACGGGTTACACAATTATGTTTTTGACTCGATTTGGTTCCATCTATGATTTTTGTATTTTTTTTGGGTCAAAATGTTCATAATGATGTTGTAGTGATGTTTAAATAGCATGTCAACGTTTGTAGCCCATTCGGAAGGGTAAAGCTCCAGAATTGTGAATTCGGAGCGCGCATAGTTTGAATTTAGGTAGGCTATGGTTTCCCAGTGTTTAGATTTAGTTCAAGAATGTAAATTAATATTAATTAGTTGGAATTTAAGTTGGGTTAGTAGTTGATTCATGTTAGCTATTTAGAAATCATGTTTTAGGTCATATTCTTTTGGAGGTTTTAGCATGTTTAATTCCCTTTTTGTGATCATCCTTACCTTGTGGCTTTCATGTATAATTTTTATACTTAATTGGAAGTTTGTTATTGGTCGTAGCATAGGTGTAGGCTACTGGTGTCGAGAGTCCTAATAATTTGCTCAGAAGTCACTTCAGATGACTTAGCTTCGTGTAGACAAATGTAGTAGACTTAGGTTTGACAGAATGAGCCTTAACTAGGTTGTTATTGAGCTTCTATGACCTCGCATCCATAATTCCCCTCATACCTCCATTCTTGTGATTCTCGATGGCAATATTTGCTTCACTTAATCATTTAGGATTGAGAGTTGTTTAGGCTTAGAGTAATTCATTGGTGACTTTCGAGTGGATGTCGAACTACAATGGCCTTATCATAATGACTTTTATATGGGACCCTTATTCGATAGATTGTGTAACCATAAATTTAAGGTGTAGGCGTATTTCTCGTATAGCCGCAAATTTAAGGTCTTCGCACACAACTCTTTTCATCACAAATCTAAGGTCTAGATCCTTGATATTCAGCTGCAGTCCGAGTTTCTGGCATATTATCCTCTATTGAGTAGATACCTAGTAGAATAGTTCTATTGGTTTATTTTGGTGTCCTATTCATTATTCGAGGTCTGAGCTATGCACTCTCCTGTACTGGACTCTTCGAGTTTTTTTCTTATTAGTTAAAGCTCTTCTATGTACATGTCGGGCTTAGGGGGGTCCATTTGAGTTATTTACGTAAACTTGAACATGAGTGTACCTTTTGGACAATGGGGGTCTAGTTAGGTTATAGTTAATTACTAGATTTTATTTCCGTTCTTTCATAGCGTCGTGTTCATTCCTGTTAGATTTCCTTAATTTGGCCCTGTAGTGTTAATTCCACTTTTTGTATTGTCTTTACTTTTCAAGCTTAATCGCCCTATGATGCCTATTGAGTACTTGTTGTTTTGGTACTTATACTACACTACATTTGCTTTTGTGATGCAGATCTAAGCACCAGTTACCCGTGTCAGTATCCTGCCAATTGTAGGAAGACTGCATTTGATGGCGAGTTTATGGTATTCTTGATCATAACTATTTCCTTCCGTATAGTTTGAACTGTCTTTTGCATTTTGAGACATGTCTGTTTATTTCAGTTGTCACGACCTGATTACATGAGTCATGATGTAACCTACTATAACCCACCAGTAGGTAAGCCATTTGTAACCCAGAATGGCAAGTAATGGGTATAAGGGCAGTACCAAACAAAAATAATAGTAGTAGTAAAAATATGATAGAAACAGAAGAAAATAAAAACTATATATATTTGAAACCCTCCCAAAACCTTGAAGTCACGAGTATAGAGTTGTCTAATATGAGCAAATACAAGTTCTAAAAGTGGACCACAACAAGCCGTCTAAGAGGGAAAAGACTAGCTCACATATATAGAAGGAGATAAATTATCCAGGATGCCAAGTGCTCAGCCTCGTCTTCGATACCCCAATGCTGCAAAAGATGGAACAACGATCATCATTGGTAGCAGGTACTCCCAGCCCAGCCAACAAGAGTGACCCGAGAGCGTATCGACTCCAAAGAGGATCTCAGATATCAAGGCCGCCAAGCCAGCCAGTCCACTCCTAGAGACATAAGTTGTGTAGCTAGAAAGAGTGACCCCGGGGTATATCGAATCCAAAGAGGATCTCAAGTAGGCTCCAAGCCACCGTGGATCGACGTCCACTCAAAAGTATCACAAACGTCTCTAAGCCCGAAATACTCTTGTCCTAAGAAAGCACACAACCTCTCATAAGACATCAGAGCCGCATAAATAGATAGAGAAGACAGAAAGTCTATAAAGTCGGGAAAATGCCTAGACTAAAGCTCATTCGATCAGACTCAAGTCTGTTATTTTAGTCTACATCCATCTAGTCCGTCATAAATGACGTCAAAGACAAAAAAATGCTACCAGGATCATAGGTCTAAGGTAATACAATTCTAACCTAGACTAAGGCTGAACATGGTCAAAGTATCAATTAACAATAGAGGTAAAACACAACATCATGCAATAACACTGAAAACAACCCCAAGCTAGCATAATATTAATCCCATAATAATAGCGATTAGTCAAAAAACATGGTATTTAAGAAGAAAAGTAGAAATAACTAGGTACACACCCCCTACTCACTCCAGTAATCATGAGTTTACGTATTGTAGCTCAATCAAAAAAGAAAGGAAGATATATCCTACCTGTATACCAACCGCGTGCGCTCCAAAATCACAAGGTCGTAGCTTCTCCTTTCCGAAGAACTTCCAAACGCTGCCACACTATCAAAAGTAGGATCACAATGTCAGTAGGGTCCTATAGACGTCAAAAGCACATTAAATCGAAACAGACCAATATCATAGTCAAATGAGAATTGTAGGACCGCACAAAAATTTCCAAAATTGACTCAACAAGAGGTCCTCAACTATGCCACAAACTTCTGTTCCAAAATTGAACACAATCTGGGGCCCGAAATAGCCAAACCAAATAACCATTATATAACCACAATAAATAGGCCAAGGCAGCCTAAAAAATAAATTCACCTCAAATGGAGGTTCTCCAAAAGCTCTAGATCACAAAACCAAATATTCATGCTCCCAAAGATCACGCAGGACTTCAAATCTCTGAAATGGAAGCTTGAATGGAGGAGTAATCGCAAAACAATATGCAATAAATGATAAATTTGCGACCAACACTAGACTAAAAACACAAGCGACCTTCGCTTATGCAGCAAATAATGTCCCTTAAGTGACGTGCATCAAAAAAGCAGGCATCGTTTTTGCATGCTTGTGGCTGCAAAAGTGAGACTCGCTTAAGGGAACCTAGTCCACAAAAGCGAACCCATGGTCGCTTTAGCGACAACCACCTGGCTGGCCTCACTTATACGGAGCCTTGGTCGTATAAGAGGTATTATCTTAAGTGAACCCATGGGAGCAAAAGAAGTCACACAAGAACTCAGGCACAAGAAAGTTTTAGCAAAGTCCCCCCAGCTTTGCTTGGGGGCTCGTGATTAGTTTGGAAACCCATACACACAAACGAGATATGTTAACCACTCAAATTTGACATTGCAAACTCAATGAAATAGTTAAAACATTCATACGAGGTCATCTTGATAGAATATGGGTCCCACACCCAACCCCATTTTAAGAAAAAATCCATGAGGGCGATCAAAATCAATCCAAAAGCCTCAAGAACCAAAAGAAGGGTTAATCTAGACCAAAGTCAACATTTTAGATCTAACCGCACTGACATAATTCTCAGCTGATCTCCTTTACTTAGAAGGTTGACTAAAGTCAAACATGGCCTTAACTTGAAAGTTAAAATGTGTCATTGCATAGAATCACACTAACAGCCTTGAGAGTCATCCCAACCATGACAGTAGACTAAAATAACCCTTTCAGAGCAAATGGAATCATCAGAAGTGGATTATAAGGTAATCTTCTTGAACTTTTGATCAGAACTGACCGTTTAAGGTTCTAATGCTCCAAAATACTAACACTCGCACAAAACCAAACAAATGACCAGGTGATCGAACTATCAATGTATAGAAACGCTCTAAATAATGAACAAGAAACATAAATAGAGAACTAACCTAGAGGTCATTATATCGGTCCACTTTGGGGACTTGTACTCAATTATAGTAACTCTCCACATGTAACTACTAGATTAATGGTTTGATATTTTGTTTATATATATATATATGTGTATATATATATATATATATATATATTGGTTTCCATTCTTATCTTCCCTTGTTTCCTTTAAAGTATATGATGTGTTTCCTTTAATTTATGTTATTTGATTATATCTACCTTATATGCCTATTATTAAATATTCGAGATATGGGTTGACTTACCTATTGGTGGATTATAGTGGGTGCTATCATGACTCAAGCTTTAAGGTCAGATCTTCACTGATCATCTGGTTCTTCTATATACTTTGAGCCGAAAGGACTTTAATTCGAGGCAATATACATGGATTGAGCTTCTGAAGAACTATCACCTCTCTATCATATACCATCCAATAAAGGCAATTATGGTAGCAGATGCATTGAGCTAGATGGTACCCATATTGGTAGTCTAGCTTTCCTTTCAATTGTGGAGTGACCTTTGGAATTGGACATGCAGTCCTTAGCAAATAGGTTGGTTCTTCTTCATGTCTTTGATCCCAAGAGGGTTCTAGCTTTCATTGAGGCTCGCTCCACTCTATTGGAGTAGATCCGTGATCCACAATTTGATATTAAAAACATAGTTGTATTCCTAGAATCCTCTCTTTATGACATTTCCAAGAACTTAGTTTCTTCATAATTCGACACTGGAGTAACATATGAAAATTTTCAAATCTTGTGTCAATCAAGCATTTTGAACTACATGTGGCTTGAATATCATGTAATCTAATATATGTACGATATCCAACACTGGATTTCATCCATAATTGCTTGAATTCATGCAACCTATGATTTCTAGAGATGAATTAAGTCATCAGATAAAATTAGATTCATCAATGTTTTCTTTGCCCATGCTCTCGTACATCAACCCTAGCTAAAGAAAGGGACAATTGTTGACAAACCGAATTTTCACCCTTCATATGTCTAATTTATTGGTCAAGCTTATGAAATTCTTAACGAAGAGTGAAATAACCTTTCGGAATGACAATGTTTTTAACTAGCTTTGATGATATTTTCAACTATCATTTGGCAAAATCAAAATAAATATAATATTTATATATAAATACTCTTTTCATTCATTACAAAATGTGTTCGATTAACTTAAAAATCATGTTATCTAAAAAAATAATATTTAAATGGTACATATCCTTAATTTTCAATTCAAGGTCATTTAGAACTTACATTATCATAATTAATCTATTTTTGCAAATAATTTATTCAATTGTGTTGAAGTTATCAAACCTTATAGATTAATAAGATAATTGATTCGTCTTAATATGTATCAAAACTGATTCATTTTAACTTTAATCAAAATGAAACATATTATTCTTTAAATCTAAAACTTGACACATTTTACCCTTAAATTAAACCTTGCAAAAGTATTTTATTTTTGTCCTAAATCTCAGCCCAAAAAAATGCAGATCCAACCCAATTTTTAGTAAGAAAAAGAACCACCTTCTTCCCCCTCTTTTATACCTCTCACTCACCACCTTAGCCCTAACCCTAGCAGAACCTAGACACCTCCCCAATCACCCCCATTAATCTCTCATTCCCTTTCCAAATGGATATTTCAGATTCAAACCATTATTTTCAATTATAATTATATGGAATTTGTTGGAATATTTATTAGAGACATTCGAAGTGTGAATCTACCACATGAATAATTGAAAAATTCTCACATTTTTAGCCACTAATTAATCTCAAAGAGACGGATTTCGGATTAAAAAATTAGGATTACTTTTATTACCAAAAGAAAGGTGGAAAATCAAATACCTAACTCTGATTTTATTTAACTCATTACAAAATTAACTTTCTTTTCTCTTGGTTTCTTGCAGAAATTCAATAGGCTAAAGCTCACTAAGTCATTCCTCAACTCATCTCAACTCCGTCAGTACTCAACAAAAGGTAATTTTCATCCCTGTTATATTCAACCTTTAATTAATGTTCATGTGTTTATATTCTATGAAATAATAGATTATAGGATGATCGTTTATGGTATGATCATTTATAGGATTTTTGTTTTGAATTCTTTTTAACTAAAGGAATTTGCTTGTTACAAAAGTTGAATTATACTCTCATATATCTCTAATAATGTTCTTCCCCTTAATTGTGGAGTTGTTTGCCTGAATGAAAACTGATTTGTAGTAATTATCCATCATACTCATCTATTTATTATTGGTCACCCAGAAATCATCTCGAATTATGTCTTTAGTCATCATAGCTAAAATTTGATAATTGTTGATGTGGACCCTTGATATATCATGTAATCCTTTTGAATATCTATGACATATGTTTTATCATTTTCCTCCTAGTTAAATGACTTGATATGAACATATATAGTAAAATATAAGAGTTAAGCATACTTTAAATTAATCTCTGACAGAGTGGGGGAATCAAAATAAATATATGAATGAGAAAAAACTGATAATCAATAATTGAAAATCCAATTAAATCTCTCTATTTTCCTCGACAATAAAAGTAAAATTTAAGTCTCTCACACACACACACACACATATATATAGAGCGAGAGAGAGAGAAGGAGAGAGAGGGGGAGAGAGAGAACAAGAAACAATAATGTTTACAGTAAGAATTTATACCAAAAAGAAGAGTAGCTATACTTCAAAATAATCAATTTAAAAATGTAGATACCAATGATCTACACCTTTTAAGATACATAATTTTATTTTTTCACCACCTATAGATACCACTGATCTCCACCTTTTAAGATACAAGATTTTAATATGTCACCTACTATTCTTCTTCATATCCTAATAGATAATCAAATTTTTATTTGTGAGCTATGCAAATTATTTCACCATCAGGTAAACTACCACAAAAGCAACCTACTAAATACATCGACAAACTAGAACAAAATTCCTCATAAA
Organism: Solanum okadae; assembly: GCA_036553675.1. Taxonomy (NCBI): domain Eukaryota; kingdom Viridiplantae; phylum Streptophyta; class Magnoliopsida; order Solanales; family Solanaceae; genus Solanum; species Solanum okadae. The sequence goes on from CM071689.1 coordinate 28,280,390, forward strand.
ATACGATCTTTTTCTTCACCCATTATTTGGGTTCAAGCCTATGAAAAATCCTCAAATTCATCTCTTCCACATACCATCTTGAATGATCAATGACTACTAATTTTTCTTTCACTTCTATCCAGTTATAAATGTTTCTTTCCGAGACACCTATTAAGTCGTTCCACAATGAGATAAATTATTTAAATATCTTCATCCTTACAACAAATGCACTATGAATCTTTTATCATGAGTATCTACAAAAAATGATAACTCTTTCAATGCAAAGTCGTTCATCTAGTAGTAGATATAACGAACCGGATGCTCTTTTAATCTCTCTGGATGATTAACTTGAGCTAGGAGCTAAAAACTAATGCCTTCTTGGTGAATTCATCTTTAGCAGAATACTACTAATCAATCTTTTATACTTATTTTCATACGGTTAAAAGTCAAATGAATAGTAATAATGGGTATATTCATCATCAATGGAATTTAGGGAAGGATGATATCTTACTATTCTTGTAGTGGGATAATAAATATCCGGGGGTCTTTGTCTGTACTCCATAAGAAAAACAAACCTTTAACATAATGAAATCTAGGATATTTAATGTAATTCACTCCACAAAAAGAACAATAACATTTTATATTCCACATTGTGATCTATGGAGTTAGATACTTCTTCATCCATCTCTAGTAGATATTCATCATAGCCTCTCTATAATACATCTCGAAAGGACAAATTCCTCACATGTTCAGGAGATGAAAGTTTTCTTACATCATAGAGCAGAAGATGGAATATAAAAAATGATGTTCTTTGTATTTAGCAGTAAGATGACATTAAATATCCAAATTTCGTTATGCTAATGGTTTGTTTTTTCTTATGATGTACAAAGGAGAACCCCTATGTTATTTATAATCTTAGTTCATGAATGGTAAAATATGATTCTTCCCTGAATTCGATTGATGATTAATGTAATTGTTATTACTATTAATTTTGTTTTGAACCGGATGAAAAGAAGTTAACAATTATTAATAGTATTCTGCTAGATACATATGTACCAACAAGATAGTGAATTTTTACACTTGGCTCAAGGGAATCATAGAGAGATTAAAAGTGCAGTTTGATACTTATTTCTGATACAGGCTGTAGTAGATTGCATCAAAGGAGAAATATATTTTATATGTACTCACGATAGAAGATTCATAATGCAATACAATATTATGATGGAGAATTTTAGAATTATCTCACTGTGGAATGATGTAAAATATATTCTATTAAAACACTTTTAAAACTTAATTGAAGTGAAGGAAAATTAGTAGTCAAGAGAGATCAACTTAAATATTGCAAGAAACCATCTTCAATACTCGAAATCAGTTAGTAATCGAGCATCTATTCAAAATAAGAGTGCAAGACTTTTACAAATACAATATAAGTACTAATTATCTCTGAATACAACATAATGACTAACCAATCTGATCTTACATTACAAGAGCTTATGGATGGAAGCTTCTGATGATTCATTTATACTTTAGGCATTGTATTCTTCTCATTATTTTTTTGTGTATTTTTGAGGATTGTAATGAGGAAAAATTGAAATTTCTTTCTTAAAAGTTGATTTATTATAAGCACGTGCCAACAAAATGGAATCTAGAGAGTGTAGTGCATGCATACACATACCCTATCCCTACCTAGAGTGATATTTCTAACTACTTTATATCACCAGCCTAAACTATCATTAAAAGTTTTTCCCCCTGATACTATGTTTAATTGCAATTCACGGGGACGAGGTTAAGATTGGCGAGATGGAAAGGACCGTGGACATGGCAGTGTGGGAGCACAAAATAACAATTCTGCCGCGACGTCATCAACTAGGTCGTATCCACAAAAATCTCAAGAGACAGGTTAATGAATTAATCATCATCAAGGACAGTCTATGAACTCAGAATCATCAAGAATTGTTGTAAGAAATTCTTATTCCATTTCAAAAATAGAAAATAGTGGTGCAGGTTAGTTCCTTATTGAAATGAAATCCAAAGTTTTTATGTAAATTAAACTAGAAAATGAAAGGATTGTGGACGTTGAATAGCTTGAGGCCTTAATAAAGTTCCGAGCTTGTAATTTTTATTCATACCATGTTAAATAAATAGGAAAATCATATTGCATTCCTAATCTGTTGTTGCACGCATTCTATTTGCATAAATTTCACTAAGTGACTTTTGTTTCTTGTCTTCCTCAAGGCAACATTGTTTTTTTGTCATCCATAATGATAAAATTTAATTCTCTACATTATATACACCTAGGTTTAAGGTAAAACATATTCTTAGTACCAAGTTTCAAATAGGGGAGGAGTATAGACTAGGGTTAGTCCTTATATATGGTAGCACAATTATTGTGTTGGAGAAAAGCACATGTCATACATTTAGAATAAATAGTAGATTGATGGTAGAAAAAGAAAGGGTTGGTATAAAAAATTGTTGGCTCCAATTGTTATGCTCATTTACCAAACTAGATATCTTACTTTTTCCGTGTGTTTAATGTTGTACAGAACATCATAATGTTACTCTTTCTTGACCTGAAATTTCAGTCCAACCAGATAGGATTAATGATTGCATGTATGTTAGTTAACATCGATGAATTTGGATGTATAGTTTTTGTAGGTCTACTATGTAGAACTCGAGTCAGTTTATTACTTCTGAATGTAAATCTTCTCCAATTTCATTCCATTTTTATAGAGGCCGTCTTTGCAACTTTAGTTGTACTAATGCCACAATTACATTTTCACCCACCTTTATCTGGTTATTCTTCTTTTGCAACAATGTACCGCATTTTTGTTGATTAATGACGTTATACATAACCTTTTTTAGTTTGTATTTACAATTCTTCCTCTTTTAAAAAAATAGTAAATTAAAGATGAGCCCATGCACCCTTTATTACAATTCTTCCATGTAATTCTTGATATGAATTTATAAAAATAGTTCTCGAACACGTGTGTTGCACATGTATTTTATGCTAATTAGTATAATTTTAAAAAAATAAATATAAAAAGAAATGATGCGATTGAGAAGATGCGCGTATTTCAAATGATGACCAAGAAAAATAAATGTAATATGAAACAAAATGTCCAGATTGTAAGCTCAAGCAATAAACAAGAATAAGCAAAAGTGAACAAAACAAATGTCTACATAGCTTAAAAAAACTAGGTATATACATACTCAATTTAAAAAAAATTATATTGAAGAAACTAATATAAAAAATATACCTTTGTCACTCAAAGTGCTGAGAATACATCAAATATTGAGTATTTTTAAAAAGAAAGCATATAATAATTTTGCTAGGAACCCACGTCTAAACCTATTGATTTTATAAAGGATAGAAGGACATGAAAAGTTATGTTAACGGATGAAAGCTAAAAATTAATAGCAAATAGTATTAATTAAAAAAATGGATTACCAAATCGACCGACTAATCTCCAAGACAAAACAAGTATAAACAAGTAATAAAGTGATTACAACACATGTAACTAAACACGAGATACAACATGCTATGTCAATCAATAGGATAAAAGAAGTAGGATATAAAAGGTATAGGAACTGAGTCAAGGACTGTCACAACCTGAGGATAGCCCCTAGATGTAACACGGGACCTAGGGTCACAAGTAACCCAAGCTAACACTGAATTTGACATATCACAGGCATACTGAAATAACTCTAACCAAGTGGAAGCACAACTGAATAATTAATATAATCTAAAGGAATTCGATTGAGAATATCTGAATGAAATAACTGAGTTCAAAGTAGAATAACTCAAATCAACTGAGTTTAACTCAATGTCTGAAAGCCTGTAATACTGATGAGCTGTTGAGACAAGTATCCAGCGAACTCTAAAATGCTGAAACTAACAACGAATTAAAAAGCATAAAGAAACGTCCTCGGATGATGAGGACTCACCTCTGATTATTGCTGATGTGGCGCCGATATGAGCTAATCACATGGCTGACGGTGAGAACCTGAGCCTGCATCATAATGGGATGCAACATAGAGTATGCGTTAGTACTTCGGTTGTATTGAGCATGAGGGATATTCAAAGCTAACTGAATATATAAACATGCTAAAAATACTTGTTAAGTATGTAAACTGAACTAAACTAAACTACTTAGGCCCAAGATATAATAATGCATAAAAACTAGGATGCAAGAGTAAACTGGAAGCATGTTGAAAAAACTGAGAAGAAATACAACTACAGGAATGCCTAAAGTACCTTACTGAAGCTAGTACCATGAGAGAGTATATTAACTAAAGTAAACCATGTGAGCTAAACGTGTAGTCCGATGTAACGCCCCATCGAGAGGACCCAATATACCTTGCCAGGGTATAAAGGCATGAATGTGGCGTGATCACTAAAAATGATGCCCAACAGAGGGAACCTATAAACCTATGATGGCACGTAGATCTGGGACATGAGGGTATGTTGAACCCTAGTCTGACTCAGTGATAAACACTACTCCCAAAATAGATACTTGTAGTTTACTTAAAACTGTGGTCCTGAAATTTTGAGAGAAAACTAAACTGGTCTGAAAATAATTTCTGAGTAAAGCTGTGGACAGAAATTGACAAAATTTTGTTTAACACTAAATGCAAACACCCTGAGCTAAATTCACTCGAAGAGTTAATTCATGTGAAAATACTACAATTACAGGCTAAGTTATTTTCCTTTCAAATCTATATAAGAATTCATACAAACTCATTTAAATAAGTATAGAATCGTAGAATAGTCACAAGAATCATTTTTTGTAAAGAATCTGCATAGTTGGGAAAAAAACCCTAGTTTCATAAAACCATAATAATCGAAAAAAGAGTATGATGTTTTGGGCATAAGGGAAAACAAAACCTTTACTGAATACCCACATACCTGGTGAAGAAAACTACGGAGAAATCCTTTGGATTTCGAGTCTAAACTTGAAGGTGAGCTTTGCTTGTTATAGAGAGAAAATTATTGTCTCTTTCTCTTCTTTTATTTCTAAGTCTGATGATTTTAGGAGAATGACAGTTTTAGGTCATTTCTGATTAATTACCTAGGCTTAGCCGAAGTAAAATAACGTAATTAAAGTACCAAACTCATAGGGGAAAGACCAAAATGACCCTAACTTAAAAGTGGCACGGTGCCTCACACGACAGGCTTCACGAGCCATTTTAGGCATCACGACCCGTCTAGTGGGTCGTCATGCTTCCTTGCCCAACAAGTCTTCTCTAATACATGCATAATTTTTTACCCAAGGTCAGAATTAGGAATACTTGGTGGCGTTGGAAAGAGGACTAAAAGACTTTTGATTTGATCGGTTATGGGCCACCTAATTCATTTTGTGCTGAACGATATGATCGCTTGAAGTTGACTCAAAACTCAATATATGATGAGTCCCTTTCATGGACGACTTCACTGTTTGTGTGAAGCTTCACGGACCGTCTAAGTGTCTGTGGACCTTAATAGGAGTTTTGGTGGTTATGTACCCCTTTAACAGACGACTTCATGGTCCGTGTGAATCTTCACAGACCAGTTAGGTATTCGTGGTCCTTCAGAGTCGCTGGGTGCAACTACATGGATAGGGTGACGGGTCGTGGACCTCTTCACGTCTCTTTTCTTTATTCCAAGTTCAACATTCTAAGGTGTCACAACAACCGTACCGGAAATGGAAGACAACAACCTACTAACAAGTAAACCGACGATACATGAGTAAACTACCCAAGGGCAAGGGAATTGGAATCAACAAATCTAAACCATAAACTAATAACTATCACATCAATATCACATGAATACATAATATAGTGAAATAATAACCTTACTAGACCACCATAAGCTCGGAAGGTACAAACAACAAACATAACCTTACCATCCCCCATTAAAACGGAGGGTGCATTCAACAATCAATTATATCGGTGATAAGTGATACATATGAATGCAAAAAATGCAGTAGAACCAACAAAACAATCACTAACAAAGTGTAAACACCTGCCCCTCTTCCCTAATCAAGCGGGGTAAGACCCATGAAGCTCCCCCATCATGTACGATGGAACATAGGGAAATAGGAACCGATAGGTGACACGGGAAGTCTGTATACAATATTTGGGCCAAAACGATGTCATACAACAAGCCATCTATGTTGTGCTACCAGAGGTATGAGTAGCCAAACATATATAAAAAGGGCATCGACTTGCCAGCTAGTCAAGTAAAAGCTGAGACCATCATAGATGCCTCTAATATTTCAAGTAGAAAAGAAGCATGTCCTTGATGCTTCATAAATCTCAAAAATTAGTTTAACCAAGTTATCCAGGATGTACAACTCTCATTAAAAAAAAGTTTAGAATAGTACTCGAGTGAAAATAGATTTTCTCCAAAAATGGTAATGATGAACCAATGCAAGAATCGAGATCATACCACAAAACACATGAAAATGAGCAACCAATGCAATGCATGCCATCACCAGCATCCAAACAAGGAACACACAATAAAAAATACAATACCAACCTTTGCACGCTACCAAGGTGGAAAAAACTAACCTAGAAACGAGTTGGTTCTCGACCATGTTCTCGGGCCCCATAATATAACAATAGCTCAATATAACATAACATGTTCACGCTACTTTGAAAGAAAAGGAAATCAAGAAGAGCTTCAGAATCAAATAAGGGGGAAGAAATAATGCAAGGAAAGATGTCTTACCCCAACCATACAACTCCAGTCCACAACTTCACACAACTAATTCCAATCTTTGGCTAGGACGAAACACTAAGGTCTCAAGCACTAACACAAGGTACACAAATGCAACAAGCCCTACTAGAAGCAACACACCCTAATAAGTGTGCCAGAAACATTCTAAGGCATGTAAGGCTCAATCCTAGCCTAAGGACAATAGTATCAATCCTAATAAGGGTAATCCTACTAAGTCATACTACAAGCAAGGCTATAAGCCTATACAATGGATCCCATGATCCACAATAAGCACAATGCATCTATAGAATCATGAAAAGAAAGAATAAAAAAAAACAATTCTAATACTCCACAAATACCAATCTAAATCACATGTTATTCATATTAAAAATCATCTAAAATAGCCAAATAAAGAAATTAGACCAAATCCTACCTCGATGTTGACCACATGCACTCCGAATCCACCGCACAAGATATATGTAATTTTGAAAATACCTTTGATCACTGCCACATTAACAAAATATTGATCACAATGTTAATAATAACTTTTAGACACAAAAATCATAGTAATTGGAGATAGACCAAACATCTAATCAAAATAGGAATGTGGGACCCATATTGGAAATCCTTAAATGGACTCCGTTAAAAGGTCCTAAATAGCTCCAGGAACTTGTGCCCTGAAAAAGGCCACAATCCGAGCTATGGAATAAGCTAAAACAATCCATGTAAAAACTTAGTGTCTTTGCACCATGTTTTCAAAGTGCTAGTTTGGGCTTGAGTTTGTAGCATTCTTGGGGCACGCGGTGTCCAAACATAGAATTATGGTGGATCTTTTGAAGATTGAGGTTATTCATGATTGCTCTAGGCCCTAGTTAGTGACTGATATTTAGAGCTTCATCTTATTAGAAGGCTACTGCAGATGGTTTGTGGAGGGTTTCTTGATTGTTGTGGCCCCTTTGACTTGATTAAATCACCTTGATGTTCCTTTTAATTGGTCTGAGGAGTGTGAGTTGAGCTTTCGGAAGCTCATGGAGTTTCATAGTAATGCTCATGTTTTGATACTTCCAATTAAGGGCAAGGGATTCATGCTGTATTGTGACGCAACTGATGTTGGGTTGGGTTGTGTATTGATGCAATGGGGCTGTGTTATATCTAATTGATCAAGGAAGCTTAATCAACATAAGGAAAACTACACCACTTATGATTTAGAGTTGACGACAGTAGTTTTTGCGCTTACGATTTGGAGGAACTACTTTTATGGAGTATGATGTGCGATGTATATGGATCATGGGAGTCTATACTACATTATGAGATAAAAGGACCTTAATTCAAGGTAGTGTAGGTTGATTGATATCCTGAAGAACTATGACTTCTCTATTCTATACCATCCGAGTATGGAGAATGTGGTAGCAGCGGCATTGAGTTGAAAGATCGTGAGTATGGGTAGTGTAGCATTCCATTAAGTTTATTAGGAAACCTTGGCTTAAGACCTTCAGTCCTTAGACAATATGATTATTCAACTTGATGTTTCACATTTTAGGCGGGTGTTAGCCTATGTTAGGGTTTAGTCGTCTCTATTTGAGCATATTTGTAGTCATTAGTTTGAGAATGAGGTGTTGGTAGCTATTGGAGATCAAATTTTTAGGTGATACCGTCAGGCTACCTTAGATTCTAATAGGTCTTTGAGGTTTGACAACCATTTTCGTTTTGTAAGAGTTGGAAATTTGATTCAGCCGATTCTTTGTGAGACCTAGATTTCAAATATTCTATACATCTAGATATCACAAAGATGTATCATGATCTGAGACAACATTACTTGTGGATTGATATGAGGAAAGATATTGTGGACTATGTATCCCATTGCTTATTTTGCCAGCAGGTGAAGGTCAAGCATTTGAGTCCTTATGGTATTTTTTTATAGATTTCCCATTCGAAATAGGAGAATATAACCATTGATTTTGTTTTGGGTTTGCCTTGGACTACTATAGTTGTTGACAACATTTGGGTCATCATTAATCAATTTACCAAGTCAACACACCTCCTACCCATTTAGTATTCTTTTAGTACTGGAGATTAGCTCATCTCTACATTTTGGATGTAGTTCATCTTCATGAGGTGTAGGTATGTATCTTATTAGATAGTGGTTATTAGTTTTCTTCCAGCTTTTGAAGGACCTTTCATGAGAATTTCGGTACCCCTGTTGACCTTAGCACACATTTTAACCTGCTGACTGATGGGCAGTTGATAACACTCAAATGTACTCTTCAAAACAAATCGAAAGAGCCAGTGACTGTCGTCAATTAAAAATACCCTACTAATTAAGAATGGGGTCGACTCCCACAAAAAATGGTATATCGTAGAATATTTATCAAGAAATTTGGATTGTGAAATCATTCATTTGTAGTAGTAAGAAACACGTGGGTGGATGATTCGACAAATTTAATAAAAGGATTTGATTATCAATGGTAACAATTTTACTAAATTTATGGAAGATTCAAGAAGTGACAAATAATCTAGGGTTGCGTGGATTAGAAATCAATGTCACATAAGGGTAATTGTATTGCACTATAGTGATGAACATTCATTAATAAGCTTGGTCATCTTCAATGACACTAATCTTTTTTCAATCTCATAGCATTATTTCTTAGAATCTCTTTTTGGTGTCATCTATGTGTTATACTAAAAAACCTTATACCTTACTATATTCTCTATTTCGATGCAAAAGTAGGGCAAATAGATCTGACCCATAACCTCTATTTTTTAGCAAGTTACTGATATCAAAACTAGATTGCTAGTATCAGACTAATAACCCACTCAAATCAATCTCTTTTGCGCATCGGCTGGAGATCTGAAGTAAGAATTAAGTTTGCAACCTTAACCTATAAGTTAAACCCATGCTAATTAGACCAAATTTATGTATGAACAATAACAAAACACATCATACAAATACCCACTACACTAAATCCACACCCAACCCCATAATTGCATCCCTAGATCTTGGAGTTTTAGTCACCCATCACCAAAAGCAAAGAAATTATTGATGTACCATGAATTTAAAGTATTTTTGATGCACAAAACTTAGATTTTTACATAATCTTATGTATTTTTTTATTATATATGATAGTCTTTTTTCTTTGATTTTGCAGGAAACATGTATTGGAGAAGTTGGTGTTAAAGTGTTGCAGCTACAACGATATTTTGTGATGTACGACTTCACTTGCGAGCCGTCAATTCCACTACGACCTGTAGGTGTAAGTTGCAGGTTGAAGTTGTGATAATTCGAGCTAGGTGTGAAACGACAGAGGCATCGTGACGCGCCGTAGTCACTACTATGAGCCGTATATGATGAGTCGTAGAAAAGTTCAAAGAGGATGAGCTCCAGTCCATGAATGACTGTTGAACAGGACAGGCTGTAGAAAGATCTATGAGCCGTAGATCATGCCCCTATAAAGCACTCCCTATATGATGTAACAACTGCTGACTGAAGGAAGGTACCTACGATCCATAGGAACTGCTAGGAGCCGTAAGTTACCAACTGTAGATGACACAACCCAAGCTGAATTTCCTTATTCTTCATTTTCCTACTTGATTTAGTATTTGGTTTCTATTAATATTAGTTGTATCTTTCATTTTTGGGTTGTAAAACTTTTTGAGATACTTACATTTGGCTTTGAGAATCATTTTGCAAACACTTTTGGCATTTAATTCTTGAAGTGTTGGTGTATGAAATTTGTGGTTGTTCTTCAATTCAAGATATCAAAGTGCATCTATTATAATTGTAAGTTCATGCTTCATATTATTAACCAAATTATGAATTGTGATCACATAATCATGAGGAACTAAATCCACAACAAGGGTTGTGGGAACATGAGTAACTAACACTATAAAACTAATAATTAAGTAATTCTGAAATAGTGTTTATGCATGTATTGTTAATCTCTATGTTTTCAATGCTTTTTAACAGTGTGGAACGTTAGAAGTCGCCTCATTCCTACTTGAGCGACCAAGGAAGTAATGAATGAGAAAGAGGTTAAACAATGTAGATTTAGCATGATAATCCGCTATATAATAGCCTAACCTAAATAAGTGAGGGCTAATCTAGGGTCAAGGGTAAAGGTTAGTAAAGCACACACCCATAGACCGACCAAGTTGTGTGGTAAAATTCCTTACTTGGACGACCAATCACTTAGGAGATACCTAACTTACCGACTTTGTATGTTAAACACTAGGAAAGATTTGTTATTATTAGGATTAGTGCGTTAAGAACTTGTGGGGAACACATATGCCCTAGTTTTATCTCATATTGATATTAGAAACTGTGAATTCAGTTACTTGTTACTTTTTAATTGTTTCTACAAATTAGTCAATCATTACTTTGTTTACAAATCCCTCCTTTTAAGGAAGTAATTTGACTAACTATAAAATTAACACTAAATTACCCTAAGTCTAGACCATATTTCTCTTGGGATTGATCCTAATCTCAGTTAGTTTCTTTATTTGACACCGACTGCTTATACTTCTTTAGGGAGGTGTAATTTGGACGTATCAAATTTGGTCTCTACTACCAGGGAAGAAGGTTTTTATATTAGACTAATTTCGTTATTGAAATTTAGTCAATGATTTCCTGATTTACGTTTGTTTTGTTTTAGTTTTCTCTGGGTCTTATTTCCAGTATAAGTAAAGTACATGGAGTTAAGAGAATCCCTTGACCCCTTACAGTCCTGAATTAAGAACTTTACGAAAAATGGTCGAAAGAGACTAAAATCAGGGACAACATGACGAACCAATCATATAGGGTCATGGGGATGTTTCTGAAGTACAACCTGCATGAGTAGTAAGAGTTCCTAGACAAGTCCAGGAGAACCCTCAGGTTGAAAATGCTGATAGAGTACAAAATCAGCAAGCACCCGATGAGCGTGATTATTTCAATGTTGATCATGATGTTGTGGGATCAACAGGTTCCATACTGGTTCCCCCACTACTACCTGAGCTTCTGTTTGTGGTTAATACCAGCCTGATGCAAATGCTTAGTGTCACGCCTCGAGGCTACCCCCTTGACGTAGTCACAGGACCTAGAATCACGAGTGACCTAAGATATACTGAATATGAACTAAACTGAATACAATGACCAACTACATAACATGCTGAAACTGAATACTGAAATACAACTGGAACCTAGTCAATGCACTAGAATCTGACTATGGGTGCTACTATTTACTAACATAAAACTACGTGAGCTAAACATGGAATCCGATATATATGCCTCACCGAGAGGACCTAATATACCTTGCCAAGGGTATAGAGGCATGACTGGCGTGATCACTAAATATGATGCCCATAGACAGGACTAATAAACCTATGGGGGAATGTAGTTCTGTGACTATGAGGGTGACTGACCCTAGTCCAACTCGGTGTTAAGCCTACTTCCCACTGGAAATGTGTACAATACAATATAACTGAAATATACTGAATAGCTCGATATTCTGACATGCTAACTGAAAATGCAACATTAAATACTAATAATGAAACATTTGAAAACTGAAGAATGTATATTTGTTTATTTGTCCTAGCTAGTGTAATTCATGAACTAAACGAATCTATATAACTAGGGTTCTAAATTTTATGCAAGGAACTAACAACAGTGTTACAACAACATGCAATTTTGATTAGGAATACTATACAGCTAAATCACAACAGTTAACTTAAGTTTCCAGAAAACCTAGGTCTATACAATATGTAGGGAATCAAGAATCTGACTGAATTCTAGGGACCCAATGGGCAAAAGGAACCCACTAGTGAAATTCCACATACCTGGTGATGAATTCCATGGATAAATCTTTTGATTTCAGGGCTGGAACTAAAGAAAACCTATTGCGTTCTTGGAGAGGGTTTGGTCGATTGTTTCTTCTCTGTTTGTTCTAGTTTGATCAAATTTTGGAGAATGATTCGACTAGGGTAAGTTCTGATTTTGTTACTAGGCTTAAACTAACCAAAACAATGTAGTTTAGGGGTTAAACGACGTAGTTTAGGTGACCAACGTATAGGGTAAAAGACCAAATGACCCCTAACTTAAAAATTGTTGGGGCCAATGAAAGGCCCGATCGATGGACCGTTAGCTGACCTACGGTCCATCCTGGTCAGTTGTTGATTGGCTTTTTTTTTTTTTTTTTTTTGGCTTCAAAGACTAGAATCTGGGGGGGGGGGGTTGAACCACGGCCTGGACCACGGACCATGGTCTGACCTACGATCCAAAGGTGCTGGCTTATGTCAAGACTTGGCTGGACTTTTCTGGGGTTCTTGGGAGGGGGTTGCAGGTGGCCAACCACGGACCCCACCTACGGTCCGTGGGTCACCCTACAGTCGTAGGTGGCCTCCGTTGGTGGCGCCTACAACTTCAAAAATTCTGCATTTTGGTCTTTCTAGCATACAGGGTGTTACATTATTTCCCCCTTCGAAACATTCATCCCCAAATGAAGTCTAAACTAGTTGAGTATGGAGAGAAGGAGATGCAAACCCTACCACTAAGTACTGGAAACTGAAATCTGACTGAACTAATTTCCAAGAACATGCAAATACGCTGAAAATTCAAGTATAACTGAGGAACATTATACTAAGATTGAATTTACGCAAGCGTAACTGAAAGACTGGAGAGGAACTACAACCTCAAGCTGGAATGGAATCGGAAGGAAAGAGATTGGGATACTTGGCCTTAATGGTTGCTTCTACATCCCAAGTAGCTCCCTCTACGGACTGACTCCTCCACAAAACTTTAACTGAAGCGACTTCTTTATTTCTCAACCTTTGAACCTGACGATCAAGAATTTCAACTGGCACCTCCTCATAAGTGAGACTATCCTTCACCACCACACTCTCTACATGTACTATGGATATTAGATCACCCACACAGTTCTTCAACAAGGAAATGTGAAAGACTGGATGCAGTACTACTGCTAGTTCAGCTGGCAACCTATACACACAAGCCACTTAACCAACCCTATTCAAGATCCTATAAGGCCCTACATATCTAGGACTGAGCTTCCCTTTTTGCAAAACCTCATCACCCCTTCATAGGTGACACTCTCAAGAAAACCCAATCATCAATTTGGAACTCCAAGTCTCTTCTTCGTACATCTGCATAGGACTTCTAACGACTCTGGGTTGTCTTAAGTCTATTCTTGATGAGCTGAAATTTTTCCATAAAATCATGACCTGAATCTAGCCCTATCAAGGTTGCTTCGCCTACTTCGAACCAACCAACTGTAGATCTACATCTACTCCTATACAATGCCTCATAAAGACCCATCTGAATACTAGAATAGTAGCTATTATTGTAGGTGAACTCTATAAGAGGAAGGTGATCATCCCTACTACACTTGAAGTTGATCACACAAGCTCTCAACATGTCCTCTAAGGTATGAATGGTACGCTCTGACTGACCATCAATCTGTGGATGAAATGTTGTGCTGAGATTAACCTGGGTACCAAGACCTTTCTGAAACGACTTCCAGAAATGAGAGTTAAACTGTGGACCTCTATCTGAGATGATAGACTAAGGAACCCCATGGAACCTGCCTATCTCATTAATGTAGAGTTTAGCATAGTCCTCCACCGAATTTGTAGTCTTAACAACAAAAAAGTGAGTGGACTTATTAACTTTGTCTACTATCACCAAAATGGAGTCATGATGTATGCGAGGACAAGGTAAATCTCTAATGACGTCCATATTGATAACTTCCCACTTCCATGTAGGAATCTTAATCTCTTGAGTCAAACCTCCTGGTTCTGATGTTCTACCTTCACCTGTTGACAATTGGGGCACTTAGCCACAAAATCTTTTATATCCAACCTCATGCCATTCCACCAAAAAACTTCCCGCAGATCACAGTACATCTTAGTTGCACCTAGATGAATAGAATACATGGAGTTATGGGCTTATGTAAGGATCTGCTGTCTCAACTCACCCTCCTTAGGAACACATAAACGAACCTGGTAGCGAAGCACACCATCTCCCCCGGGAGAAAACCTCAACTTTCTATTGATGAACTGCACCCTTCAATTGAGGCAATTTAGGATCACTGTCTTATTTTATTTAACCTCTGCTACCAATGAAACTTCTGAGCCATTCTGAACTGTTACACCATCATCTTATATGTTCATAAGGTAAACACCTAAGCGATCAAGCCGGTGAACATCCTTCGCTAATTCCTTCCTTTCTTCCTCGACATTTGCTACACTACCCATAGATAGTCTGCTAAGAGAATTAGATACTACATTGGCCTTACCAGGATGGTAAATCACATTTATGTCATAGTCCTTGAGAAATTCAAGCCATCTCCTCTAGCGAAGATTCAACTGCTTCAGGGTGAACACATAATGAAGGCTCTTATGGTCTATGAACATATCTACATGAACACTATACAAGTATTGTCTCTGAATCTTTAGGGAAAATACTACGGTTGCAAGGTCAAGGTCATGAGTCAGATAGTTCTTCTCATGCACCTTAAACTTTCTAGAAGCATAAGTTTTAATCATACCTCACTGCATCAACACACAACCCAGTCCGACTCTGGATGCATCACAATAGATCACATAATTGTCTGAACCCTCTAGTAGAGTCAAAACAAGAGTTGTAGTCAACCTAATTTTTAGTTCTGAGAAGCTCTTCTCACACTGATCTTACTACTGAAACTTAACATTTTTCTGAGTCAACTTAGTCAATGGAGAAGCTATGGATGAAAATCCTTCCACAAACCTTCTGTAATAACCAGCTAAACCCAATAAACTTCTGATATTTGTAAGAGAGGTGGGTCTGGGACATTGCTTCACCACCTCTATTTTCTGAGAATCTACGCGTATCCCTTTGCTAGATACTCTATGCCCAAGGAAAGCAACTGATTGTAACCAAAACTCACATTTGCTAAACTTAGCAAATAGCTAGCGATCATTGAGAGTTTGCAGGACAACCCTCAAATGAGTTGCATTTTCTTCCTCATTCCTAGAGTAAATGAGGATATCATCAATAAAGAAGATAACGAACAAGTCCAAATACTAATTGAACACCATGTTCATCAAATTCATGAAGCTGCAAGAGCATTGGTTAGTCCAATGGACATAACTACAAATTCATAATGATTATACCGAGTTCTGAAGGCTGTTTTTGGGATGTCACTATCTCTGACTCTTAGCTGATGTTAACCAGATCTGAGGTCTATTTTCGAAAAATGACTAGCACCCTAAAGTTGGTCGAACAAGTCATCAATTTTAGGGTTAGGGTACTTATTTTCGAACCATTTTTCTTTTTCACGAACAAAATTGGTGCACTCCATGGGGAATACTAGGTCTGATAAAGCTCTTATCTAAAAGGCCTTTCAACTCCTCTTTCATTTCCTTAAGCTCAGCTGGAGCCATTCTATTAGGAGTAATAGAAATAGGCTGGTTATCTGGAAGGAGATCAATTCCAAGTCGATCTCCTTTTCTGGAGGAACTCCGGAAAGATCTTTTGGAAACTCATTTACTACTGGAACTGACTCAAGAGTTGGGGTTTCAGAGTTGGAATCCGTAACCAAAACTAGATGATAGATATACCCTTTGGAAATTATCGTTCTGGCCTTAAGGTAGGAAATTAATCGACCCATATGCACTAAGGTACTACCCTTCCATTCTAAGACTAGTTCGTAGGAAACTGAAAATGAACGATCCTAGTTCTACAATCGGCTGAGGCATAATAGGAATGTAACCAATCAGTGCCTAGAATGACATCAAAGTCTACCATTTCTAACTCTACGAGATCTTCTGAGGTTACTCTTTGAGGGACTGTGGCAGGCCAATTTCTGTATACCCATCTAGCTATAATTGGGTCACCAACTGGAGTAGAGACTGAGAAGGGTTTTGAGAGTGTTTCTGGACTGACACCGAAGTTCACTGATATATATAGAGTTACAAAGAAAAGAGTAGCCCCTAGATCTAACAAAGCATAAACATCTTAATGAAAGACTCGTAACGTACCAGTAAACACATTAGGAGAATCTTCATGCTCCTGGTGACCCTGGTGAGCATACAACCTGTTATGGGGCTGACCGCCACCTGTACCAGTTGAAGTACCCTGCTGAGTTGGGCGCTGGTGCTACTGAAGTTGTAGACTGAGCGCTACTTTTGTTACCTATTTGTTCCTGCTTAGAAGAAGGGCAATCTCTCAACATATGACCAGTCTGACCACAACCAAAACATTTTTCCTTGCCTGCAAGACACAAGTTCGGATGGTTCTTACCACACTTTGGACAAGTTGGGTTGGTACTGTTACCTGAAACACTCCCCTTAGATTTAGAACCCAATGCCCTACCTTTCTGATCTTGTTGAAACCTGGGGATGGAGCTCTAGTTGATGATGGTGCTAGAGATGACGATTTTTCTGAAACTGCGAGTGATTTCCACCACACGATTTCTATTGAGGGTACTCATAATTCCCTATTCTAGCCTTTTTATTGTCCTTAGCTAGTTCCCTAAGCTTATCTCCCTCATCATGCTGAGCATGAGTCATGAGCCTAGAGATACTCATATCCTTCAATAACATAGCATATCTGCACTCTCCTTTCACCAAGTCAGATACCCCAAATAGGAGCTTACTTATTTGTCCCTTGGGATCGACAGCCATATGTGGAGCATACTTGGAGATCTTGGTGAACTTAAGTCCGTACAATTTGATTGACATAGCACCTTGTCTCATATTCATGAATTCCTGAGTCTTAGCCTCCCTCAACACTCTTAGGAAGAACTTATCCAGAAAAGCTTCAGAAAAACACTCCCAATATATAGGAGCTGCATTCCCACCCCTATTTTTCTTCCACTATGTGAACCAAATGTGAGCCAAATCCTTCAGCTGGTAGGATGCCAACTTTACCCTATCATTTCTAGTCACTTACATCACTCTAGTGATTTTCTTGACCTCATCAATGAAGTTTTGGGGGTCTGCACCAACCTCCGACCCTAAAATCATAGACAGATTCATCCGAACAAAATCTCAGACCCTAGCTGCCACTGATCCACCACTAGTATTTGCAGGAATCGGAACCTGTTGATTGTTCTGATTGGACACACTATGAGCCAAAAGTTGGATAACATTCCTAAACTCTACATTCGAAACCTCATGGTTGGGACTGGAGGAACTCTGTTACCATTGCAGTCATTAGCATTCCTTGCGTAAGCTCTACGAGGAGGCATGATCTAAAACACATAACGTCTAGTTAGAAAGGGGATCATACCCACACACGATAAGACCAACAAGAAAGTGACATTTTTCCTAAAACACTTTGTAGCCTCCCCCTTATAGGTGTGGGGCGCTTTACACTCATGAAAGGGACTATACTTGGTTCGGGTTTTCATACATTCTAGGACCTTAAACCTAAGGCACTGATACAAAGTTTGTCACGCCCCGATGCAAACCCCTTCAGGTAAATGATATACCGTGAGTTTATGGTATTTTTAATACATTTCACTTAAGAGTTGTGTGTGTCTAGGGCCATTTTGTATTGGTTTTTATGTATTTTTATCATGTTTTCAGGAAATATGTTCAAACGTGGAAATTGAGAGACACAACTAAAAGATGTGCAAAAAAAGGGCATCTACGTAGGTGATCCACAGACCGTACGTCCATTCACGCTGGTAGATGGGTGTTGTAGATGAGCAGGCAAGGCATTACAGGAGATCATGGAATTCTTGACAAAGTGTGGAACCACGGTTGCAATCGACGTACCGTAGTTGATCTACAAACCTTACTGTTGCTCAATCAAATGATTCAGAGAAGGGGTTCCAGTACCTGACTTTGAAGATTCTAAGTGTGGAGCTACGGAGGAGGATCTACGAACCATAGATCAAACCACGGTCCGTACTGTTGATTTGTCATTTGCTTCAGAGATGATGTTTTGGAAGCTGAAAATTTGCCCAAGTCCTCAGTCACGGAAGGGACCTACGGACTGTAGGTCAATCCACGATCCATTGGTCACTGTTGTGGATCGAAGACGTGTCCTGAAACATTATTTCCTTATTTCATTTCCTTTTTAGTTAGGACTTATTTTTCTATATATAAGGCATGTAAACCTCATTTTTGGGGGTTAGACTTTATTACTTTTATTCTAGTTCTTGACTTTGGAGATTAACTTGCAACTTTAGCAATTCTTAATTTCCTAAGTTCGCTTTGAAGATTTTGACTTTGCAATTCAAGTTGAGATTCTGGGTTTCTTCTACTTATTACGTAAGTTCATGATTTCTTCATCTAAAAATATGAATTGTGTTCTTGCCACTATGTGTAACTAAATCCACAACTAAGGTTGTGGGAACCATTAGCGAATAACAATGTATGAATAGTGGCTAAGTAATTCTCGAATAGTGTTATTGCATGCATTGACAAATCTTTCGTTTAGAAGTCCTTTTAACAAGTGCACGCGTTAGAAATTGCCTTGTTGCTACTTGCCGGACAAAGGAGGTAGTTAATAAGAAAAGAATTATCAACATAGATTTAGTGTGATACTATCTAATAATCTAATGAGGATTGGTGCGAGGGTGAAAAGTAAGCCATACATCGATGTGATATCTAATATGAGGTAAAGGTAAGGGTTAGTAAATTATACACACGTAGCCGGACCAAGGTGCGTGGTGAAATTCTCTAGTTGCCGGACCAAGGAATTAGAGAAACCTAACTTATCACTTTGCATGTAATACACTAGGAAAGGATTGCTATTACTAGGATTACCGCGTTATGAGCTTATGGGGAACACGTACACCCTAGTTACTTTCTCATCTTGATAACACCTAAAGTTTGAATCTTGCACTTTCATTACTTACATAATTTCCTGAATTTGTTTCACAAATCCCCCCCCCCCCCCCTTTAATTACTTGTCTTTCAGAAATACATTGACAAAACGAATATAATCATTGGTTAGAGTTAAGTCTAAACCATATTCCTTGTGGGATCGACCCCAACCTACAAGTTGGGTTCTTTACTTGATAACGATCGCTTATGCTTCTTTATCAAATTTTGGTGCCGCTGCCGGGGAATTTGGCTTTTAGATAAAGTTTAACTACGTTATTGATGTTTAGTCAAATATTTCCTAATTTTACTTTTTTTGTTTTGGTCTCTCTCAGGTTCCTTCTCTAGTGTATGCTAAGTACACAGAGTCAAGGAGAACAACTTACTCCCTACGATCCAGAATTGAACAAAACTTTATGGAGAATGAATAATCAAGGAGTGCTAGTTAATCCTAACGGAGAAGAGTTAGGTGACGGTGTTGGGTTGCAACCTCCGAGGGTTGGTAATGAGAATAATCATATTCAAGCTGAGAATCTATTGACAGATGCAGTGAGAATACATGATCAACCAGGGCCAAGACTGCATGATAATTATAGGGTCAACTTTAATGCTGTTGACTGATGCGTTCCTAGCAATCTATACCTGGGAACAATTGACTGATGCGTTCCTAGCAAGATTCTTTCCAGTGTCCAAGAAATTAAACCACAAAGATAAACTCAACAATTTTGTAGCACTACCTGGAGAGTCCGTGAGTAGTTCTTGGGACAGGTTCACTTCTTTCAAATGAGGTGTTCCGAATCACCATATTGATGATGAGTCGATTAAGGAATATTTCTATCGACACCAGGATGACAACACTAAGGCAGTGCTTGATACTATTGCTGGAGGTTCATATGGTGAGTGTACTTTTAAGAAGATTGCGGAGAAACTGAAGAAGATCTCTCGAAACAACAAAGCTTGGAGCACTAGAAAGATTGAGACTGGGAGTAACACGTTTTCCATTCGTACTACAAACAACCAGTCTACAGATAAGATTCGTGAGGATATGGCTTAGATGAGGACTAAACTAGGGTTGGTTTTGAAGCATGTGAGCAGAGGTGCGGAGAAGGTAAATGTTGTGAATTATTTGACTAGGGATCCACCACCGGTTGAGGAGTGTTACTATGAAGAGGATACTTATGCGGTGAATGATCAAATATGGGGTTTCTGACCAAACGCCCAAGGTTCTAATATGGATAATTGACGCCAAGGTCAACGAAACCAAGGTCGGAACTATGGCAACTACAACCAAGAAGGTCAATATGTTCAGGATGGGAACTTCAATTGCGACAAAAACTACAGCAGGAACAACTATGGCACCAGAAATGATCGGGTTGGACCTTATGTTCCCCCTCAAAATCGGGAATCTGGTCCTAGAGAAGCTGGAAGTAATATGTCACGTATTGAGGATATGATGCAGAAGATGATGAGAAGGTTTGATGCAACTGATGAGAATGTGAAGGTGTTGAGAAATGACTTGTCTGAAATTGGCCAGAAAGTTGATGCCCATGCAGTGTGAAAAAGCAACTTGAGCACCAGTTTAGTCAGTTAGCTGCTATTGTGAATACACGCTTCCCAGCAACACCATCCAAAATCCAAAGAATGATGGGCATTGTATGGCAATCACGACTCATGGAGGAAAGTATACTATTGACCCCCACATTCCATTCGATGTATAAAAGGTGGTAGAAACATATGGTGATGGGATTGAGGTTAGTGAAGATATTAAAAATGCCACGAAGAAGGAAGCGGAGATAGCCCAAAAGGTTGTTCTCATGCCTAGACCTCCAACTTCTTTCCCACAGAGGTTAGTGCAGAAGTCTGAAGAAGGAAAGTACCGCAGGTTCATAACTATGTTGAAACAACTTTCCATCAATGTCCCTTTGATAGAAGCTTTGGAGCAATTACCTGGGTATGCAAAGTTCATGAAGGACTTGGTGACCAAAAAGAAGGTTGTCAGTTTTGAGAATGATTAGAGGTTGCAGCATTGTTGTGCCATTTCTACGAGGTTACTAGTACAAATGAAAGATGATCCTGGAGCTTTCACTATTCTTTGCACCATCGGTAAGATGCACTTTGCGAAAGCTTTGTGTGATTTGGGTGCCAACATTAAGTTGATGCCATTGTCGATTTATAAGAAGTAAGGTTTGGGAGATCCAACACCAATTGCGATGCGTTTACTTATGGCTGATAAAACTGTGAAAAAGCCCATTAGAGTGCTTCAAGATGTCCTTCTAAAAGTGGGGCCGTTCATTTTTTCGGCAGACTTTGTTATACTTGATTGCGAAGTTGACTTTGAGGTCCCCATAATCTTAAGGAGACCATTCCTTGCTACTGGGTATGCCTTAGTTGATATGGAGAGAGGGCAGATGAAGTTTTGAGTGAATAAAGAGGAGGTGACCTTTAATGTCTCTAAGTCTATGAAGCAGGAAAATGATGTTAAATCGGTATCGGTGGTGAGTCACACTTTCAGAAGAGGTGCTGAAGTGTTTAGTAAGGAGAAGTTAGGTGCAACCTTGTACACGGAGAACAAGCACCATGCTCAAAAGACAGAAAAGTGCAAACTAGGTCCTGGTGATCTGGTGTTATTTTATAAATCAAAGTTGTGCTATTTTCCGGGCAGATCCAAGTCCTAGTGGACTGCACCATTCAGAGTGACCCAAGTTTCCCCACATGGAGTGGTTGAGCTTGAGAAAAGGAGTCGGACAAGGTTCAAAGCCAACCAACGGAGGATAAACAACTACATGGGAAATTCTGAGAGTGTAATTGCAGTTAT
The DNA here is from genome assembly GCA_036553675.1 of Solanum okadae. NCBI lineage: Eukaryota > Viridiplantae > Streptophyta > Magnoliopsida > Solanales > Solanaceae > Solanum > Solanum okadae. Next base: position 28,302,682 of record CM071689.1, read on the forward strand.
AGAAGCATGGAATCTTGATGAAGTCTGAGTAATCAAAAGGCCTGCCTCGCGCCTCGACGTTAAATCAAGCGCTTTTTGGGAGGCAACCCAAGATGTAATATCTAGCCAACTATACATTTTTCTTTTCGATTTAGGAGGTTTCTTTGTTTATTTGAAATATTTGTAATCCTTTAGATTGGTGTTTTATTTTCTGTATTAGTGTTGGCTAGATATATCATAGGGTCCGTGTCTAAAAAGTGTCCAGAAATTGTAAAAAGAAAGGCCTAACGATTGCTACATGTGCAGAGATGAAAAGCCAAATCTGCAAAAAAAAGAATGTCAGAGGTCTACGGACCCCATCGACGGTCCGTGGGTCAATCCGCGGACCGTGAATGGTGTCCGTAGATTCCAGGTATGTATCCTAAATTTTCCCAAGTGTGGGTGCCTCTAGTGGCATGAGCACTTCTGATGGTGTAGCGAGAATTAATGTTAGCACTACTGAGGGTGACCCAAGTGTTGATCCAGCGGGATCCGAGAAACCAGACCCACCCATTTGTTGATGGTTCGTCGGCGCTATGCGCCACATGTTTGCTCCACCCAAATCCATTACTGTTTACTGCTTTTTGTGTGCATTGGGGAAAATTGCACTTATTTTTTGTTGGGATGGGGTAAATGGATTGTGAGTGATAGGGTGAAGTCTGAGTAACCCAACTCATAATCCTCTCTTGGGGTTTTCTTCCCTGTGTTCTTTTGCCCCAAGAGACTGCTTAATTTATGTTGAACCGGCATGTGTTAGGATTGTATATGTAGAAGTATGAGAAAGAATCAAGCATGATGGCAAAAGCTTTTTTTAAAAAAATAAAATGATACCCGTCCAAAATTTTTATGATATGTGCTAAAATCTGTAGGCTAGAATGAATTGAATGTGTTGGCTCTGAGTGTGACATGATAATGAACCAACTTGATGGCATGACTTAAGCTAAAACTTGAACTAGGTAATTTGATAATCTGATAATGAAATTATGTGGCAAGAGTGTGTGAGAATAGTTGATTATTCAAACAGTTTTTGTGCCAATCTAGAACTTGCCCGGTTAGTTCTGCTAAGACAATCTACTCTAGAGGCTAGGAAGTGATCATAGGCTCTTGTTCTGATAAGTCCACAAATTGCCTAAATGAAGAATCCAACCAAATGAAATAAATGCTCCGTTTGATCCAAATGCTTTAAGCCTAAATAAGACCATTTATTTCTAAACCGCTCACTCACCTTCCCATAATCTACTATGTTTCCCCCGGTCCCTCCTTGGACATGTGCACCTCGACTTAGGCCAAAACCCTAAGTTGAGGGTGGCTAATGTAAAAAGTAACCTCAATCTTGGCCCTGATCCGACATCGGGTATTGTACACCTCAACCAATGGAAAATCCACAAGTTGAGGGTGGCTATGAAAGAGTAACCGAAAGAAAAATGGGTATGAAAAGAGTTTGATGTTAAAAAAGAGTAAAAGAAAATAGAGGAAAGGATGTGACTTGTTGAAAGCTAAAGAAAATAATATAACGCAATAAAAAGATGAAAGTGAAAAATAAAGAGCTACAAAGTTTAAAGTCATATCCATGGTTGAAGAGAATCAAGGGAAAGAAAGTAAAGCGGTATAATGTCAAAAATAGGGTAAAAAGAGGTAGAAAGCCTAATGAAATGTCAAGGAGGGCAGAAAGTCACTAAAAAGTACCCAAATGTACGACACCTGACCCTGAGCCTACGTTACAAGCCAAGTAAGTCCTATAGTGATCCTAGAACCTAGTTTGGAGAGTCTAAGCAGTGAAAATAAGGGCAAGCCTATGGTATTGAACACTAACTGTACTTGAATTTACTTCTGAGTGTGACATGTTGAATGAATCCTTGTACTCAAAATCAAATTCATTGTGTGAAAATGGGATTTCGTTTGAAGTAAGGGCACTAGTTACATTGTCGGAAAGTTGGTACCTTGGTGATAGTAAAACAGTGTATGTTGTTTGTTGGTTGGTTGGTCTTTGTCATGTTTAGATCCGCACAAGTTAGCTTGTTGAGTTGAGAGAAAAGATTTGCACTAGAGAAGAGAGTCGGGGTAGAGAGCCATGTGATTGCTTGTACTTGAAATGCTTGCTTCTGTACAAGTGTCGTTTACAGTCTTAGTGCGTCGCTTGAGGACAAACAACGAATTTAAGTTGAGGGTGTTGATATACCGTGAGTTTACGATATTTTTAATACATTTCACTTAAGAGTTGTGTGTGTCTATGGCCATTTTGTATTGGTTTTTAAGTATTTTTATCATGTTTTCAGCAAAATATGTTCAGACGTGGAAATTGAGAGACACAGCTGAAGGATGTTCAAAAAAAGGGCATCTAAGGAGGTGATCCACAGACCGTAGGTCCATGAACGCTCCGTAGATGGGTGTCGTAGATGAGCAGGCAAGGCATTAAAGGAGAACAGGGAATTCTTGACCAAGTGTGGAACCACGGTTGCAATTGACGGACCATAGATTGATCTACGGATAGTACTGTTGCACCGTCAAATGATTTTGAGAAAGGGTTCCAGTACCTGATTTTGAAGATTTTATGTGTGGAGCTACGGAGGAGGATCTACGGACTGTGGATCAAACCACGGTCCGTACTGTTGATTCGTCATTTACTTCAGAGATGATGTTTTGTAAGCTGAAAATTTGCCCAAGTCCTCAGTCACGGAAGGAACCTACAGATCGTAAGTCAATCCACGGTTCGTATGTCAGTGTCATAGATGGAAGATGCATCCTGAAACATTATTTCCTTATTTCGTTTCCTTTTTAGTTAGGACTTATTTTTCTATATATAGGGCGTGTAAATCTCGTTTTTGGGGGTTAGACTTTATTACTTTTATTCTAGTTCTTGACTTTGGAGATTAACTTGCAACTTTAGCAATTCTTAATTTCCTAAGTTCGTTTTGAAGATTTTGACTTCGCAATTCAAGTTGAGATTCTAGGTTTCTTCTACTTATTACGTAAGTTCATGATTTCTTCATCTAAAAATATGAATTGTGTTCTTGCTACTATGGGTAACTGAATCCACAACTAGGGTTGTGAGAACCATGAGTGAATAACAACGTATGAATAGTAACTAAGTAATTCCCAAATAGTGTTATTGCATGCATTGATAATTCTTTCTTTTAGAAGTCCTTTTAACGAGTGCACGCGTTAGAACTTACCTTGTTTCTACTTTCCGGACCAAGGAGGTAGTTAATAAAAAAAGAATTATCAACATAGATTTAGTGTGATACTATCTAATAGTCTAATGTCGATTGGTGCGAGGGTGAAAACTAAGCCATACATCGATGTGATGTCTAATATAAGGTAAAGGTAAGGGTTAGTAAATTATACACACGTAGCCAGACCAAGGTGCATGGTGAAATTCTCTAGTTGCCGAACCAAGGAATTAGAGATACCTAACTTATCACTTTGAATGTAATACACTAGGAAATGATTGCTATTACTAGGATTACCGCGTTATGAGCTTATGGGGAACACGTACACCCTAGTTACTTACTCATCTTGGAAACACCTAAAGTTTGAATCTTGCTCATTGATTACTTACATAATTTCCTGAATTTGTTTCACAAATCCCCCCCCCCCTTAATTACTTGTTTTTCAGAAATACATTGACTAAACGAATATAATCATTGGTTAAAATTAAGTCTAAACCATATTCCTCGTGGGATCGACCTCAACCTACAAGTTGGGTTCTTTACTTGATAGCGATTGTTTATGCTTCTTTAGGGAGGTGTAATTGTAACACCCCAGAAATTCTATGACTTAAGTTAGAGCCTTACCTTATGAATAATGACTTAAAAACAGTTAAAACGATGTTTCTAAACCTAAATTAATGTAATTGACTTGGTCTGGAAGAGTAAAAGTCTAAACGTCAAGAAACGACCACGACATCCGGAAACTAGAGAAGAATGTGTTCTAGTGTGTCCTTAGGTTTTTGGACAGGTTTTGGAGTGTCGTATGATGGTATAATCTTGTAAAAAGGTTTAAATTAGGAAAGTATATGTTCATAGGGTCAAAACGTTCGGGTACGGCCCCCCAAGGACCCCCTTAGGGGTCCTTGAGGAGGACCTAAAGTTGGACCCAAAAGCTGTCAAAACTGCAGCAAACGTCGAGACCAAGACTCACGGCCCGTAGACTGGTCGACAGACCATAAGTCATGGCCGTGAGCCCATACTTAGTCGTGGGAGACTTGGCCCCCTGCAAAAGGGAGCCTCAGTACCAAACGATGGATGACCAGCACGGTCCGTAGTTGGAGGGTCGTAAGTCCTGGCAGTTTTTAAGTTTTTAGTTTATGGGTCTTAGTTTTAGTTAGTTATTTAATTAAGGGTTAAGATGGGTGGTTAGTTAACTAATTACCATTCTAAACCTAACTATAAGACCCTAACCCTAAGACTTTCAGACAACTAAACTCACAAGTCAAACTCATTCTTTCTCAAAACTCACTCAACTAAGAACCTCATTAAAGAAGTAGACCAAGGTTCATCTAGGGCAGCAAGGTTTCGATTTTTCCCCATCAGTTCTCAAGGAATTAACTAAGGTATGGTTGCTTATCACTCTTGGGATTCCTTTCCCCAAGAGGCCCCTTCAAGATGAATTTCAAAATCTTTAATTTCTAGGTTTTCAATCCAAAAACGTGGGTCTTCTTTATAAAATGAAATTGATGTTATAAAATAAATTTGATTGATGTTATATGAACAATTATGAATGAATGTATGTTGTATTTGTGGTTTCTTGAAGAATTCCCCATGAGACCCATGTTTCTCCTTCTTTTCCTAATTCTAACCCTAATTTGTGTTGGATATTGATTGAAGGCTATGAATTGAAGGTGATGTTATGTAATTCATGTTTTTATGATGATTCTACCCTAGGTTATGTATAATTTCTATGAAATTAGGGTTGAGTCTTTGAATGAAGCCTTGAAGGCTATGAAAGGAATATGTCAATTGATTATATTGATGTTGATTATGTTATTACTTCATAAATTACCTAGTATTATGTATTGGTTATGAATTTTTGGTAATTGAAGTATGAATGCCCCAAAAAGGGCAAGAAGGTATGAAGGTTAGTTCTTCTTTGAACTTAATTATGAAAGGTGAATTACTTAGATTGTAATGATGCTATACCTAATGTGTTGTTGAGGTGTTGATGACCTAGTTTCCTCATCCTTAACCGCTCTACACTTGAAGTAGCTATGAAACATGTATGTATGTGATGGTATGATTACTATATGATTGAAAGGTAGTTATCATGATTATAGTGTAATGTAAAGTGAAAGGTTTACTCACTTGCTAGTGTTTCTAAGTGAAAGGATTATTCTCACTTATGAACACCTATGAGCTATTATGATAAGAGGTTTACATAAGAGTCTAGTAAAGACTAATGTGAACTTATGTGATGACTAACGATGAAAAAAAATGGAATTATATGCTTAGCACCGAAAGGGCATGTAAATGAGATGGGGGTCTCACGTTTGGTAAGTTCGGCTCCCCACATGGGTTTCCTTACGTTTAGCAAGTCCGGATTACTCATGGTATGTGTTGTCTCATGAGTGGAAACCCCCATATTTAGTAAGTTAGGGTTTCTAGAAGCAATCTCTTTGACCCTTAACTATGTGCCCACATACGACTTTAGCTTAGTGGATCCACCTAGATAGCTATGTACGAATGGTTACACCTTAGGCAAGTGTTAATCCTCTCTTTTCAGTGTGGGAGTAGAACACCAGATTCCATGTAGCTCTCATGGTCTATGTCGGTTATGGCAATATCTCCCTTATGTAAAAGTAAATGAAGGAATGAAAGGTGTGAACTCTTACTACGGCTTTCTTAAGGGTTTCTACATAGTGTAAGGGAGGGTATGGGAATTCTCTTGTACATTGCACTTGTGGGATCCTAAGGGATGGTTGTAGTAGTGTTCTCTTGTGATTATGATGATTATGATTTATGTATGTTGAAGCTATGTTATGTATGATCATTATGAATATGGTAAGTTATGATGAAATACGATCTTATGAATGTATGCATGAAGTAGGTTGCTTAATGTGATACTTGGCTTTGAATAGGGTTATGAGATTCCATTATTTGCATTGCATTAGTATTGCTTGGGTTGTTTATATGATGGGATGATATTATGTTGGGTTGTACTATGATGCTTACTTTGTGTGCATATTGGATTTACTTGGTAAAAAGCATGTTTTGACTAAAATGTCCTTTTATGCATGTTTCAATGGTTTTTATGCATAGTAGCCATACTTAGTACGTGTGTTGTTCTAACCCATATTTTATCCTTTTTCCCCAAACATTTAGGTTCGGGCCGTTGAGGATTTCAAACTTACTTCTCAAGACACTTGGAGTTGCTTCCCCAAGTTGGTGAGTCCTCAAGTCCGAGGACAAGACCCTATGATCTAGCTTCTATGTTTATTTCTTTGCTTTTGTTGAAATACATTGTTGTACTTTCCTATTTCAAGACTTCTTATTGATGTAAGGGCTAAGTCCCATTTTCGATACTTCTATGTCTAGATAGTACATTGTGACGAAGTTAGATTATATTTTTCATCTATGAAGTGAAGTTGAACTTCCAAAGTAAAAGTTTTAAATTTTCCGTATTTTTACTCTATGATATATGCTATGATGAATGTTAAGGGCTTGTATAAGACCTCTTCGAGGTCGAATACGCCGGTAACGACTAGGGGGTGCTCTCGGGTCGTTACAATTTTAGCGGATCAGTAAACATAACATCTAGGATCATGAGTGACCCCAAGCTAACTCTAAGCTGGAATATCATAATAAAACTCAAACGACTAAACCAAAGATACTATGTGGAAGCTTAAAACAAGAGATAAATTGAAATGATGGGGAATACCCAGTCTAAATATATAAGTACTGAATTAGAGTTTAAGATACTAAACTATAACTCAAATACTAAAGTTGAATCTGTCTATGTATGAAATAACACTCTAACTGACTAGAGATGTTGGGACATGCCCCCAGCTAACTTTAGTAAAAATTGAAACTAAAATGAAAGACTGGAATATAAAGAACATGTGTATCTTTCTTGAAGAATAAGGACTCACTACTAATACTGCGGAATACAGATCGGGAATCGATCGACACGTGATCTGAATTCTAAGGACTTGAACCTACATCACAAAAAGATGTAGCGCATAGTATGCATCAGTACTTGAAAGGTACTGAGCATGCATGATAGGATAAAACTGAACAAACAAATAACTGGACAAGGCATACTGAGCAATGAGATAATCTGAACATGATAAAGATACTGAGATATATTGAATATGAACTAAACATAATACAATGGCCAAGTACATAACATGCTGAAACTGAATACTAAAATACAACTGGAACCTGGTCAATGAACTAGAATCTGAATGTGGGAGCTATTATTTACCGACATAAAACCACGTCAGCTAAATGTGGAGTTCGATGTATATGCCCTATTGAGAGGACCCAATATACCTTGCCAAGGGTATGAGGCATGACTGGCGTGATCACTAAATATGATGCCCACATAGGGGACTTATAAACCCACGGGGGCATGTAATTTTGGGACTATGATGGTGACTAACCCTAGTCCAACTCGGTGTTAAGCCTACTCCCAACTGGAAATGTGTAAACTACAACATAACTGAAATATATTGAATAACTCGATATTCTGACATGCTAACTGAAAATGCAACATTAAATACTAATAATGAAACATTTGAAAACTGAGGCATGTTTATCTGTCCTAGCTAGTGTAATTCATGAACTAAACGAATCTACACAACTATGGTTCTGAATTTCATGCAAGGAACTAAGAAATAATGTTACAACAACATGAAATTTTGATTACGAATACTATACAACAAAATCACAACAATTAACTAAAGTTTCTAGAAACCCTAGGTCTAAACAATATGTAGGGAATAGAGAATCTGATTGAATTCTAGGGACTGTATGGGTGAAAGGAACCCACTAGTGAAATCCCACATACCAGGTGATGAATTCCACGGAGAAATCATTCGATTCGGGGCTGGAATTGAATAAAAATTTATGCGTTCTTTGAGAGGGTTTGGTCGACTGTTTCTTCTCCTTTTGCCTTAGTTTGATTGATTTTTGGAGAATGATTTGACTAGGGTAAGTTCTGATTTAGTTACTAGGCTTTAACTAACCAAAACGACGTAGTTTAGGTGTCTAACGCAAAGGGGAAAAGACCAAATGACCGCTAACTTAAAACCGTCAGGGCAATTAATGGGCCTGACAGACAGACCGTCGACTGACCTACAGTCCTTCTTGGGCAGTCATCGATTGACTTTAGAGACTAGGATCTGGAGGGTCTGAACCACGGATTGTCGTCTGACCTATTGTCCATAGGTCCTGGCGTAGGTCCAGACTTGGCTGGATTTTTTTGGGGTTCTGGGAAGGGTGTTGCAGGTGGCCAACCATGGACCCCACCCATTGCCCGTGGGTCACCCTAGGTATGTGTCCTCCGTTGGTGGCACCTGCAACTTCAGAAAATTTATATTTTGGTCTTTCTAGCATATGGGGTGTTACACTTACATTTAGAGGGTTGTTTTCGGGGTTACCATCTGAGGATCCATATGCTCATCCGAGCAAGGTCAAGAGTGTCTATTTGAGTAGTGTGGGATGAACAGATTTAGACATGCATGTGATCAGTTTAAGGGTGTTTCCACTATCATTGATAGATGATGCTACTGTATGGCTAACTTAGCTACCGTATAACTTAATCACCATGTGGGACGAGCTACACAATATGTTCTTAGATAAATATTTCCCATTTTCAAAGAAGTTGAACCTCAAAGCTAAACTTAATAGCTTTATGGCTTTACACGGAGAGTCGGTTTGTAATTATTGGGATAGATTTACAGGTTTCATGTGAAGTGTGCCCCACATTGATGATGAGTCACTAAAAGAGTACTTCTACAGAGGGTTGAATAACAATGGGAAAGTTATGTTGGATACAATTTCTAAAGGTTCTTATTGGACTAATACATTCCGTAAGATTGCTGAGAAACTTGAAAAGATCTGTAAGAATAATAAGGCATGGAACATAAGAACTTCGGCTATAATAAAGATCACTTTTTCGACAAAACAATCACAAAATCAGGCTCATGATGATATTCATGAGAAGATGGCATTGTTGAGGATAGAGGTTGGCTTGGTATTAAAGCAGGTGAACAGAAGCACTAAGAAAGTGAATACAGTGAATTATTAGACTACAGCACCATCAGCTGATGAGTATATCTATGAAGAGGATGTGAATCTTGTGAATGATCATGCAGGGGGTTCTGAACAAATGCCCAAGAATCAAATCATGATAATTGGTGCCAAGGTCAAGGAAATCAAGGTTGGAACTACAATAACTACAATCGCAAAGGGAGCTATGTTCCTGATGGGAACTATAATCATGACAACAACTATAATATGAATAGGTATAATAACAGAAATGATAAGAGTGACCCTTGTTTTCTACCAGGGACATGGGATGTAGGATCGAGTTTGAATCATATTGAGGATATGTGAATAACATGGTGAAAAGGTTTGACTCAACTGATGACAATGTGAAAGAGATGAATATTGATTTATCGGGTATTGGTCAAAAAGTTGAGTCACAGGTAGTATCAATTAGATAGATTGAGTAGCAGTTGAGCCAGCTATCTTCAAGTTTTAATTTGCGCCAACAAGGAGCACTTACCAACAATACTATTCAAAACCCGAAGAATGACAAACATTGTATGACAGTTACTACTAGGGGTGGAAAGCAGACTTTTGACCCTCCTACGCCAACTGGAGTAGAAAGTCTGAAAGAGCACGAAGAATAAAAGTTGATGTACTTGAGGAGACTAAATATCATAATGAAAAAGAGTCTAAGGTTATGCAAAAGATCATCCCTATTCCGAGACCTGCACCTCCCTTCCCACAAAGGTTGGTTAAGAAGACTGGAAAAGTAAAGTATCGTAGGTTCATATCAATGTTAAAGAAGTTATCGATAAATGTTCCTTTGACTGAAGCACTGGAATAAATGCCCAGTTATGCTAAGTTCAGGAAAGATCGTGTGACTAAAAAGAGGATTGTCAGTTTTGAAGGTGATGATAAGTTGCAGCATTGTAGCTCCATTACTACTAGATCGGTAGTGCAAAAGAAAAAGGATCCCACACCTTTTACCATAACATGTAGCATTGGTATGTTGCACTTTTCTAAGGCCATATGTGACTTAGGTGCTAGCATAAATTTGATGTCTCTGTTTGTGTACAATAATTTGGGCTTAGGATCCACCAACCCGACTGTAATGCGACTACTTATGGATGCTTGAACTATGAAGAAATTGATTATTGTGCTACAAAATGTCCTTGTGAAAGTTGAGGTGTGCATATTTCTGGTGAACTTTGTGATACTAGACTGTTAGGTTGACTTTCAAGTACCCATCATCTTAGGGAGACAATTCCTTGCTACTGGGTGTGCTTTAGTTGACATAAAAAGAGGGCAGATGATGTTCTAATTGAATAATAAAGAGGGGACCTTTAGTATCTTCAAATCGATGAAGCATCAAAGTGATCTTAAGTTAGTGTCCGTGGTGAACTATACTGTTGAGGGGAAACCATAGGTGTCCATTGTAGATAGATTGGATGTTGAAGCGCTAGTTGTTGTGATCATGAAATTTAATGGAGAGGGTATAACAGAATATGATGAGTTAATTGTTGCCATTTTATGAGGGTGAATTTCCCTCATCACTAACCAAAGGATATGGATTTGGATTTGGATTTGAAGAATCGAGACACTCTGCTTGCAAAACCATCTATTGATGAGCCTATAAAATTTGAGCTAAAGGCTCTTTCATCTCATGTGAGGTATGTGTTCTTAGGAAAAAATAGTGTTTTACATGTCATTATTGCTGTTGATTTTAACAAAGGGCAAGTAGAGGCACTGATATCGATATTAAAATGGGTTAAAAGGGCTATATCATGGACTATTACTAACATTATTGGTATTCAACCGTGTATACGTTCTAACAAGATTCAACTTATGCCACATAGTAAACCAAGTATTGATAATCAAAGAAGATTGAATCCGCCAATTCAAAAGGTTGTGAAGAAATATATTATCAAGTTGTTAGATAATAATTGGGTTTGTGAGGTTCAATGTTTGCCAAAATGGGAGGAACCATCGTGGTTTCCAACGCGAAGAATGATCTTGTCCCAGTGAGGCCTATCACTAGTTGGAGGGTTTGCATGGATTACCGCAAGATGAATGAATGCACTAAGAAAGATCACTTCCCAATGTTGTTCATATACCAAATGTTAGATTATCTTGTTGGAAAGTGTTGGTATTATTTTCTAGATGGGTATTCGTCTACAATCAGATCTCTATAGCTCCGACAGACTAAGAGAAGAGTACTTCCACTTTTCCTTACGTGATGTTTGCTTTCAAGAGGATGTCATTCGGGTTGTGTAATGCACCTATGACTTTTAAACATTCCACAATGCCTATATTTTACGATATGGAGAAATATACGACAGAGGTATTTATGGATGATTTTTGGTGGTTGGTGACAAGTTTTGTTATTGCTTCACACAGTTGAGTGGTGTTCTGAAAAGCTGTTAAGAATGTAATCTTATACTCAACTGGGAGAAGTGTCAGTTCATGCCAAAAGAGGGTATAGTTCTATGCCACCAGATTTTAAAAAAAGGGTATTAAGGATGATAGAGACAAGGTTTAGGTGATTGAAAAGTTGCCACCACCCATCTCTGAGAAAGGTGTTAGAAGTTTTTGAAGGAATGCAGGATTCTATAGGAGGTTATTCAAAGATTTCTCAAAAATTGCATGCCCATAGTGCAAACTTCTTGAAAAGGAGACGTATTTTAAGTTTGATGATGCTTGTCTGAGAGCATTTGAGGGGCTCAAAGAGAAGTTGACTTCTACACCAATCATAATTTCACCAGACTGGGGACAACGGTTTGAAGTTATGTGTGATACGAGCAGGATAGAACTTGGCTTAGTATTTGTGTAAAGGCGAGAGAAGATTCTTCATCCCATATAGTACGCCAGAAAAGCTTTGAATATTGCTCAAAAGAATTATATGGTCACTGAACAGGAATTTCTTGATGTAGTCTTCACTTTATAGAAGTTTAGATCCTATTTTCTTGGCACTAAAGTCATTGTGCACACTGATCATTCTACAATGAGGTACCTTATGGCAAAGAAGGATGCAGAACGTAGATTGATTCGATGGGTACTATTGCTGCAAGAATTCAACTTTGAGGTAAAAGATAGAAAGGGAAAAGAAAATGAAGTGGCTTATCACATGTCCAGATTAGAAGAAGAGGCTATGTTGAGGTTAGCTGATGGATTTGAGAGAGATGATACGTTCCCAAACAAATAGGTTTTGGCTGCTTCTTTTGATCTTATCACTACAGTGTGGGTAGTATTGGCCAACTATCAACCAAGATGCTCTTTATTTTGCCAAGTCTTGTGATCATTGCCAAAGAGAAGGGGGTATTTCATGGAAACAAGAACCCCTAATGACTCCTATTATGATGATTATTCTGTTTGATATTTGGGGCCTTGACTCTATAGGTCCATTTGTGAGTTCAAATGGGATGAAGTACATACTTGTAGAAGTTTACTATGTGTCTAAAAGGGTGGAAGTTGTTGCACTTTCAAACAATGTATTGAAGAGTTTCACCACATTCCTAAAAAAGAATATATTTTCCCTATTGGTACACCAGGGGAGATTATTAGCTATTGAGGTTCCCAGTTTTTTAATAAGTTGTTCAAGGCGTTGCTTGACAAGTATTGTGTTTTTCACAGCGTAGCAACTCTTTATCATCCATAGTCTAGTGGGGAAGTTAAAGTTTCAAATAGAAAAACTAAGCAAATCCTTACGAAGACTATGAAATGCGAACATAACTAATATGTCGACAAAGCTTGATGATGCTCTATGGGCCTATAGCACTACATTCAGGACTTCGATAGGTAAATCTCCCTAACAACTTGTGTATGGGAAGTCTTGTCACTTGGCTTTAGAGTTAGAGTATAAAGTTTTGTGGGCACTGAAGAAGTTGAATCAAGATTGGGATGCCTCATGAAGTCAAATGTTGAATGAGTTGAATGAGATCGATGAGTTTCACCTAAAACATATAAAAGTTCAACCTTGTATAAGGAAAAGATGCAGAGGTAGAATGATAAAAAGTGCGAAAAATGTGAATTTGCTATAGGTGATTTGATAGTTCTATTCAATTCAACGTTGCGTTTGTTTGCTCGCAAACTCAAGTCTAAGTGGATGGGGCCTTTTAGAGTGGTACAAGTGTTTTCACACGGAGAGGTTGAACTTGAGAATGAGGAAGGAACAAGATTCAAGGTGAACGGTCAAAGGATCAAAGTCTACTTGGGTCAATCAGAAGAAATCAAAGAAGTGAATAAAGAATGGGATCTTGATGAAGTCTGAGTAATCAAAGGGTCTGCATCCTACCGTGACGTTAAATCAAGCGCTACTTAGGAGGCAATCCAAGATGTAAATCTAGCCAATTTAAAAGATTTTTTTACTGATTTTTATGTTTTGACAAATTTTGTATGGATTTTTATGTTTTTATAGAGTTTTAGTCTTGGCTAGATTAGGGTAGTATAGGGTCTGTGTCCAAAAAGAGAATAGAAAATGTAACAAGGAAGTCCTAATGTTTTCTACTTGTGTAGGAAAGAAAGTTCAGTATGCTTATTAGGAAGTTTTGACAGACTGAATTTTGTTATTTCTCGTACGGGTTGCACAATTATGATTTTTACTCGATTTTGGTTCGATCTATGATTTTTGTATTTTTTTGTCAAAATGTTCATAATGCTATTGTAGTTATGTTTTAATAGCGTGGCAGCTTTTGGAGCCCGTTTGGAAGGGTAAAGCTCTAGAATTGTGAATTCGGAGCGTGCATGGTTTGAATTTAGGCAGGCTATGGTTTCCCAGTTTTAGATTGAGTTCCGAAATGTGAACTGGTATTGGTTAGTTGGAGTTTATGTTGGGTTAGTAGCTGATTCATGTTATCTATTTAGGAATCATATTTTAGGTCATATGTTTTTGGAGGTTTTAGCATGTTTAATTCCATTTTTTTGTGATGATACCTAACTTGTGGTTTTCATGTATAATTTTTGTAGTTGAATGGAATTTTGTTATGGGTCGCAGCATAGGTGTAGGCTACTGGTGTCGAGATTCCTTAGAATTTGCTCATAAGTCGCTTTAGATGACTTAGCTTCGTGTAGACAAATGTAGTAAACTTAGGTTTGACAGAATGAGTCTTAGCTAGATGGTTACTGAGCTTCGATGACCTGGCATCCATAATTCCCCTAATACCTCTATTCTTATGATTCTCGGTGGCAATATTTTCTTCACTTAATTAATCATGATTTAGAGTTGTTTAGGCTGAGAGTTATTCATTGATGACTTCCGAGTGGATGTCAAACTACAATGGCCTTATCATAATGACTTTTATATGGGACCCTTCTTCGATAGATTGTATAACCATAAATTAAGGTCTAGGCGTATTTCTCGTATAACCGCAAATTTAAGGTCTTGGCACACAACTCTTATCACCACAAATTTATGGTCTAGACACTTGATATTCAGCCGCAGTCCAAGTTTCACGCATATTATCCTCTATTGAGTTGATACCTAGAGGAATTGTTTTATTGGTTTCTTTTGGTATCCTATCTGTTATTCAAGGTCTGAGCTATGCACTCTCTTGTACTGGACTCTTCGAGTTTTGTTCTTATCGGTTAAAGCTCTTCTATGTACATGTCGGGTTTATGGGGTCCATTTGAGTTATTTACATAAACTTGCATATGAGTGTACCTTTTGGACAATAGGGGTCTAGTTAGGGTATAGTTGATTAATAGATTTTATTTTCGTTCTTTTTCTAGAATCGTGTTCATTCCTGTTAGATTTCCTTTATTTGGCCTCTGTAGTGTTAATTACGCTTTTCATATTGTCTTTACTTTTCGAGCTCAATCGCCCTATGATGCCTATTGAGTACTTGTTGTTTTGGTACTTGTACTACACTTTACAATTGTTTTTGTTATGCAGATCTGAGTACCACTTACCTATGTCGGTATCATGCCAATTGTAGGAAGACTGCCTTTGAGGGTGAGCTTATGGCATTTTTGATCATAAATGTTTCCTTCCGTATTGTTTGAAATGTCATTTGCATTTGAGACACGTCTGTTTATTTCAGTTGTCACGACCCGATTCCTTGAAACATGATGTCACCTACTATAAGTAAGTAAGCCAACTGTAACCCAGAATGACATGTAATGGGTATAAGGGCAGTACCAAACAGAAATAATAGTAGTAGTAAAAATATGATAGAAACGGAAGCAAATAAAAACTATATATAATTGAAACCCTCCCAAAATGTTGAAGTCACGAATATAGAGATGTGTAATATGAAAAAATACAAGTTCAAAAAGTGGACCAATCCAAGCCATCGAAGAGGCAAAAGACTATCTAACATATATAGAAGGAAATAAGATGATCCATGATACCAAGTGCTTACCCTGGACTTCGATATCCCAATGCTGCAAAAGATGGAACAACGATCACCGTTGGTAGTTGGTATTTGAACCTGCATCACGAAAAGATGCAGAGTGTAGCACAAGTACCAATACAAAGGTACCTAGTAGGCCTCACATGTCGACTAAGCAAGAAAGGTAAAAACAATCTAAAAAGATCATATGTAAGGTCAAAGCGGATATAAAAGAAATCACACTCGCATACCAAAAGTAAATCTTAGTAAAGCTAAACTATACTTAACTAGACCTCATAATCCCAAAAGTTACCCTCATGCGCAAGATTAAATAAAACCCCAATGGAACCCTATATGACCGACAAGTACATAGAATAGCTTAGTCTGATTAGAAAGGAGTACCACGAACCAAAAATTGGGCTCCAAGCCTAAGTAACCATCAAATCCAGTCAACTCCTAGCTTTGCTAGCAAGAGTGACAATCAGTCTAGGCCGCCCATCAAACAAGTCTACTCCCAGCCCAGCTAGCAAGAGTTACCCGAGGGCGTATCGACTCCCAAGAGGATCTCAGATATTAAGGACGCAAAACCAGCCAGTCCACTTTTACAGACATAGGTTACGTAGCTAGCAAGAGTGACCCCGGGGTATGTCGACTCCGAAGAAGATCTCAAGTAGATTCCAAGCCACCGTGGATCGATGCCACTCAAAAACATCACAAAAATCTTCGAGCCTGAATCACTCTTGTCCCAAGAAAGCACATAACCTCTCGGAAGACATCAGAGCCGCACAAATAGAAAGAGAAGACATAAAATCTACAAAGTCACAAGGATGCCAAGACTAAAGCTCATTCTATCTGACCCAAGTCTTCTATTTTAGTCTACAGGGATCTAGTCCGTCAGAAATGACGTCGGAGACAAAACAAGGCTACCAAGGTCATAAGTCTAAGGTATATAAATCTAACCTAGGCTAAGCCTGATCATGGTCAAAGTATCAATTAACAATGAAGGTAAACCACAACATCATGTAACAACACTAAAAAAAAAACCCCAAGCTAGCATAATACTAATCGTAGAAAAATAGCGACCAGTCAAAAAACATGGTATCTAAGAAGCGAAGTAGAAATAACTAGGTGCCCACCCCCTACTCACTCCAGTCATCATGAGTTTACGCATTGAAGCTCAATCTAAAAAGAAAGAAAGATATATCATACTTGTAGACCAACCGCGTGCGCTCCAAAATCACAAAGTCGTAACTTTTCCTTTCCGAGCAGCCTCCAAACGCTGCCACGCTATCAAAAGTAGGATCACACTGTCAGTAGGGTCTTTTAGACTTCAAAAGCACATAAAATGGATACAAACCAATTTTAGTGTCAAATGAGAATTGTGGGACCACACAATTTTTTTTGAAATTGACTCAAAAAGAGGTCCTAAACTATGCCACGAACTTCTGTTCCAAAATAGAACACATTTCGGGGCTCGAAATAACTAAACCAAACAACGATGAAATAACCACAATAAATAGGCCAAGGCAGCCTAAAAAAATAAATTCACCTCAAATGAAGGTTCTCCAAAAGCTCTAGATCACAAACCCAAATATTCATGATCCCTATGATCACCCAGGACTTCGAACCTCTGAAATGGGAGCTCAGATGGAGGAATAATCGCAAAACAATATGCAATAAATGATAAATTTGCGACCAATACTAGACTAAAAACACAAGCGACCTTCGCGTAAGAAGCCAATAATGTCCCTTAAGCGACATGCCTCAAAAAGGTATGCCTTGCTTTTGCATGCTCGTGGCCTCAAAAGTGAGACTCTCTTAAGCGAACCTAGTCCACAAAAGCGAACCCATGGTCACTTTATCGACAACCTCCTGGTTGGCCTCACTTACACGGAGCCTTGTCGTATAAGCGTCATTTTCTTAAGTGAACCCAGGGAGCCAAAAGCAGTCGCACAAAAACTCAAGCACCAAATTTTTTAGCAAAGTCTCCCCATCTTTACTTGGGAGCTCGGGATTAGTTTGGAACCCCATACACGCAAACAAAATATGTCAACCACTCAAATTAAACATTGCAAACTCAATGGAGCAGTCAAAACTTTCATACGAGGTCATCTTGATAAAATATCGGTCCCACACCCAACCCCATTTTAAGCAAAAATCCACAAGGGCGATTAGAATCAGCCCAAAAGCCTCGAGAACCAAATGAAGGGGTTAATCTAGACCAAAGTTAACATTTCAGTGCTAACTGCACTGACCGAATTCTCATCTGATCTCATTTATTTAGTAGGTTGACTAAAGTTAAACATAGGCCTTAACTTGTAAGTTAAAATGCGTAATTGCATAGAATCACACTGACAGCTTTGAGACTCATTCCAAACATGATAATAGCCTAAAGTAACCCTTGCAGAGCAAATGGAATCATCATAATTGGATCATAAGGTCATATTCTTAAATTTTTGATCAAAATGACCGTTTAGGTTCTAAAGCTCTAAAATACTAACACTCGCACAAAACTAAACAAAGGACAAGTGATTGAACTATCAAACGCAGCAAGTCATAAATGATTTGGGGGTATATAAACGCTCTATATGACGAACAAGAAGCATAAATAGAGAACTAACTTAGAGTTCATTCCATCGGTCCACTTTGGAGACTTGTACTCATTTATAGTAGCTCTCAACATGTAACTACTAGATTAATGGTTTGATCTTTTGTTTTTATATATATGTTGGTTTCCATTCTTATCTTCCCTTGTTTCCTTTAAATTCTAATGTGTTTCCTGTAATTTATGCTATTTGATTACATCTACCTTATATTCCTGTTACTAAATGTTCGAGCTATAGGTTGACTTACCTATTGGTGGATTATAGTGGGTGCTCTCATGACTGAAGCTTTATGGTGAGATCTACATAGATCATTTGGTTCTTCTGTACAGTTTGAGCCAAAAGGACTTTAATTCGAGGCAATATACATGGATTGAGCTTCTGAAGAACTATCACCTCTCTATCATATACCATCCAAGAAAGGAAATTTTGGTAGCAGATGCATTGAGCTAGATTGTACCCATATTGGTACTCTAGCTTTCCTTTCAATTTTGGAGTGACCTTTGGAATTGGACATGCAATCCTTAGCAAATAGGCTGGTTCTTCTTCATGTCTCCGATTCCAAGAGGGTTCTAGCTTACATTGATGCTCGCTCCACTCTATTGGAGTAGATTCGTGATCCACAGTTTGATATTAAAAACATAGTTGTATTCCTAGAATCCTCTACTTATGACATTTCCAAGCTCTTAGTTTCTTCATAATTCAACACTGGAATAACTTAAGAAAATTTTCAAATCTTGTGTCAATAAAGAATTTTAAACCACACGTGGCTTGAATATCATGTAATCTAATATATGTACGATATCCAATAGTGGAGTTCATCCATAATTCCTTGAATTAACGCAACCTACGATTTCTAGAGATGAATTAAGTCGTCAAACAAAATTGGATTCATCAAATTCTTCTTTGCCCATGCTCTCATACATCAACCCTAGCTAAAGAGAGGGACAATTGTTGACAAACCCAATTTTCACCCTTCATATGTCTAATTTATTGGTAAAGCTTCTGAAATTCTTAACAAAGAGTGAAATAACGTTTTGGAAAGACAATGTTTTTAACTAGTTTTGATGATATTTTATACCATCATTTGGCATAATATCAAATTAAATATAATATATATATATATATATACATACTCTTTTCATTCATTAGAAAATGTGTTCGATCAACTTAAAAATCATGTTATCTAAAAAAATAAATATTTAAATAGGTACATATCATTAATTTTCAATTCAAGTTCATTTACAACTTATATTATCATAATTAATCTATTTTTGCAAATAATTTATTCGATTGTGTTGAAGTTATCAAACCTAATTGATTAATAAGATAGTTGATTCGTCTTAATATGTCTCAAAACTAATTCATTTTAACTTCAATCAAAATGAAAGAGATTATTCTTTAAACCTAAAACTTGACACATTTTACTCTTAAATTAAACCTTGCAAAAACCTTTTATTTTTGTCCTACATCTCATCCCAAAAAAATGAAAATCCAACCCAATTCTTATTAAGAAAAAACAGCCACCTTCTTCCCTCTCTTTTATACCTCTTACTCAACACCTTAGCCCTAACCCTAGCAGAACCTAGCCACCTCCCCAATCACCCGCATTAATCTCTCATTTTCCTCTCAAATGGCTATTTCAAATTCAAACCTTTATTTTCAATTATAATTTTATGGAATTTGTTGGAATATTTGTTAGAGGCATTCGAAGTGGAAATCCACCCCCATGAATAATTAAAAAGTTCTCACATTTTTAACCACTGATTAATCTGAAAGAGATGGATTTTAGATCCAAAAATTAGGATTGCTTTTATTACAAAAAGAAAAATGGAAATCAAATACCAAACTGTGATTATTTTTTTAAATCATTACAAAATTAACTTTATTTTCTCTTGCTTTCTTCAAAAATTCAATAAGCTAAAGCTCACTAAGTCATTCCTCAACTCATCTCAACCCCGTCAGTACTCAACAAATGGTATTCAACCTTTAATTAAAGCTCATGTGTTTATATTCTATGAAATAATATATTATAGGATGATTGTTGATGGTATGATGATTATAGGATTTTTGTTTTAAATTCTTTTTAACTAAAGGAATTTGTTTGTTACAAAAGTTGAATTATACTCTCAGATATCTCTAATAATATTCTCCCCCTTAATTGTGGAGTTGTTTGCCTAAATGAAAGCTGATTTGTAGTAATTATCCATCATACTCATCTATTTATTACTGGTCATCCAGAAATCATCTTGAATTATCTCTTTAGTCATCATAGCTAAAATTTGATAATTGTTGATGTGACCTCTTGATATATCATGTAATCCTTTTGAATATATATGACATGTTTTATCATTTCCCTCCTTGTTAAATAACTTGATATGAACATATATAGTAAAATATAAGAGTTAAGCACACTTTAAATTAATCTCTGATAGACTTGGAGAATCAAAATAAATATATGAATGAGAAAAAACTAATAATCAAGAATTGAAAATCCAATTAAATCTCTCTATTTTCCTCTACAATAAAAAGTAAAAGTTAAGTTTTATATATATATATATATATATATATATTGAGAGAGAGAGAGAGAGAGAACAAGAAACAATAATGTTTTCAATAAAAATTTATACCAAAAAGAAGAGTAGCTATACTTCAAAATAATTTATTTCAAAATGTAGATATCAAGGATCTCCACCTTTTAAGATACACGATTTTAATTTTTCACCTACTATAGATACCACTGATCTCCACCTTTTAAGATACGTGATTTTAATGTCACCTGCTCTTTTTCTTCTTATCCTAAAAGATAGTCAAATTTTATTTGTGACCAATGAAAATTATTTCACCATCAGGTAAACTACCACAAAAGCAACTTAGGAAATACATTGACAAACTAGAACAAAATTCCTCAGAAAATATGATCTTTTTCTTCACCTATTCTTTGGGTTCAAACCTCTGAAAAATCCTCAAATTCATCTCTTCCACATACCATCTTGAATGATCAATGACTACTAATTTTCCTTTCACTTCTATCCAGTTATAAGTGTTTCTTTCCGAAACACCTATTAAGTCATACCAAAATGAGATAAATTATTTAAAATATCTTCATCCTGACAACAAATGAGCTATGAATCTTTTATCATGAGTATATACAAAAATGAATAGCTCTTTCGATGCAAAGTCCTTCATCTAGTAGTAGATATGACGAACGTGGTGCTCTTTTAATCTCTCTGGATGATTAACTTGAGCTAAGAGCTAAAAACTAATGTCTCCGCGGTGAATTCATTTTTAGCAGAATACTACTAATCAATCTTTTATACTTCTTTTCATACGATTAAAAGTCAAATTAATAGTACTAATGGGTATATTCATCATCAATAGAATTTAGGGAAGGATCATATCTTACTATTCTAGTAGTGGGATAATAAATATCATGAGGTGTTTGTTTGTACTCCCTAAGGAAAACAAACCTTTAACATAACGAAATCAGGGATATTTAATGCAATTTACTCCTCAATAAGAAAAATAACATTTTATATTCCACATTGTGATCTAAGGAGTTGGAAACTTTTTCATCCATGTCTAGTAGATATCCATCATAGCCTCTCTATAATACATCTCGAAAGAACAAATTCCTCAATATGTTCAGAAAGCTTTCTTATATCACAGAGCAGAAGGTAGAATATAAAAAATGATGTTCTTTGTATTTACCAGTAAGATGACATTAAATACACAAGTTTTGTTATGTTAATGGTTTGTTTTTCTAATGATGTACAAAGGAGAACCCCATGTTATTTATAATCTTAGTTCATGAATGGTAAATATATGATTCTTCCCTAAATTTAATTGATGATGTATGTAACTGTTATTACTATTTATTTTGTTTTGAACCGAATGAAAAGAAGTTAACAATTATTAACAGTATTCTGCTAGATATATATTTACCCACATGATAGTGAGTTTTAACACTTGGCTAAAGGGAATCATGGAGAGAGATTAAAAGTGCAGTCTTATACTTATTTTTGATACACGCTGTAGTAGATTGCATCAAAGGAGAAATATATTTTATATGACTCACGATAGAAGATTCATAATGCCATAAAATATTATGATGGAGAATTTTAGAATTATCTCACTGTGGAATGATGTAAAATATGTTTTATTAAGAAACTTTTAAAACATTATTGAAGTGACAGAAAATTAGTAGTCAATGATCGTTCATGATGTGATAGGCAAGAGATAAAAATTAACGTCTTGTGACTGAGTTCATCTTTAGCGGAATACTACCCACCAAATTTTTGTATTTATTTTCATCCGGTTCAAAGTAAAATATATAGTAATACGGGATAAATTCATCATTATTGAAATTTAGGGAAGGGTGATATTTTACTATTCTTTTAGTGGGATAATAAATACTAGGGGTGTTCGTTTGTACTTCATAAACAAAATAAATATTTAACATAATAAAATCTATGATTTTTAATGGCATCTTACTCTTCATATGAAGAGCAACAACTTTTTTATGTTACATCTTTTGATATATGGTATACCAATGTCACGACCAAATTTCTCAAGCCATGATTACACCTACTATATCTATAAGTACACCTACTATATCTCACAAATAGGTAAGCCTAAATCTTATTATGGAGCCATAAGCAACATGATATCACACAGAAGATAATAAATAAGAAGCCATAAGCTAATCACAATGAGAAGAAAGAGAGATCAACTTAAATATTACAAGAAATCATCTTCAAGACCCGATATAAGTCAGTAATCGAGCATATAATCAAAATAAGAGTACAAGACTTTTAAAAATGTAATATGAGTACTAATTATCTCTGAATACAACATAATGACTAACCAATCTTATCTTATCTTACAAAAGGATCCTAAGTCCGCTTATGTGGCATTCTCTAAGGTCATCATTAATTACCAATTATTTTTGTTACAATTTTGCCATTTTCTATCTTAGAAAAAGAAAAATTGTACCATCTGCGAAATAAATAGACAAACACACTTCCTTTTCCCTTCCAACGAGTGTGAAAAGCTACATTCTTTCAGACTCTTAATTACTGTTTTGCAAAGATCTTTTTCCATGATCATGTAAATTTTTTTTTCGCATTTACGTGTCATTCTATATTCATTGAATGCAATAAATATATGCTTTAAAACAATTCAAAGCCCACAATAATGGTCAGAAGCAAAATGTGATATTCCAATTATTACTTCTTCTCCTTGATTCTTACTCACTTGAAACTGCTGCAATGAGAAAATCTTCTTAAAATTTGAAATCATATCTTGTGGTGAAGCCATTGATGATTACGGACTAGAAGAACATGGATCTCGAAATTGGCACATTGAAACAATCCTATTTTTCTTTTATTTTGCAGTGGCTCATGAAGCACCGAGCAACATCTAAGGAAATCACTTACCAACTGAAATAGGTTAGGGTCATAATAGGGATCTTATATGCTGCTACATCATGTTATGCACAATTATTGTTGTTCTTTCTTCTTCATTTCTCCTTTTAGCTTTTTATAGAAAAACAATTCATTTAAGAGATAATTGTTGTTATTAATAGCATAAAAAATGGAATTTGGATGCAAACTTTAACACTTAAGATTGGGGCTTATCTTCCTTGGTGCTTCTAGTTTAGAGTTACATCATATGATATTGAACTAGTTTAGACAAATAAATTCATGTAATTTTGTATCTCTTATCCTCCTTTTTCCTTTCTTTCTTAGCCTATTCTCATGGTATTTTATTGTACTTGGTACTACTTCAGAATATTAGCTTTCCTCCTGCTTCTTTCTTCATCGGTAATGAATGAACATTTAATCAATATATAAAACTTTACATAATTTATCGGTCATGCCACTAATTATTAAGAAAAGAATGAAGCAAGATAATCTTTAGCATGGTGACGTGGCCTCAAACACTTGATTTATATATATTTTATTTATATTTACTCATGTGGTATATATTCCATTTTATTCTTCCCATAAAATGCTTGAACACTTTTATAATGATGAAAGATTCATGAATCATGATGAATTTGTTTTATTCATTTAGTTAAGATTTAGTTAACATCTTTACTCTTTATTCGTTGAGTTAAGATTTAGCAAGTACATTATGCTTATGGTTTTTGCTTTTGATATTCCTAATTCTTATTGTATGGTTATTAGTTGCATTTCATGGGGGCGAGGTTAAGATGGGCGAAATGGAAAGGGTCGTGGACATGGCAGTGTGGGAGCACAAAATAACAATTATGGTGCGACGTCATCATTTAGGTCGTATCCAAAAACATCTCAAGAGACAGGTTAATGAACTAATCATCATGAAGGACAGTCTATGAACTCACAATCATCCAGAATTGTTGTAAGAAATTCTTATTCCATTCCAAAGATTGAAAATAGTGGTGCAGGCTAGTTCCTTATTGAAATGCAATCAAAAGTTTTAAAGTAAATTACACAATATAAAATGAAATAATTGTGGACGTTGAATAGCTTGAGGCCTTAATAAAGTTTCGAGCTTGTAATTTTCTATGTGGAAGAGTATCTTCATTATAATTTTCAGAAAAAGAACACTACAATCAATGAATTGATGTGACAACACTTTATTATTATTCATTAGAGCATATCTAGGTTCCTCTTACTGCACACAGAGAGATGATAAATGCATAGTGTTATATTATAGTAGGTGTGCAACCTTTTCAAAACATTCTTGCCATTTTACCTTAATAAAATTTGATTTTTCTTCATACCATTTTAAATAAATAGAAAAATCATATTGCACTGCTAATATGTTGTTGCATGCATTCTGTTTGCATACATTTCACTGAGTGTCTTAATTTGTTTCTCATCTTTCTCAAGGCAACATTGTTTTATTTGTAATCCATAATGATAAAATCTAATTCTCTACAGTATATACACCTAAGTTTAAGGTAAACATATTATTGAGTAACAAGTTTCAAATAGGGGAGGAGTATAAATTAGGGTAGTCCTTATATATGGTAGCACAATTATTGTCTTAGAGAAAAATACATGTCATACATTTGAAATAAATAGTAGATTGATGGTCAAAAAAGAAAGGCTTGGTATAAAAATTTGTTGGCTCCAATTGTTATGCTCATTTACCAAACTAGCTATCTTACTTTTTCCTTCTATTTAATGTTGTACAGAACATCACAATGTTACTCTTTCTTGACCAAAAATTTCAGTCCAACCAGATAGGATTAATTATTGCATGTATCATGTATGGTAGTTAACATAGATGAATTTGGATGTATAATTTTTGCAGGTCTACCATGAAGAACTCGAGTCAGTTTGTTACTTGTAAATGAAAATCTTCATCTATTTCATTCCATTTTGTCACGCCTCGAGCCTACACCATGGGCGGGACCGGCACTCGGAGACCATTGCTGGCCCCAAGCAAACCCTTGGCCTAGCTTTCTTAACTCAGCGGAAACCTAACCCAACAACATAACTCAATGCAATGCAATATTACAAACAACTTAACTTATACAATATGGCCATAAAGGCAACTCGAATCTCAAAATAGAATATTTACATATATACATATAGATGAGAGACTCAATACTAGTTGACTGACTGCCTGTCTATGAAGCCTCTAAAATACTGAGATGGATGTTGGGACAGACCCCGCAACATCCTAATAAAACAAAAACTAAGAACACAAAATAATTGAGTCCTCCGGAATGCAAAGAGGCTCACCACGGACTATGGAGTGCTCAGCTGGATCAACGACACGCTGGATGCTGATCCTGGGTACCTGAATATGCATCATCAAACGATGCAGGCCAACTGGAATCAGTACATGGAATGTACGAGTATGCAAGCGGGAAAGCCAAACCACAACTTAAGCTTGAAAGGAATACAAGAGAACACTTACCTCGGCTCTGTACGACTCATGACTAACTGAACTCAATGTATAAAGCAATAAGACGCATGTAATATATAAAGCTTGTAAAACAATATAAACAACTTAGCTTGTTAATGATAAAACAATAACAACTCAACTTTACTTATATAAAAGTAATATAAGTTATGTGGGAGGCTCTTTAACCGACAACCACCACTATGAGCCCTAGTGGTGACACAATGCTTTACCTCGCGTTGCCCAAGGACCATCCTATACCTTGCCATGATATAGGAAGCTAACTTTACTTAGTGGATCCACTAGCTTAACTTTCGTGATCATCTAAAAAGTATGATCCGAGAAATCCCATGTTGGCGCATGGTTCTTATGGAGAGTTGAGTTAATCAGAACTCGTGTCCCCAATTCGGTGCTCAATACTACTCCCAAAATACTTTGGCTCATAATTGTCTTTAAACACATCTTTCTTTAGTTGAGATAATTACTCAAAACTTGGCCCAAAGGCTATTTTGGAAAAATATGGTTCCCCTCTTACTTGATTGTAATAACGTTTATAAACTCCTTTGGGAATACTTAGTTCCCTAATAGCCTTTTTAGAAAAAGAACTCAACTTTAAACTCTTGACTTAACTTGAAATTGAGACTCTTACTCGACTTGAAACTTAAGACTCTTACTTAGCTTGAAATCTATACTATTTTGCTTGACTTCTAACTTCACTTGACTTGGAAACTATCTTTCCTTGAAAGGGAATTATGAATTTCAAGGTGTTCGATCATATGTTGTGGGGGGATTCTTGAATGCTTAGACGTACTTTGGAGTGTCGGAAACAAGTATAAAACATAGGTACAATACTTAGGAACATGCATGAGAAAGTGGGAAAAGAATGGGGGAAACTTGGCTGAGACTTCAAATTTCTGGTGACACAGATGGAATCTACGGACGCCATCGACGGACCGTAGATGGACTTACGGTCCGTCCTGCAGGTCCGTAGATCGCGTCAGAAACTTCCCCAGAATTCAGTAAAAAAAATGACTAAGTGTTGACCTACGGTCCGTAGATCAGGTTACGGACCGTAGGTCGTGCCCGTAGATCGATGCCCCAAAAAGTCCAACTTCTGTCCCGATTGACGGTTGACCAGTACGGACCATCAATCGATCTACGGTCCGTAGGTCACGCCCGTAGATCGATGCCCCAAAGAGCCCAACTTCTGTCCCGATTGACGGTTGACCAGTACGGACCGTCAATCGATCTACGGTCCGTAGGTCACGCCCGTAGATGGGAATCGACAATCAAACTTTGCTGAAAATTATGGTGAAACAACTTCAAATGGTCATAACTCTTAGAATCATAATTCCCTCAACATACAATAGATTTCAACAAACACAATCAACAACATCAACAACCACTAACAACTTCAACAACAATTCCAATCTTTTCTAAATTCATAAAATGAGCTTGGTGTGTGGGGGAAAGGATCAACCCACACAAAGAACTCACATACCTATTAGGGAACACCCCCGACGATAATCCATGACGGAAACTTGTTGATCTCCTTTCTCCTCTTCTTCTCTTCTTCTTCTTCTCTTCTTCACTCTCAAGAACCCTAACTCTTTCTCTTTTAAAATGGGATAAAAAAAATGATCCAAAATCAGCCTAACACACAATGTAACCTCAAAAGAAATAATTTGTGAAAAGACCAAAATGCCCTTAAATTTCCGGACGGATTTCCCTTCCAACTGCCCAACTTCTAAAGGGCATAACTCCCTCATACGAACTCAGAATCGAGCAAACTCGGTGGCGTTGGAAAGATCATTCCACAAGCTTCACAACCATAAGTGGAACTACTCCTAACTCATCCTGAGCTAGGAGTTGTGACTGTTCAAAGTTGGCCAAAAACTCACTGATTTCCACACTTAGCCAATTTTCCAGATTCTAAATTTTTCAAAAAAAAAGACTACTTTCCAAATTTCAAGCTTTTTCAAAGCCACTTCAAATTGTCGGATGTTACAATATCTCCCCCTTGGGAACATTCGTCCTCGAATGAGGTTACTCTTACAAAGCTAAGGGTGTAACATCAACTCAACACCCAACAAACAACCATGCAAACGCAACAACAATAACGACATGCTCATTATAAATTAAAAAGGGCACTAAGAAGGAAATTAATACCTTAATCTACATTTCCTCCGGATTCAAAGAGATATGGATATCTCTTCTTCATGTCCTCTTCGGCTTCCCAAGTTGCTTCCTCAATAAATTGGTTCCTCCAAAGGACCTTAACTGAGGCAACATCTTTCGTTCTCAACCTACGAACTTGACGGTCTAGAATCTGAACAGCAATCTCCCCATAAGATAAGTTATCCTTGATCTTGATACTGTCAGTCGGTAGGATCAATGAAGGATCGCCTATGCACTTCTTCAACATGGAGATGTGAAATACCGGATGAACCGCTGCTAGTTCCTGTGGTAACTCCAACTCATAAGCAACATTGCCAACCCTCTTGGCTATGCGGTAAGGTCCAATATACCGGGGACTAAGTTTCCCCTTTTTACCAAACCTCATAACCCCTTTCATGGGTGAAACCTTCAAATATACCCAATCATCTACTTCAAACTCTAACGCCGTTCTCCTAACATCAGTGTAGGATTTCTGACGACTCTGTGCAGTTTTCAACCTCTCTTGAATCACTTTCACCTTCTCCATAGCTTGGTGAACTAAATCTGGTACTATCAACTGTGCTTCACCAACTTCAAACCATCCAATAGGAGATCTACATCTTCTCCCATAAAGAGCTTCATATGGAGCCATCTGGATGCTAGAGTGATAACTATTGTTGTAGGCGAACTCAATGAGAGGTAGGTGATCATCCCAATTCCCTTTGAAATCGATTACACAAGCCCTCAACATATCCTCTAAGGTCTGAATAGTGCGTTCTGCTTGCCCATCAGTCTGAGGATGAAAGGCAGTACTTAAGTTCACTTTCGAACCCAAGCCTTTCTGAAAAGATTTCCAGAACTGTGCAGTAAACTGTGCACCTCTATCTGAAATAATGGAGATTGGGACTCCATGAAGTCTCACTATCTCTTGAACATACAACTTTGCATAATCTTCTGCTGTATTGGTAGTCTTTACCGGTAGAAAATGAGCTGACTTTGTCATTCGGTCGACAATCACCCAAATAGAATCATGTTGTCTGCGAGACCTTGGCAACCCTGTGATGAAATCCATATTGATCATCTCCCACTTCCACTCTGGAAGTTCTATTCTTTGAGCTAAACCACCGAGCCTTTGGTGTTCAACTTTCACTTGTTGGCAATTTGGACACTTAGCAACAAACTCAGCAATGCCCTTCTTCATGCCATTCCACCAATAAACTTCACGCAAATCACGATACATCTTGGTGGAACCCGGATGAATAGAATATCTGGAGCTGTGAGCTTCCTCCATAATCCTCTCTTGGAGTCCATCTACCATAGGTACGCACAATCTACCTTGAAATCTCAAAACACCATCTCCCCCTTGTCCAAAAGCTAATACTCTTTGCTTTTGAACATTTGCCTTCAACTCAAGCAAAATGGGATCTTGATCTTGCTTCTCTTTCACTTCTGACATTAATGATGACTCGGCGTTGCTCGTCACCGCTATTCCTCCTTCTGCGGAATCTGTAAATCTGAATCCCAGGCAGGCCAGTCTGTGCACATCTTTTGCTAACTCTCTTCTTCCTTCTTCAATATGGGCGGTGCTACCCATATACAAGTTGCTCAAAGAATCAGCAACAACATTAGCCTTACC
This sequence comes from Solanum okadae, assembly GCA_036553675.1. Taxonomy (NCBI): domain Eukaryota; kingdom Viridiplantae; phylum Streptophyta; class Magnoliopsida; order Solanales; family Solanaceae; genus Solanum; species Solanum okadae. Next base: position 28,332,533 of record CM071689.1, read on the forward strand.
TGGGTGGTAAAGAATACTTAGGTCATAATCCTTGAGTAACTCTAACCACCTCCTCTGTCTGAGATTAAGCTCTTTCTGAGTAAGCACATATTGAAGGCTCTTGTGATCAGTGAATATGTCGACATGCACACCATACAAGTAATGACGCCATATCTTCAAAGCAAATACTATAGCAGCCAATTCTAAGTCATGGGTTGGGTAGTTCTTCTCATGAACCTTCAACTGTCTGGAGGCATAAGCTATAACCTTGCCATTCTGCATTAAGACACAACCCAGACCAACTCTAGATGCATCACAATACACCACAAAACCTTGAGTACCTTCTGGTAACATCAAAACTGGAGCTGTAATCAATCTCTATTTCAATTCCTGAAAGCTTTTCTCACAAGCTTCAGACCATTGAAATTTCACTGCTTTTTGAGTCAACTTAGTCAAAGGAGATGCAATACTCGAGAACCCCTCAACAAACCTTCTATAATAGCCAGCCAAACCCAAGAAACTCCTAATTTCAGTTGGAGATGTGGGTCTAGGCCAATTCTGCACTGCCTCAATTTTCCGAGTATCAACTTTAATTCCATTACTGGACACAATGTGGCCTAGGAACGCCACAGACTTAAGCCAAAACTCACACTTAGAAAACTTGGCATACAACTCCTTGTCTTTCAAAGTCTGAAGAACTGTTCTGAGATGACTAGCATGATCTTCTTCATTCATTGAATAGACTAGTATATCATCAATAAAGACAATAACAAACATATCTAAATAAGGTTTGAAGACTCTATTCATCAAATCCATGAAAGCTGCCGGTGCATTAGTCAAGCCAAAGGACATGACCAAAAACTCATAATGACCATACCTGGTTTTGAAAGCTGTTTTTGGGATATCACATTCCCTTACCCTTAACTGATGATAGCCTGATCGGAGGTCAATCTTTGAAAAACAAGTGGCACCCTGAAGCTGATCGAAAAGATCATCAATCCTCGGAAGAGGGTATTTGTTCTTGATGGTAACCTTATTCAACTGGCAGTAGTCTATACACATTCTAAGGGAACCATCTTTCTTTCTCCCGAACAAGACCGGAGCGCCCCAAGGCGAGACACTTGGTCGAATGAAACCCTTATCTAGGAGATCTTTCAACTGCTCTTTCAACTCTTTCAACTCTACTGGTGCCATTCTATATGGCGGAATAGAGATAGGACGAGTATCTGGAATGAGATCTATGCCGAAATCTATTTCTCTCTCAAGAGGAATTCCGAGTAGATCATCAGGAAAAACTTCTGGAAACTCTCTTACTATAGAAACTGACTGAAAATGAGGTATCTCAACGCTAGAGTCATGAACTCGGACTAAGTGATAGATACAACCCTTCGAAACTAACTTTCTTGACTTAAGGTACGAAATGAAACGACCCTTAGGCACTGTTGAACTACTACTCCACTCTAAGACTGGCTCATTCGGAAACTGAAACTTGACCACTCGAGTTCTACAGTCTAATGATGCATAACAAGCACGAAGCCAATCCATACCTAGAATGACATCAAAATCTATCATGTCTAGCTCAACCAAATCAGCCTTGGTGCTCTTGTGACTGATGGAAACATGACAATCACGATCAACTATTTCTGCTAGAATAGATTCCCCAATAGGTGTAGAAACATAAAAGGGTTCACAAAGTCTTTCAGGAAGAACCTCAAACTGATTTGCAACATAAGGAGTTACAAACGATAAACTTGCTCCTGGGTCTAGCAAAGCATACACATTAAAAGCAAAGACTTTGATCATACCAGTGACAACATTTGGAGAATTCTCTTGCTCGTGGCGACTGGTGATTGCATAAAGGCGGTTTGCTCCTCCACTGGTACTAGAAGTAGCTCCTCTAGATGCCATCCTGTCTGGGGTAGCAACTGAAGAAGATTGGGCCCTGCTGCCCAAATTTTCACAACTATGCTTATTCTTAGGGCACTCCTTCATGAAGTGACCCTCTTGTCCACACCTAAAGCAACCTGTCTGGCCTTGACGACACTTCCCTGGATGAACTCTACCACACTTAGCACATGCAGGAAACAAACTACCTCCGTGTGCCACACTACCTAAAGACTGTGATGGTGTAACCTTGAAGTCCTTCGAATTCTGGCCATTACGTTCCCCTCTGTATCTGGGTGCAGGTGCACTAGCAGATGATGTAGCAGGTCCCTTCTGCCTTTGCTGAAAGGAGGAACGGTTTGAATTACCTCTCTGCTGCCCGGACTCGTTCCTGGTCTTAGCTCTCTTATTTCTGAACTCTTCTCTGTCCCTCAGCTTCTCTTCCTCGACCTGCTGCACATAAACCATCAACCTTGATATGTCCATGTCCCCGATAAGCATTGCTGCCCTACCTTCCTTGCTCGACAACCGAGACAGCCCAGCAACAAACAAACTCATTCTATTCCTCATGTCTGCAACCATCTCCGGAGCATAGCGGGATAGTTGTGTGAACTTCAGACTGTACTCATGAACACTCAAGGACTCCTGCTTAAGTGTGAGGAACTCACGTACCTTAGCCTCTTTCAATTCTTGAGGAAAGAAATGCCCCAAGAAAGCTTCCTCAAAACATGCCCAACTCGCAGGTGGTGCATTCTCAACTCTGCCCCCTTTCCACTGGTCGAACCAAGTTCTAGCAAAATCCTTCAATTGATACGCAGCTAGTTCAACCCGCTCAGTATTTGACACATGCATCACATCAAAAATCTTCTTCGACTCTTCAACGAAGTTTTCTGGATCCTCAGTAGTGCTCGAACCCGTGAAACTCGGAGGATTCATCCCCAAAAACTCACGAATCCTTGAAGTGTCAGCTCCTTCGTGTCGAGCTCCCCTTTGCTGACCTATCTGATTAGTTACATCTTGACTCAGAATTCTAATTGCCTCTCTGAACTCGGCATTAGAAACTTCCCCTTGATCTTGCACTCCAGGTGCATCAGATAACTCTTGCTCATCAACATAGCGTCTAGGAAGACACCCTCTGCCCACTCTTCGTGGAGGCATGACTATCTGAAACACACACAAGCGTGAATTAGAAGGAAACTCTTTAGAGATAAACTCTAACGCACAAGTTGAGTATGAAAGAAGTGAGATATCTTCCTAAATGTTGCAGTTTCCCAATTATAGAGTGGCGCGCTTCACACCGATAACTGGGACTCTACTGACACGGCTTCATAGACTCCCTAGGACTCTTGAACTCTGGGCTCTGATACCAAGTTTGTCATGCCCCAAGCCTACACCCTGGGCGGGACCGGCACTCGGAGACCATTGCTGGCCCCAAGCAAACCCTTGGCCTGGCTTTCTTAACTCAGCGGAAACCTAACCCAACAACATAACTCAATGCAATGCAATATTACAAACAACTTAACTTATACAATATGGCCATAAAGGCAACTCGAATCTCAAAATAGAATATTTACATATATGCATATAGATGAGAGACTCAATACTAGTTGACTGACTGCCTGTCTATGAAGCCTCTAAAATACTGAGATGGATGTTGGGACAGACCCCGCAACATCCTAATAAAACAAAAACTAAGAACACAAAATAATTGAGTCCTCCGGAATGCAAGGAGGCTCACCACGGACTATGGAGTGCTCAGCTGGATCAACGACGCGCTGGATGCTGATCCTGGGTACCTGAATAAGCATCATCAAACGATGCAGGCCAACTGGCATCAGTACATGGAATGTACGAGTATGCAAGCGGGAAAGCCAAACCACAACTTAAGCTTGAAAGGAATACAAGAGAACACCTACCTCGGCTCTGTACGACTCATGAGTAACTGAACTCAATATATAAAGCAATAAGACGCATGCAATATGTAAAGCTTGTAAAACAGTATAAACAACTTAGCTTGTTAATGATAAAACAATAACAACTCAACTTTACTTATATAAAAGTAATATAAGTTATGTGGGAGGTTCTTTAACCGACAACCACCACTATGAGCCCTAGTTGTGATACAACGCTTTACCTCACGTTGCCCAAGGACCATCCTATACCTTGCCGTTATATAGGAAGCTAACTTTACTTAGTGAATCCACTAGCTTAACTTTCGTGATCATCTAAAAAGTATGATCCGAGAAATCCCATGATGGCGCATGGTTCTTATGGAGAGTTGAGTAAATAAGAAATCGTGTCCCTCATTCGGTGCTCAATACTATTCCCAAAATACTTTGGCTCATAATTGTCTTTAAACACATCTTTCTTTAGTTGAGATAATTACTCCAAAGTTAGCCCAAAGGCTCTTTTGGAAAAACATGGTTCCCCTCTTACTTGATTGTAACAACATTTATAAACTCCTTTGGGAATACTTAGTTCCCTAATAGCCTTTTTAGAAAAAGAACTCAACTTTAAACTCTTGACTTAACTTGAAAATGAGACTCTTACTCGACTTGAAACTTAAGACTCTTACTTAGCTTCAAATCTATACTCTTTTGCTTGACTTCTAACTTCACTTGACTTGGAAACTATCTTTCCTTGAAACGGAATTATGAATTTCAAGGTGTTCGATCACATGTTGTAGGGGGATTCTTGAATGCTTAGACGTACTTTGGAGTGTCGGAAACAACTATAAAACATAGGTATAATACTTAGGAACATGCATGAGAAAATGGGAAAAGAATAGGGGAAACTTGGCTGAGACTTCAAATTTCTGGTGACACAGATGGCATCTACGGACGCCATCGACGGACCATAGATGGACTTACGGTCCGTCCTGCAGGTTCGTAGATCGCGTCAGAAACTTCCCCAGAATTCAGTAAAAAAAATGACTAAGTGTTGACCTACGGTCCGTAGATCAGGTTACGGACCGTAGGTCGTGCCCGTAGATCGATGCCCCAAAAAGTCCAACTTATGTCCCGATTGACGGTTGACCAGTACAGACCGTCAATCGATCTACGGTCCGTAGGTCACGCCCGTAGATGGGAATCGACAATCAAACTTTGCTGAAAATTATGGTGAAACAACTTCAAATGGTCATAACTCTTAGAATCATAATTCCCTCAACATACAATAGATTTCAACAAACACAATCAACAACATCAACAACCACTAACAACTTCAACAACAATTCCAATCTTTTCTCAATTCATAAAATGAGCTTGGTGTGTGGGGGAAAGGATCAACCCACACAAAGAACTTGCATACCTATTAGGGATCACCCCCGACGATAATCCACGACGGAAACTTGTTGATCTCCTTTCTCCTCTTCTTCTCTTCTTCTTCTCTTCTTCTTCTTCTCTTCTTCACTCTCAAGAACCCTAACTCTTTCTCTTTTAAAATGGGATAAAAAAAATGATCCAAAATCAGCCTAACACACAATGTAACCTCAAAAGAAATAATTTGTGAAAAGACCAAAATGCCCTTAAATTTCCGGACGGATTTCCCTTCCAACTGCCCAACTTCTAAAGGGCATAACTCCCTCATACGAACTCGGAATCGAGCAAACTCGGTGGCGTTGGAAAGATCATTCCACAAGCTTCACAACCATAATTGGAACTACTCCTAACTCATCCTGATCTAGGAGTTGTGACTGTTCAAAGTTGGCCAAAAACTCACTGATTTCCACACTTGGCCAATTTTCCAGATTCTAAATTTTTCAAAAAAAATGACTACTTTCCAAATTTCAAGCTTCTTCAAAGCCACTTCAAATTGTCGGATGTTACACATTTTTATAGAGGTTGATCGTCTTTTTTGCAACTTTAGTTGTACTAATGCCACAAATATACCTTTGTCGCACAAAGTGTTGAGAATACATGAAATATTGAGTATTTTAAAAAAGAAAACATATAATAATTTTGGAAGGAACCCACGTCTAAACCTAATGATTTTATAAAGGATAGAAGGATATGAAAAGTTATTTTAATGGATGAAAGCTAAAAAGTAATAGAAAATAGTATTAATTAAAAAAAAGGGATTACGAAATCGACCAACTAAGCTTCGAGACAAAATAAGTATAAACAATAAGTGATTAAGAGATTACAACACATGTAACTAAACACGAGATATAGCGTGCAACGATAGTCAAAAGGATTGAAGAAGTAGGATATAAAGGGTAAAGGATGTGAGTAAAGGACTGCCACACCCTGAGGATAGCCCCTAGACGTAACATGGGAGTTAGGGTCACAAGTAACCCAAGCTAACACTGAATCTGACATATCACAATCATACTGAAATAAATCTAACCAAACAGAAGCACAATTGAGTAATTAATATAATCTAAAGGAATTCAACTGGGAATATCAAAATGAAATAACTGAGTTCAAAGTAGAATAACCAAATCAACTGAGTTTGACTCAATGTCTGAAAGCCTCTAATACTGATGAGCTGATGAGACAAGTATCCAGCTAACTCTAAAGTGCTGAAACTAACAACGAATTAGATAGCATAAAGAAACACCCTCGGATAATAAGGACTCACCCCAGATTATCACTGATGTGGCGCCCGTATGAGCTAATAACATGGCTGAAGGTGAGAACTGAGCCTGCATTATAATAGGATGCCACATAAAGTATGTGTCAGTACTTCGAATGTATTGAGCATAGGGATATTCAAAGCTGACTGGATATATAAACATGCTAAAAATACTGGTTAAGTATGTAAACTGAACTAAACTAAAGTACATAGGCCAAAGATACAATAATGCATAAAAAATAGTATGCATGAGTAAACTGGAAACATCCTGAAAAACTGAGAAGAAATACAACTACAGGCCTAAAGTACCTTACTGAAGCTAGTACCATGGGAGAGTATATTAACCAAAGTAAACCCTGTGAGCAAAACGTGTAGTCCGATGTAATGCCCAATCGAGAGGACCCAATATACCTTGCCAGGGTATAAAGACATGAATGTGGTGTGTCACTAAAATTGATGCCCAACGGAGGGGACGTATAAATCTATGATGGCACGTAGATCTGGGACTTGAGGGTACTCTGAACCCTAGTCTAACTCGGTGATAAACACTACTCCCAATATTGATACTTGTAGTTCACTTAGAATTTTGGTGCTGAATTTTTGAGAGAGAACTAAGCTGGTCTAAGAACAATTTCTGAGAAAAGCTGTGGACAGAAATTGACAAATTTTTGTTTAACAGTAAATGCGAAAACCTTGAGCTAAATTCACTAGAAGAGTTAATTCATGTGAAAATACTACAATTAGAGGCTAAGTTCTTTTCCTTTCAAATCTACATAAGAATTCATACAAACTCATTTAAATAAGTATAGAATCGAGTAGTAATTACAAGAATCAATTTGGTAAAGAATCTGCATAGTTGGGAAAAAAATCCTAGTTTCATAAAACCATAATAATCGAAAAAGGTTTATGATGTTTTGGGCATAAGGGAAAACAAAACCCTTACTAAATACCCACATACATGGTGAAGAAAACTACTTGAAGGTGAGATCTGCTTGTTCTTGAGAGAAAATTGTTGCCTCTTTCTCCTTTTTTATTTCCAAGTCTGATGATTTTAGGAGAATGACAGTTTTAGGTCATTTCCGATTAATTAACTAGGTTTAGCCGAAGTAAAATGATGTAATTAAAATACCAAACGCATAAGGGAAAGACCAAGACCCTAACTTAAAGCTGGCAAGGTGCCTCACATAAGAGGCTTCACGAGCCATGTAAGGTATCATGACCGGTCTAGTGGGTCGTCATGTTGCCCTGCCCGACATGTCTTCACTAATACGGGCATAACTTTTTATTCCTAGGTCAGAATTAGGCATACTTGGTAGCGTTGGAAAGAGGACTCAAGGACCTTTGATTTGATTGGTTATGGGCCATCTAATTCATTTTGTGCTGAACGATATGATCTCTTGAAGTTCACTCAAAACTCAATACCCGATGAGTCCCTTTCAGAAATGACTTCACTATCCGTGTGAGGCTTCACGGACAGTCTAAATGTTTGTAGTCCTTAACAGGAGTTTTGGGGGTTCTGTACCCCTTTCACCGACAACTTCATGGTCTGTGTGAAGCTTCACGGACTGTTTAGGTATCCGTGGTCCTTCAGAGTCACTGGGTGCTACTCCACAGATCGGGTGACGGGTCATGGACCTCTTTACGGCCCATGAACCACTTCATGGATTGCCCTTTTTTCTCTTCTTCATTCAAAGTTCAACCTTCCCAGCCGTCACAACGACCGTACCTAGAAACGGAAGCCAACAACCTACTAACAAGTAGACCTATGATACATGAGTAAACTACCCAAGGGTAAGGGAACTTGAATCAACAAATCTAAACCACAAACTAATAACTATCACATCAATATCATATGAATACATAATATAGTTAAATAATAATATTACTGGACCACCATAAGTACGGAAGGTACAAACAACAAACATAACCCTACCACCCCCATTTGCAATACCCTAGAAATTTTTTCGAACTAAGATTCGAACTATTCATCGTAGTGAGTGAGATTTTTCCAAGGAATTAAAAATTTCTTAAGTTTTAAGGTCGCTAGATGTAGAACCTTGAGTTCCTAAAAGAACCAAATTGGAAATAGCAAAATCTGAAATTTTGCAAGTTAAGCTACGCATGAGTTTTGGATTGACTTCAAACGACCATAACTCCTAGATTAGGATGAGGTGTGCTACCAGATACCGTAGGAAATATCTTTGAATTATATTTCCAACGCCACCGAGCTTTCTAAGTTTCGAGGTTGGATGAGTGAGATATGACCTTTTGAAGTTAGGTTGTCCAGTTAAGGAAAGTCAGTTGGAAATACTAAGGGGTATTTTGTTCTTTTCCTTACCCAATCAGATTTAATTCATTTTTAGTAATATTTTAAGGGTATAATCCTATTAGGTTCAGTTTTATAATCCTAAAATTAGCGAAGTGTTTTAGTTGAGAGTTCAAGAATAGAAAAGAAGAGAGAAGAAGAGAAAAGAGGAGAAGATTAAGCGTTCGTCGACGTTCTTGAGAGTTGTTGCGGATTGTCGCCATAGGTTTGATCCCTAAGAGGTATGTAAGCTTCCATAGTGTTGGGTTTGTTCATCCACACGCTAAACATGTTGTTTTCAGCGCAAATTTCACTCTTGAAGTTGAAAGATTTGAGTTCTTGATAGGTGTTCTTAAAGTTCATTCTAAGTCTTGTTGTGTTGGGATTTGGATGATTTATTGAGATCAAAGTAAGTGTTATAAGGGATGTATTGAGTAGATTAGAGTGTACTTATGTTAAGTAATCAATTCTAAGTGATTGGGGAAGAAACCATTCGATTCTAGGCGAAATAGGGTGAGAAAATGAGAAAAGAAACTTGTTGAATTTTCTGGGTTGGGGACGCCTGAGCGCCCCAAAGCCACCTCTGAAGTTTAGGGGATGGCGCCCCATGCCACCTATAGCACCAGGGTCGCCTATCCCATCCAGTTTGTCATCGGTTGCCCCGTTTGAGTTTGTTTAAAGTGTACCTTCACTCATTTTCGATTCTAACTACTCTAAGCTACTTCTAAACACCTAAAATCATTCCTAACATGATCATAACCTTGAATTCATAAATCAAATTCAAGGTAGAGTTGAGAGTCAAGTTTGAGAGTTGTTTCAAACCATTTTGATACGGTCCCTTAGAGTTCTTTTGAGGAGTCTTCTACAACTTCTAGTAACTTGTTTCAACACTTGAGAAAGTGAGAATGAGAGTGAGGAGAATGTATTCATGAGTCTACACTATCACCTAGATTCATCATATAATGAACCCTAAATCTTGAATTCATAATTCACATTCAAGAGAGAGTTAAGAGTAGAGTTTAAGAAAGTCTTTGAGTTCAATTGTGAATCCTTTGAGATCAACTATCGATTTGAACTAAGTTTGAGGAAGTAAGTAAGAGAATGAGAAGAGTCGTATACATGAGTTCCTTATTGATATTTTGACCCTTGAGTCAAGTCGTTCATGCCCATAACTTCCGCATGAACTTCATCAGTTGAGTACTTTTAAGAAGAGTAGTATATTCAAGTTCTAAGTCTTGAGTTTTGAGTTTCTAATCCCCTCTGAGATTATAGTTCTAATCATGGGACTATTACCTATTACCCATGTAGTCCATGAGTTGATTTGTTCATGCCCATAATTCTGCATGAACATTATAAGTCGAACATTCTTGAGATGAGAAGTATCTTTGAGTCCTTGAGTTGAGTAGTTCATGCTCATAAATTCTTCATGAACCCTCTGAGTTGAGCATTCTTGAAGTGAGTAGTATTATTGAAGTTCTTGAGTTTGAAGTATTTGAGTTTTATCTATGGTTATTGAAAACCTTGCATTAAGTCGTTCATGTCCATAATTCGGCATGAACCTTAGTTTAAAAAGTCTTTTACAAATGTTTTAACTTTGTTTTAAGACTAAAAGTTTCAACTTAAGCAAAGAGTAAATAGTTGAGTCCATTTCTCAAAATGCTATAAGGGAACTAAGTATTCCCAAAGAGTTTATAAATGCTTTCACATTTGAGCAAGAAAAGGGAACATCGATTCCAAGAGAGCTTTTAAGCTATGTTTTGAGTAATTATCTCAATTTAAAGAAAGAGTTTTGTTTTTACAAACATATGAGCTAAGTATATTTTGGGAGTAGTATTGAACACCGATATGGGGATGTGAGTTCATATTAACTCAAGTCTCCATAAACCATGTAGCCATCATGGGTAGTAAATGATCATACATTTTAGATGACTCCTTAAGTTGCTTTTAGCATAGACTAGTGGATCCACTAAGTTAAGAGTTCTATATGATGGCAAAGTATAGGACAGTTCTGGCAGCGTGGGCAAGACACTATATCACCACTTAGGCTCATAGTGGTGGTTGTCGGTTAAAGAATCTCCCACACAAACTATATTACTTTATTATATAAGTAAAGTTGAGTTTGTTATTGCATTTTCTTTAACGAACTAAGTTGTTTTATTATTTTTTAAAGCTTTCCATATATTGCATGTGTATTATTGCTTTATATTGAGTTGAGTACCCAGAGTCGAATATCATATCTTTGAGTTGAGTATCTAATCTCTGAGTTGAGTATCTTATCCTTGAATACTTCTGAGTTGAGTAAGTTGAGTAGTTTTGAGTATTCTTGAGTTGAGTAAGTTTGAGAAGACGTAAGTATGTTTTCTTTGTATCAATTTAATCAGTAATTGGAGATAGACAAAAAAATCTAATCAAAATAGGAATGTGGGACCCACATTGGAAATCTTGAAATTGAATTTGTAAAAAGGTCCTTCATAGCACAAGGAACTTGTCCCCTGAAATAGGGTACAATTCGAGCTATGGAATAGGCTAAAACAGTCCATGTAAAAACTTAGTGACTTTGTGCCATGTTTTCAAAGTGTGAGTTTGGGATTGAGTTTGTAATATTCTTAGGGCACGCACTGTCCAAATGTAGAATTATGGTGGATCTTTTGAAGATTGAGGTTATTCAGGATTGCTCTAGGCCCACCTTAGTGACTGATATTTAGAGCTTCGTCTTATTAGAAGGTTACTACAGATGGTTTGTGGATGGTTTCTTGATTGTTGTGGCAACTTTGACTTGATTAAATCACCTTCATGTTCCTTTTAATTGGTTTGAGGAGTGTGAGTTGAGCTTTCGAAAGCTCATGGAGTTTTATAGTAATGCTCATGTTTTGATACTTCTAATTAAGGGCGAGGGCTTCATGCTGTAATGTGACATATCCGATGTTGGTTTGGGTTGTGTATTGATGCAATGGGGCTGTGTTATATCTAATTGATCAAGGTAGCTTAATTTGCATAAGGAAAACTATGCCACTTATGATTTAGAGTTGACGACGGTAGTTTATGCGCTTAAGGTTTGGAGGAACTACTTATATGGAGTACGATGTGAGGTATATACGGATCATAGGAGACTATACTACATTATGAGATAGAAAGACCTTAATTCAAGGTAGTGTAGGTTGACTGATCTCTTGTAGAATTACGACCTCTCTATTCTATACTATCCGAGTATGGCGAATGTGGTAGCAGAGGCCTTGAGTTGAAAGGTCGTGAATATGGGTAGTGTAGCATTCCTTTAAGCTTCTGAGTAACCTTTCGCTTAAGACCTTCAGTCCTTAGCCAATATGATGATTCAACTTGATGTTTCACATTCTAGGCAGGTGTTAGCCTATGTTAGGGTTTAGTCGTCTCTATTTGAGCATATTTGTAGTCATTAGTTTGAGGATGAGGTATTGGAGATCAATTAGTTAGGTGATACCGTGCAGGCTACCTTAGATTCTAATAGGTCTTTGAGGGTTGACAACCATATTCTTTTCTAAGAGTTGGAAATTTGATTAAGCCGATTCTTTGTGAGACCCAGATTCTAGGTATTCTATACATCTAGATATCACAAAGATGTATCATGATCTGAGACAGCATTACTTCTGGATTGATATGAGGAAAGATATTGTGGACTATGTATCCCATTGCTTATTTTGCCAACAGGTGAAGGTCAAGCATTTGAGGCCTTCTGATATTTTTTATAGATTGCCCATTCTAGTTTGGAATAGGAAAATATCACCATTGATTTTGTTTTGGGTTTGCCTTGGACTACTAAAGTTGTTGACAACATCTGGGTCGTCATTGATCAATTTACCAAGTCAACACACCTCCTACCCATTTAGTATTCTTTTAGCGCCAGAGATTAGTTCATCTATACATTTTGGATGTAGTTCGTCTTCATGAGGTGTAGGTATCTATATTATTAGATAGTGGTTATCAGTTTTCTTCCAGCTTTTGAAGGACCTTTCATGAGAATTTGTGTACCCGTGTTGACCTTAGCACAATTTTAACTTGTTGACTGATAGGCAGTTGATAACATTCAAATGTACTCTTCAAAACAAATTAAAAGAGCCAGCGGCTGCTGTCAATTAAAAATACCCAACTAAAAGTGGGGTCAACTCCCACAGAAAATATCGCAGAAAATTCAATCAAGAAATTTGGATTGTGAAATCATTCATTTGTAGTAGTAAGAAACAAGTGGGTGGATGATTCCACAAATTTAATATAGGGAAAAGGGTCTGATATACCCTTCAACTTTGTCATTTGAAGCTGATATGTCCCTCGTCGAAAGTGGCTCATCTATACCGTTACCATTATACAAACTGCTCACATATACCCCTATCATTACAAAATGAGCTCGCATATATCCTTAATTTAACAGAAGTGAAAAAATAGTTTTAAATTTATATTTTTGACTTTTATTTGTTTTTAAAATTATGTAGGTGTATATATGAACTTCTAGCAAAGTTCAAGGTATATTTTAATCTTTTTTATACATAAATTATTTTTTGACGTCTTTGATTATCATTATTTGAGTTTCTTATTCTTATTTTATTATTTTCTTTCATTCCTTAATTAGTGTAAAGAGAAAATTTTAAAACTAATTTTTTGTGGCTATATTATAATTTAAAACTATTTTTTCGACTATATTGTTATTTAGTTTTTGTATTTGAAAGAAAAACAGGTCATCTATGATAAATTTTACAAGAAAATTAGTGAAACATAAATAAATTTGACCATCAAAATAATAACTTTAAATTAGTTGTTGAAACAAAAAAAAAATATGTGACGAGGATTAAGTATACCCATATGAGATAATATTTTTTTTAAAAAACATATTAAAAAAAATAAAATAAAATTAATTTTTTAACTTTCGTTAGAGGAAAAGGTTATATGTGAGCCATTTGTATAATAGTATGGGCATATATGATCCACTTTCATAATGAGGTGTATATCAACTCTAAATGACAAAGTTGAGGGGTATATAAGACCCTTTTCCCTTTAATAATAGGGTTTGATTATTAATTGTAACAATTTAACTAAAATTATGAAAGATTCAAGAAGTAACAAATATTCTAGGGGTGCATGGATTAGAAATCAATGTCACATAGAGGTAATTGTGTTGCTCTATAGTGATGAACATTCATTAATAGGCTTGGTCATCTTCAATGACACTAATCTTCTTTCGATCTCATAGGATCATTTCATAGAATCTCTTTTAGGTGTCATCTATGTGTTATACTAAAAAACCTTATACCTTACTCTATTCTCTATTTCGATGCAAAAATAGGGCAAATAGATCTGACCCATAACCTCTATTTTCAAGAAAGTTAGTGACATCAAACCTAGATTGCTAGTATCATCCTAATTACCCACTCTAGTCAATATCTTTTAAGCATCGTCTGGAGATCGGAAGTAGGAATTAAGTTTGCAACCTTATCCCATAAGTTAACCCCATACTAATTAGCCCAAATTCAAAGATGAACAACAACAAAACAAAGCATACACACTACACTAAATCAACACCCAACTTGGAGTTTTAGCCACTCATCACAAAAAGAAAAGAAATTATTGATATATCGTGAACTTACAGTATTTTTTATGCACAAAACTTAGAGTTTTACATTAATCCTAGGTATTTTGTTATTAGATGTGATGGTCTTTTTGCTTTGATTTTGCAGGAAACAGGTATTAGAGAAATTGGTGTTAAAGTGTTGCAGCAACAGGGATATTTTGTGAAGTATGACTTGACTTAAGTGCCGTTAATTCCACCACGATCCATAAGTGTAAGTCGCAGGTTGAAGCTGTGAAACGAAGGAGGTATCTTGACGCGTCATAGTCACTACTACGAGCCGTATATGATGAGTCGTACAAAACTTCAAAGAAGATGAGCTCCAGTCCATGAATGAATGTTGAATAGGACATGTCGTAGAAAGATCTATGAGCCGTAGATCATGCCCCTAGAAAGCACTCCCTAGATGATATACCAACTGCTGACTGAAGGAAAGTACCTACGATCCATAGGAACTACTACGAGCCGTAAGTTACTAACTGTAGATGATAGAACCCAAGCCGAATTTCCTTAGTCTTCATTTTCCTACCTGATTTGGGATTTGGTTTCTATTAATATTAGTTGAGAATCATTTTGCAAACACTTTTAGCATTTAATTCTTGAAGTGTTGGTTTATGAAATTTGTGGTTGTTCTTCAATTTAGGATATCGGAGTATATCTATTATAATGGTAAGTTCACGATTTATATTATTAGCCATATTATGAATTGTGATCACACAATCATGAAGAACTAAATCCACAACAAGGGTTGTGGGAACAATGAGTAACTAACAACATAAAACTAATAATTAAGTAATTCTGAAATAGTGTTCATGCATGTATTGTTAATCTCTTTGTTTTCAATGCATTTTAACAATGCAGAACATTAGAACTCTCCTCATTCCTACTTGAGCGACCAAAGAAGTAATGACTGAGAAAGAGGTTAAACAACGAAGATTTAGAATGAAATTCCGCTATCTAATAGCCTAACCTAAATAAGTGAGGGCTAATCTGGGGTCAAGGTTAAAGGTTAGTAGAGTAGACACCCGTAGACCGACCAAGTTGCGTGGTGAAATTCCTACTTGGATAACCAATCACATAGGAGATACCTAACATACCGACTTTGCATGTTAAACACTAGGAAAGAGTTGTTATTGTTAGGATTAGTGCGTTAAGAACTTGTGGGGAACATATATGCCCTAGTTTTATCTCATATTGATATTAGAAACTCTGAATTCAGTTACTTGTTACTTTTTAATTGTTACTACAAATTAATAAATCGTTACTTTGTCTACAAATCCCCCCTTTTAATGAAGTAATCTATCTATATCTATATTACCTTAAAAGCATGAACTCTTAACTTGAATGTTAAATTATTATAGTATTCCTAACTTAGGTTGTGACTTTTCCAAAGAGTTGTGACTTTTCTGATAAGTTGTGACTTTTTTCAAAGGATTGTGATTTTTTGATGAGTTGTGACTTTTTCAAAGGGTTGTGACTTCTCGAAACAATCATGACTTTTTAGAGAAGACAGAAAAAACACTTGTTCATACTACACTTTGGTGACTATAAAAAGAGGGGCTTCCTCTCATTTTTCAACCGCAATATTTTTTACTCTTTTACTCTTCTTCTTCTTGCATTTAAAAAAATTTCGTGTGATTTATTATTGTTGAGTGACTTCGAAGTTTAGAAGAATATGAGGTACCACTATTCTGATTAAATAATTTGTTCTATCCAAAGAGGGTATATTTTTTAACATTGAGTACTTAAGGAAAATAATTTTGATGAGACAACAATTATTTTTTTGCTTATTATATACATTCTTATGCGATGTTCCAATATATTAAGTTAACATTACGTAGTCTAAATTCATTTATTTTTGTTAAAAATTTCTCTTGTGATGTAGATATATGCTTCTGAATATCTTTTTCCAACATTATTAAATTTCTCAAGAGTTAAAGAATTGTCACGATTTTTTTTATGCACAAGACAAAAGAATGACTTTAGTTATCAATACTTCTTATGTGATTTAGATTGTCAGGGAATTTGCATCAAAATATGTCACTCCCCGAGCCTACACCCCAGACGGAAATGGCACTCGAGAACCATTGTTGGCCCCAAGTGAACCCTTGACCTGGCTTACTTACTCAGCGGAAGACTCTATGCATATTTATAATAATCAATAGCACTATACTCACTTGAATACTGAAATACTAAGAATGCTTAAAAAGTCAAACATTCAACTTGGCCAAAATGGCAACTCAAGTCTTAACATATGAAATGATAATGTAAAGACAACTGAACTACTAACTGTCTGACAATCTATGAAGCCTCTAAAACAAAAAGGGATGTCGGGACAAGACCCCCGATCATCCTAACAATGAAATACTGAATGTAAAGTAAAAGTAGTCCTCCGGATTGCAAGGAGGCTCACCAACTGACTCTGAGTGCTCAATTGGATCAACGAGGTGCTGGATGCTGATTCTGGTTACCTGTGTCTGCATCATAATATGATGCAGGATAACTGGGATCAGTACATTGATTGTACGAGTATGCGTGTTGGAATGCTAAACATAACATAGGCTTGAAAAGATTCTGAAAGAAACACTTACCTTGGCTCTTCTCAACTCATGAATAACTTAACTCATAACAAAGCAATGAAACACATGCAATATATGAAAAACTTTATAAAACAGTAAAAGAAACTTAGTTCGTTAAAGAAAATGCAATAACAAACTCAACTTTACTTATATAATAAAGAAACATAGTTTCTGTGGGAGTTTCTCTAAACGACAACCACCACTATGAGCCTAAGTGGTGATAGATCATCTTGTCCACGCTGCCAGAAATTTCCAATACTATGCCGTCATATAGAACGCCTTAACTAAGTGGATCCACTAATCTATGCTAAAAGCATCTTAAGGAGTCATCTAAATAGTATGATACTTTACTACCCATGATGGCTACATGGTTTGTGGAGACTTGAGTTAATATAAACTCGCATCATATACTTAGCTCATATGTTTTTAAAACAAACTTTTTTCTTTGGTTTGAGATAATTACTCAAAACGTAGCTTAAACGCTCTATTGGAATCGATGTTCCCTTTCTTTTTCAAATGTCAAAACATTTTACACTCTTGGGAATACTTAGTTCCCTTATATAACTTTTGGAGAAATTAACTCAACTCTTTACTCATTTCTTAACTTAAAACTTAAGTCTTAGAACAAAGTTAAAATGTTTGTGAAAGAATTTTGAAAAAGATTAATGAACTTCTCTTGACTTGCTTCTTGACTTCTAAACTTGACTCTTAGCTTTCCTTGAATTGAATTATGGATTCAAGGATCATTATTTGTGATAGGAAAGATCTCATGATGTTTAGGAGTGTTTGTAGATAGCTAAACATGAGAAAAGATCAAAATATCACCGTCTTAGAACAAGTCCGCGACACGGAGTTTCATTTAAATATCTAATCACGTAAATTAATTTTGAGACAGAGGAGTTCGCGTCCTAACCATGACGCGGAGCTGATTTTTGTTCACGAGGGGAGCCAGTCCGCGACGCGGACTTGTGTGCCAAAACCCGCTCGACTTTTTCCCTCTTTGTTTTTCAGCCCCAATTCACCTAAACTCAATTATTGTTCTCAAATTCATTTTAGATTCTGATCCCAGAATATGTACTGAATAACCTAACTCAAAACAACTCTAAAACTCAACGTAAAGGTCTCAGAAACTCCTTAATGCTACCCAATTCAAGAACAACATTCAATTTCAAGAATACACATCAAGAACATCAACTTTCAAACTCTTTCAGGATAAATTTTGTTGAAATAAACATGTTTGGCGCGTGGGTGAATGAACCCAATGTTATGAAAGTCTCACATACCTCCTAGGGATCAACCCTTGACGAAATACACAAGTTAAACTCGACGATCTTCACGAATCTTGATTTCTCTTCTCCCTTCTCCTCTTTTCTCCTTTCTCCAAGCCCTATAGCATGAAACTTCAATTTTTCTAAACTAGCTAAATTCTAATTTTACCCCAATTAACTCCTAAAAACGAATTAGAATAGTTAGGTAAGGAAAATACTAAATTACCCTTCCAATGTCCGGATTAGACTTTCCTTATTCAAACAGCCCAACTTCCAAAGGGCCTAACTCACTCATGCAAACTTGGAATCGTGCAAACTTAGCGGCGTTCGAAAGGTTATTCCAAGAGCTTTCCAACAATATCTATAAATACACCTAAATCATCCTGTTATAGGAGTTATGGACGTTTTAAATTGACCAAAAACTCAACTAACATACTTCACAATTTTCTAGATTTTCATATACTTTACAAAAATGATTATTTCCCCAACTTTTAATCTTTCCGTAGTTATATCATCTAGCGAGATGTTACAATATCTCCCCCTTGGGAACATTCGTCCTCGAATGAGATTACTCTTACTAGGCTAAGGGTGTAATATCAACCCTACATTTCAAACACCCAATAAGCAAAGCGAACACAACATGCCAATTTATAAGTAAAATGCCAAGAAAAGGATTAGTACCTTTATTTGGAACTTCTCCGGATTCGAAGATATGTGGATATCTCTTCTTCATATCCTCCTCAGCTTCCCAAGTAGCTTCCTCAACAAATTGGTTCCTCCAAAGGACTTTGACTGTTGCTAGTTCCTTAGTTCTCAACTTGCGAACTTGGTGATCTAGAATCTGAACATGAATCTCCTCATAAGATAAGCTATCCTTGATTCCAATATCTTTAGTAGGTATGACCAATGAAGGATCTCCCATGCACTTCTTCAACATGGAGACATGAAATACCGGATGAATCACTGCTAACTCTTGTGGTAGCTCCAACTCATAAGCTATTTTGACAATCCTCTTGGTTATTCAATAAGGTCCAATATACCGGGGACTAAGCTTCCCCTTCTTACCAAATCTCATAACGCCTTTCATGGGTGAAACTTTTAAATACACCCAATCATCCACTTCAAACTCTAACTCTTTTCTCCTAACATCAGTGTAGGATTTCTCGTGACTCTACACTGTTTTAAAACTCTCTTGAATAGCATTCACCTACTCCATAGATTGATGAACTAAATCTAGTCCTATCAACCCCCCTTCACCAACTTCAAAGCATCCAATAGGATATCTGCATCTTCTCCCATAAAGAGCTTCATATGGAGACATCTGGATGCTGGAGTGGTAACTATTGTTGTAAGCAAACTCGATGAGAAGTAGGTGTTCATCCCAATTACCTTTGAAATTAATCACACAAGCCCTCAACATATCCTCCAAAGTCTGCATAGTGCACTTTGCTTGCCTATCTGTCTGAGGATGAAATGCAGTACTTAAGTTCACCTTTGAACCCAAGCCTTTTTTGAATGACTTCCAAAACTGTGCAATAAATTGCGCACCTCTGTCTGAAATAATGGAGACCGGAACCCCATGAAGTCTTACCACCTCTTGAAGATACAATTTAGCATACTCTTCTGCTGAATGGGTAGTCTTTACTGGTAAAAAGTGGGCTGATTTTGTCATTCTATTGACAATAACCAAATACAATCGTGCTGCCTGCGAGACCTTGGTAAACCCGTGATGAAGTCCATATTGATCATCTCCCACTTCCATACCGGAAGTTCTATAATCTGAGCCAAACCACCGGACCTTTGGTGCTCTACTTTAACTAGTTGGCAATTTGGGCACGTAGCAACAAATTCTACAATGCCCTTACTCATACTACTCCACCAATAGACTTCTCTCAAGCCGTGATACATCTTTGTGGAACCCAGATGAATTGAATATCTAGAGCTATGAGCTTCTTCCATGAACCTCTCTTGGAGTCCATCCACCCTTGTTACACACAATCTGCCTTGATACCTCAACACACCATCTCCCCCTTGTTCAGAAGCCATTATTTTTTGCTTATGAACATTTGCCTTCAATTCAAGAAAAATAAGATCTTGGTCTTGCTTCTCTTTTACTTCTGACACTAATGATGATTCAACCCCATTCATCACCACTACTCTGCCTTCTGTGGAATCCATTAGTCGAACTCCTAAGCGTTCAAATCTACGCACATCTTTCGCTAACTCTCTCTTTTCTTCCTCAACATAGGCGGTACTATCTATAGACAACCTACTTAAACCATCAACAACAACATTAGCCATGCCTGGGTGGTAAAGAATACTCATGTCATAATTCTTTAGTAATTCTAACCACCTCCTTTGTCTGAGATTAAGCTCTTTCTGAGTGAATATATACTGAACACTCTTGTGATCCGTGAATAAATCAACATGAACACCATACAAATAATGACGCCATATCTTCAAAGCAAATACTACAACAGCCAACTCTAAGTCATTGGTTTGGTAGTTTTTCTCATGAACTTTCAACTGTCTAGAGGCATAAGCTATAACTTTGTCATTCTGCATTAACATACAACCCAAACCAACTCTAGATGCATCACAATAGACAATAAAGCCTTGCGTACCTTCTGGTAAGGTCAATATTGGGGTAGTAGTCAACCTCTTTTTCAATTCCTGAAAGCTTTTCTCACATGCTTTAGACCATTGAAACTTCACTGTTTTCTAACTCAACTTGGTCAAAGGAGACGAAATAGATGAAAACCCTTCGATGAACCTTCTATAATAGCCAACCAAACCCAAGAAACTCCTAATATCAGTTGAAGATGTAGGTCTAGGCCAATTTTGCGCTGCCTCTATCTTTTGGGTATCAACTCTAATTCCATCACCGAAAACTATGTGGCCCAAGAATGCCATAGACTCAAGCCAAAAATCACATTTAGATAAGTTAGCATATAATTCCTTATCCTTCAAAGTCTGATGAACTATTCTGAGATGGCTAGCATGATCTTCTTCATTCCTTGAATATATTAGTATGTCATCAATGAAGACGATAACAAACATATCTATATAAGGTTTGAAAATTCTATTCATAAGGTCCATGAACGCTGTAGGTGCATTGGTCAAATCGAATGACATGACTAGAAATTCATAATGTCCATAACGGGTCTTGAATGCTGTCTTTGGAATATCACATTCCCTTACTCTCAACTGATGGTAGCCAGATCTGAGGTCTATCTTAGAAAAACAAGAAGCACCCTAAAGTTGATTGAAAATATAATCAATTCTTGGAAGAGCATACTTGTTCTAGATGGTAACCTTGTTCAACTGACGATAATCTATACATATCCTAGGGGAACCATGTTTCTTTCTCACAAATAAGATTGGAGCGCCCCAAGGTGAGACACTTGGTCGAATAAAACCCTTATCAAGGAGATCTTTCAACTGTTCTTTAGGCTCTTTTAGTTCTGCTGCAGCCATTCTATATGGTGGAATATAGATAGAACAAGTATCTGGAAGAATGTCTATGCCGAAGTCTATTTCTCTCTCAGGAGGAACTATGGGTAGATCATCTGGAAAGACTTCTGGAAACTCTTTTACTATAGGGACTGACTGAATGGGAGATATCTCAACAGTAGAGTCATTAACTCGGACCAAGTGATAGACACAACCCTTAGAAACCAACTTTCTTGCCTTAAGGTACGAAATGAAATGACCCTTAGGCACTACTGAACTACTTTTCCACTCTAAGACTGACTCATTAGGAATTTGGAACTTGACAACTCGAGTTCTATAATCAACGGAGGCATAACAGGCCTGAAGCCAGTCCATACCTAGAATGACATCAAAATCTACCATGGCTAACTCAATTAAATTAGCCATGGTGTCTTTGTGATTGATGTAAATGACATAATCAGGATAAACTCGCTCAGCTATAATAGACTCTCAACAGGTGTAGAAACATAAAAGGGTTCATAGAGTTTCTCAGGAATAACATCAAACTTATTTGCAACATAAGGGGTTAGAAAAGATAAAGTTTATCTTGGGTCTAGCAAACCATAAACATCAACAATAAAGACTTTGATCATACCAGTGATAACATCTAGAGAGTTCTCTTGCACATGATAACTAGTGATTGCATAGAGGCGGTTTGCTCTTTCGCCAATACCGTAAGTAGCTCCTCTAGGTGCAGCCCTATCTGGTGGAGCAACTGATGAAGATTGTACACTATTGCTTGATTTCCACTACCTTGCATGTTCTTAGGGCACTCTTTCATGAAGTGACCCTCTTGCCCACACTTGAAACAACCTGACTGGCCATCACGACACTTACCTGGGTGGTTTCTACCACACCTAGAACATGCAGGAGCCTAGTTAGCTCATTTTGCCACACTACCCTGAGACTGCGCAGGTCTAGCTCTAAAGTTCTGCAAATTCTCACCATTATATTCACCTTTGTTTGTGGGTGCAGGTGCACTAGCATATGATGGAGCAAGTCCCTTTTGCTTTTTCTAAAAGGACGAATGGTTCACATTACTTTTCTGCTGCCCGAACTCATTACCTGTCTTAGCTTTCTTATTTCTGAATTCCTCCCTATCCCTCAGCTCCTCTTCCTCAACCTGCTACACATAGACCATCAACCTTGATATATCCATGTCCCCAATTAGCATTGCTACCCTACCCTCCTTGCTTGATAGACGGGACAACCCATCAACAAACAGACTCATTTTACTCCTTATATCGGTAGCCATCTATGGAGCATAACGGGATAGTTGAGTGAACTTCAACCCATACTCATGAACACTCAAGGATTCCTACGTAAGGGTAAGAAATTTTATTACCTTAGCCTCTTTCAGTTCTCGGGGGAAAAAAGACCCCAAGAAGGCCTCCTCAAAACATGCCCAACTCACAAGTGGTGCATCCTCAACTCTGCCCCCCTTTCAACTGGTCAAACCAAGTCCTAGCAACATTCTTCAGTTGATATGAAACTAGATCAACTCGCTCAGTATCGGCAACATGCATAACCTAAAATACCTTCTTCAGCTCCTCAACAAAACTCTTTGGATCCTCAGTAGTGGTGGAACCCATGAAACTTGGAGGATTCATCCTCAAGAACTCTCGGATCCTCGAAGTATCAGTCACTTCCTATCTAGCTCCTCTCTGTTGTCTAACCTGATTAGTCACAACTTGACTTAGCATCCTAATTGCATCCCTAAATTCTGCATTAGTAATTTCTCCTTCGGGTTGCATTTCAGATGTATTGGGTACCCCTTTCTCCTAAACATTACACCTAGCAGGATGTTCTCTGACATCTCTTCGTGGTGGCATGATTAACTGAAAAACATGCGCAAGCACGAAATAGAAATAAAATTTTTAGAGATCAAACTCTATCCCACGAAATGAGTGTGAAAGAAGTGAGAAAATTTTCCCTAGTGTCACAGCCTCCTAATTATAGATGTGGCGTGCTTCACACTGATAACCAAGAATCTACATACATGGCTTCATAGACTCCCTATGACTCTTGAACTCTGGGCTCTGATACCAAGTTTGTTAGGCCCCGGGCCTACACCTCGGACGTGGCTAGCACTCGAGAACCATTGTTGGCCCCAAGCAAACCCTTGGTCTGGCTTACTTACTCAGCGGAAGACTCTATACATATTTATAAGAATCAATAGCACTATACTCACTTGAATAATAAAATACTGAGAATGCTTAAATAATCAAACATTCAACTTGGGCAAAATGGTAACTCAATTCTTAACATATGAAATGATAATATAAAGACAACTGAACTACTAGTTGTCTGACAATTTATGAAGCCTCTAAAACAAAGAAGGATATCGGGACAAGACCCCCGATCATCCTAACAATGAAATACTGAAAGCAAAGTAAAAGTAGTCCTTCGGAATGCAAAGAGGCTCACCAACAGACTCTTAGTGCTCAACTGGATCAACGAGGTGCTGGATGCTGATCCTGGTTACCTGCATCTGTATCATAATACGATGCAGGCCAACTGGAATCAGTACATTCAATGTACGAGTATGCGAGTTGGAATGCTAAACATAACGTAGGCTTGAAAAGATTCTGAAAGAAACACTTACCTTGGCTCTTCTCAACACATGAATAACTTAACTCATAACAAAGCAATGAAACACATGCAATATATCAAAAACTTTATAAAAGAATAAAAGCAGCTTAGTTCGTTAAAGAAAATGTAATAACAAAATCAAATTTACTCATATAATAAAGTAATATAGTTTTTTGTGAGAGTTTCTCTAATCGACAACCACCACTATGACCCTAAGTCGTGATACATCATCTTGCCCACGCTGCCAGAACTGTTCTATACTTTGTCGTCATATAAAACGCCTTAACTAAGTGGATCCACTAGTCTATGCTAAATGCATCTTAAGGAGTCATCTAAAAAGTATGATCCTTTACTACCTATTATGGCAACATGGTTTCTGGAGACTTTAGTTAATATGAACTCGCATCCCCATATCGGTGCTCAATATTACTCCCAAAATATACTTAACTCATATGTTTTAAAAAGAAACTTCTTTCTTTTGTTTGAGATAATTACTCAAAACTTAGCTTGAAAGATCTCTTGGAATCGATGTTCCCTTTCTTGTTCAAATGTGAAAACATTTTAAACTCTTCGGAATACTTAGTTCCCTTGTAACTTTTGGAGAAATGAACTCAACTCTTTACTTTTTTCTTAACTTAAAACTTAAGTCTTAGAACAAAGTTAAAACGTTTGTGAAAAACTTTAATGAACTTCTCTTGACTTGCTTCTTGACTTCTAAACTCGGCTCTTAGCTTTCCTTGAATTGAATTATGGATTCAAGGATCGTGATTTGTGATAGGAAAGATCTCATGATGTTTAGGAGTGTTTGTAGATAGCTAAACATGAGAAAAGATAAAAAAAAATCACCGTGTTAGAACAAGTCCGCGACCCTAAGTTTTATTTAAATATCTGGTCGCGAAAATTAATTTTGAGACGGAGGAGTCCGCGTCCTAACTGCGATGCGGAGCTGATGTTTGTCCACTAGGGGGGCAAGTCTACGACACGGACTTGGCTTGCAAAAACCCGCTCGACTCTTTCCCTCTTCATTTTCCAGTCCCAATTTTACTAAACTGGACTATTGTTCTCAAATTCATTTTAGATTCCGATACCCAACAAATGTACTCAAGAACCTAACTCAAAACAACTCTAAAAATCAACGTAAAGGTCTCAGAAACTCCTTAGTTCAGCCCAATTCAAGAACGACATTCACTTCCAAAAATTCACATCAAGAACAAGAACTTTCGAACTCTTTTAGGATGAATTTCGCTGAATTAAATGTGTTTGGCGCGTAGGTGAACGAACCCAACGCTATGAAATTCTAACATACCTCTTAGGGATCACCCCTTGACGAAATCCACAAGTTAAACTTGACGATCTAGACGAATCTTGATTTCTCTTATCCCTTCTCCTCTTTTCTCTTTTCTCTTTTCTCCAAGCCCTATCGTGAAACTTCAACTTTTCTAAACAGGCTAAAATCTGATTTTACCCCAATTAACTCCATAAAATGAATTAAAATAACTATCTAAGGAAAAGACAAAATTACCCTTCCAATGTCCGGATTAGACTTTCCTTATTCAAATAGCCCAACTTCCAAAGGGTAAAAACTTACTCATATGAACTCAGAATTACGCAAACTCAGCGGCATTGGAAAGCTTATTCCAAGAGCTTTCCAAACGTATCTGGAAATACACATATATCATCCTAATCTAGGAGTTATTTCCGTTTTAATTTGACCACTAACTCAACTAACATACTTCACAAATTTCTAGATTGTCATATACTTTCAAAAAATGATTCTTTCCCCAACTTTTAAATCTTTCGTAGTTATTTCTGTAATGACCATATTTTCGTCGTTATGGAAAAGCCAATGGGGCCATAAAAATTTTCGTAGTCACTTGGAATTTCCCGACATTGTCCTGATTTGGACGAAATGGGAGTCATTGAAATGTAGGGACATCTGGTAACAATTGGGTGAATCATTTTTTATTTTGATTACATGAGTAGTCAGAGGAATCAGTATGACCTTACAGAATTGAATTTGGGTGAGTAAACTCCCGAAATTGATCTTAGAATAAAGGGTATTTACTGTGCATCGTGGGTTAGAGGTGTGTTGTGAAATGAGAATTTTGAAATTCTTGAAATAATTCTCTGTCTCGAGAATGCTGCATTTGGCACTGGGTTTGTATCTTTGGCGCGGCTGTTGTGGCGGGCCCGACGTAAATTAAAGTCGTTAATAAATCCCTAAAAGACCTCATTATGGACTTTCTAATTCTTAGAGCTAAGGAAGGAACCCCAGGCCACTCCTACTGGTTTTTCACTATTCTTGAGGCTAAAGGTAAGATTTTCACTCCCTAAATCCATTTTTTGATTCGTAGAACATAATAGAATGGGTGAATATGGATGGGGGACAATTTTTTTTTATAGATTCTATGGTGGAAACAACCCTAAATTGGATAATTGGGATCATGGGTTTGGTCTAGGGTTCATAGATTGTTATAGTTTCGGGTAATTAGCGATTGTTGTTGATTCCCGTGTTATTATGGTTGTTTGTACACCAAGAACAAGCGGAACGAATCCGGAAAGGAAAAGATCAACTTTCTTAGGGTTTCAAGCTTGTTTTGAGGTAGTTTATAGTTGTGATTCTATGATTGTGTGATGTATGTTTGTTCTTACTTCATTATGATACATGTATGTATGCGGATGTTTCATTATTTATCACACTTGTTGTAAATGAGGATAATTGAATAATTGTATGCCATGAATCTCCTTTTGTTGTATGATTGTGAGAATATACATTGTGATTGTGATTGTGATTGTGATTGTGATTGTGATTATGGTTTGTTGAATGTGCGGGTGTCATGATCCGACACACTAACTTGATCGGTTGCCATGTTCTGGCGTAACTAACTTGGATCGGTTGCCACATTCTGGCATAACTATGGGATCGATTGCCACGTTTTGACATAATTATGGGATCGGATACCACGTTCCGGTATGCTAACTGTTTGGATTTGGATTCCATGAGAGGACCCAATTGTGTTGTGTATCTACTTGTGATGAGTTCGTTCATATCTAATGATTATTGATATTGGAAGATGGTATGTTGCTCTAAATTATAACTGTGATATGTGAGAATTGTGAAGTTGTTCATTGTTCGCATATGTTGATGATATTGTATATGTTCGATATGTGGATGTGATTATATTATTGTATTTACTAATGTATGTTACACTTAGTGGGATAGCCACGTGATATTACCAGTACACGGTGATTGTGTAGTGATATTGCCCTTGCTCTTATTTTTGGTAAGTACAGGGTATCTTCTGACGGCTATTGATAGACCTCGTTTAGAAGATCAGTGATCGCCGATTTGAATTCAAGGGTGAGCCAGTTCTTCCGGGCTACCTTGAGTTCTCTTTTTGTCTAGTCCATCATATTAGGACATAAAGTAGTTCTTTAGATGATTTTCTCGTTTAGACTTATGAATCTTGTTAGAGTTTTGGTACATTGACTTTCAGCTTCTAGTGGTTGAATTTCTGCGTTAGTTTGGTTAGTTATTTGTTTAAACCTTGGAGTTTATGGAAACTCTATATAATTTATGCATTTAAATCTAGTTCCCTACCTTTAAATGCCTTGGTTTTCATAAAATTTGTTAATTTGGGCTGTAGTAATGGTTCTCCCACATGAGGATTTGTGTGGGTGCCAATCACGACGGTCTGGGTCATGAAAAAGTTGGTATTAGAGCCCTAGGTTCGTTGATGTCATTGTGCCAAAAAGAGTCTAGTAGAGTCTTACGGAACGGTACGAAAACGTCCGTACTTTTCTTCGAGAGGCTATAGGACTTTAGGATAAACTCACTTCTTTCTACTCCTTCATACTATGACTTGAATCCAGTTGGTATCTGGTTGATACAAATTGGTGTCTTTCCTATTTCACTCTATGGTCCGAGCTAGAGCAATAACAACGGTAACACCATAACTAGCAAGAGAGTATGTGTATAGACTACCGATTGTTGAATAGGGTCACCATTCAGAGCAAGTATCCATTGCCTCAGATAGATGACTTCTTTGATCTATTGCAAGGTGCATCGATTTTCTCTAAGATTGATTTAAGGTATGGTTACCATCAGTTAAAATTTAGGCGGTTAATAATTCAGTTCGACCAAGTTCTATGATTGAAATTAACAGTTTTGAAGGGCTCGCTAGCTACTATTGTTGTTTGTGGTATGATTAGAATCCAATTGGTATCTCCTGATTCCAATTGGTATCTTAACGAAGTGAACTAAACGTCGTGGTCACGACTGAGGGGCCACAAGCAAAGCAAAGTGGAAACTGAAAAGGTTCCAATTGGTATCTGGCCCTAGGGGTGGTGTGAATGCACGGATGATCAAGAATGGACATCCATGGAGTGCCATAATTAATTAAGAATTTGTACTTATCTGTAAATTGTATCTTGGAAACTTTGAATGCGTGCTTTTGGTTGTCTGAATTAATTGCGAATGTGAAGTTGTAATTGCTTGAACATGATGAGGTCATTATGTGCACAATAAATGTGTGTCTAAACTTTGATATGTACAATATGTTAGCCTGGTCGTTGAAGTTGTGCAAGTTGTAAATACTTGAGTATCGTGAAATTTGTTGTGAAAAGAAGATCTTCACTTAGGATCGTGGGAGTGTCTGGGTGTATCCTGTGGATGTATGGGTTGTGGTGCTGAATTGACAAAACTGAATTGGTTCGTGTATCGTGCGTTTGACTGGGGGTAAACAATGATTATCCTAGTTATGAGGATTATTCAAAAATTGTTATGTAAAGCTGGGAACCTTTGTAGAATTTAGAAAAGAAAAGAACCCCAGAAATATTATTGGCAGGGGTTATGTTTTCCTTGTGGCAGCTGGGGAGGGATTCTTCCCGCCAAGGCGAGGCCGTCAGTGCGGAAACTTCCCCCCCAGAGCGGGATGAGGCAAGGCAAAACCTCAACCTGCCACCCCTATTTTCCCCTAGTCATAATTATGGACCCCGAATAGTACCCGAACTAACCCCCACGATCTAATTCACTGTTCAGCAATCGAATATAAGTTGTAAAGTGTGTTAAATTGTGGAGAACCTGTTCATATGCGGAGGAAATCAGTGAGGCTGTGGAGGTCAAGGAAATGGTATGATAGGTGCAGCCAGGCGAGGAGGTTGCCCGTCAAGATGACAGGGCTCAATTATATGCTTTTTTGGGCAAGACCGAGTTTGAGGTGTGTGATGCAGTGGTCACTAGTGATGCTCTTGTCTGTGCCCGGATGGCTATTGTTTTGCGTGATCTGGGTTCTACTTATTCGTACGTATTAGTTCAATTGCCTTGGGATTTGATGTGGTTTGTTGATATACTTGATGCCCCCATCTATGTTTCTACCCTAATTGAAGAGTCAGTCATAGTCACCCATGTGTATCGTGTTGTCCTGTTGTGGTTATGGATTTTCAGTTTTGGGTTGATTTGGTTATGATAGATATGACTGAGTTGATATAATCTTAGGCATGACTTGGTTGTCCCCCTATTATACCGAGCTTAATTTTAATACTAAGTCGGTAAATCTAGAGATCTTGGGTATGGAAAGGTTAGAGTGGGATGGGGGTACAAGCCTAAGTCAGCTAAGGTCATATCTTTCGTGCAAAGTAGGAAACTGGTGGGGCAGGATTGTTTGACGTAATTGGCTCATATTTGAGATGTTAAGGCCGAATCCCCCTCTTTTGAGTCTATTCATGTGGTGTCATAATTGAGAGACCTTAAAGCTCAAATCCAAGGGCTTCTTGATAACAGTTTTATCCATCCTAGTGATTCTCCGTGGGGTGCTCCTGTCTTATTTGTTAAGAAGAAGGAGGGTAGTATGTGGACTAGTGATTTTATTTTAAGCCATAAAAGAGTGGATTAATACTAGAATGACAAGCTTATGGATAAAGAAAGTTCCATTGAGTATACCTGAGTTTTATGTGTCATGTTGATGAAAAGGTTGACTTCATAGTGATAGTCACGGCTAACTCAACGTAATGGTAATAAGAGTTCGCGATGGATTGTGATGGATGCAACTATATAATGAGATTGTTGATTAAGCAAATTTCGTATAGTAATTACGACTTGCGAGTACCTAAGGTTATGGTTTCCTAATATTTGGTGAGTAACATGGTTGTATGAAAAGTTTTAAGACATGATGGGACACCACTCGAATAGAAATTGAAAGAGCTAGGGTCATGATGAAGAAAGATAGTGGGATGTAGTACATCCTTTAGAGAGAGGTAAGAGGAAGAATATTTTATTTGATTGCAAATGATAAAGAGATATCTTCAGAGGGGTAGATAATTGGATTCAGAAACACGTGATTTCATTCGTTTTGTTGTGCCTATGGTAATAGTGTCACTAGTCCATCAGATGGGTCAAAAACTATCGAAAAAGACTTGAGAACAGAGTGTGAGGACATTAGCTTGAGTGTGATGACAAGTTCTTGGTTTTGTTTTTTTGAGTCTAGTAATGAGTATGATTGAAATTTTAGCGAAATATATTGTAAGATCGATGAAGATGCGATCAATGATAAACGGAGATCCATGAATTCATAAAAGTCTTCAAGGTACAAGCTTATGCTGATAGAGAAAGGGATTGTGTTATATGGTGAAAATTACAAATTAGATTTTTCATTGTGAGTCTACATTTATGGTGATGTATTTTGTGAATGTATGAATTGGCAAGTTGAGAAATGATCAATTGTATCCGGTATTGAGCATTTGAAAAGACTTACACCTGGGTTGACTTGTAAGTTTACTACTATTGATTGTTAAAGTACCGAAGAAAGGTTTCATTTAGAAGTGTTGGTTTATAATAAGGTACATGGTCGGAGTGTTTATGAGGGTTGTTAGTATTGTGAGTATGATTCACTAGCTATGCTCTCGTGTGTTTTCAATTTTATGGGTGGATCCCTAGTGGTGGATTAGGGGTACCAAATCCTGTGATGTTCTCTTGGCTCAGTGGGAAGATTGGGAAGATTTGGTTATTTTGAATGACATAATTGGTGTTGTCTTGGAGTTGTTAAAGTATTTTAGTGGGTCTACATGTATCACCTTGCTTATGAGAATTTATAGAAGAGCTACCTTGCGTAATTGTGGTTATCCAAAAATCTTAATTTTTCTCTAGTCGTCGAGGTCATGTATCGATTATGTGTGGTTGAATGTGGGGATCTTTGGGTCCAATTCTACTGTTCTTAAGAGGTAATATACAATTACTAAATCTAGCATTTCGATAGTGTTGTTTGAGGGGTTGTATGCTTGGACATATCCCTCGATGAGTATCTGATTTGTAAAGATTAAATTTGTTATAAGTTAAGCTCATGAGAATTTTTGTTGTGGGATGGAGATGTTGATAAGAATTATGATTCTTTGGATATTATGATTGTGTGTTGGTTGTTCAGGTTCACCCCTAATTGTGTCGAGTTTTGAACTAGGACTTTATCATGGTTGTGTGAGAAAGGATTCGTCTTGATGTTTGTGTCAAGATCCTTGATAACATGTGGCAGACATGTGTATGATCAACTGTTATGGTTGTTGGGAATCATTTTGTTGATTAGTTAAGTGTACATACAACAATATTTATCACTCGAGTGTTGAAATGACTTCATTGAGGCATTGTAAGGGAGGATGTGTAGGTATTCAATTGGTTGTTTTGAAGTTGGAGATGTGAAACCCTTAGGGGGTAATGATATTCGGTAAGAAGGGCATGCGTTACAAGTATCCGCAGTAATTCGATGATGCAGATACTACTCTACCCTTACTTTAGCCAGTCTTTCCTAGTTGATCACTCGAGGACGAGTGATGGGTAAATTGGTATCTAATGTAACAACCTGATTTTCATCGTTATTGAAAAGCCAATGGGGAAAAAGTTTGGGCCAGAAACTTTTTCGTAGTAACTTGGAATTTCCCAACCTTGTCCAGATTTGGATGAAATTGGAGTCATTGAGGTGTAGGGAAATCTGGTAACAATCGGGTGAAACATCTATGATTTTGATTACATGAGTAGTTAGATAACTCGTTAAGGAATTCGTATGACTTTACGAAATTGAATTCGGGCAAGTAAAACTCCCAAAATCGATCTTAGCATAAAGGGTATTTACTATGTGTCCTGGGTTAGAGGTGTCTTGTGAAATGAGAACTTTGGAATTCTTGAAATAACTCTCTGTCTCGAGAATGCCACTTTGGCGGGGCCACTGTGGCGGGGTGGTGGCCGTTGTGGCGGGCCCGACACGAATTAAAATTGTTACCTCTAAATGACCTCATTATGCACTTTTTGACTTTTAGAGCTAAGGAACGAACCCCAGGTGACTCTTACTGGTTTTTCACCATTCTTGACGCTAGAGATAAGCTTCACTCCCCGAATTCATTTTTTGATCCGTATACTGTAATAGAATGGGTTAGTATTGATGGGGGAGGATTTTTGTTATAGATTCTATGGTGGAAACAACCCTAAATTGGATAATTGGGATCATGGGTTTAATATAGGGTTCATAGAATTGTTATAGTTTTTGGTAATTAGCAATTGTTGTTGATTCCCGTGTTATTATGAATGTTTGTACACCAAGAACAAGCGGAACGAATCCGGAAAGGGAAGGATCAAGTTTTTTAGGGTTTCAAGCTTGTTTCGAGGTAGATGATGGTTGTGATTATATGATTTTGTGATGTATGTTTGTTTTTGCTTTATTATGATACATGCTTGTATGCGAATGTTGCATTATTGATGACACGTGTTGTAAATGAGGATAATTGAATAATTGTATGCAATGAATCACCTCTTGTTGTATGATTGTGAGAATATACAATGTGATTGTGGTTTGTTGAATGGGTGGGTGTCACGATCGGACACACTAACTTGATCGGTTTCCACGTTCTGACATAAATGTAGGATCGGCTGCCACATTCCGGCATAACTAGCTTGGATCGGTTTCCATGTTCTGGCATAACTATGGGATCTGTAGCCACGTTCCGGCATAACTATGGGATCGGTTGCCATGTTACGACATAATTATGGGATCGGATACCACGTTCCGATATGCTAACTGTTTGGGCTTAGGTTCCATGAGAGGACCATTGAATTGGGTTCCGTAAGAGGGCCATTGAATTGGGTTGTGTATCTACTTGTGCTGAGTTCGTTCATATCTAATGATCACTGATATTGGAAGACGGTATATTGCTCTAAATTGATATAATTGTGATATATGAGAATCGTGAAGTTGTTCATTGTTCGTATATGTTGATGATATTGTATATGTTCGATATGTGTATGTGATTATATTATTGGATTGACTAATGTATGTTACACCTAGTGGGATAGCCGTGTGATCCTACCAGTACACGGTGGTTGTGTACTGATACTATACTTGCTCTTATTTTTGTTGAGTATAGGGCATCTTCCGGTGGCTATTGACAGACCTGGTTTAAAAGATCAATGATCGCCGATTTGAATTCAAAGGTCATCCAGTTCTTCCAGGCTGCCTTGAGTTCTCTTTTTGTCTAGTCCATCATATTCGGACTTAGACTAGTTCTTTAGATGATTTTCTCGTTTAGACTTATGAATCTTGTTAGAGTTTTGGTACATTGACTTTCAGCTTCTAGTGGTTGAATTTCCGCATTAGTTTGGTTAGTTATTTGTTTAAACCTTGGAGTTTATGGAAGTTCTATATAATTTCTACATTTAAACATTTTTCAGTATCTTTAAATGCATTGGTTTACATAAAATTTGTTAGTTTGGGTTGTAGTAATGGTTCTCCCACTGGAGGGTTTGTGTGGGTGTCAATCACGACGGTCTGGGTCGTGACAATTTCATTTTGCGAGATGTTACAAAATAGTTATTACTATATAAACATTGACCTTTTGTTTTACTGATTTTCCTATTTCTTAATATTTTAGTATTTTCAACGAATAAAAGTTCATATGATTTGTAATAACGTCAGTTGAAGTTTGTATTAGTTTAATTTTTATACCAACTTTGCATGCAAATCACTAGGAAATGATTACTATTATTAGGATTACTGCATTAAGAGCCTATGGGGAACACGTATGCCCTAGTTTTTCTCTTATATTGATAACTTAAAGTTTGAAACTTGCTTACTTGTTACTTAAATCAACAATCTATTACCTACTTACAAAAGCCCCCCCTTTATTTACTTGTCTCGGAAATAGTTTGCCTAAACGGAAGTAATCGTAAGTTAAGTTTAAGTCTAAACCATTTTCCTCGTGGGATCGACCCCCACCTACAAGTTGGTTTCTTTATTTGACAACAACCACTTATACTCTTTAATAGGGGTGTAATTTGAGCGTATCAGCTAAGCATAAATCTCACACAATAGTTATTTGTCTTAACTTGTCTTATCTTTAAGAGAAATGAGTAGTCTCTGCTTGTCTTATCATAGGATAGCTCCTTAGACCATGCGTGAGAATATCTTTCACCTTCCATGATCTTTTCATAATAGCTTTAAGGGCCATAGTCATTCACTTCATTCTAGAAATTCCCTACTACTAATGAAAATAGTTTTGAAAGCATGATTTATGATCCTTGATGGCATATCGAGATAGCGTATTAATCAGACCTAATTTAGGAAACTAGATCGAAAAACATTGATGGCAAATCTAGATGTCAGTCATGTCAAGTGGCCAAGCTTCATAGAACATATAGATACCTTTATCTATAAGCTTTCTTGAGTCATAAGCATTACTTTCATAAAGCATGCATATCTTCATAAATTCATATTTCATAGTTCAAGACCAATATTATTTCATCATAGCTTAGAAAACATGGGTTATGCATGGGTTCATGGGGATTCATCTTAAAAACATGCAATTACTTCAATTCATGCATAAAAAGTCATAAAACAATCAATTGGATCAACATTGGAAGGAACCCATGACATTGAAGAAAACCCTTACTTCAATTGGAAATTTCTAACTTATAAATTGAATAATTTAGAAACCCTATGGAGGAAAGAGTTCCATATGTGAACACTATAATACCTTGGAGTTCAAAACCCTTAAGCAAATTTGTGAATTCAAGACTTAATCTTGAAACCCTAACTTGAGTTCTTCTTCTTCTTCTTCCTTAGAGAGAGAAATATTTGAGAGAAGGAGCTTGATCAACTTCGGGAAATTCAGGAGAATGAATTGAATTGGGTGATTTTGTGGTTAAAAATCATTATATAGGGCTTTGGATAAAGGGTAGAATGACATAATATAGAGTTAAAAGTATTGGGAAAATACCCAAAAGACCCTAACTTAAAATAGCCGAATTAGCTCACTTGAAGGCCTAGATTGGCCGTCTAGAGCACTACAACCTATCTAGCGGGTCGTGATGAAACTCTGCCCGATAAGGATTCATTATTTTAGGCATAATTTTTTGCTCAGAAGATTTGAATTAGGAAAATTTGGTGGCATTGGAAAGAGGACTCAGAGATCATTAATTTGATAGGTTATGGGACACCTATATCATTTTTGTGCTAAAGATATGATCGTTTGAAGTTTACCCTAAACTCTAAGCTTAATAAACCCCCTTCACAAACAACTTCACAGTATGTGTGGGGCTTTACGGGCCGTTTAGGTGTCTGTGGTCCTTGGCCAATGACTAGGGGATAACCCACTTCTAACTAACCCATTTGACGACCCCTTTAACGGCTTGTCAACATCACTACGGGCCGTTTGGGCATCTATCAAGGTTAAGCCTGCCTAGGGTAGGTTCTGGAAGAACTTCACGAGCCCATTAACAGACCTTGGTCCCATTCACAGCCAGTGTAGGACTCCGTGGAGGGTTCCATGTGTAACATCTTGTACTTCGAAAAGTCAACTCGAGATTATTACAAGTAAAACTTCAATTTTGAGTTTTGGGTCAACATCAAACGACCATAACTTTCAAATCATAATGAGTTAGGTCTACCATGAGTTATAAATTGAAGTTCTTTGAGTCCTCTTTCTAACGCTGTTGAGTTTGCTAAATTCTGCATTCGAATGAAAGAGTTATGCCCATTTGAGGGCAACCTCTCTAGTTAAGGCATTTCATCCATTTTAAGGAGGGGTATTTACCCCCAATAGGCCTAAATATTTTTGTCACCCAAATAGGGGTATAAACTGATTGAGATAAGTTTCCATTCATTCCTAAACGCTTAGGGTTGAGAGAAGGGTTTTAGAGAGGAGAAATAAAAGGAGGTTTCAAGCATTAATTCAAGTTTTCAGAAATTTTGCCAAGAACTTAGTTCTTTCGAGGTATGTAAGCTTTCATAGTGTTGAGTTTGTTTTACCTCATGCCAATCATGTGATTCCATCCGCAAATTTGATTGAGTTTCTTGAGAAGTTCTTGAGTTTTGACACCATTCCTTAATAATGGAGACTTCTTGATTTCTTGAGGTGAGGGTTCTGCGAATGAGTGATGTTCTTAATAGAATTTGAGTGGGTTTTTGATTATTTGTGTTGGGTTTATGAATCCAAATGAGTTTGGGGGCAAATCGTTCGATTCTAGATGAGTTAGGGCTTGAATTGGAGCAAGAAAATTCGTCAAAAATCAAGGTAGAGAGGTGGGGCGCCGCACCAGCAATTAGCCCAAACTAATGTTCAGTAGTTTGGGGATTGGCGTGCCACGTCAGTAGTGCGCCCCAGACTACCTTCAGTAGTTTGAGACATGGCGCCCTGGGCCAACTGTACGCTAGGGTCATGAGGCCCGTTTCATCTCCGTTCTTTGTTCCATATGTTTTCTTTCAAATAGTATATTCGCTCTCTTTTTTATAGGAACTATCTAAGCTTTCAGTAATAATTGAGAGATCCTATATATCCTAATCATAAATCCTAAATTCACATTTCAATGAAGGTAAAGTTAAAGAGGAAAGCTCAAGATGTCCTTTTGAGTCATTTTTGAGAAGTCTTTTGCAATTGTCTATATTGTTTTAAGAGTTGAGTAAATGAGTATGAGCATGAGGAGAGTTGAGTTTCATTTTTCAAAATGAGTATAAGGTAACTAAGTATTCCCAGTTATGTAATACTTTTACATTTAAAAGAGAGAAACACAAATTTCTAAAGGAGTTTATAAGTTCGGAGGAGTTTCAAAGTATTACCTCTATTAAGAGGATCTTTTCAGTAATTACCTCAATTGAGAAAGAGTTATGTTTTAAACATTTAAGCATGAGTTATATATATTATTGGGAGTAGTATTGAGCAACGATATGGGGATGAGTTCAGACAACTCAAAATCATCATAAACCATGTATGTCAACATGGGTAAAGGATCATACTTTCTAGATGATTACTTATTGCTTTTAAGCATAGCTTAGTGGATCCACATAGTTGAGGTGTTCTATGCCCTGGCATGGTATATGACAGTTTTAGTAGCATGAGCGAGACGATGTATCATCACATAACTCTTTGTGATTGTACGATTCTATAACTGACAATATGTTATCGGTTAGAGAATCTCCCAAATAAGAGTAAAGAGTTTATTAATGTATTTTTGTATACATATTGAGTTGATATTTACATTTTTAAGAGCTTCATACATTGCATCTTTTAATACTGCTTTCACATTTGAGTTGAGATGAGGTGAGTATGTCTTCCCAAAGTATCATTTCAGTTATCTACTATTTTTAATTTTCCCCTTATATGCTCGTACATTCAATGCACTTATGTCATTCGACCTGTATCTTTTCATGATGCAGATATAGGTTTTTAGGGTCATCAACAGGTGCTTTGTTAATACATTTTTGCATTCCAGCTAACTTTGGTGAGCCTCCTTGTTTTTCGAAGGGTTCCACATTTACATTTCACTCTTGTTAAGATGTCGTGGATCTTGTCCAGACATCTATCATAGTATTTAGAGGCTTCGTAGACAGTAGTAGTTAAGAAGTCTTTTCTTGGTTTTCCTTGTTGATGTTTTAAAGACTTTGAGTTGAACATTTATGTTGTTTTACTATTTTAGACGATTTTGAGTTAAACTACATTATTAATGAGATATTATGAATAAGTACTTGTATTCAAGGTCCTATGTTATTGAGTAAGTCTTCCACTGAGTATTGAGCCAGGACAAGGGTTTGGTTGGGGACCATAGATGGTTCTCGAGTGCTGGCAACGTCCAAGGTGTAGGCTCGGGGCGTGACAAACTTGGTATCAAAGCACAGAGTTCAAGAGTCCTAGGGTGTATATGAAGACATGTCTGTAGAGTTCTTGTTATCGATGTGAAGCGTGCCATATCTATAATTGGGAGGCTACGACATTTAGGAAAAATATCACTTCTTTCGTATGATAGAGTTCAACACTATAAAGCTTTCCTTCCAATTCATGCTTGCGCGTATCTTTTCAGATCATTCCTCCACAAATAGCTGTTTGAGGTCATCCTACAAGGAGAAATGTTGATTTCTAGATGAAGGGGTATCCAATGCACCAGAAGGGCAATCCCCTCAAGGACAGGTCACAAATGTTGAGTTCTGGGATGCTATCCGGATGTTGAGTCAAGTTGTGGCGACTCCAGCTAGTCAGCAAAGATTGGTTCGTCAGGATGTGGCTGATACATCTAGGATCAGAGAGTTCTTAAGAATTAATCCTCTAGAATTTATAGGGAAAAACATCACCGAGGATCCAGAGAACTATGTGTAGGAGCTACAAAAAATGTTTGAAATTATGCGGATTGTTGATATTGATCATGTAGAGTTAGTTGCATAACAACTTAAAGGTGTTGCTAGGATCTCGTACAACCAATGGAAAAAGAGCAAGGTTGAAGAAGCACCACTTGTGAGCTGGATTGTTTCTGAAAGTTCCTTCCTATGATGTTTCTTTCCCCGTGAGCTAAGGGAAGCAAAGGTTAGGGAATATTAACAGAAAGCCATGACTGTGCATGAGTACAACCTCATATTCAGCCAGTTGTCCCGTTATGCTCCGAAGATGGTGGCTGACATGAGAAGCAGGATGAGCTTGTCTATGTCTGGATTGTCTTGCTTTTCAAGTAAGGAGGGCAAGTCAACTATGTTGATAAGAGACATGGACATAGCCACAATTTTGATCCATGTTCAACATGATAGAGATGTGTTTCACAATAAGAGGGCTAAGACAACAAGTCAGTAGTCTAGACAGCAGAAGACCGGAAATGTCAACCGGTCATCTTTTCAGCAAAGGCCAACTGGACCTATACCATCATCAGCTAGTGCACCCACACCAAAGAGCAAAGTTCATTTCAGCAACCATAACTCCAAAAATTGTAGAGCTAGATCTACTCAGCCTCAGGGTAGTGTGGCATAAAGGGATAATTGGACTTCTACATGTGCTAAGTGTGGTAGAAACCACCCAGGAGCATGTCGTGATGGCTCCAATGGTTGCTTCAAGTGCGTGCAAATTGGTCACTTCATGAGAGAGTTCCCTAAGAATAGGTAGGTAATGGTAATGGGGGAAATAGAGCCCAATCTTATTCAATGGATCTTGTAGACAGAGCCACACCTAGATGAGCTACTTCAAGGACTGGCGGAGGAGCAAACTGTATGTACGCTATCACCAGTCGCGAAGAGCAGGAGAATTCACCAAATGTTATCATGGGTATTATCAAAGTCTTTGCTTTTGATGTATATACATTACTTGATCTAGGTGCGAGCCTATCTTTTATGACTCCGTATATTGCTATGAGATTCAATATATTTCTCGAATGACTTCTTGAGCCCTTCAGCGTTTCCACACATGTTCGGGAGTCTATTCTAGCCGAGAGAGTTTGTCATGATTGTGTCATCTCTGTCAATCACAAGGACACCATGGCCCACTTAGTTGAGCTAGACATGGTGGACTTTGATGTTATTCTAGGTATGGACTGGCTTAATGTTTGTTATGCCTCTATTGATTGTAGAAATCCAGTAGTCAAGTTTCAGTTTCCTAATGAGCAAGTCTTAGAATAGAGGAGAAGTTCAGTGATAATGCTCAACTGCACTTCTTCTTATTCAAAGAGTAGGCGGTCGCTAACAAGTATAAACCTAATGATGAGTTGGGGTCGATCCCACATGGAGTGATACAGTAAAAATTCATGTACGAAGTAAAGAAGTGTTCTAATATTTTGTAGAAATAAAAGGCTACACAATATAAAATAAATCAAGGCGTTTAAATTATCAATATCAAAGAGGGGGTATTTTAGTCACCAATTGCTAACAAAATAATAAACATGGGATTTTGAACGACTAGAGAGAGGACCTTAGGAGTGTGAGCAATCAAATCCTAATTTTCCTTAATGGGTAATTATTAGTTTCTTTAAGTTGTTGAATATCAATGGGTAGGATAGGTTGTAGTTACGATAGCCATTTCTCAATCAACTATCATGTTACGAGTGAGTTCTCTCGAACCGCAACAAGCTTAATAATACAAAGCAACCTAATTCCTTAATTAAATCCACTTTCTCAACCCAACATGAATGCAATCACATAAATGCACATATCCGAGGAAACTTCATCTCCAAGCTAAAGCATGTTCAAACAATCTTTTCATAAAGAATATATGCAAATCATACTCAAATGTACTTAATCACGAGACAATCAATCAAGCTAAATCATACCTTTGAAAAAATCAAAATTTTCATGAGCATGCACACACGAGGAAACATAAGAATGACTAAAACACACAACTCCTAAAAAGTGAACCATGAGGGGCTAAGACTTCAAGCTAGACTTGAAGATAATGGAAAGAGATAGGGATACTATGAAGTCACATCGCCTCCAAAATTTCACCCACCAAACCATAACAAGGAACTCTTCCAAAACCAACATACTTCTACACACGTACCAATTATGAAGCACACTATCTCCCCCATGGGAGCAAGCCCCACTAGTATTTTCAAATCCATCTCCCTCAATACAACCATAGCACCAATGTATTAACAACCACTAAACTATTGATAAGAGTAAACTCTTAAGAAGTTTCGACAAGGATTTCAAGGACTACTCCAAACACATTCTCCATACATGGAGTCTTACCATATCAAATGAAACACTCAATATCAAGAAACGCATAACCACTAGCTAAAAGACCTTAATTTACCAATTACCACGTCCAGGGAACCCTCGTGATCTTGTTGATTCGGAATAGCATAAAACCTATCTTATTTCTGATCATCACTAGAACCGGAGTAAGGGTAGGGTTGAGCCCGTCGAAGATTATCTCTCTCATTCCTAGAAATTGAAGGACAATTCCT
The DNA here is from genome assembly GCA_036553675.1 of Solanum okadae. Taxonomy (NCBI): domain Eukaryota; kingdom Viridiplantae; phylum Streptophyta; class Magnoliopsida; order Solanales; family Solanaceae; genus Solanum; species Solanum okadae. The sequence continues at coordinate 28,373,982 of CM071689.1, forward strand.
TATCTTATGATCTTTTTTTCCACACCTAAAGCACCTATTTGAATCGGCTAGACACTCACCCTTATGTCTTCTGCCACACTCCTGACACTCAGGCCACATTTGCTCACTACTACCCTTACCTTGGAAACGATTACCTCCATCAAACCTTTAATGTGAAGAATCACCATCACCCCTTCTTACCCTCTTGGAATCCCTAGTTTTCTCCTTAAGCTGTTCTTCTTCTATTTGTTGGGCATGCACCATAAAATGGGAAATGTCCATCTCTTTAACAAGCACAGAGGTTAGGCATTCTTTGACCACTAAGGTGGAAGCACCCGACACAAACTTACTCATCCTTGCCCTTGGATCGGCAACCATAGTTGGAGCATATTTATATAACTGTGTGAATTTCAAAGCATACCCCTTCACACTCATATCTCGTTGGCAAAGGTTAGTTAATTCGAGCACCTTTGCCTCTCTTATCTCAAGGGGAAAGACCTTCCAAGAAAAGCAACCTTAAATTTCTGCCAATCAAAAAGACCCTCATCTAGCCACCCTCTTTTCTTTCCATTGGTTGAACCAAACATGAGCAACACCCTTAAGTTGATAAGAGGCCAATTCTGCCTTTTCCACCGATGTCACTCCATGATCATCAACAACTTATACACCTCATTAATGAAATCTTGAGGATCTTCCTTAATCTTAGACCTATGAAATTCCGAAGGATTCATTCTAATAAAGTCCCTCACCCTTGTTGCTGTCCTATTCACCCTTGGGTTCACGGAAGCCACAACCTCTCTATTTGCTTGAGACATCATAGTTTTGGCCAATACATGAAATGCGGCTCAAAACTCATCATTAGCCAGTTGCTTGGCTAAAGGGTTGACCGACACTTGGGAAACCTCTTGTCTCACATTTTCACGAACATTCCTATTCCTTCTCACGGGATTCTTTCATGAAGGCATACTCTGAAAAGCATAAATATGGGTTAGGAGGGAAAGATACCTAGAGTTACATTCTATCACACAACTTTAGGAGTAATGAAAGAAGTGAAACTTCCTAAACATCTTATTGCCTCTCATTCATAAATGTGGTGCACTTCACACTCATGAACAAGACACTAGTTGACGTGGCTTATGAGAAATCCTAGGACTTTTCTAAACCTTGTGCTCTGAATACCAAGTTTGTCACGACCCAAGGTGGGCCCTAGGCATAACATGGCGCATAGGACCCCGAGAGGCCCCATATATGCCACTTAGCATGCATCATATAAGATAATAGAGTTTAGAAGATCTAAAAGATAGTTTCAACATATAAAAGTTTTATAGAGAAAAGTGAAAGTCTAAACATCGTCTCAAAGAAATCTAGTACATAAGAAGAAATCGAGACGTAGCCCGTACATCAAGTTCCAAAACTGAAAGTAAAGAATAATGAAGTAAAGGCTTTGCCTCGAAACATAATGACTCACCAATCTTCAATATGAGATCCCTAACCACGGAAGTGAGAATCTGTAAGGTCAGTCCCTACATTTGAGGAAATATAGGCAAGAGTATGTGTTAGTACAAAAATGTACTAAGTCAGATATCCATGTATAAAAGTATGAATTTATGATAAAAGGAACATTTTGGTGATATGCAAATACCAAGCTTAGTTCAAGTAAGAGGATTAGAAACCATGTGAGATACTTATTGAAGTAACCTTAGTTCATTAATATTTTGGGAAGTCGACTTAACTGACATAGAGACCATGAAAGCTATAACATGGAACCCCGATGTCTCCCATGCTGAAAAGGGTTGTACTACTTGCCAAGGTAGAACCATGAATTTGAGCTTAAGTGGATCCACTAGCTAATGTATTTCTAGACAATCATCCTATGGGGGCACATGGGTAAGGGATAAGGAGATTGTTACTAGAAACCTGACCTCAACTCGGGAGAGCTTACATCTCAATATCCTCTCGGTGTTAAGCATAAATCCCATGGAGTAGTTATTAATCTTAACTTGTGTTATCTTTAAAATACATAGGTAGTCGCGACTTGTCTTATCATTGGATAGCTCCTTAGACCATGTGTGAGAAAACCTTTCACCATTCATGATCTTTTCATAATAGCTTTTAAGGCCCATAGTCATTCACTTCATTCTAGAGATGCCCCTAATACTAATGGAAAGTTTTGAAATTGTTTCCTATAATCATTGATGGCATATCCGGATACCATACTAATCAAGACCTTATTGAGGAAAATAGCCCGAAAATCATTGAGGGAAAATATAGATGTCATTCATGTCGTGTGGCCAAGCTTCATAGAACATATAGACAATCTCATTTATAAGCTTTTAGGAGTCATAAACATACTTTCATGAACATGCATTATTTTCCATAATTCATATGCTTCATCATATTATTAAAGTCAAAGAATTTTCAAATTCATTTACATCAATTTCATAAAGAAAAGAGATGCATATTTTCATAAATTAATCTTTCATGGTTCAAGACCCACATTATATCAACATAGCTTAAAAACATGGTTTAGGTATGGTTTCATAGGAAATCCACTTAAAAATATGCAATTACTTCAATTCATGCATAATTTCATAAATCAATCAAATAAATCAACATTGAATGGAACCCATGACATAGAAGGAAACCCTAACTTCAATTGGAGATTTCTAACTTGAAAATTGGAGAATTTAGGAACTCCATGGAGGAACCATGGATGAAAATTATCATACCTTGATACAAAAATCATGGAAGCAATGGAGATTAAGAGGCTTGATCTTCAAACCCTAGATTTCTTCTTCTACTTTTAGAGAGAGAAATATTTGAGAGGAGGATCTTGATCTTCTTTTGGAAATTTAAGAGAATGAATTTAGTTTGGGTTATTTTGGAGGTATAAAATCATTATATAGGGCTTTGGGTAGAAGGAAAAATGACATAGTATTGAGTTAAACAATTGGGGAAAAGACCCAAAAGTCCCTGACTGAAAATTGCCAAACTGGCTTCAAGGAGGCCTTAACGTCCCGTCATGCACTACTAAGGCCCGTCAAATGGGTTGTGAAGAATTTCTACCCGACATGGCTTCACTATTCTTGGCATAACTTTTTATTGTGATCTTGTAATTAGGAAAACTCGGTGACGCTAGAAATACGACTCGGAGATCTTTAATTTTCTAGGTAATGGGCCACATAATTCTTTTTATGTTTAACTATATGATCGTTTGAAGTTAACCCTAAACTCTAAGTCCAGTAAAAACCCTTCACGGACGACTTTACGGTTCGTGTAGGGCTTCACGGGCCATTGTGACTCTCGTGGCCCTTGACTAGTAACTAGGGGAGAAACCCTACTGACTTGATCAACTTGACGACCACTTGTACAACTCGTCTCTGTTTTCACGCTTATCTAGGGGTCCGTGGGAGGGAACTTTCTTCGGACAGGTTCTGCTTTCTTTTCACGAGACCCATAACGGATCGTGGTCCCTTTCACGGCACATCTAGAGCTCCGTGGAGGGTCCCATGGTTTAGATTTGGGTTCTTGACAAGCTTGCTAAACCACTTCCGAGCCTTTCTCGAACCAAGTTGTTACAAGTAAGCTTTCTGTTCTTTCCAAATCTCACTATACCCTTTATGGGTGAAATTTTTAAATAGATTCAATGATTCACATAAATTTCATGATCTCTTCTCCTAACATTGGCACATGAGTTTTGTCGACTTTGTGCTGTTCACAACCTTTCTCTAATAAGCTGACCTTTCTCCATAGCCTCATTTCCAAATTTTGGACCTATCAAAGTCACCTCACCAACTTTAAACAAACCTATAGGATATCTACACCTTCTACCATATAAAGCCTCAAATGGAGTCATCCCAATTCTTAAAGATAACTATTTTATACACAAACTCAATCAAAGGCAAATGATCATCTCAGTTACCCTTGAAGTCAATCATACAACTTGTCAACATATCTTCTAAAGTTTAGGATAGTACGCTCCACTTGCACGTCGGTTCGAGCATGAAAGGCCGTGCTAAGCTTTAAACGAGTTCCAAGACCTTTTTGAAAGACTTCCAAAATTGATAAGTGAATTGGGTACCATGATTGGAGATAATGGATAGGGGCAGTCCATGCAACCTAACCATATCTATTAGACACAACTTAGCATATCATTTGACCGAATAAGAAACCTTGAAAGGAATTAAATGAGTCGACTTTGTCATATGGTCTACTATAACCCAAATCGAGTCATGTTGCCGCTGGGTGCGGGGTAAATCAACAATGAAGTCCATATTCAAATCTTCCCACTTCCATGTAGGAATACTAATTTATTGAGAAAAATCTCACATATTTGATGCTCAACTTTCACTTGTTGACATTTAGGAAACTTAGCCACACATTTCATAATATCCTTTTTAATCTCATTCCACCAATAGACCTCCCGTAAGTCGCAATACATCTTGGTGGCTCCCGGGTGAATGGAATATCAATAACTATGGGCTTCTGATAAGTTTTTCTCTCTCAACATCTACATTGGGAACACACAAACGACCTTGATATCGAAACACTCCATCTCCCCCTTGGGAGAAAGCCTCAACAGACTTTTTAAGTACTACTTCCTTCAACTTAATCAGAACTGAATCTAAACCTTGCTTTGCTTTTACATCTGACACAAAAGAAGATTCTGAACCAATATGGGCCATAACACCACCTTTGGTGGAGTCAACAAACCGAACACCCAACGGGCAAATCTATGAACATCATGAACCAACTCCTTTTTATCTTCTTCCACATGGGAAACACTACCCATTGATAGTTGACTAAGAGCAACCGCCACTACATTTGATTTGTTGAGGTGATAAAGGACACTTATATCATAATATTTCAATATTCCAGCCATCTACATTAGTGGAGATTTAGATCCTTCTGTAGAACACCTACTACAAACTTTTATGGTTGGTGAAGACGATAACATGGACACCAAATAAGTAATGCCTCCAATTCTTTAAGGAAAAACCAACCGCCGCTAGTTCTAAGTCATGGGTAGGATAGTTATTTTCATGAATCTTAAGTTACCTTGAAGCATAAGCAATTACTTTCCCATTTTTCATAAGGATATATCCTAACCCAATTCTTGATGCATCAGAATAACAACAAACCCATATAACCCTTCCGTTAGAGTCAACACTAGAGCGAAGGTAAGTCAATCTTTCAATTCCCTAATTATAGAGTTCCTCATAAAGTTTTTTGAGAATATTTTTTTTGGGTTCTCTAGGGCGCCAGATCCATGGGCTAATAAATACGGACGAAAAATTGGGGAATTTGGGTAATTCTTGAAAAGGGCTTGTAAATGCGGAAATGGGAGTTAAAAACTGGTGTGAGTATACGTGAGGGTTCCCCAACTCATTACGGAGGTCCTCATAATGTTTTTTTGGAAAAATATTTTTGGTGCTCCAGGGCGCCAAATCAATGGGCTAATACACACAAAAAATTGGGAATTTGGGATATTATTTAAAAAGGGCTTGTAAATGCGGAAATGGACGTAAAAAAAAGGCTTGAGTAAATGTGAAGATTCCCCAACTCATTACTGAGGTCCTCATAAAGTTTTTTGAAAAATAAATTGGGTTCTTTAGGCACCAGATCCATGGGCTTATACACACGAAAAATGAGAGAATTTGCGTGATTCCTAAAAAAAGGCTTGTAAAAGCGGAAATACATGTTAAAAAATGGTGTAATTATACGTGAAGGTTCCCCAACTCAATACAGAGGTCCTCATAATATTATTTGAGAACAAAATTTTGGGTTTTCTGGGGCGCCAGATCCATGGGCAAATACATATGAAAAATTAGGGAATTTGGGCTTTTCTTAAAAAAGGGCTTGTAAATGCAGAAATGGGCGTTAAAAAAAAGGTGTGAGTATATGAGAAAGCTATCCAACTCATTATGGAGGTCCTCATAAAGTTTTATTTGAGAAAATTATTTTTGGGTGCTTCGGACGCCAGAACAATGGGCTAATACACGAGAAATTAAGAAATTTGTGCGATTCCTAAAAAAAGGGTTGTAAATGCATAAATGGGCATTAAAAATGGTGTGAGTGTACAAGAACGTTCCCAACTCATTAGGGAGGTCCTCATATAGATTTTTGAGAAAACATTTTGGGTGCATGTGCTAATACACACGAAAAATGAGTAATTTGGGTGATTATTGAAAAAAGGGCTTTTAAATGCCGAAATAGGCGTAAATAAATTGTGTAAGTGTACGTGAAGTCCCTAAACATTACGAGGTTCTCATAAAGATTTTTGAGAATTTTTTTCGGGTGTCCCAGGCGCCAGATCAATGTGCTAATACACACGAACAATTGGGGAATTTGCGCAATTCCTTAAAAGGGATTGTAAATGTATAAATGGGCATTAAAAGTATTGTGTCAGTATACGTGAAGGTTGCCCAACTCATTATGGAGGTCATCATAAAGGTTTTTGAGAAAATTATTTGTAGTTCTTCGGTGCGCCATATCCATGGGCTAATACCTACGAAAAATAAGGAATTTAAGATATTCTTAAAAAAGGGATTATAAATGCGGAAATATGCATTAAAAATGGTGTGAGTATACCTTAAGGTTACCCAACTCATTACGGAGGTCCTCATAATTTTTTTGAGAAACAACTTTAAGGTGCTCCGGGCGCCAGATCTATGGGTTAATACACACGCAAAATTGGGAATTTGTGCGATTCTTAAGAAAAGGCTTGTAAATGCGGAAATGGGCATTAAAAAAATGATGTGAGTATATGTGAAAATTACCAAACTCATTACAGAGGTCCTCATAAATTTGTTGAGAAAAATATTTTGGGTGCTTTGGAGCACCAAATCCACGGGCTAATACACACGAAAAATCAGGAAATTTGGGTCATTCTTAAAAAATGGCTTGTAAATGCGGATATGGGTGTGAAAAAAATTATGTGAGTATACGTGAAGGTTCCCCAACTCATTACGGAGGTCCTCATAAAGTTTTTTGATAAAACAATTATGGTTCTCTAAGGCGCCAGACCTATGGGCTTATACACAAGAAAAATAAAAAAAATGGCGATTCTTAAAAAGGATTTGTAATGAGAAAATGTGCGTTAAAAATGGTGTGAGTTTACGTGTAGGTTTTGCAACTCATTACAGAGGTCCTCATAAAGCTTTTTGAGAAAAAATTTATTAGTGTTCTGCGCGCCAGATCCATGGGCCAATACACACGAAAAATTGGGGAATTTGCGATTCCTAAAATAGGAATTGTAAATGTGGAAATGGGCGCTAAAAATGGTGTGAGTATACGTGAAGGTTTCCCAACTCATTACAAAGGTCGTCAGAAAGGTTTTTGAGAAAAATGTTTTAGGTGCTCTAGGGCACCAGATCCATGGGCATTAACACACGTAAAATCAGGGAATTTGGGTGATTCTTAAAAAAGGGTTTGTAAATGTGGTAATGGGCATTAAAAAAATGGTGTGGGTATATGTGAAGGTTCCCTAACTCATTGCGGAGGTCCTCCTAAAGTTTTTTTTGAGAAAATAATTTTGGTTTCTCCGGGTGCTAGATCTATGGGCTACTAATACACAGGAAAAATTGGGAAATTTGTGCGATTCCTAAAAAATGGCTTATAAATGCAGTAATGAGTGTTAAAAAATGGTGTGAATATACGTGAAGGTTCCCCAAATCATTAGGGAAGTCTGATGAGTTGGGGATTTCGACTCATATAGGGCATAATATTAAGAGTTTTAGTGTTTTAAGTGCATATTTTATAATCTACACTGATGTTATAATGCTAATTTGCAGCGAAGAAGGCAAAGGAGCGAAAAAGTTGAAGAAAAACAAGGTTGATGCTCGCAAAGGCACTCGGCGAGTCGCCTAGTGGCTCTTCAGATCACTAAAAGTTCCAACAGGCTAGCCCATTAACAAGACCAACGTGGCGATTGAAAGGGTGGTTCGGCGAAGCGTCGACTGGATCAACGATGGAGACTAAGCCCGCCTAAAGTTACGGAGTAATTAGAAATACAAGCCAAAAAGGCGAGAATAAGGAGCACTTCATGCATCGCCAAACAGGTCGGCGAGCCCGACCTCGATCGCCTAAAGTTACAGCAAATAAAGGGTAAAAGTCAAGCCAAGAAAGGGAGGAAGATAGCATTCGACGCGTTACTGACCAAATCGCAACGCGTGACTTATTTCGCCTAGTGGTTCCACAGTTGAAAATCTGGGAGCGTATAAATGCAATTTTAAAAAGGAGTTCTGAAGCTTTTGAGAGTTCCCACATTGTCCAGTTCTAGGTTTTTTATTCCCAACATTGCTCTTTGACTTTTTGAGTAGAGATTTAGGATTTGTTTAACTTGGAATTCAGTTTGAGCATGCTGAAGACTTGTGGATTGTTACCCAAGCTGATGGAAAACATAGTTGGTAAATATTTCTTGCTCTTTATTATGTGTGGCTAAAACCCCCATTCTTGGGGTGTGATTATGTGATTGAATGCTTCAATTAGCTTATGGGTGTTAGTATTTACTGATTTGATTGTTGATTTGAAGTGGGTTCAATTAGTGATACGCCTAATTTACCCTTCCCAAAAAAAGTATAAGTTGTGAGTTCCAAATAAAGAACCCAACTTGTACGTTGGGTTTGATCCCACAAGGAATATGGTTCAGGATTAAACTTAATTCACAATTATCTCTTTTTAGTCAAACTATTTCTGAGAAAAGTAAACAGGGGGTTTTGTAACTAAAGTAATAGATTGTTGATTTGAATGGTAACGTAAAAAGTAAACATGATTCACAATTTGAGATATCAATATTAGATGGAAACTGGGGCATATGTGTTCCCCACAAGCTCTTATCGCAGTAATCATATCCTAGTGTTTAACATGCACGGTTGGTAAGTTATGTATCCCTAAGTGACTGGTATTCATCATAGGAGCTTTCAATCGCGACTTGGTAAATTTACGAATATGTGCTTTACTAACCCTTACCTTTACCCCAGATTAGTCATCGTGTCAATCTAGTTGGATTTTCATCCTCACTTCAATAGATTAAAGTCAGACTATTGGATAGAAGCAAATATTTAACTAAATCTCTGTTGTTAAATCTTTTTCTCATTCATTACCTTATTGGTAAGGTCAAGTAGGAATGAGGCGAGTTCTAACGTTGCGCACCCACTAGAAAGACTGTTAAATGAAGAGATTAACAATACATGCATAAACACTATTCCAGAATTACTTAATTATTATTCATTATTTGTTAATTTCTCATGGTTCCCACAACCCTAGTTGTTGATTTAGCTACTCATGCTTGAGAGTTCACAATTCATAATTAAGTTAAAAGAAATCATGAACTTACAGTTAGAATAGATGAAAACCGAAATCTCGAATTGAAAACTAAATTGAAATTGCATAAACCAACTTTCAAAAATTAAATTGCTAAGTATTTGCAAAATAATTCCAAAAAACCAAAAACAAAAGTTTACAATAATGTCTAACTAAATGAGAAGAAGAAAAGAACCCTAAAAAGTATTGACAATTTTTCCTTCCAAAGTATCCCAAAATAATTATTTATATGGACTATTTCTAGATATAACAAACACTAAATAAAATAACTGAGTCCAAATCAAATTAAGAATCCAAAATCGATAGTAATTAGTTTTCCGTGTGAACATTAGCCCTAACAAACTCAATTTGTGTGTGTCTTCCTTTGCTCCCACATGGCAGTTCTTCACTTTGTAGTTCGTAATTTGCAATCTTCTGTAAATAATATATTATATTGAATTTAATCCATTAAGCTGCTTGCTTGATTTCCTTCTTCAATCTCCCATCTTTAATTCGTTTTAACCGAAACTTCTTCAACTTTACACCAATTTATTCCTACAAATAAAATATACTATTTAGCACATTCCATAAAATTCATGCCCAAAAAGGACAAATATAAATATTAAATGGGAGGCCAATAATGAATAAAATATATATTTTTAGCCTCACATCAATTAGTAGTTGAGTTTTCATTGATGAACAGTAGTTGCAAATACAATTCTAGTTCAGCATTCTAAGCTTGCTTAAGAAAGAGGTTTTAGAGTTAAAAGTATTAATTGATGACTGTAGTGATTGGGTTATTGTGGACTTTTCTTGAAAAAGTGGGTCTAAATTCAATCCTACTAATCTAGCTTGAAAGAGTAGATTGATTGAGGTATTGGGCTATTTATATGTGTTATGCTTGTCGAGGTTCGAGAGTACTCGCTTGATTCGTAATAGTTGATTGAGAAATGACTATTACACCTAAAGCCTAGCCTACCCACTAAGATATAACGATTTTTAGTAAATAATAATCACCCATTTAGTGAAATAGGCATTCAATTGATCACACTCCCAATGATCCCTTTCTACTTGTTTAGTCCCGATTGTTTGTAGTTGTTAATTGCTCACTCGAATCCCCCCATTTGACATTAATTGTCAACCCCTTTCTATTTACTATATTGTTTTGAAAATGTCTACCTCTACAAATGATTAGATCACCATTTCACTTAGTAACTTAATTATTTATTGTATCACACCTTGCAGGATCGACCCCAACTCTTAGTTGGGTTTATACTTGAATGTGACCACCTACACTTAGAATCAAATGAATTATAATTGAGCGCTATCAAAAATGGCGCCGCTGCTGGAGAGTGGTGTTTAGAATTCTTTTAGTGAAGTTTAGTTGTGAACTGATTGTGTTGTAGTATTGGGGCTCTTTAGTTTTCCAAAAAGCTCTGTGTGACTTGGGGGCAAGTATTAACTTGATATTGTATGTCATTTTCAAACAACTTGAGTTGGGCGAACCTAAATCCAGAACAATGCGTCTTCTCATGGCTGACCGATCTATTAAGCACCCCATTGGAATACTTTATGATATCTTGGTAAAAGTGTAAAGGTTCATTTTTCCGGATGACTTTGGTATTTTTGGATAGTGAGATTGATGTTGAGGTGCCTATTATCTTAGGTAGGCCTTATTTTGCTACCGGAAATTGAAATTTTGGGTAAATGATGAGGAAGTTACTTTCAATGTGTGCAAATCGATGAATCAATCGAGTGACATTCATATGGTTTCAACCCTTGATGTGATTGATAAGGCAGTGGTTAGTGTAAGTTAGGTGTTTTGTGTAGGGCAACCTCTCGCAACCATCCTTTCAAATTATGATGAGGAGGAAGTTCAAGGTTATGATGAAGTTGTCGCTGCTTTATCGGGTTTAGGTTCTTACTCTAAGAATCCATTGAAGCTCGACATTGATCTTAAAAATCAAGAAAGTCCCCCCTGCTAAACCATCCATCGATGAGCCACCAAAGGTTGAGTTGAAAGTGCTCCCGTCCCACCTTCGGTATGTATTTTTGGGGACAACTAACACCTTTCATGTGATAATTGTTGTAGGTTTACTTGAGTGGCAAGTAAAATTACTTGTTGATATGTTGAAATGATATATTAAAGTTATTAGATGGACAATTGCTGATATTGTGGGGATTCCCCCCGGAATTTGCTCACATAAAATACAATTGGATAGTAAATGTAAACCAAGCTTAGAACATCAAAAGAGATTAATCCTACCAATGCAAGAAGTGGTGCAAAAAGAAATCATCAAATGGCTCGATGCGGGTGTGGTATATCCCATTGCGGATAGAAAATAGGTGAGTCACATGCAATGTGTAACAAAGAAAGGGGGAATTATGGTAGTTTCTGAATGAAAAAGGGGAACTTGTACCTATAAGACCGGTCACTCGGTGGCGTGTATGCATGGACTACCAGAAATTTACATGCATGGACTAAGAAAGACCATTTTCTATGCCATTTATAGACCAAATGCTTTATAGGCTTGTGGGGCATGTATGGTATTGCTTCTTAAATAGTTAATCTGGGTACAACTAGATCTCCATTGCACGTGAAGATCAAGAGAAGACTACTTTTACATGTCCCTATGGAACTTTTTCTTTCAAAATAATGCCTTTTGGGCTGTGCAATGATCCGACAACATTCCAACGATGTATGCTTTCTATTTTCGTAGATATGGTCGAAGACTCAATGGAGGTCTTTATGGATGATTTTTTTATTGTTGGTGATTCATTTGAAGCATGTGTTGAACACCTTGTGCAAGTACTACAAAGGTGTGTGGAAACCAATCATGTTCAAACTTGGGAAAAGTGTCATTTCATGGTGAAAGAGGGCATTATTTTGGGGCATAAAATCTCAAGAAAAGGAATGCAAGTGGATCAGGCTAAAGTCGAAGTAGTTGCTAAGCTACGCCCTCCTATTTCCGTAAAAGGTGTCCAGAGTTTTTTAGGCCATGTTGGTTTCTACAGGCGGTTTATAAATGATTTTTTCCAAAGTAGTGCACCCTCTTTGTAAGTTTCTAGAGAAGGAATCTACCTTCAACTTTGATGAAGCGTGCCTAAAAGACTTTTTGTTCTTGAAAGAAAAACTAGTGTTAGCCCCGATTATTATTGCACCCGATTGGAGTATTCCTTTCGAACTCATGTGTGATGCTAGTGGTGTTGCTTTGGGAGATGTTCTTGGACAATGAAAAGGCTAATTATTTCACCTGGTTTATTATGCAAGTAAGACCTTAGATGTTGCTCAAAAGAATTATACCGTCACGAAGAAAGAATTGCTAGCGGTGGTGTATGCATTTGAGAAATTTAGAGTGTATTTGTTGGGAACTAAAGTGATGGTGCACACAAATCACGTTGCCATTAGATATTTGATGGCTAAGAAATATGCAAATTCAACATTGATTCGGTGGGTGTTATTGTTGCAAGATTTTCATTTCGAGGTAAAAGATTGAAAGGGGTGTGAGAACCAAGTGGTGGATCACTTGTATCAGCTAGAAACCAATATTGTTGATCCCCTGACATTGAGGAAAAAATTCCTGACAAAATAGTGATGAGAATAACTCATGGCAACTCACCTTGGTATGCTGATTTCGCTAACTATGTAGTGTGTGGGATTATGCTCGAGGGCATGAATTTTTATCAACAAAAGAAGTTCTTGTTCGATCTAAAGAGGTACTTCTGGGACGAACCGTACATATTTAGAGAATGAACGGATCACATAATTAGAAGGTGTGTTCTAGAGGTGGAAGTAAATGCAATTCTCAATGTGTGCCACGCTTCGCCGATTGGTGGACATCGTAGCAAGGTGTGCACATCCGCCAAACTGCTCCAAAGTAGCTAATATTGGCCATCACTATACCAAGACGCTCATGTTCTCGTCAAACAATGCATTTAATGGCAAAAGAAACGAGGAGTATCAAGAAAGCATGAGTTACCTCTTAATCCCATCCTAGAGGTTGAATTGTTTGATGTTTGGGGAATCAACTTCATGGGTCCATTTGTAAGCTCTTTCGGAAACAACTACATCTTAGTGGCAGTTGATTACGTTCAAAATGGGTGGAAGCTTTAGCCTTTCCCAACAATAAAGGAAAAAGTGTTGTAAAATTCTTAAAGCACTACATTTGTGCAAGGTTTGGTACCGTGCATGCTATTATTAGTGATGAAGGGTCTCATTTTTGCAAATGGTTGTTTTCTTCGTTGTAGAGAAAATATGGAGTCAAGCATAAAGTTGTTGTCACGATCCATGGTTACCCTCTAGATGTAACTTGGCGTATAGAACCCCGAAGGACTCTATACAAGGGTAACGACCGGGTTCCATCATTAAAGAAATGCCAACGGGGGAAATTTGGGGCCGAAACAACTTTTTCATAGTATTTGTATTTTCCCAACTTTATCCAGATTTGGACGAAATCAGAGTCATTGAGGTGCGGGGAAATCTTGTAACAATCGGGTGAGTTGTTTAGTTGTTTTTGAGTTTGATTGTATGAGTAGTTAGATAACTTGTTAAGGAAATTTTACACCTTTACGGAATTGAATTTGGGTGAGTAGATCTCTGGGAATCGATCTTAGCGTGAAGGGTATTTTCTGAGTGTCGTGGTTAGAAGTGTGTTATGGAATGGGGGTTTGGAATTCTTTAAGATAGCATTCTGTTTCGTTTTTGCCACTTTGGCGTTGGGTTGGGCCTCTATGGCGGAGCCGCTACAGCGGGATGGGGGGGCGCTGTGGTTGGTACGACGAGACTTAAAATTGAAGATGAAAGACGAAAAACTAACTAGTTCAAGAATACCACTTTGGCGGGTACTTTGGTCGCTCTGGCGCCACCGCTACAGTGGGGTGAGGGCCACTGTGGCAGGCCAGACATGACTTAATGTTGTTAATAAACCACTAAACGACCTTATTTGACACTTTTTAACTTTTCAAGCTAGGGAACAACCCCCAGGAGATTTCTACTCATTTTTCACCTTTCTTGAGGCTAAATGTAAGCTTTTCACTCCCCGAATCCATTTTTTGGTATGTTGAACGTAATAGAATGGATGAATATTGATTGGGGAGGGTTTTTTTTATAGATTCTATGGTGGAAACAACCTTAAATTGGTTAGTTGGGATCATGGATTTGATCTAGGGTTTATATAATTGTTATAGTTTCGAGTAATTAGCGATTGTTTGTTGATTCCCAGGTTATTGTGATTGTTTGTAGACCAAGAACAGGCGGAAGGAATCTGGAGAGGGAAGGATCAGGTTTCTTAGGGTTTCAAGATTGTTTCGAGGTAGGTGATGGTTGTGATTCTATGATTGTGTGATGTATGCTTGTTCTTTCTTCGTTATGATACTTGTATATGTATGAATGTTGCAATGTTGATCACACTTATTGCAAATGAGACACATGAAATATCATTGCCATGAAATCATGACTTAAATGTATGATCTTGATGATGTACTTGTGTTTGTGATTGTGGTGTGTGAATGTGAAATGCGTTGTTGATTCTTCATGTTGATGATGTTGTTCTCCCCCCAGATGGCTAGTGTGGGTGCTGATGTTTGCGTAATCAAGACACAACTTCCAATGCAAGTGTCTAAGATCGTACAATAGTAAAGTAACCTAACAAAGGGTTGGGGTCGAGTTCCAAGGGAGCAGTTTCTGAAAATTAGTGATTAAGCACGAAAGTGCTAAAGCTAACTGTAGCTAAATACTTTATCGAATGAAGACATGACAAATTGAAGGTTTTGACACTAGTGTCAATTATTAATAGGGGGTTTGTAAGCAAGTGCAAAAAAAAGCAAAATCAGCAAAAATAAAAAAGAGATACAAATATGGAGACGGGATTCTTGGGATGTGATAGAAATATGGGTTAGACTAGACTATTGGGTACATGTTTTTGATAATAAATCTGTTGAGTATTTGTGACTACGCTAGACTATAGTGGGGGTAAATTCTCTTTCGAGCAACTTACCCCGAATCAAATGGGTTCCTCTCGGACACCCATTTGCCGCATGAAGAACAGCCTCCGCCTTAGCCCACTCACTCTCTCGAGCTGAGTGTGTGGGAGAAGGACTAGGGTTCACACTCTCGAGCTGAACCTCATATCGACCCAATCCCACCGGCCATCAATTTAGTAGTCTTAGTTTTATGACCTATCTCTCGAGCAACCCGAAAACACAAAGGTGAAATCGTATTTGCAACTACAATTTCATTAAGTTCCATCACAACTACCAAACGAAATCACATTTACACAACAAATAAACCATCAACAAGCAAGACCCAACAAATAATCTAACCCATATTCACAAAATCCCACCCCAAGAATTGAGGTGTTAGCTACACATGTAAAAGTGGTAAAAATGTATACCAATCTCAGTTTCCATCAATGGGTATACAAGATTAACTCTTAAAACAAGTCAAAAGTGAAGAATCCACAAGACGCAAATCCAAAATCTTGGATTTGAAAACCTTTGAATTTTCAAGTTCTTCAAAACCCTCTCCAAGCTTAGAGAGAATATTCTATGTCTGATATTAAAACTTAATAATAAAACTTGCTAATTATATTTTCTACTCTGCTACTAAGCTACAAAACTTCAACTAGTATTTATAGTTTTTAGGAAATGTGTTGCGAAGGATCACTCGGTGAAGTTAGTCGGGATCACCGATCAACTCGGCGATCCGCCCTTTGGTTTAGTTCATCACCGTCTTGTGTTAGCCTTCAACATCATCTTGTTTTGGATCATTGGGTGACATAGTACAGCTTCGCGAAATTGCTCAGCGATACGCCGACTGCTCCTTTTCACCGCCGATTTGATCCGTTCTTTCAGGGCTCAGTACACTGGAACAAAAGGCGAGGACAAGATCTTTTGGCGACTCGCCGAATGGGTTCAGCAATTTTCAGAACTTCATTTCTTCGTTATTTCAGCTACTTTTGTTCCTTTTTTGCTAAGTAATGTCCATGCTCTCCCTCAAACTATAAATACCTGAAACTTAAGGGTTTTTCATTAGATATTGAGATAAAATATGCATTTGAGGACACTAATTCTACCAAAATATTACCCTAAATGAGTCCAATTTGTGGACCCATCAGGTGACAATCACAATGGTCTGGGTCGTGACAAAGTTGGTATCAGAGCCTAGGTTTGTTGATCTTGATGTACCGAAACTAGTCTAATAGAGTCTCGCAGAATGGTACGGGGACACCTTTACTTTTCTTCGAGAGGCTATAGGATTTTAGAAAATCTCTATTTTTCTCTTGTCTCCTTTCGTGCTATGACTTGAATCCCATTGGTAACTGGCGATTCAAATTGGTATCTAACCTCCTTCACTCTTCTGTTCGCAGATGATTAATACTAGGTATAACAGTGTTAGGCCCATAGCTCCTGTCAATGCTCTAGCTGAGGAATCTGCAGCAAGAGGTCGCGATCGAGGAAGAGGTAGAGGAAGAGCTAGGGGTAGAGGCCGTGGGAGAGTAGCGCCTGCTGTGAATGAGGTACCGATTGATAGTGTTCCAATGATTGAGAATCCTCTTGTGCATAATGAGGATATAGAAGAGGATATTGAGGTTGAAGATGTTGAGGAAAATGGACAAGAGGAAGAGCTGCCAGTAGAGACTTCGGTTGTTCCACCCATCGATCCGGTGTTAGCTCAGCAGATTATAGCGTTCTTGAAAGGGTTGGTGATGTTTCAGACGTAATCAACTGACACTATTTTGGTTCAAGTTCCATACAATTGCTTATAGTGATATAACACAACCAAGGGTTGGGATTGTCCCCAAAGGGAGTAGTTTAGAGAATTAATAGAAAAATAAAATCTAGTTCTAATTAGTCATAGCTATAGATATTAACAATTAAAAACATACTAAATCTAAAGGATGACGCAAGCGTCAATTATCAATGGGGATTTGTGTTAATTAACAACTAAAAACAACAAAAATTTAAGCAAACGAGATAGGAAGAAGGGATTCTTGGGATGTGATACGAATACGGGATACACTAGACTATCTGGTACATGCTTTTGATGGTAGATTGTTGAACATTTGTGACTAGGCTAGACTATAGTGTGGTAAATTCTCTCTCCAGCAACTTACCCCGATTCAATTAGGTTTTGCTCGAACACCTAGTTGCCGCATTAAGCACAGCCTCCGCCTTAGCCCATTCATTCTCTTGAGTTGAATGTGTGGGAAAAGGACTAGGATTCACTCTCTCGAATTGAACCTATGTCGACCCAATACTATCGGCTATCAATTTAGTAGTCTTAGTTTACGACCTCTCTCTCGAGCAAGCCAAAAACACTAAGATGAAAATGTATTTGAAACTACAATCCCATTAATTTCATACACAACTACTAAACAAAATAACATTTAAACAACAAATAAACTATCAACAAGCAAGATCTAATAGATAATCTAACCCATATTCACAAAATCACACCCCAAGAATTGGGGTTTTAGATAGACATGTAAAAGGGATAAAAATTTATACCAATATCAGTTTCCATCTACTGGGTATGAAGAATTAAGTCTTACAACACATCAAGAGTGATGAATCTTCGAGACCCACGTCCAATTTCTTGGAGTTGAACCCTTTTGAATCTTCAAGGTCTTAGAACAAAGTCTCCAAATCCATCTAAAACATGAGACTGAAAATATTCTAAGTCTGAATAATAATTGTCTATGACTAGATAGTAAGTTAACAATTTAAAAAAGTATTTATAGTGTTTGAAAATTTGTGTTGCAGTGGATCACTCGGGGCAGTTAGTTGGGATCGCCGATGCACTTGGCAATCCACGTTTTGGTCGATTTCATTGCCTTCGTGCTTTAGCCTTCAGCATCTTCGCGCTTTGAGTCGGTGGGTGATATAGTATTGCTTCGCGGAACTACTCGGCGACACGCTGACTGCTCCATGTCATCGCCAACTTGATCTTTCCCTTCAGTGATCAGCACACTGGAACAAAAGGTGATCTCCAGGCCGATCGGCGACTCACCAACAGGGCTCGGCGATCTTCAGGCCTTCCTTTTTTCATTCTTTTCTTCTACCTTGTTCCTTTTTGCCAAGTAGTTTCCATGATTTTCCTCAAAATCCAAATACCTGAAAGTTAAGGGTTTTTATCAGATATTGAGACAAAATATGCATTTGAGGACACTAATTCTATCAAAACATAGCTCTAAATGAGTCCAATTTGTGGACTAATCAACACCCCTAACTTAAACTTTTGATTGTCTTCAAGTAAAACTCAAGTTCAACAGTTCAAAAAGGATGTCTCAAACAGTGCTACGCAAGACTAAATCATGAATGCGCACACAAAATTCAATTTGCCCATGAGAAGATCAAATATGTACTCCAAGTTTCAAGTTGTGACACACCATTATCGAAGAATCTCAAGCTCACAATACTTGTTTTAAATGGAAGTTCAAGCTCAACTAAAGTGTTTAAATGCCCTAACGCAAAGAATGATTACATATTCATGCAAAGGTTCACAATTCAAAGTTTCGGAATCAAATGCAACGCTTAATCTCTTAGAAAGATTCTATGCATTCTTTCGCCCATAGGTTTGCCCGTATTTTCCAATCGACATTTGTTTCAGCTCACTCAAGATAAAAAAAGTATTTACAAGGCTTATAATGGGGCTGAGTGCAAAGGTATGATAATTTTGGCTTAGTGACTTTCATCCTCGTGAAATGTGGTGCTCACAACACTTCCTTTCCTCTTCCTTCATCATTTTCTTTAGTGCTCATAAGTCATCCTATTATTCACTTTCCATGGATTGTTCGGGAACCCATTTCTTTTGTATTTTATTCCATAGCTTTTCTTTTTCATTGTTATCTTCTCTTTTACTCCTTCTCTTTTTTTTTGTATGGAGGGGTTCCATTTTTCTCAACACCATGGGTTAAAGGAGACTTTCCTTGCACTTCTTGACTTGTCGTTATCCTTTCACCACACCCCCAACTTAGGTTTTTGGCCTAAGTTGGCTATTCAATCAACCACAAATCAAGAGGATTATAGGTAGTGGATTAAGAGAGGTCTCGTTTTCATCTAATTTCTCCCAAAGAAAGATAAGGCTCAAGGGGTGTTAAAAATAGGTTCGCACACTCACAAGGTAGGCCACAAAAGAGGTATATGTCAAATTGGCTCACACTCTTAGAAGTTTCCTAAGATCATATCAAGAGATAGCCTTACTTAGTCGACCGGACCAACAGGGAAAATTCTAAGGGTTGTCATGCATGGTTCACAGTAGGCTCATCACGCAAGGCATCAACACTAAAGTCAAACAACACTCTACACTTTCTCTAGTATGCAACATTCATCGCAAGAGAATCGATTTGATACATAGCTAATCACAAAGAGATGCAAAGAGTTCACATATTGTATATGAAACTTCATTTGGTCTCATTGTAGCCGTACATTCATGTTCGTTTATTTATTAGCACTATTTGAGTCATCGATATTGATCAAAACCGAGACTCAAATTTGCTAAAGAACAGCCACATTCAAGTGCATACAATAGGTGGAATTTGTTTTTTCCGGAAGGATCATTTACAATTTAAAATCAAGGAGTCCCAAGCTCAAACATCCACGAAAAGTAGTGTAATACACAAAATTATGATTTTATAGCACACAAAGGTGGGCCACACCCCACCACAATTAAAAATATTTGGCCTCAAATGCAAATAACATAATATCCAGAATTTAAAATAAAGAAAGACAGAGAGGGAGGTAAAGAAGGGATCCTGTCTAAGCAGTCTCTCTATCTCTCTGGGTATCACTGCTTGGGGTATCAGTTTGGTCTTGGACCTCAGTACTCTGGGTCACACCAGAAGATTCGGCAGTGCCGAACTTACTAAAATTGTCCAAGTTTGCAGCCACCAAAAAGGAATGGGCATCTGTGTAGAGTCCCTGGGCCCATGAAAGGATATAGGGGATTAGTTTTCCTGTTAGCACTAGGCTTCTTGCCTTTTCCTTTATTTCCAGGTGGATGTTCTTGCTTTACATTCTTGGGAGGATTCGACCTTCCGCTCTCTAGTTAGGAATCTCATGCTCCTATCAATCGGGGCAGCATAATTCTCCATGCAACTTTAGGTCTAGCCATGTCTGCAAAGCTTTGACGTAAAGTTTAAAAATAATTCAGCAATCAAAGCAAAGACAATCAATTGCAGGAAGACTTGCCAATCCTTTCGGTGAGTCGTCAAACACTTTCGGTGAGTAAGTGGTTGTCCGCCGAAGGTTACAGTGCAGCAAAGGTTCAGGGGGGCAGACAAAGGGCGATCAAGAATACTTTCGACAAGTCACCAGTGCTTTCGGCGACCTTAGGCATATCGGTGTAAGTTACAGAATCATACAACACAATAACATGAAATTTAAGACGATAAGGGGTGATTTGGTGAACCATCGATTGGTTTGACAGTTTTTTCTAGCTTATGAAATTGTGTGATCCTCTTTCTGCCTTCTAACTCAACATCTAGATTCAGCTTCTTGATCACCCAATATGCCTTGTGCTCTAACTCAGCTGGTAAGTGACAAGCTTTTCGAAACACCATTCGATGAGGAGAAGTCCCTATCGGTGTCTTGTAAGCAATCTGGTATGACCATAAAGCATACTCTAACTTGTCAGCCCAATCTCTTCTTTGAGCATTCACAGTCTTTTGGAGGATCTGCTTGACCTCCATGTTTGATACCTCTACCTGCCCGCTAGTTTGGGGATGATATGTTGTAGCCATTTTGTGTCTCACCCCATACTTTGCTAATAGACTATGAACTGAGTTATTGATAAAGTGCTTACCTCCATCACTGATTATCACCTTTGGCGTTCCAAACCTAGTGAAGATGTGCTTTCGGATGAACATGACAACCACTTTGGCATCATTTGTTGGCAATGCAATAGCCTCCACCCACTTAGACACGTAGTCCACAGCAACTAGAAAGTATTGATTACTCCGGGACGATGGGAATGGTCCCATGAAGTCTATCCCCCACACATCAAAGATCTCCACCTCTAGTATGTTGTTCAATGGCATCTCATTCCTCTTCGAAATGGTGCATATCCTCTGACACTGATCACAACCTTTCACAAACAAAGCAGCATCTTTAAATAAGGTAGGCCAAAAAATACCAGATTGCAATACCTTATGCGCAGTTCTTTCGCCTCTATGATGTCCACCATATGGCGACGCGTGGCAACTCTTTAACACTTGTGTCGCCTCCTACTCAGCTATACACCTTCTCATCATCTGATCCGGACCCTGCTTGAACAAATAGGGCTTATCCCATATATTGAAGTGGCATCGTACTTTAACCTCTGCTTCTAATGTGTTGATGCCCCAGGTGGAAATAAACCACTCACCAGAAAATTCACAATGTCCACATACCAAGGCACCTTAGCAATGTCAAAAGGAAGCAACTGCTCATCAGGAAACTCTTCACGAATCTTCCCTTCATTTTTCACATGAGATGAATCCTCTAGTCGGGACAGATGATCAACTATTTGGTTCTCAGTTCCCTTCCTATCTCTTATTTAGAGATCAAACTCTTGCAGTAGTAGGATCCACCTAATCAGCTTAGGTTTGGCATCCTTTTTGTTGAACAAGTACCGAATAGCCACATGATTAGTGTAAACTATCACTTTGGTTCCCGCAAAGTATTACAGAAACTTATCAAATGCGAACACCAATGCCAATATCTCCTTCTCAGTAACTGTGTAGTTCGATTGGGCTGTGTCAAGTGTTTCGCTCGCATAATTTATGGAGTGAAACACCTTGCCCTTTCTCTGCCCAAGCACTGCCCCAACTGCTATATCACTAGCAACACACTTCAGCTCGTATGGAAGCTCCCAATTTGAAGCAATAAGAATAGGAGCCTCAATCAACTTCTGTTTCAGCATCTCAAAAGCCTGCAAACATTTTTCATCAAAAACAAATTTCATCTCTTTCTCTAATAAGTTGCACATAGGTCTTGAAGTTTTAGAGAAGTCCTTGATGAACCTCCTATAAAAACTAGCATGTCCAAGGAAGCTTCACACTCCCTTCAGTGATATTGGTGGTGGAAACTTCTCAATCACTTTCACCTTCGCTTTGTCTACTTCTATCCCACTCTTGGAGATCTTGTGCCCCAACACAATTCCTACTCTTAGCAGAAAGTGACACTTCTCCCAGTTCAGCACCAGATTTGTCTCTTCACACCTAGCAAGAACTCTGTCAAGATTAGATAAACAAAGTTCGAACGACTCACCAAACATAGAGAAATCGTCCATGAATACTTTGACAAAATCTTCCACCATATCATGGAAGATTGCCATCATACATCTCTAAAATGTGGTTGGGGCATTGCACAAGCCGAATGGCATGCATTTGAACGCATGCGTGCCATATGGGCAAGTGAATGTCGTCTTCTCTTGATCCTCAGGTGCAATGATGATCTGATTATACCCTGAATAGCCATCATGGAAACAATAATACTCTTGGCCAGCCAACCTGTCTAACATTTGATCAATGAATGGTACCGGATAGTGGTCCTTCCTGGTAGCTTCATTGAGTTTTCTGTAGTCCATGCATATCCTCCACCCAGACATTGTTCTTATGGGGATCAACTCATTTTTCTCATTGGTTACAACTGTCATTCCACCCTTCTTGAGCACACATTGCACTGTACTTACCCATTTACTATCAGTTATTAGGTACACAATCCCTGCATCCAGCCACTTGATGACTTCTTTTTTGACAACATCCTTCATCAATGGATTTAGTCTCCGCTGATGCTGTGCACTTGCCTTGTACCATTCATCCATGTATATTTTATGCATACACAGGGCGGGACTAATACCATGGATGTCAGACATTTGCCACCCCAAAGTTGCTTTCCTCCTCTTCAGAATGAGTAGTGCGGCTTCCACATGTTCGTCAGATACTGCTGCAGAGAAAATAACCGGTTAAGTTAAATCTTCATCCAAAAATGCATACCTGAGGTGGGCCGACAGTGTTTTCAACTCCAACTTGGGTGATTCTTCAATGAAGGGTTTAGGTGGAGGACCACAGACCATATTTAGAGGCTCCCAACGCTCACCAGAGGTAACCATAAGTGACACATCAAGGAATTGCGCAATTTCATGTGCCTCAGCATCACCATATATGTCATCACCCACCAACACTTGCCCAGAGGATCCTTAGCTGCAATATATTTAGCTTTTACCTCAAGATCTATCATGGTTATGGCAGGAAACTCCTCATACACAGTTGGCAATTTTAAAGCTTTGTATACATCAAACACCTTCGCTTTATCATGAGCTCTCATAGTAAGCTGTCCAGCTGCTACATCTATCATTGCCCTACCAGTCACTAAGAAAGGTCATCCTAAGATGAAAGGGATCTCAGGATCATGTTCGAAATATAATACTACAAAGTCTACTGGGAAAATCAGTGATCCCACTGGTACTAACACATCTTCCACAACACCCTCAGGTCTAGCTACAGATCTATCCGCCAACTGCAAAATTATTGTTGTTGGTTTAGGACTACCCAACCCCAACTTTTTGTATAGAGAAGTTGGCATCAAGTTTATACTCGTTCCTAGATCACACAACCCTCGAGCATGGATGCTTTGCCCTATAGTAATCTGTACAGTAAAACTACCTAGATCTTTTAATTTAGTGGGCAGCTTGTTCTGAATTCTGGAGTTGCACTCTTCAGTAAGTGCCACAATCTCATATTATGTCAACCTCCTTTTGTTTGCTACAATCTCTTTCACATACTTCTCATACCTGGGTATACCCTGCAAAACATCTATCAATGGAAAGTTAATGTGAACTTGTTTCAAGAGAGAGAAACTTACCAAAACATTCGTCCTCCTTTTGTTTCTTGAACTTCTGAAGAAATGGAGGAGGTGGTCTCACTATTGGTTGCACTCTATCTTCCGGTGCAACTACTTCATTCTCCTTAAGCTCACCCTCTTTAGGTTCACTCTCTTTGTTTACACTTTCAGTGTTTCTTTTCTTAGGACCTAACTCCTCCAATTGCAAACCACTGCGTGTACTTACTTCATTCACCTGTTTAGAATTTGGGTCAGTGTTTCCAGGAAAACCTACTTGCGGTCGTGAAGTTTGGGCACTAGCATACTGCCCAAATTTCTTCTCCAAATTCTATGTAGCTC
This sequence comes from Solanum okadae, assembly GCA_036553675.1. Lineage (NCBI taxonomy): Eukaryota > Viridiplantae > Streptophyta > Magnoliopsida > Solanales > Solanaceae > Solanum > Solanum okadae. Next base: position 28,398,426 of record CM071689.1, read on the forward strand.
ACTGATTATTTATCACATTAGCAGCTAATTGGGCTTGATCAACCATAATATTTTTCAGCATCTCCTTCACACTCATGTTTCTGAATTGCTGCTTGGGTTACTCCCTTTGTGCCTGTGGTTGATACCCATTAGCATTGCCTTGTGGCCTATAATGGTTTTACCCTTGGCCCTGCTTCTGATTTCCACCCCAAGAAAAGTTTGGGTGGTTATGCCAACTTGGGTTATATGAGTTTCCATAATTTTGTTGTCCTCCTCCTCTCTGGGCATTCCCTACAAAATTAACAAAATCTGGGTTTGCACCACATACCTCTGCATCGTGATCACTACCTCCGTAGATCTCACACCAAGACGGTGGTTGTTGAACTGCATTTACCTATGCAGGCTGTTGTCCCAATGCCATGTTGCTAAAATGTGTACCCATCCTATTCTGCATAGTAGAAATCTGTGCAGTTAGAGCAGTCATTGCACCTACTTCCAGCATACTTGTTGTTTTCTGTACTACAAGTTTAATTCCCCCTCCGTTCCACTCTGGATTACCCAGAGAGATCCGATTCAGCAAGGTGAACAGTTCATAATAAGTCTTCTCTTATGTCTGTCCACCTGCAACTGTATCAAGCAAAATATTTGTGTTAGGCTCCAACCCTTCAATGAAGGTATGGGCTAACACCTCATTAGATTGATGATGATGAGGGTTACTCATCAACATCGATTTAAACCTGTCCTAAGCTTGGTACAAGTTCTCACCACCCTTCTGCCTAAAACTCAAAATATCACTCCTCAGCTTAGCTGTTTTCCAGATGGAAAAAATCTAATGAGGAATTTCCGTACCAAATCATCCCAGGTGGTAATTGAATTCGCAGGCTCTGAGTTCAACCATCCTTTTGCTTCCCCAAGCAGAGAGAAAGGGAATAAAGTGAGCCTCACATAATATTTATTCATCCAGTTGGAGTGTAAGTATCATTGATCTCGAGGAAGTTCTGAATGTGAACTGTGGGATCCTCATGTGAAAGACTAGTAAACTGCCCATTGGGTGCAAAATTTATACCATACTCTGCTTCAGTTCAAATCTCCCACCAGGTTCAGGTTTCTGTATGTATGATGTCACATTGGTAGGGAGTGGGATTGCCACGTCTCGTACTTTGAACTCAGCATCCATTGTCTCAGGTTGTTCTTCCTCTGTTTTTGGTCCAGGAGATTATAGCTCACCAATAACTAGGGGAATCAGATATGCTAATTTTCTCTGCCTTCTATGTAAGTGTACAAATCTTTCAGGTTCTGAGAGAGGTAATAACAATCCTTGATCGTCGTCCAATTTGGAGTTTCAAAACAACCTGGAACACTGGAATGCTAAGATCAAGTTGTCAACACTTGCATTTCAACTTCAGAAATCAGAAAAATTCAAATACTTTGTAATTCTAAAGTCCTCGACAGCGGCGCCAAAAACTTGTTGCGGTCTAACGCACACACAAGTGCACGTGATCGTACAAGTAATGAAGTGGCTCTTTTTGCGAGCCGGATTTCATACCCACAGGACCTTACACTTAGAAACTGTCAAATTCTCTAGTTTTCAGTTAACCACAAATGTATTTCCAAATTTAAAGAGTTGTTTATTTCTATTTCTAAATTTTAAAACAAAATGTAACTAACACGATTCAGTTTCACGGGTTTCAAACAATGATTTGGGAAAGGTCCAGGGCTACAACTTCTATCAGGATTCGTGCACTCAATATCATTTATATGGATAATTATTAACTATCGAATCAATGAATCACAGTGTTAGATGTATGATAATGGTCTCCCGACCTCTAATCGCCTACGATAGATAGCACCCTAACCACATCGTTGACAAGGGATAGACTGATTACCTACCGAGCATTAAGCTATCTTACTGTATGGTGACTCGAGTGAGGTCTCTAGGTATATCCCTATCCTAGAAACTAATCAACCCTAGCTATTTATAGTTCAACAAGCTCCTTATGCCCCAGGTTCTATCCTCTTATTCCTCTCTCCAGTTCAATTCGGACAATGAATTTATTTCTATGGTGATAAATCATGAAATACGGAAAATACGAACATAAGAAAGATTCATGTGATATTCAATAATAAAACCAAAAACAACTCAATCAATTAAAATCATCATGTAGCCACCGCCCTAGAACTAGGGTATTTAGCTAATTATAATCCAATAATCAATCATATAATGGTTATGAATCATCAAATGATTGAAAGGACAAGAGTTTTAGAAATAACCCTAAAAACTCCAGAAAACGTATTCCAAAGTCGTCGCTCATTAAATCCCAAAAAAATAATAAATACCCCATTAAAATAAAATAAAACCCTATTTCTACTAAAAGTCGAAACGGCCATATCTGGTACTCAGGCACGCGATGCGCGGTGCCTTCCAAATTCCGATTCCAAGAACCATTTGCCTTTTGCGCGACCCATGAGCATCACGAGGTATTCTACCTAGGATCGATTTATTGCGCTCAAAATTTCACTCCCTCTCTGCGACGCAGAGAGGATACACACTGTTCTTCCTAGAGGTTGATTTCGCAACACACATTTTGCATTCCTCCACGCGAGATGGAGAGAACACGTATTTGCCTTGGTGCATTTTCTTCAGCTTCTTCCTTGCTCTCTTTTGACTCGAATCTTCAGATTTCTTCCTTTTTCCCTTTTTGTGCTCGTTTCTCCCACTAAGCTTACCTACACAACTAATATGTTGGTTAGTTCATAAATAAGTGTACGACTCGATAAAACTGCAAACAAATACATTTTGACTTCAAACTCGACGTAAATGCGGGCCTAATTAGCATTCTAGGCATATAAATACACCTAAGATCAATCCTTAAAAGATTGAAGCGGTTAGGAATTAGGTTAGGCCTAGCTCTGTGATGGAGGTTAGGAGTTTTGTGGGACTCGCTAGCTATTATCGTTGATTTGTTAAGAGTTTTGCTTCAATTTCTACTCACTTGACCAATTTGACCAAAAAGGAGATACCGTTTGAATGGACTGAAAAATGTGAGGAGAGCTTTCAAAAGTTCAAGACTCTTTTGACCACAACACCTATCCTAGCATTACCGGTGGAAGGTAAGGATTTTATAGTTTATTGTGATGCTTCTCATTCTAGATTGGGTGTTGTGTTAATGCAGGATAAGAATGTTATAGCCTATGTGTCGCACCAATTGAAGGTACATGAGAGAAATTATCCAACCCATGAATTGGAGTTGGTGGCAGTAGTATTTGCTCTTAAGGTCTGGCGGCATTATCTTTATGGTGTTAAGTGTGAAGTGTTTGCTGATCATCGTAGTTTACTCAAAAGGATTTGAGTTTGAGACAATGAAGATGGATGGAGTTACTCAAGGATTATGATGTGACCATTCAATACCATCCGGATAAGGCTAATGTTGTGGAAGATGCTCTGAGTTGAAAAGCGGTAAGTATGGGTAGCTTAGATTACTTGAGTGTAACCAAGTGACCTTTGGCCAAAGAAATTCAGACCTTAGAGTCTAAGTTTATGCAGTTGGACATCTCTGAAAGATGCAGGGTGTTAGCTAGCATTGAAGTTAAGGCCACATTCATTGAGGAGATCAAGTCCAAACAATTTGATGATGAAAATTTGAACGAGCTCAAGGAATAGATGGTGAATGGTAAGGCACAAGAGGCCACTCTTGATGCGAATGGTGTACTCAATGTAAAAGGGGGGATTTGTGTTCCTCGAGTTGATGGATTGATTCAAAAATTGCTAGCAGCATCTCATGGTTCGCGATATTCTATTCATCCGGGTGTGACCAAGTTGTATAGAGATTTGAAACAAATTTATTGGTGATCGGGCATGAAGAAAGACATAGTGGAGTTTGTGGCGAAGTGTCAAAATTTCCAACAAGTGAAATAGGAGCATCAAAGGGATGTAGGTTTATTTCAGAAAATGCCGATTCCAAAATGGAAGTGGGAAAGACTAGCTATGGATTTTGTTGTTGGTCTTCCCAAGACATTGGGGAAATTCGATTCTATTTGGGTAGTGGTTGATAGATTGACTAAGTTAGACCATTTCATTCCGGTAAGAATAGATTATAACGCTGAACAATTGGCTAAGGTGTATGTGAAAGAGATAGTGAGGTTGCATGGGGTTCTTCTTTCTATCATCTCAGATCGTGGTACCCCATTCACTTTAAAGTTTTAGAGGAAATTGCATGATGAATTGGGCACTCAACTCACTTTTAGAACAGCCTTTCATCCACAGATGGATGGACAATCTGAGAGGACTATTCAAGTATTGGAAGACATGTTGAGGGCATGTGTGATTGATATTGGAAGGCATTGGGATAAATTCATACCTTTGTATGAGTTCTCCTATAATAATAGTTATCACTCCAACATTGACATCGCACCGTTTGAGGCATTATATGGGAGGGGATGTAGGTCACTCATAGGTTGGTTCTAGGCTGGAGATGTGAAACCTTTCGGGGTTGATTTAGTGAAGGATGCTCAAGATAAGGTGAGGAGTAGTCAAGCTAAACTTCTAGCAGCCCAGAGTAGACATAAGAAGTATGCGGATAATAAGGTAAGAGACATGGAATTTCAGACTGGTGAGAACGTTCTTCTTAAGGTATCACCTATGAAAGGGGTGATGAGATTTGGTAAGAAGGGCAAGTTAAGTCCTCGATATATTGGTCCCTTTGAAGTTCTTGAATATGTAGGGATGGTGGAGTATATATTGGCTCTACCCCCTAATTTATCCGATGTTCATTCGGTATTTCATGTGTCTATGTTGAAGAGATATCATGGTGACGGAGATTATATCATTAAGTGGGACTCAATTGTGCTAGATAAAGACCTCCAATATGAGGAGGAACTAATTCCTATTCTTGATCGTGATATGCGTAAGTTGAGGACCAAGCATATTAAGTCCGTGAAAATTCAATGGAAGAATCGTCTAGTTGAGGCAAATACTTGGGAAATCGAGAGGGACATGCGAGACAAGTATCCCAAATTGTTCGTCGAATAATGTACTACTTCATTCTTTCCTTAACCTACTTTTCCAAAGTTTGTCACTCAGGGACGAGTGATGGGTAAATTGGTATCTATTGTAATGACCGGGTTCCGCTGTTATAGAAATGCCAACGAGGAAAAGTTTAGGGCCGAAAAAACTTTTTCGTAGTATTTGTATTTTCCCAACCTTGTCCAGATTTAGACAAAATCGGAGTCCTTGAGGTGTGGGGAAATCTTCTAACAATCGAGTGAATTGTTTTTGAGTTTGATTGCATGAGTAGTTAGATAACATGTTAAGGAAACCGTACGACTTTACAGAATTGAATTTGGGTGAGTAGATCTCCAAGAATCAATCTTAGTGTGAAGAGTATTTTTTGAGCCTCATGGTTAGAAGTGTGCTGTGGAATGGGGGTTTGGAATTCTTTAAAATAACATTTTGCTTTGTTTTTGCCGCTTTGGTGCTGGGTTGGGCCGCTATGGCGGAGCCGCTACAGCGGGATGTGGGGCACTGTGGCAGGTACAACAAGACTTAAAATCGAAGATGAAAGACAAATAGCTCACTAGTTCAAGAATGCCGCTTTGGCAGGCACTTTGTTCGCTCTAACGCCGCCGCTACAGTTGGGTGAGGGTCGCTGTGGCGGGCCAGACGCGACTTAAAGTCGTTAATAAACCCCTAAATGAACTTATTTGGCACTTTTCAATTTTTAGAGCTAAGGAACGACCCCAGGTGATTTTTACTCATTTTTCACCTTTCTTGAGGCTAAAGGTAAGATTTTCACTCCCTGAATCCATTTTTCGATCCGTAGAACGTAATAGAATGGGTGAATATTGATTGGGGAGGGTTTTGTTACATATTCTATGGTGGAAACAACCCTAAATTGGTTAGTTGGGATCATGTGTTTGATCTAGGGTTCATAGAATTGTTATAGTTTTGGGTAATTAGCGATTGTTTGTAGACCAAGAACAATCGGAACGAATCCAGAAAGGGAAGGATCAAGTTTCTTAGGGTTTCGAGCTTGTTTCGAGGTAGGTAATGGTTGTGATTCTATGATTGTGTGATGTATGCTTGTTCTTTCTTCATTATGATACTTGTATATTTATGAATGTTGCAATGTTGATCACACTTATTGCAAATGAGATAGATGAAATATCATTGCCATGAAATCATGACTTAAATGTATGATCTTGATGATGTACTTTTGTTTGTGATTGTGGTGTGTGAATGGGATCGAATTGCCACGTTCCGGCATAACTAACTTGGATCGGATTGCCACGTTCCGGCATAATTATTGGATCGAATTGCCACATTCCGGCATAAATATGGGATCAGATTGCCACGTTTCGACATGCTAACTCATTGGGTTGGGTTCTGTGAGAGGACCAATGATGTGATGATAAATGTAAAATGCGTTGATATATATGCATGTGATTATAATGTTGTTTGACCTATTTATGTTGCACTAGTGGGATAGCCGCGTGATCCTACCAGTACACTGTGATTGTGTACTGATTCTGCACTTGCGCTTACTTTTGTTGAGTACAGGGCATCTTCACGCGACTATTAACTAACTTCGCTTAGAAGATCAGTGATCGTCGCTTCGAATTCAAGGGTGAGCAAATTTTTTAGGGCTGCCATGGGATTCTCTTTCATCTATGTCCATCATTTCCGGACTTAGATATTTGTTCTAGTTAGTTGATTAGTTCATTAGTTTGGGGATGTATCCCTTCTTGTTTAGACTTGGATCATTTGTTTAAATGTTTTGGTACATTGACTTCCATGTTCTAGGTTTTAAATTTCCGCATTTGTTAGTTAATTAACTTGCTTCCATAACTTAATTGCCTTAGTTTTGTTTTAGTTGCTTACTTTGGGTTGTAGTAGTGGTTCTCCCACCGGATGGTTAGTGTGGGTGCCAATCACGACGGTCTGGGTCGTGAAAACAAGCCACTTAGCTCTCATGACATAAGAAATAGAACAATAGGCGTAAAACAATAGTCCAAGTCCAAAACATTTTATAAAAGCAAAGCAGAAGTCTAAAACACTTGTCTCATCTTAGCCATCTAATACAATAAAATGAAATTTGGCCTAGCCCATACATCATGTCCAAAAGAGAGATACATGAAAGAAACTAAAAACAATAAAACTCGGTCCTTGAATCATGAGGACTCACCAAAGCTTATAATATCTCAAGTCAATCTCTAGCCATAAAACTGAGTATCCTAACTACCGGACCCTACATTTGTGGAAAATATAGGCAAGAGTATGCGTTAGTACAAAACAATGTACCAAGTATGATAGCCATTCATAAAACATTTAAATCATGCTAAAAGGGACATTTCATTTCATGACATCCAATTAGCCAACATATAACATGATAATAAAGAGTTATAACACATAAGTCATAAAATCATGGTCAATGCAGGCTAACTTTGTCTTTAAATTCTTTGAACTCATATGTGATACTTCTTGAAGTAGCCTTAGTTCATTATTAATGTGGGAATTAGCCTTAACTGACATAGAGACCATGTGAGCTATAACATGATTCCTCGGTGTCTCCCACACCGAAAAGGGTTGTCCTACTTTCCAAGGTAGAACCATGAACTTCTAGGTTAGGTGGATTCACTAGCTAACCAACGTATGGGGGCACATAGTTAAGGGATAAAGAGATTGCTACTAGAAACCCGACCTCTATTCCGGAGACCTTCCATCTCATGAGATTGCTTCTAAAAACCCGACCTCTACTCGGGAGAGCTTCCATCTCATCATTAATATCCTCTCAGTGCTAAGCATAAATCCCACAACATTGTCATTTCTTACTTGACCTCATTACTCATAGAAAGGTTCCCTTGGACAACCAATCCAAGCTAGTTCATTAGGATAACTCTTACTCTTTGATTCAATTAGGTGAGAAGGACTTTCAACCTAAGAATCCTTTCTATGTGAGAAAACTTTTCACATCGTGCTACTTATGTGTTTAGTGAGAATATCCTTCCACAACACAACATCATCATTGGTACTTTACTCTCAAAGCAACCTTAAGAAATTTGCATAGATTTCATAAGAAAAGGCATAAGTTTATACTTTACCTCTTGAGGTTCAAAACCCAGTTTCAATCATCAATACTTAGAAAACATGGGTTAGATATGGATTTTTATCATAAATACATGTATAGCTTGCAATACTTGCTTAAATTCATAAAACTATTCCTTGAAGATCAAAATCCTACATCATATGATTCATAACTTGAAAACATGGGGTTTTACATGGTTTCATGTGGAAATCATCATAAAATCATCATGTATCACCAATTCATGCATAAGAGATCATACTTCAATCATTTAAATCGACATTTAATAGAACCCATGATAATTGAAGAAAACCCTAACTCAATTGGGGAATTCTAACTTCAAAACAGAGGAATTTGGGAACTCCATGGATGAAGGGAATCCATGGATGAAAACTCTTGTTATGCCGTAATTTTACTATATTAAAAAAAATTACCTTTTGAAATGTTCTAAGTATAAAAAGAATTTGAGAAAAATACTTAGAAAAGAGTCGCCACTTAATTTTTTAAAGAAATTAAGAAAACTTAATTTAAAAAGACTCTAACATACTAAGTCTTTGTAAATTTAGATAAAATGGGTAAGAGGTTCTTATTTACACTTCAAGAAGGTTTTTAACGATTTTGAAGTGTCGGCTAACATGCGGTTATCCTACAACTTAGATCAAATATTTCACTATTTTTTGTAAAAATGATTATAAAAATAATTTACGATATTAACTTAAACAAATAATAATAATATATATATATAGTAAAACAAAGAGGAATTTTTTATTTTTTAAGAAAAAGGGATCCGAATTGAAAATTTTGAATCAAATTACAAGTTATTAGGATCTTAACAAAATTACATTAATTAAAATTTATTTGAATCATTTTGAAAATAATGATTTAAACCAATTTGGTCAATTAAAGTATGAAAGCTATCCTAAATAAATAAACAGTTTTTACTGAAGATTATATATAAAAATACAAGAGTTAATAAAAAGTGATTTTTTTTTTATTAAAATAAACTAACATAAAGAATATAGTTCATCTTTTGGAGATTTAATTAAGTTAATTAACAATTTTAAAGTTAGAGATAAAATAAAACAAAAATAATTGCAATCAAATGATAAAGAGAGGGAGAGAAGAATTTGGGACTTTTGGGCCTATTGCTGCCCAGAAACATTGGGCCGGCTGCATTATTTGGGCCTTCTCCACCCCATTTTCATTTCTGAAAAAAGTGTGTATGGCAAGTGTATACTTTGCATACGATTCGTATTCTGACCCATTTTCTTGTATATCAAACTGTATACCGAGTGTATGCAATCCCCTTTGACGCCTCCAACCTATATTTTTGTTTTTGAACCTATATATCAGTATTTTTCCATATATACCAGTGTATACTGTTGTATACAGCAGGTATGCAGCCCCTTTTTTGGGACCTGCAACCAGTCCTTAAACCCTGTAAACCTGCCCTTAATTCGAAATTCACTTAAGACTGACTCGATGGAGAGAGATTGAGCCTCTATTGCTCATCTCGAGGATGCAAGAGAGAAAGAGTCTCCCACGAACTCGAGAAAGGTTCATACTACAAAAGAAAGAAGGAAAAATTAGCATATGAATCAGATAAAACAAATGAGACATAACTCAATTGAAACGAAAGCTATTTAAGAAAATCAAAACTAAGATGCAACCAAACCCAACCATTTGACCAAAAGTAACAGATCAATTTTTAGAAGGACAAAAATAAACTAATTTAACAATGACATGAATTGACAAACAACCTTTGATACTAAGAAATAACAAAGACATGTATGAAATGCTACTGGAAACATATTAGATAAAACATTTTTACCTACAACCTAACATGCTAAAATTGACCAAAGCTAATGGACTACTTAAACTCACATGGTAGGCAACAATAAATAATCATATAGGAAACACAAGCTAAATGGTTAAGATGAAAAATAGTGATGTGAAATGAGAACTATTACAGAATTCACACTACTTTAGTGAGCATGGTTCAATCCTACAGTTTCAACATATTGATCTCTATTCATATGTAATCCAAGAGATAAATAAGGGATTGAACAGAAGAGAAACACTCAAAAATGGTCATTATTGCAAGACATTAAAGATTAACATAGAATAGCTAGAAACTGTAGAGATCTGGCTTGTTCCAATTCATCTAGTGTCCAAATAAAGTTATCGTTCAAGGCTATATTCCATTCACTAATCAAAAGACAATCTCATTTCGACAAGAAGGAAAACAAGAAAAAACGAGGGTGAAGCAAGTAGACATGGATGAAGAGTTTCGGCTATTCTAAAATTTTAAAAGACTACCATGGAAGGAAACTAAGTAATACTTTGATGAAAATGCACCTCGAATCGCAGTAAATCAACAACAAATAGAAAATACAACACACTTGATACTCAAATCACATAAAGAGGTGTAACAAACCACTAATCAATACTTGAAATCTTGAAGAGAATTACTACTCAAAAAGTGACAAAAACAGCACACAAATTATTTAAAAACAAAGAATGAGAAGTAGGAACAAGAATATTACCTTTATCGGAGCAACAATACTAGGACGATGAGAAGAGCGATTCCACCACTCTCTTCGAATACTGATGGCAAGCTAAGAAAATCTGAGCGGAGATCTTCTCGAAACATAGAATCAGAAGACTAGATATAAAAAGTTTAAGTGTAGAAGTGCCTATTGCTTCAGAACCAAACTCAATAACCTCTCCCTAATACTTGAGTGTAAATGGTTATTTATAAGGAAGATTGGGGCAGATTTAAGGGGGAATCCGTTGAGCAAAATTCAAAATCTTTTAAATTTCTTCCACTCTTTTCAAAGGCAAACGGTGGAAGACTTTTGGAAATCCTTGAAAAGGGGGAAAAGGGAACATGACTGATGTTGACTGGCGCCTGCGCTGGATTTCTGGATTTCAATTTTGCTGCTCGTTCACGCGTTGCTGGGTCGAATTCTCGCGTGAAGAAGAAGAGTGATGGGCTCGGGTTGGTAATATTGCGTAAGTATTGTTGTTGTATTTTGTATGCTGATGGGTTTATTTTGTGGGAATGGGCTGCTGGGTCGGTTGGTATTGTTGTACGTATTGTTGGGTTGGCTAGGAATCATTTTGTGTTGGAGATATTGTTGTGTGGAATTGTTTTTGTATTGTTGTTTGGAATTGTTGGGCTGGCTAGAAATACAATAATTAATTTAATTATTAACTAATTAATTCAAAATTATAAACATAATTTAAACCAAACTAAATTAACAAAATATTTAACTAGAACGTAAAATCTTTTATGATAATTTTCAAATATTTATAAAATATACTAATTATATACGTAATTATATAAAACACATGTATTATTTAAAAAATTATAAAAATGATACAACAATTTAAAATAACTTGAAAACTATATTTTTTGACATTTTGATAAAACTAATTATTTTAAATTGTTCAAAATTGAAGAAGCTGGATGATTAATATACAATGTGGAGGTCCAAAATTGGGTGTCAACAGCTGCCCCTCGTTTGACTTGAATTGATGAAAGAAATTCAAGGCAAATGAAATTGACGAATCCAATTTTGATCAACCACGTCTTCATCTTTAAGAAAGTGATTTTGGTACGGACTTTAGGAATTATGGCCGAACCTCGGAATTGAGTTTCCTACATATCTCAGGCTATATGAGAATTCAGGCCACTTGTAGTTTGATACGCTTGACTTGACGCATAATTATGAAAGAATTCGAAACCTACCCCGATATCGAATCATGAAGAGACCGGAATGCGCAAGAATAATATTTGAGAGAGGATGTGAGAATACAACCGAGTTTTCAACATTGAGCCCGCCTACATATCCTTAAACCTTAGGAATCAGGCTATTTTTAGTTCGACTAGATCGGTTGAAAAAAAATCTATTATGCAAGATAACCTTTGGTTCTAGAGGAGTGACAAGTAAGTCGAGTATCAAAAAGAGGCTTGCAACCTCTTAGCCATGAATGTGGAGCTCTTCACATTCATAAGTATGAACTTACACAAACATAATTTCCAAAGTTCTTGGTGCATTGTCACTCAGATTGGAAAGTTTCCTCTTATTAGAGTTGAAGTTTTCCGGATGCAAAACTGAAACCGATAAACTCACAGAAAAATCCGCATGCCTTCAGAGAGGGTGTGGTTTGACTGTGGTGGTAGCCACTCCTCAGCTCGCGTCCTAAGAGTTTGATAATCCTCTTTGGACTATGTCCTAGTTCGCTGCTAAGAAAAAGTTCCATGTTGTGATGCATCCTTTTTTATGTCGTCTGCACCTATGGTTTGATTTGAGAATTCATCCTCTTGGATGCTCTCAGCAAAGACTGAAACAAACTTGTTAGCAGAAACTGTAATTTGAATACAGAAGTGCTATGTTTTACCATATTCAACACAGTTTTTTATCTAAATGTTCTGACTTCAGCCTCCGTTCGTTTTGGCTGCAGATATTGAATTGATATGATGCTTCAATGATGATGACTTTCTCGATAATGCAATATTGTTGATGACGATGCTTCGTTGATAGGAGTATGTTGATCCATTGGTAGGATAATGGTGCTCCACTGGTAGGATGATGATGTTGATCCTTTCAACAATAATATTATCACCTTTGATAATATAATACGGATGGCCTTCTCGGTGGTTTGAATATGCAATGGGTCTCTTCGCATTGGAAGATGCAATGTCCCTTTAGGAATTTGCATATATGATGGCCCTCTTAGCGTTGGAGGATGCAATGACCCTCTTCAACCGGGGATGACACATGACTTTTTGGGTGAAGACGTTGACGTAATAGCCAATTTTGTCCCAAAATTCAATGCGACAAAAGTTGTCCCAATGTTTAATTATGATGTTACTGGGTATTGTGATTGAGGAGAGTATTCGAGATTGGAGTCAAGCAAAGTTTGAGGTAGACTTCTGACCTTTGTTGGAAAGCTAAACTTTCTCAACAAATTGCGCAGTTCACTGCTTAGATGAAATTCCTCGTTATGCTATGTGACATTTTCTCTTGTTGTGCGATGTTTTCTGATAAATCCTCTGCTAAATCTAGAAAGCTTTTGTTGATATCATAAATGCCATGAAGGCATTGAAATGAATATAACGGTATGCACATGTAGCTTCTTAAGATCAAGGTAGTACTATTTTAATGCTAGTGTGAAAACCACTGTAAATAAATTGGTGCAAACTTCAGAGTTAGTGCAAAATTATTTCAGATAAATACAAGGCTAATAAGCTTAGTGCAAAATTAGTGCTAAATTGAATCTATAAAATTAACGCTAGTGCAAGGTCAGTGCAAAAATCATTTTGATATATTGATTGCCAGTGCAAGGTTAGTGCTAAAATCAAGGTTAGTGCCAGTGCAAAATTAATGCAAGTGCCAAATTAGTGCCAGTGCAAATTAGTGCTAAAGAGGTTAGTGCTAGTTACTGCCAGAATATGGTTAGTTCCAGTGCAAGTCAATCTTAAATCATCATTAGTGGTAGTGCAAAAATTAGTGCTAGCTCATAGTTAGTGCTGGTGCAAGATTAGTGCAAAATCAACTATTAAAAAAATAGTGCAATTGGATAGTATATGCGAAAGTAAGAAATTTCAAACTGTCTCGTCAATATCGCGACTTCATTGCTTTGCCTTCTTGAATTATCTTTGCTTCTTTTGTTCGCCTGCTTGTTTGAATATTGTGATCTTATCCAAATTCCAATAGTTGTTGAATGGATAATTATCAAACAACTTCATTATTGCACCGGCTCGAACTTCTCTGCATTCAAAGAAAATATGTTAGTTAGGCAGACTTGAGATTTCCAACTCTGTTGCTTTCTTGTCAATCTTCTCGTTCGAACTCTCTGACACCATCTGAGGTATAGGAGTTGGCAGATAAATAAAGCTCAATTAAAAATAAATAAATAAATAGATAAATAATTTTTTTAAATAGAGTTCTAAATCATTTCAAAATCTCTTATCGGACCACAGATTATGACAATGCGCTTAGACATTCTTTCTCTAGATATTCCAATCAAACCATGTGCTCGTACTATTCAGCATCTTTCGATAAATTCTTGCCCTAACTTCTTGCTTTGGTCAACTCTTGCATTCATTTGTAGTGAATTTTTGAGCCATTCTCAAAATTTGCCCCAATTTATACCTTATAGATAAATAGAAATTTCTAAAACATATGACCGAGCCACAAGACGCCTACGTATCCCATGAAAAATAGGAATCAGGTCGTACGTAGTTCAGGAAACAAGACAAAGAAAAATTAATTTTTTTAAAGTGACCAAAGCCGATGAGGCTTCCTACGTATCTTACCAAGGAAATCAGGTCAAAACGTAGTTCAAAGTACATGCACAAGAAACTTCAAACTCTCTGCTAATATGACCAAAGCCGATAGAAGCCGCCTACGTATCCCACCGAGGGCATCATGTCAAAACGTAGTTCAAATTACCTAAAAAAGTTCCAAATGAAAATAAACTAAGTTAAACTCCTAAAAACAAACATCTTCTAATTGGATCTGGATGGATGACCTTTGGATACGTCACCATCCACATCTGGTAGCGTCAACATTTTTCCAAGACAAAAACCCTTTCTAAATAGGTGCAAAATTCCTTAGCTTCTTCTTGCTACTAACTACAAACTGTTTTGAGTATCCTCAAACTTGCTTCACTAGGTTTGGCAACTTATGCAACATATGACCATGAAAACATATCCATATGTTCTCTTAGTAATTCAATCAACGCGTCTTTTTCAAATGGCTCTAGACGAGCTTTGATTATGAGTTCCCTCACAAGGTTTGAGTTGCCCAAATTCAAAATTTTGACTTCATCCAAAAGTTGTTCAAATTCTTTAGCTAGCTTATCAAGTTGCACATCATTTTTGTATCCTTTGAGTTTCTGCTAGACATTCATGTTCTGTTCTTTTGTCTCATCACATGTCATATTGATAGGACTGACAAATTTATAATTTTTTTAAGCTGAAAGAGTAAAAAAGAAGTAATAAGATAAAAATATATAGATTTCGCATTTGAGCTTTCAAAAGGAGAGGCAATAACAACAAAATGTTCTTCTACATTATTAAAGCCTCAATTTGAAATCATGTCATTTCAAAATAGTGCTAAAACTTAATCTACCAAGACCGGTGAACCCAGGACGGAGTAGAGGTCCAATTCTTCGAAGCATCTTCTTGTTCGGCATTCCAGATGGTCGGTGTCTAAGTTAAATCTTCAGCAATGAATAAACTTTTGATCCCTTCAATTGGATCATCTTCAAGAATGTCCTCAAACATTTGTACTACTAGCAGATTTGGGAGCAGAATAGGATCAGACACAAAAATGTCACCCTTCTTCTTGAATCCTGGCTTGACAAACTTTTATAGAGTATTCTCTCATATTGGCATAATAGTTCCCCTAAGACTCCTCTCATCGTCGGTGGTAACCATGTTCACACCCACATTCCCATGGTTAGGCAAAGGATTGTTGTTCACATTAGGAGAAGCTCTTTTAAGCTGGATCACATTCTGTTTGATCAAAAACTCATTCTTTTCTTTGAGAGCCAAAAAAGTTTTTGTATCATGTCCTGCAACCCCCAAATGATATGTGCAATGCTTGGACTCATCAAACCACTAAGGACGAGGCTCGATATCTCTCAACAAAATTGTTTGGATCAACCCTGCTGCTTTCAACCTTTCAAAAAGTTAGGCATAGGGCTCATCAAGAGGTTTGTAAGTCTTCCTTTTGTCAAAATTTTGATGAGGCCTTGGTGGAGTTGTAGAATTGTTAAGAGGTTGGAAATGGGATGATTATTGGTAATGTGGTGAGTTTTGATATGTGGGTAGTTGCTGGTCGTACATTGATTAGGTGTTATAAACAGCAATAGAAACAGGTGTAAACACTTGGTTGTGTGGGCTTTGAAGTGACTGGCTATGGTATGCGTGCATCTGGGTTGGCCTTCGCCCTTGAATATTCATTATAGCTGCAACTTCCTGTTTTTTATTCTTAATTCCTCCGATTGCTCCAAATTGAATTGCCTTATTTGTTTCATGTAAAGCTGCAAAGTTTGTGACTCTCCCAGACTTGATTCCTTCTTCCAAAGCTTCCTCAGTTTTGACGAGGTCTGTAAACTTGGCACCTGTCATGAAAAACATCCTTTCATTATACATATTATCTTGAGCTTTGATAAAAATGTATTTCATTTCATTTTCATCCACTGGGGGGGTCGAACTCTAGCTGTTTCTGACCTCCAATGGATAGTATACTTGCGAAAGATTTCAGTGGTCTTCACCTTCAACTTTTCAAGGTAAGACCGATCATGGACGATCTCAATGTTGAACCAGAACCTTTCCATGTAATCCTCTGCCATATTTCTCCAATTACGCCAAATCATAGGATCTTGCTTGATATACCAAGTTAGTGCTTTTCCAGTTGAACTTCTGATGAACAACTTCATTCTTACAGCCTCATTTCTTACTACCCCACTAGCTTATCATAATCAGATCTTAAATGAT